>LS990918.1:32991489-33656489 GCA_900464855.2 Musa schizocarpa
GCTGAAGGAAAGGACGATGCGTTTCAAACGAAGTATCAGATGAACAAATGACATGCCAGACAATATGTTGAAGGCTTCGTGATTGTAATTAGAGTTATTAAGTCTTGATCGAAATCGTTTAGAGTCTAACTGAATTAGTTTTAGGACATGACCATGCCAACTTGATTAGGAGTCCATTGAGCCTTAACTAGGGTCCAATTAAACATGTTGGAAGGTCAATTCAGTGACCTGGGGTTGGGTTGGGATGGGTAGTGGTATTACCAAGCCCAAGTAATGGTACTTCTTGAGAGCCGAAAAGCATGGATTATACTTTTTCAAAAATCCTAAGAGTAGTACCGCGTAGGTAGGTAGTGGTACTGTCAAAGCCCAGGTTCCCAAGCTCTATCAGATGATAGTACCACCTAGGCAGGCGATGATATCGCCTAGGCAAACAATGGTACCGCTTAGGCAAGTGGTGGTACCACTAGAGCTCAAGTTCCCAAGCTTTATTAAGCAATAGTACTATCACCTAGGCAGGTGGTGGTACCACCCAAGCAGGCGATGGTACCGCCAAAGCCCAAGTTCCCAAGATTTGTATCGTGGTAATACCGTTAATACCTAGAAAATCCAGGAATTTAAATTTTTGGCTCTATTTTTTGAAGCCATTTAGGGTCTATAAATACTTCACTCATGCTTGTTTAATGAAAGCATAAAAACTTGTGATCTGAAGTATGTAAACTCTATTAAAAAGTGTTGAGCCTCTTCTTTCTTGAATTTAAAGATCATTTTAAGGAAGGTGTAAGGTTTTCTTATAAAAGAGAGGCGTGAAGGTTCTCTCCTAAGCCCATGAAAAGGAGAAAGAGTTGTAACAATAATAGTTAATCTTCATCCGTTAAAAAGAAGATCGGTAGTGAAAGTTGATGATCTCGAGAGAAAAGGAATCGGGGGTGGACTTAGATCGGGATGACAAAACAACTATAAATTTGATTTATATTTTTCTTTATGATTTTCCTCACTATTACTAACTGTTGTTCACTCTCTTACTTGTAAGCTAAATGCATTTCTAATATATATTTTTTTATTAAAATTTTTTAAATCGAAACTTTATTTCGAAAGCAGTAATTCATCTCCTCCTCTCTCCTTTTAGTGCTTTTACGATAGAAAAAATAAGTTTTTGATCATGGGGTTTTATATAATAATAATATAAAAATAATAAGAGAGAGGATCCTCTCGTTCAACTAACATACTTACGATTTTAAAAAAACTTAAAATTTTGACCATTGGTCAAACATACAAAATTGTTAGAAGATAAATAAGCATGTATCCAAGAAATAACTTTCAAATGAAAATCATAAAATCCAAGATGAGCAATAATACCCTCCCAAAAGAAAATCGATCATAATTTTTTTAATATATGCTTTAAGCATGACATATGATTTACTATTATTGAAGCATAAATAGAATGCACAATCTCTTAAGCAATAAGGATATTCATATTGATATTTATTTATTTATATAAGTTATAAAAGCATATTATTCTATAAAAATAATTAAGTAAAAAAATAAATCTAATTAGCAATGATTTTAACTAATATTTTATAACTAAAACTACAAGGGGAGATAGGTCTATAGTGTTTAACTTCCTTATCTTGAGAACATTAGGAATAAAAACAAGAAAAGACCAATAAGAATGCAGTACCCAAAGAGTATGAAACTATTGCACAACCATATGGAAGCAGCTAGCAATCATTGGCCAATACTTCAATAAAATTCTTTCCTCTACCCTTATAAGTAAGAGAATCCCAAATCTCTTTAGTTTAGTAAGGTCTTCTCAAGATATAGTACTAATCTTGTCAAGTTTGGGCTTCCCAACTGACTCCAAAATAGTTTTTAAAAGTACATAAAACACTAGTGAGGATAAAAAAAACATCATTATTATCTTTAATATGTGAGATTTAAGTTCTCTCTAGCCCTTTAACATCTTATCAACTCCCTTTCACAACCAAAAAGAGTAATGACTTTAAGAAAAATCATATAAGGATTAGAGCCGTCTCCATTGAAAACATTTAAAAGTAAATTTTACTGTTCCGTAAAAATCAAGAAACATCATCTCCTATATTAACCCAAACACCATTCCCTAAAGGATTAGAGCTAGATATTGATTTTTTTTGTTTTTTGACAAAAACTTCCATAAGAAAAGAACACTCAAAGATACTAAGTCCCAATAAAACAAAAGAAAAAAAATTCTAAGAAATGTTGAAGACTCTCAAAGCACACGCCACCCATCTCATATGCCCTTAGACTTTAGCGAAGATAACTCGTTGTCGTTAATATGTAGAGGTGAAGCTAGATTTGAAGATATATAGGCTAAGGGAGGGCAGAAGGAGCATAGGAGCGAAAGAGTCAAAGTGGTCTTTTGTGTCTGGTCTGTATGTAGTCCTTGTCAACTTGGATATCTCCCCTTTTCTCCTCCTCTCCCCTCAGAGTGAGGGTTGCTCTGCTCCCGTCCTGCACTCACAGTTCTACAAGAAATAACCTGTACAACTTGCTATCCTACTATGCACATCTGTGCGATCGAGTAGGTGACCCCCCCAACACACACACACACACACATTATTATGCACAATACGTGTGCCTCTCCCCTTCTCACAAAAAAAAAAAATACATATCAGATATATATATATATATATATATATATATATATATATATATATATATATCTACCTACCTATCTATATCTATATATCTACATGTATTGTTTTTCTCCTCTTTCAAATCACAACCTAATGTTCGATCTGAAATGGCAACGACTGACTGCTCCTTCCTCCATTAAAGCCGGCCGAGGAAAGAAGACGAAGCCATCGAGGAGAGTGGCAGCCAGTAACGTTGCCAGAAGTGGTACCGGAGCTGCAGCAGCCAAATCCAATCACACTGTTCCATCCATCTGCAGCCTTCTCTCCTTTGAGCCAACACAGCGTAGTGTTTTGTTTCGTCACCTCTGTCCTCCTCTCTTCTCGTATCATATAATCCCCTTGCTACCCCCAACGCAGAGGACCGATGGGTATTCTTGTTCGACTTGGGACGGACCGCCAGCGACTCCTCTCCTCCACCCACTTCCTTCTTCGACTCCATATACCAAAAATAAGGCTTCTATTACAGCGAGCACCACACAGTTCTCGCAGCTTCCACATCACATTCAATCACACCACCACCACCACCACCACCACCACCACCATCATCATCATCATCATCATCATCATGTTTAACGCTCTGAGCCGATATGATATCTGTTCTGTATAATATTGTCATGTGGAGGGCGAGGACGATAAAGGTGACGACTCACTTGCGTTGCTCCTGACAACCCAGCCAGCGAACAAGATCATCTGATGTGCAATATAAGTCCAAATATGGAAGTTTATTTCACGGAATAAGGTTGGCTATGCACCGTGCGGCTCTATTGTTATATTGTATACCTGCCATGCTACCAAGAACCTAAGAAATCGATTCTGATCCTCGACATCTCCTTCTGTTCTTCCTACGAACATGTTGTCAACCACTACATAAATGTCGATTTCCGATCCATTATTTTAATCATGTGGGTGAAAAATGTATTCAGAACCAATGAATCAGCTCAGCTGCTGAACCGGGAATCGAAATGAAGCTCATAAACGTCCAGATTAGTTTGAGTAATTTAATTAAAAGAAGAGAAAATCGTGAACAAATAAATCCTGCTTGCTTGTTTTTTATGTCGAAACACGAGAGAAGTGCGTACGCATAAAGGAAAGGCAGATTTGAGTGGGACTTATCCTTGCCAACGTCTGGTTTATACGTACACGTTCATTGAAGAATGTTTCAGCTCAAACAAGCACACAGGGACGCATCATGGATGCACATTTCAAACATAAATCTGGGAAGAATACCAGGGTACCAAACCAGAATATAACAAGTCACCTTAAACACTGTCACAGATCGTGCTGCCTACGAGCTCGGGGCCGTGTTGGTGCGTCAGCCGTACCAGTGAATGAAAACTCGAGACCAACCCATTAAATTATATCATATCACCAGATATGTGAATATTTATATTATCTTTCTTTTGTTAACATTTATCATATCATATCAGTATAATTGCATAAGGAATGCAGACACGAGGTGTACTCTTCCTCTTCCACTGACACCCTAAACCCTCTCTCTCCCCTCCGCTCATCGCATCACCAAAACCCTAGGGTTTTGTCTGTCCAACCGTAGATGTCATCCATATCTGGTGCCAGATATCACTGACTCATACATGACTACTGCACTCACTCTTTGGTGATGCATCCATCTCCTCCTCCCTTCTTCTATATATGACTCAAACAAGGCCGTAGTTTTCTTCCACAAGCTACCGCACCCATCGCCCAAGGAGCTACAGGGATGGATCCATTCGCGGACAGCCACTTTCAGCTTATGGAAAGCTATCATTACCAGCCGAGCGATTCGTGTCCTCCTCTTGCGACCTCCCATTGGGTGGCGGAGGGAGAGCCCACCTCTTCTCTTGGCTTCATCACCAAGGAGAGGAGAAGAGGTGGGAAGAGAGGGGGAGGGGTGAAGTTGTCGACGGACCCGCAGAGTGTCGCAGCAAGGGAAAGGAGGCACCGAATCAGTGACCGGTTCAAGATTCTCAAGAGCTTGGTTCCTGGGGGAAGCAAGATGGACACGGTGTCGATGCTTGAGGAGGCCATAAACTACGTCAAGTTCCTCAAGTCTCAGATATGGCTCCATCAGGTTGCGCTGATGCTGCATCCTGACGACTGCTCTTCCCTGTTATCCCTCTCATCGCCTGCTTTAAGTGGTAACGCTAGCGCTATTGGTACTGCTACTATCAACGCCGGCGTCGATGCTAGTTGTAGCACTCCCTGTTTGACGCTTCCTAACGACCAGATGTCGAGTTTCTCAACAGCACCTCCGCAGCAGTCTTTTTCCGCCTTCCCATACTGCTCTTTCCAGGAAGGAGAAGACGAAATGTTCCACCATGGAAGCTTCATCTACTAGATCGATCGGTTATGACTCATCCATCTCTCTCTAGCTCTAACTAAGATATAAGCACGTATAGAAAGGTCATCATACTCTTTCTCATAAATGTCATCTTGTCAGAATGGTCAAAGCGTGGGGAAACCCAGTGAGTGATAAGAAGGCATGGAAATGGAGAAATATCAGTGTAGTTGTACTTGTTTCATTCTCTGGCTATCAGAACTATCCAGCATTAGTATGAGATCCTTTTCACCAGATGTACTTTCTCAACATGAGAGAATGAAAGGCTACGTAGAACCCCTCAACTGGAAATGTCATCTTACGCACGAAGTTGCATTTCATCTTTATCTTATGTAGCATGTACATTGTCTCTCCAAATGCGTTAAACACCTGCTCTGGTAGTGGTTTAATATCTTTAATCTCACATATAATGGGCTTATATAATTTACAATGTCTTTGAGCTGATTTGATTTAGTACATTCCACGAGTGTTATCTTCTTCTTCTAGTATTACGTCGATACTGCATATTTGTTGTGGAACACCCAAGAGAAATGCTTCCGTTGACTGACAGGGTATTTGATGAAACATCCGAAGGCTAATCCAAGAAATGTTAAGTTGTTATTACAGGTCAGATCTAACGTGACTGCATCAATCATCCTCAAGTGTATCTTTTCTGATATGTCACGAACATCTGCTTGTTGCAAATTTATACAACAGGACATGAAAATTAATGCATGAAACTGGATTCTTATCAACCTCTCTCACGAAGCTAAAGAACAAATCTTTCTCCCTCTCACAGACATACAAACGAGCGTGTGCACACACACACACACATATATATATATAGACATGGTCATTTGTTGGTGTTGAGATTTCCCAGCTTACGTGCCAAACGAATGGTTGGTTGGTCTACTCGCATGAGAATGATCAAACTAATACAAGAGGAGACAATGATTACTAGCTACCTTTGTCATGGAGGAGGTTTATAAGGAGCTTCTTGTGGTGAGGACTTTAGCTTAGCAAGAGCAATCTCAACTCTTCCTTAAGACTAACCAGGATTCACCATTTAGTGTGTACTTTTCTTGAGTCAGGTTGAAAATTTTACTTTCTCTAGCTAGCACAAGTGCAGAATATTTCTAAATTTTTCTTATTAAGTTGCATTTACCTATACACTTATGAATTGACCTATGATCTCCATCATGCACTTTGTCCTCCCATCTGGTTAATCTTCTGTTTTCTGGTCTAAAAGAGCAACCTACAACACTTATCCTACCAAATGCAATAACTTCATTGTACAATCCTTCTAATCTTATGTTGGCTTTTTTAAATTCGTGGCTCGGTATTAGTTTCTTTTGCTATCTAAATAAACTTGTTTATGTATCAAAACAAAATGAATTACATGCAAGCCCAGTGATGATGATAAACACAAACTATTCCAAGCAAAAGTAAACAATGAGCCCCATAATATCTACAATTTGGCTAAGTATAACATAAAATATATCTAAGACCCCAAGTCAAAGCCGGCTGATCATACATTGGATGTCGTTTATCGCAAACATTAGGAATTTACTTGACTGTGAACTTCAAAGTTGTAGTCCCAGATTGTGTTATTAAGTTATATTACCCAAATGAGCATTACAATAAGTGTCGAGTGCTGCGTTTTTTCGTCTTTTTCTTCCTCTTTCTTACTTTCTTATTTTGTGATTGGTCATTTGATTTCTCCTTAATGTTCTTGAAACCAACATTGAATCAATCTTGTCCATAATTTTTCAAAGAACTCATTAATTCTTCCAATATAATATAGAGAAGTCATTGGTTTTTTCAATCACTACAATAATGAGATCAAACTTTTCTGGGATACCAATTAGGATCTTCCTTGCAAATCTCTTATCACTAATATCTTCACCATAAAAATTCATTTAGTTGACCAACTTCATAGGCTTTTTTTACAAGTCATTCAATATCTCATTACCTTTTATTTTCATATTCTTTAACTCTCTTATCATTTAAAATTTGACATCTCTTACTTTCATACCTCATTGAATTTATCTTTTGCTTTTGTAGTCCTCATAATTCTCGGTAAGATTACATTAGAGAGACTTTTACTAATATTTTCTCTCTTTATTGTTTTTCTTTTAATGTAATTGTTTGATCACTTATCTTGGTTCCCATGGTATCAAAATCATCATAATCATTCTCAATCATAACCCATAGATCAAGTGAAAGAAGCATAATTCTCATATTCATAAATGAAGTCATAGTTTTTACCATTGAAAATTTAAACATTTACATGTTATGGATTGAGATTTGAATTGCTATTGCTCATCAATCTTTCCCAAAAATTTGTTCTTCCTTAGAACTTAGTCTCAAGGTTGATAAAGAGAGAACTCTGGCTTTGATATCACATGATAAAAATTATGTACTTTATAGCATTAATATGGTAAATTAGAATTCAAAGACAAGAGGAAGAAGATGATCTATCATTGAATTCTCCTCCTTCAATCTCAAAATTACAACAATATCATCATTTGTTTTCTCCATAATCTTATTAATTGAGAATCCTATTCATATAATTTATTTTCTAAACTGCTCCTAACATTTTCTAAGATAGTTATGTTAACATTATATACAACCTATAAATGTCAACAATTTATTTGAAATTAGTAGTTAAGAAGAGGAAGTCCGTTGTAGTGGGGATTGTTCCATGAGTGGATATATATTACCATTAGTGCATACATACACATAATGATAGTCGTGAATGGTAGGAATGCATGGGCCGAAACACTATCACAGCACTTGCCGCTTGATCATTGCATTCATGGCAGCCCAGGAGGCTCAACCCTTCCACTGGAAGTACGACGAGTTGGACGACAAGAACTACCGCGTCCATGGCCACAATAGCTTCCTCCTCCATCCTCTTATGCATCATCCTCCTCTGCCTGTACGTACGAAAGATGGGCGTGTCACTACCGCCGTTTGGCAGCCGATACGGGCTCATTGAGCATGTCACCTTCTGCGACTTCGCATCCGGCATCTGGCCTCGGTCCGCAGATCAGCGATATCTTCTCGGTGCACTTGCACCGAGCGTCAGGGACCGGCGAGGAGGCACAGTGCCCCATTTGCCTGAGTAACTTGAGAGACGGAGACAAGGTGAAGGTGTTGCCCAGCTGTGTAGAAATGGGTTTCGTGTGTGAGTGCGTCGACGCGTGGTCAAGGGCTCACACGAGCTGCCCACTGTGCAGGGCGGGGTGGCTGTGGCTTGAGGGGAAGAACAATTAGAGATCGATGAAGAATGTAAAAGGGAACAGGCGATGTGATTAACTTTGGCTTAAAGTCAAGATAATTAAAATTAAAAAAAATTAAGGAAAAATGTGGCTGCTGGGATTCGAGCCCAGGTCTCCACGGCCACAACGTGGAATTCTAACCACTAAACTACAGCCACTAGATGTGATGCTGTCATCCTATAAAATCTAATTATCAATCTAAATATCGTAGCCTCCTCGATAAATAAACCGGGCAGGTGCGCTGAGAGAGACCTTAGTGATTCGCAGACGTCGTCTGCATCACCAGCGTGCTAACGATGATGCCTGTCATCATCGCTGTTGGTGATATTTACGTACAACTAAATACGCGTCACAATTACATATCTGGAATTAAAAACTAATTTCGACTTGTCGCATCCTAAAGACGCGACACACGCATATACCAGCGTTTCGACTTAAGATTGTGGTCCACGGTGAACCGAGTTGTCGACAGGCACATCGTCTCCGTGGACTCGCTCGATGGCTTGACTTCTCTCGCGTGGAGCGACAAGCAGAGCCACATCGACGGGTCCAGAGGACTCCCCCCGCCGCGTCGTCGTAAAGTATGGCGGTCGAGGGAGGAACGTGCGGGAACAAAAGAGCGGCTCGATGTTAAGCTATTACCTACCAAATTAGTTAACCGACTGTCACCAGATCGAGAAACTTCTCTCTAATGCCCTGCGGCTTCTCAGCAAATTCCTTGCGCATGTACATGAAGTTAGCCTAGCAGACGCGTCTTTCTTCAAACCCACCCAGAAACTTCTTTGCAGATCATGTTACACGCATGTTTTCTCGCTCTCCACAACTATAAATACAGAGAAGCCTCTCAACCAGGGGCTTATCTTCTCTTCTCAAGATACCATGGCGTCCCCTTGCTCAAACGTGACGGACCTCGATTCAGTTTTCCACTCCTTCGATAAAGATGGAGACGGGAAGATCTCAGCCGCGGAGCTAACAGCCTGCATGAGGAACATCGGCGAGGAGCTGTCGCTGGAGGACGCGGAGGCCTTCGTCAAGTTAGCCGATCGCGATGGGGATGGGCTGTTAGATTTGGAGGATTTTGTGAAGTCGGTGGAGGTGGAAGGGGAGGAAGAGAGGGACAGAGATTTGAGAGCAGCGTTTAAGATGTATGAAGATGAAGGGGACGGCTGCATTACACCAGGGAGCCTGAAGAGGATGCTCAGCCGGCTGGGCACGTCGAGGGGCATCGACGAGTGCAGGACCATGATTTGCAGGTTCGATCTCAATGGAGATGGAGTGTTGAGCTTTGACGAGTTCAGAAACATGATGATGATGGTATAAACAGTTGTTTGATAGAGAATCAGATGTAGTAATAGCAAGAGTTGCACTCGTGCATGTCTTTGGAGGATTGTATTTCTCATCGTTATATATTGTACAACCATTATTCTAGTCAAACAAATTTATTTATTTATATATTGAGATATCATGATTTCCATAGACACAATATTCTTCCTTCCCATGCTATCAAATACACTACGTAGTCGTTCATTTGATTGGGTATATTTCTTCAATGTCTGCACCACAATTAGAGTTGACCGATGCAACATGAAAATGCTATTTAAATATTTAAGCAGTCGAGATTATTGTGCTGCTCGATCAGTCATGACTTACCAGAAGACAGCAGCGGAGACCTAAATTGGAAATCCAAAACCCTTACAGGCTTACAGCACTGTTGACGTTTATTATTTGCGTCGGTACCCTCAACCAAACGAAAGCGTGTAATAATTCAGTGTGCACATATATTGAATTAATAGTCTTCTTTAGAAACTGCTTGCATCTTACTTCACAGAATACTGCAATTGCTTCAATTGAACACCATATATATACATGTATATTAGTATATAAAACAAATAACTAGCTTCAATAATTTCTTACAATTATTACCCGATACCTTTCTTGCCCACTAGCTGTCAGTGTGGCTGCTGCCAATATATAATCGAATTAATCCGACCCATCATCTCAATCCGACCCAACAATGACCTACCATTGGAGTGACCACTTTCTTTTTTGGGCAAGAAAGGAGTCACCACTTCATTTACCTGTCTGCAGATTGATTAAAATTTAAGTCGACTCAATTTTTTTTTACAACCCACGGGTCGGGATAATCCTACTTCTTTAGTGGTTTATGTTATATGTGCACAGTAGAATCAAGTCACGAAGAAGAATATGATCATATGAAAGAGGAAGAAGAAGAATAAGTTAATACCATTCGATTACTCGTCGCTCGCCGCTTGTTATTAAGAAGAGGGAAAAAAGAAAAGATGATAGAGATATTAAGGATATCTTAGAAATATTAACAAAACTTAAAATGAGATTGTAAATAGCAAAAAAGATTGTAAATAGAAATCTCTAAATTATATTACTTTAAGATAATTCACCCAAAAAAAATTTATTATTAAATTTTTATTATGTTATCATGAGCTTAGTTGATTTTGTCTTAGTTATTCGAAATCCCTATGTGTCTATGTATAAAAGGTTAGTCATCCCGTAACTATAGGATCCCTCGGAGATATGTAAAATAGAAAATGAGTTGATACAAGCATTAAAGTCAAGATTTTATAAGCAAATATTTGGTAGACAATACAAACTATAAATATAAATTTCATAAGCTTTAAACGATCGTATAACAAAGAATCCAAGGTAATCCATTACACCTAGAAGTCCTCACAAAGTTACTCCAGCATCTCTAAGGTACTGAAATAATTGATATTTCTAACTACACTCTACTCATAGAAAGCCCCCAAAATGGCTGGCTAGAGGCTTTTGTTTTGGATAGTTTTGCTTCTATGCGATGATCAAACACATGCTATGTTTACCACAAAACCCGACTAAAATGGGTCTACCAAGCCTACTATAATATTCTTAAATGCTACTTAAAATATGAACTAAATCTAAAAGCATAGACATACACATATATTACATTGAAAACCTTACAATGGGTCTAAAAGCATTCACAAACACACCGACTAAAATGGGTCTACCAAGCCTACTATAATATTCTTCATTTGGCAATCAACCTTCATTCATAAACAGTGTAGCTTTGAGTTAATATATCTACTAGTAATTCTCAAAGTCCTAAAAATTAATATGTCATTATTTAGAACCTAGGCCTCTATCCCTAACATAAACTTTATTGCATATAGCTTCTCTTATGGCAACTTAAATTGTAGCACTCTATATATTCTTCAAAAGTATTAGACTATTCAGCCTCTTGTCCCATGCCAAACCTTTCGACTCCAATTTCATTGTTGTAAGTTGAGTCAATCTCTACCTTAAAGCCCCTTCAATTTTAGCATCAAGCAAGATGAGTCTATTCCATTAGAATAAGAAAACTAAGGAATGTCATAATTTTACTCTTGCCTCTATAAGAGTTCATATTCTCGATCTCTATTTAAAGAAAGCTCCCTAAAGTTAGTGTTTTCGTTTGATGTTCCTATTAAAATTTTGATACCAAAATGTGTTTCTAAACCATTATAATAGAAACACAAGAAAAAACTAATGTAGAAATGAAATTGCATATCTCCAGCAATTGTTGTCAAGAATTTCAACAAGGTTTCTTCTTGAATTTTGGCACATTTCGGTTCAGAACTCTCGCTTTAGATGGTGTAGGAAATCCTTTAGACTTGAAAGAGATATTAAGCCGAAGGATCAAAACTCTCGTTTATATAAATGTTCTCCCATCAAGAACATTTATTATCGTCAACTCATAACATTTAAGAATTAATTCAAATTTATAACATTTGGATCATAATTAAAAATTTTAATGATATTAAATAAAATCTTTAATAATAATGGTTACATTTAGAACAAAAAACTAAAATATTTAAAGTACAAGAAATTGATTATAATAAATGATGAACTTAATGAGAATGGTTATATTATTATTAAATAAAATATTTAATAATAATGATTACATTCTCCCACTTGGTCCATACATTTAGCTTAATAATTTGAATTAATATTTATCGAATAATTTTTTTAAAAAATAAATACGTGAATCATGGCAATAAGTCCTCTAAGAGCGAGTATTATCATCTATGTATCATGATATATTTAGTTTCTTAATCTTAATGTGGTAATATTATTTAATGAATAAACCTTATGTTTATTCTTGGTCCAGTATCAATATATTTTTTCAAAACAATGTGAATATGAATAAGAAATATCACAATATATAAGAGTTTCAATATCGTTACAAAATGGAACTAAGTCCTATTTTCTCTACATGATCATTGAATTTCAGAAGTGGCATGCTTTTAGTCAAAGGATCAACAATCATTAATATAGTGCTAATATGCTCAATGACCACTTTTTTTTTCTTTTACACATTCTCTTATTGCTAAATACCTAATGTCGATGTGTTTACTTCGATTTTCACTTTTATTATTTTTAGCCATAAAGACAACAGTTGAATTATCATATAAAATTCTTAATGGCCTAGAAATAGAATCTATGATTCTAAGCCCAGAAATGAAACTCTTAAGCTATACAGCATGTGAAGCAACCTCAAAATAGGAAACAAACTCAGCTTCCATGGTAGAAGTAGCAGTCAAGGTTTGCTTGGTGCTTCTCCAAGAAATAGCTTCAACAACCATCATAAAAATATATCATGATGTTGATTTACGAGAATCAACACAACAAGCGAAGTCTGAATCTGAGTAACCAATCACATCCAGATTATCTATATGTCATACATAAGCATGTAATCTTTGATTCCTTGTAGATACCTCATTATTTTATTTGTAGCTGCAATAAGTCTTGCCTTGTATCTTTCAATGTTGCATAATGAATCTTTCTTAGTTTTAAAGACTCATTTATAGCTAATAGCCTTTGCTTCGTTAGGCAACTCTACAAGATTCCAAACTCCATTGCTCTTCATGGAATTCATCTCTTTTTTCATGACATCATGCCACAAAATTGATTCGTGGCAACTCATGACCTATGAAAATGTTTCATGATCATTTTTTGCTCCAATATTATAGTCAAATTCTTGTAGATATACAACATAATCAGTAGGAATTGCTAATCTTTTATTTCTAGTAAATCTAGTTGTTATTCCAATGTTTCCCTAAGGAACTTGTTATTCATCTAGTTGTTTAGGAGGTTGTTTTAATTCCTAAACTGCTTGATCTATTAGAATATTGTCAATAACATGTGAAATTTCAATGATTGGTTGTTCAGTACTAGTTTGTACTTGTGGAGTGCTATGAACTATAACCAATCTATTATTTGATCTAGAAGGTTGAGATTCTATATGATCATGTGCAAAAACTATGTTCCTAAACTGATCGCTCCCACTAATCATGTCATCCTCAAGAAATTTAGCATTTCTTGATTCCACAATCCTAGTTGTGTGAGATGGACAATAGAACTTGTAACCTTTGGATTTTTTGGCATATACAATGAAATACCTACTAATAGTCATCGAGTTCAGTTTCTTCTCTTATGGATTATATATCTTGACCTTATACGGACATCCCCAAACATGTATATGTTACAAACTTGATTTTTAATCTTTCCATAATTCAAATGATGTCTTTTGGACATCCTTGGTTGGAACTCGGTTTAATATATACACAACCATATTTAGTGCTTCAGTCCACAAGAACTTAGGAAGATTGGAGTTGCTAAGCATACTCCACACCATGTCTAATAATGTTCGGTTTCTTCTTTCTGCAACACCATTCTGGTCTGGAGAACCAAACATAGTGTATTAGGCAACAATCCTATGTTCTTGAATAAACTTAGTAAAAGGATCAGGTGCTTATCCATTTTTAGTATAGCTTCCATAATATTCTCCACCTCTATTTGATTTCACAATTTTAATTTGCTTACCACATTGGTTCTCAACTTCAACTTTAAAGACTTTGCAGGCATCTAATGCTTCATTTTTGTTATGAAGCAAATAGATATACATATATCATGAGTAATCATTTATAAAGGATATAAAATATTCCTGACCATGTGTGTCTATGTTTGGACAGCATATATCAGTATGAATGATCTCTAATATGTCTGAACTTCTATTAGCACCTTTTTTGGATTTATTGGTTTGTTTTCCCTTAATACAATCCACACAAATCTTAAAATTAGTAAAATCAAGAGTACTAAGTACTCCATCATTAACTAATCTCTTAATTCTCTCTATGGAGATATGTCCTAATCTTCTATGCTATAACATAGAGGAGTCCTCATTAATATTACATCTTTTAATGCCAGTGTGAACATACATTGAACTTTGAGTGTCATCATTTTGTAAGAAAAACGACACTCTGTTTCTTCTCCTTGCGACATCACCAAGGATTCTTCTCCCCACACAGATAAGGAGAAGTCGCCGACGACACCGAGGCCTCGTTGTCTCAAACGAGGAGGCATCATCTCATCTGTGGCGTCCGGCGAAGGAGGGCAACAACGAATCAGGATCATCAAAGGAGAACAGTACCGGATCTCCAGGTTCTCCCTTCTCTTCTCCCTCTTCTTTCTTCTCCCTCAGCTCTCCCTCGACTAATACCACCCAATAACGGGTGGTGACGATCAAAATCGACCGTCACAAACCGATTTAATGTAGTAATGAGATAGAAGCAACCCCAATCGACAGTATCGTCCGGTACGAGCAGTATTATTTGAAATTAAAATCCTTGCTATAAAGTATCCTTTGCAAACAAACATAAGAAGGGTGTCACATTATTTAGACAAAATAAGCTAACTCACAGTTATGTTAGTGTTGTGCTAATGGAATATTATATATAAAGGCGAGGCCACTGTTTGGCTTGTTTTGACCAGCATAAGGGGTGTACCAACCATTTTATGCCAAGTTATATTATGCCTACAACATACCAAAATTCCCGTCCTGTCAATATTTAAAACCTTAATCAGTATTGTTATGTTCCTCAAAATTTTAATATAATAGAAAAGCCTACCACCTGAAATGATAAGATTGCATAAATTACCCCTTCTTAAACCCTAATACGATAAAGTCTATAAGACAAAATACCTTTCCTAACATAATCAGATTTATATAGTAAACGAAATGATATGTCTTGAAAATTAAACGAATATCCAACTTGTTTGAGTCTAGAAACAGAAATTAAGTTTCTTGAGAAACTTGGTACATAAAAGGTCATTTCTAATTTTAAAATAAAACCACTGCTTAAAATTAAAATGTATGTTCCAATTGCCTCCACATGTGAGCCCATCTTATTACCTGATAAGATGCTTTACTCACTTCCCACTAGTTTTCCTTAGGTTTTGCATACCCTTTTGTAATATGAATTATTGATCCAGAGTCAATCCACTAGGTATTAATATTAACATTAGCCATATTAGATTCATAACACACAAACGAGGTTGGTTTATCTTTCTTTTCAAACCATTGTTGGAATTTCATATATTCCTTCTTCATATGTCCCTTTTTTTTACAAAAGAAATACATTGCTTCTTTCTTGATATCAGCTTGGGGTGATATTTTACCTTTTCCCTACTGATAAGCTTTATGATTGGCTTGATTTTTGTTAGTTTTATTCTTCCCATGAGTGGTTACCACCAATGCACTCTCACCTAGTTCTATTATTAGCCTCTTTTTTTATTGAATACACATGGTCATTAATTCATTGATTGACCATTTATCTTTATGTGTATTGTATGAAATCTTAAAAGATCCATACTGATGTGGAAGGGTGTTCAGAATATAGTGCATCAGGAAAGATTTTGACATATTAACCTCGAGTTTTGAGCCACAATATCTCATATTTGCATTATATGCTCACGCACACCCTCTATGTTGGTGAGTTTAAGGGATGAGAATTTTATTATTAGGGTACTTGCTAGTGCCTTTTTTGAAGTGACGAATTGCTCATCGATAGCTTGTAGAAAGTCTCGGACCTTCTCATGTTGGTCAATAGAACCATGTATGCCAGTAGTTATCTTAGTATTGATAAATATCACGCTGAGCCGATTGGATCGCTCCTATCGTTCATATAACGCAATCTCAGTTAGAGTATTGGTATTAGTGACTATAGATGGTTCATCTTTCATAATAGCATAATCAATATTCATCCATCATAAATGGAGGAGAATCTTCTCCTTCTATATCATAGTTATCGCCACTAAGTTCGAAAATATCACATCGAATATAAGAGAAATTAACAATTTAAGAAACTATATAAAATCAAACATGTTTATGTTAAAAATTTGAGGCTTAATAGTTTAAATTGCATGTTTATGTTTTACCAATGTAAAATATGCCAAAAGATGAATCTCATGACATAAAAATTACTTGTGGGCTAAATTCTTAATTCAAATAGATTCAAATAATCTTTATGATAAAACTATCAAATTATATTTCAATTCATAATCCTTATTAGTAAATTATGAAAATAATTTGATATTTTATCTTGATTAATTATATGAATATAATAAAAGATCCTATGGGATAATAATTATTATATTGAATATAATCAGTCATATGATGTCTAATTATTTATATGATCCTTATTTTAACTTTATATATAATTTTAATTAATTAAAGATATTATGACTAATTTTTAATTAATTAAGATTATATAGATCACTAGACATTTTGGACATATAAAATTGATTCATAAACATAAATTAATATAACCAAATATGCATATATGAGCATTTTATCACCTTCAAATATTGAAATGTTATATCCTCATGATTTTTAACATGAACTATATTAATAAGTTTTAAAAAGAAACCAAAATTAAGCCATATTCATTGTATAAAAAATAAAAACTCTTTCATATCAAGGTAGAGGTCAATATGCTATGATAGAAACTGTTAGAAATTTTGATACCAAAATGAGTTTCTAAACCATTATAATAGAAATACAAGAAAAAACTAATACTGAAACTAAATTATGTACCTCCATTGTTAAGAAATTCAGCAATGGTTTCTTCTTGAATTTTGGCACTTCTCGGCTCAAAACTCTTGCTTTAGATGGTGTAAGAAATCCTTTAGATTTGAAAGAGATGTTGAGTCCAAGGACCAAAACTCTCGTTTATATAGATGTTATCCAATAAAAAATATTTATTATCACCAACTCATAATATTCAAGAATTAATTTAAATTTATAATGTTTGGACCATAATTAAGAATTTTAATTAAATAAATAAAATCTTTAATAATAATGATTATATTTAGAATGAAAAACTGAAATATTTAAACTATACTAAATGAACAAATTGATTATAATGAATGATGAACTTATTGAGAACGGTTATATTATTATTAAATAAAATATTTAATAATAACGGTTCTAGTTCCATCTTGAGATGATGATAAGTCTCATTCAAGTTATCTCACTCCTCAATTTGTATTGAGATGATGATGGTTCTTGTATCCATTATTCCAAAAGTCAAATTTCCGTTGAGCTTGATCTTCTCATCAAAGCGTGTCTTCGTTTGGTATTATCTTTGGTCCATCTCTTACTTAATCTCATAATGTGTCCCTTAACACATCATTTCGTATAAGATCTTACAATGACTCTTTGCCCTATCCTTTGAGTTTTATAGAGCTTTCACCTTCAAGTACATCCCCCTCAACATGTATGATCTACCATATATGAATATCCCACTAGCGAATCGAAACTTATCCTTTTGGATACCTATCCTATTAAAGTAACTTTCATTTTCATATATTTTTATCTAAAAGTTTCAATGAATACTTAATAAACAAAGATGGACTTCACACGTTCTGAACATTCACATAAAAAAGGGTGTAAGACAGTCATTTCATTTGTGGTGGCAATAGGTTTCTTGGTGATTGCAAGTCCCCTGCCATTGAGACATGCAGCCAAGTATTTTCATTCTTATTGCAATTTATGGACAATTCCAATAGTTAAAAAAGATATTGCATAGTTGATGAAATGAATTTTTTGACAGTTTCTGCTAATATCTTTGGCTAAATTCCATCCGGGTTGGTCACTAAATAATAAATAATGGGAAGACTTTTTTGGTCAATCGATCATGCTATATATAGTTTAATGTTCTTCTTCTTTTCCTCTTGTTTTTATTGTTCAACAGACAAACAAGGAAACTGAAACTAAGCCCTAATCCGACCAGTTGAGCATTTGATTTTAATGATTTGACTTTGTACTTTCAGGATGTAGGAAGATTAATTGACATAAAATAATTGCTTAAACTCAAATGAGAAGAAGAAAATAATGTACTTCTTGCCAAACCTAGTGGAGTTGCAAGCATTTGTGGGATGGCACTGCCATCTTATTTGATGGCACGTCCACGACAGAGCCATTGCACGTCTCTCTTACTATTTAAACGACGCCATGCATCATCATACAAGCAGCTTTCTCCTATATAACAGGCAGCGACGTGCCCCAGCTCGATCAAAAAAGATGGCCGCAGCGCTCGGTGTCGCCACCGTCGCGCTACTGTGCCTCACCGTCGTCCCCAGCCACGCCGCGCTGCAGGTCGGCTTCTACAGTGGAAAGTGCAATGGCACGGACGTCGAGGCCACCATCAAAAGCATCGTCGCCGCCCGTTTCGCTCGGGACCGCTCCATCGTCCCCGCCCTCCTCCGCCTGCAGTTCCATGACTGCTTCGTCAGGGTACGCGCTGAATGAACCGATGCATGTGTACAGCATCAGAGACATTTACTGGGGTGTGTTCGCGTGTGTGTGTGTATAAAGGGATGCGACGCATCGATACTGTTGGATGGGAGTGGAACCGAGAAGACGGCACGCCCCAACCTAAGCGTGAGAGGGTACGACCTCATCGACCAGGCCAAGGCAGCACTGGAAAGCAAATGCGCCGGCGTTGTTTCCTGCGCTGATATCATCGTCGTCGCAACGAGGGATGCTGTCGTGCTGGTACGTGCGGTGCATGCATGCGTGGGGTTTACTTACTGTATGCTTCGTCCGTCGTCGTCTGTTCTCACCGGAGATCGATGTTTCAAGGAGGTGGGACGCAGTATACGTATGCGGTTCAGACAGGGAGGAGGGATGGCAACATCTCGCTTGCGTCTGATGCCACCAGAAATCTGCCTGGGGATTCCTTCTCGGCCTCCCAAGCGATTGCGGCGTTCGGGGCGAAAGGGCTCAGCGCTTCGGACATGGTGTTACTTCTAGGTAACTTCGTCTTCCACAGTGTCATGATGAACCAAGATGAGTGTTGGTCAGCTTCTGTGGCAATCAAGAGATGGATATTTTATGCTTAAGCGTCTCCGTTGTTGATCTGCAGGAGGACATACCGTTGGTCTCACGCACTGCTCCTTCATCCTTAATCGTCTCTACAACTACAATGGGTCGGGGAAACCAGACCCGGCCATGGATCCCGCGTTTGTGGCCATGCTGAAGTCGAGGTGCCCGCAGACGTCGACGGTTGACAACACCGTCCTCCTCGACCACGGCACTCCCACCACCGTGGACAACAGCTACTACAAGCAGCTCCTGGCGAGAAGGGGCGTGCTCAAAGTGGATCAGAACATAGCGTCGGACGCGGCGACCAACGCCACGGTGAGGGCCCTGGCCGGCGGCAGCTCGAGCTTCCCGGCTCTGTTCGGGGGTGCCATGGTGAAGATGGGCGGCATCCAGGTGCTCACTGGGACGCAAGGCCAGATCCGGAAGTCGTGCAGGGTCGTCAAGAAATGAGGCTGAAGCCTCCGGTCGCTGATGTCGTCTCCTTTGGTTTGGGAGTTCCTTTTGTCATTTGAACTTTGGTTGGTTTCTTTGTTTGTTTGTTTGTTGGGATAAATAAATAATTAACAGAGTTTCTTCTTACTATATTAATCTTTTCAAGGTTTTTTTTTAAATAACATACTTAACCTCATAAATTTTGACATAACTTTTAATATATTTTTTTTTTATTTTTTATTTTATTTTCCCATTGGAGCACTATATTTCGAAGAAGAAAAGAAAAAAAAATAATATTCTTTTATCCAATAAGTGCATCGAATTGAATCAATTATTTATTTATTTTATTACGTCACCAATTTAGTTAAAATTATTAAGTCGTACGACACTCTTACATTATTTATCTATCCGTAAAGAGTTAACCTAGAGACAACCTCGTGAACTTGTAAAAGAAAAAATTGATTAATATATGAAAACGAATGAAGGAATAAATCCCAACATCTCACAAAATAAACTTTACGTTAATTAATACATGAAAATGATCTATAAAAGGGAAAGTTAATTAATACATGAAAATGATCTATAAAAAAAAAAGTTAATTAATTCATGAAAATAAATAAGAAATAAATCCTAACATCTCACAAATGCTAATAATTACCCCCAAAGTCTTATTTGTGCCATCGAAGAATTTTAAGAGACTAAGATGATTGACGTAACTTACAACAAACGAACCATAACACATGAAAATTAGATCATTTTAAGAATGTTGTGCATAGTCTGATGATGATCGATTATTATGTAGCTTTATAAATTATTTTTCTTATAGGTTTCAAGTAAAAAAACACAGACCTATATGAACAAAGACGAATGATCCGTTAACAATGGTGTTATGGATGCATACTAATCATCCGTGATAGACTGTCATACTCAATCCGGATATAACTATGGATAACAAGCACCTAAAACGGCTCAAACGTTTTCAAGTAATGTTTAAGCTTCCCAAAACCGAATCATGAAAGGATACAGCACGAGTACCTGACAAGATAATAAGAAGATCCAATGACATTATTTTTTGTTCCTTTCCCTTTTCGTTTGTGGATTTGTGTAACACGATGAGATGATTCAACTGAGAGTGTCAGTTGAGTAGACCAGATCATTTCAATGTCTTGACCCTTTTAATCTACAAAGCACTTCAAAATGTCAAATTTTCTTCACAATTTTCTCAAGAATGAACAGAATGACAGTTCCATGCCTAGCTTGCAAAAATAATTCCCTTTGACAACTTGTGAAGCAAAGCAAAGACTAGCTCAATCCCTTTGGTGGACTTTGGAGAGAGAATACTCCTTCGCTTGGATCAGAAACAGATGCCGTTCTGAAGAAGTTCCTACGGCATCGATTCTAGAATCACCATTGCTCTTGCTCTCTTCTGAGGTTTCTCGATGGGGGTTCTCCGCTAAAGGAGCACTTGTATTGTCTACACTAAGCTTTTTGTGTATTGCTAGAGCCTGAGTTATCATAGAAGAATGGTTTCCAACAGCGCTAGGAAGTAGGAGAGTCGTTAGTTCCCTGAACAAAGAGAGGAGAAAAATAAAAATAAATATAAGAAAAAAAGATCTTGCACATATGAGACTGTTTAACAATGACACGATGATTTCTTACCTCCTTTGCTATGCAACCAAATGCTTTAATATATTGCTCAGCAATTCTGAGACTTGCTGCCTGAAGAAAAACCAAGGAACAAACTTCTAAAACTCAGACATGTATCCATTCTCAAGATGTTAAGCAAAAAACTGATGCAACATACATATCTCTCTTCTAAATGATGTTCTCATCATGATGCGAGTGATGCTTTACGCTTTTGTGAAAGACCAAGTTCTACCATGATAAGCACATATAAACATAGAGGGGAAGGAAGAATCAGAAAGAGATCTTGCCTCAGTGCCTCCCTCGGCTTTCATAGCCTGTGACAATATCTTGAGGCCGTCAGCAGTCGCTCGTGATCTAGCAAGGATAGTTTCAGCTTCTCCTGATAAATGAAAAAGATCAAAGGAGTCAGAGAGAAGATTTTAGAAACTTTTAACACATTTTACGCTTCATATTCAAAACAGGAGTGATGTTTTTCGCAGCTCCCAAGACATGTTAGATTATCAATGTCCCATGAGAGGACACTAGTGGCGTTACCTTTCTTCAGTTCCTCAAGTGATACTTCATTTAATAGTCAGACTAAAACAATATATGAAATTAATATGAAATGGAGGCTTCAATCATGGTGATCTATTACTGATTAGTAAGGCGTTTGTGAACGAATGTGCTATGGCTCGTTGGTCAGCACGGCTTGGTCCATGAGTCGATGATGAGTGTCCCGTTGGCTGAGCTGGACGCCGAAACGTCGACCGACCCTCGGTGTTGGGTTTTTGATCAGCGCTTCTCAGCCTAGGAACTGAACAATCGATGGCTCGTCTGCGAGGTCGTTGGTCGGCGACTTTCGAGGTTGGGGCGCCCGTGAATCGTGGGTGGCCACTTTCCTGCAGAAAAATGCTTTCGCCGGGTGATCCCCGACCGTGGCCCCTCCGACGAGCAAGTTAGTTGAATGTTTTTTTTCTCCTCCCCCCTGTGGGTATCCACAAAGGGTTCTTATATTATGGCATGAGGGTGGTCGTACGCAGTTCGAGGTGATGGATGTGTCGGACAGTGTCTCAGCATGCATGGGCTCTGACCTTGCGTGCGAGGGTGATGACATCCTAGATTTATCGGAATGAGGCATGTGGGATGTCATGACATGTGACATTTTGGTATGGATTCTAACTTTGCGTGTGGGATGTGGTGACGTACCTGTGGTCCATAATTTGTCATATCACTTCTCCCTCCCCTCCGAGGCGTGCTGTGGGGTCCTCCGAGGGCCATGAGGCATGCCGGTGTCGGAGTGATGCTCGGGTTGGATTGACTCGTCATGAGGGGATCTAGAGAGGCGGCACCCCGCGCCTTGGGCGGGATTGATTCTGCTGATCGGGCGTTGGATCGATCAGGTAGCTATGCTCGGGGTCAACGGGTCGCAAGTTGGGAGCGATCTGTAGCGACTCGGGCGCGAGCTGAACCTTGTGGGCCAAGCGACTCTGCTCGGGCTCAGGTTTTGGTGCCGACGGGTCGCAAGTCGAGAGCGATCTGTAGCGACTTCGAACGCACGAAATTGAACCTTGTGGGCCGAAAGCGACTCTTCTCGGCTCGGGTTTTGGTGCCGACCGGGTCGCAAGTCGAGAGCGATCAGTAGCGACTTCGGCCGAACTGAACAATGGGATCGGCGACTCTGCTCGGGCTCAGGTTTTGGTGTCGATGGGTCGCGAGTTGAGAGCGATCTATAGCGACTCGGGCGCGAGTTGAACCTTGTGGGTCGAGCGACTCTGTTCGGGCTCAGGTTTTGGTGTCGATGGGTCACAAGTCGAGAGCGATCTATAGCGACTCGGGCGCGAGCTGAACCTTGTGGGCCGAGCGACTCTGCTCGGGCTCAGGTTTTGATGCCGACAGGTCGCAAGTCGAGAGCGATCTGTAGCGACTCGGGCGCGAGCTAAACCTTGTGAGCCGAGCGACTCTGCTTGGGCTCAGTTTTTGGTGCCGACGGGTCGCAAGTCGAGAGCGATCTGTAGTGACTCAAGCGCGAGCTAAACCTTGTGGGCCGAGCGATTCTACTCGGGCTCAGGTTTTGGTGCCGACGAGTCGCAAGTCGAGAGCGATCTGTAGCGACTCGGGCGCGAGCTGAACCTTGTGGGTCAAGCGGAAAGATGGAGTCCCCGGTGAACCCGGTGAGGGTCAAGCTCATTGGAGCGAGGTCCTCCTTGGTCAGCCCGAGCTTTTTGAAGGCGTCGAAGTACAGCACATCGGCAGAGCTTCCAGTGTCAATCATTACCCTTTTTACCCGAGCGTTAGCGATCCGGATGGAGATCACCAAGGCATCGTCGTGGTAGGAACGTTCAACCTCCTCGACCCCGAAAATGATTTCTAGCTTGAGCTCTGGTCGGGGGCATTTCTCGACCGCGCTCTGGGCATAGGCCTTCCTTGCCGTTGAACTATTGCCGCTCGCTGCCAGTCGTCCCGAGATGACGTCGATCTGTTTTTCCACGGGACCTCTGGGACGTGGGGTTACTTCCCTGGACTCCTTGAGATAGCGACCGAGGTGTCCCTTACGAATCAGGTCCTCGATTTGGTTTCAAAGGTCGTGGCAGGCTTCGGTGTCGTGATCGTAGTCCCGATGGAACCTGCAATATTTTGATCGGTCCTTACGTGTGGCTTTCATGGGGTTGGGGTGCCATAAAAGACCCTTTTCTCGGATTTAGAGGAAGATTTCGGTCCGGGACGTGTTCAGTGGGACAGGTGGAGGTCTCGGGAGCGACTCAGGTCGGGCGGGCCTCTAGCGGGGTTGCTCCGAAGTGGCGTGCTAGTCATAGGTGCCCAGCAAGCCAATCACGTGAGTGATGGCACGTGTGACTTAATATAGAATCTTTTTGCTTATTATATTTTGGCATATATCACTTTATAACTATTGCATAAATGCATACATATATTGTGATGTCCTTGGATTTGTGCAATGGGAATCGGATCGTGATGAGATCACGATAGTGAGATCGATTCACCTTTAAACACATATCCTAAATAATCTCGGTCATAGGTTACTTTCGAGAGGATATTGTGATAACCGGACAGACCCGGGTGTCTTTGTACCCGTCCATATGATCGATGCAAATGGTCTCATAGCTGCTTGTGTAGGGACACTAGGGATACAAATGACAGTGCTCATTGGAGAATGAGTTCATCGATTGATCCGCTTACGGAATGCGGGATGGTTGATGATGCCTTATTGTCGACAACGATTTCGTAGTCCTAGTGGTGTATCTAGTCCTTAGACTTGAGACACCAAGGATGTCCCCATATGAGTGCTCCACTCTTTGATACCGAACTTACAGGTTTGGTGTCCCCCATCTAGTACACCTGGTCATTGGGAGTGGTAGTCGACCTTCACGAGGGCTATTGAGTGTCGATAGAGGATCATCCACTCTCAAGTCATGAGAGGAATATCCCATGTGTTCTTGCTCGCACAAATCCCCCGCCGGGTCATTCGAGTTGAGAGAGAAAGAGTTCTCCTGAGAATCCGATTAGAGCGAGACTTCGAGTATAAACCATGTGGTCCGACAACACCATGCTCGATATACGGTCTCGGTATATTAGATGGATGAGGGACTATAGGTACACTAGAATCGAGGACGAGGTCCAATGGATTGGATTCCCCCCAATCGTCTGGAGACTACTTCGCAGTAGTGGCCTAAATACGTCCAGATCGTTGAGTCGAGTGAATTATTACAGAGATAATAATTCACTGAGTTAGAAGGAGTTCTGATAAGCATGACTCATGGCCAACTCGATATTGGGCCTAGAGGGTCACACACATATGGTAGGCATTGCGATGAATAGAGGTTGGGATATGAGATATCCAACGGAGCCCTTGTCTTATTGGATGTAGATCCAATACCCACTATGGGAGGACCCATTAGGGTTTGACAGGGGACCTCTATAAATAGGAGGGATTCAGAGCCCCATGGGCTAGAGAGCTTTTGTTTGCCTTTTCCTATTCTCCTCTCCATCTCCACCTCGGTAGGTCCGGAGTTTTGAGGAGCGTGAGTCGAACTCTGCGGTGGATCATCGCTGCTAGAGGGAGGACGCTTGACCTCCTTCACCCTCTCCTAAGGATTTGCAAGGAAACAGGGATATACGATCTCCCTAGGTAACACAATCTACTCTATACGCAGTTTCATGTTTCACGAATTTTTTGCGTACCAATCTTCGCACGACGACGAACATCTCTTTGGGAATCGGGGATTTTGTTTTTCTTGTTCTTCCGCTGCGCATATGATGTCGCCCCAAGGATTTCCCTACAGTGGTATCAGAGCCAGGTTGTTCGTGCGAATGATTGGTTTTGAATTTCGTGTGTTGTGTTTAGGAAGAATTTTGACGTCAAAATTGTTGACGCAAAAACAAGTAAGGGCAGCAACAGTTGCTACCCTCGATGCGTGTAGCACAACCGAAGGTGGGCAGCACAGGGGCTGCATCTGCTGCAGCTGGCCGGGGGCATGCTTGCAGCAGGCTTGCTGCCAGCAGGGCTGGCAGCCCACGGGCAGAGGCGCCCGCCGCCGCCCCCCCACTGGCTAAAACCCCCCAAGGGCGGTCGCCCGTGGCGGACAGACTACCCTGCGAGGCGGGCGCCCGAAAGGCGCCCACCAGCAAGGCAAATAGCTACCAGCATGGGCGTCCGCCCTATAGGCGAGGGCGCGTGCCCTCACCCGCCAAGAAGCCGCCCACCGGCAGGGTGGCGGCGACGGCAGCAGCGAAAAGGGCAAAGGACATTAGGGTTTTCTAGGCAAAATATAATTTTGCCCCTCGAAATTTGAGAAATTCTAGTTTCTGTCTTTTGTCCAAATTATGAAAATACCCCTATGAATTCAGAAATTCCCTATAATGTCCCTGATTTCAGAAAATATTAATTAATTAAAAGGTTTAGTTTATTATTATTTATTATTATTATTATTATCTAGTAGTCCTACATGATGATGATTATTTATACATGTGATGTATGATGTGTGGACGGATGATCATGGACCGTGTGATGTGTGTACTTATGATTATTATTATTGAGGTCTACGAACCTCCATTATATTTCTCGTTTATTGTCGGGCCTGTGTGCCTATGATTAAGTTGTAATCACATGAGGAGGCACAGCAGGAGCGTGGATGCGATAGCGGGACCCACGAGACGGACGATCGTGATGCATGAAGATGCATCAAGATGTCGACGGAACCGACAAGGGCGAAATGGACGATCACAGGGCATGGAGATGCACCGTTGCACACATAGATCTTGATGTGAGTGATTAGGCCTACTGGCTCGGGCCTAATCATATTAGGTTGTGGTCCATGATCATCTGGTATAATTGCTTATACACATACTAGATATGTATATATATTTGCATGCGATGTAGATATATATTAAATATGTATATGTGTGACATGTCATACTAGGAGATCAAATCATAGAAACATCTCTCGATAATATTAAGTCGGTAAACGTGAGGCAATTAGATTGACCCATGTGGCCTTCCATCGTTATAAGTAGGAACCGATTCCCGATGTAGGTTGAGTTGGTCGAGTCCCTCGAGACTCACCTATATCGCGATTCGCTATCTTGCTTACGACATAGAGATGTCACCGGTGACCTGAGGGCATGGTATACTTGGTCGAGTCCCTCGAGGGTATATCATTAAATCAGACTCATCTTATAACGAAGGTGTTGACTTAACCGAGCATCATGGTTGGTCGAGTCCCTCGAGGCCATGGTGATTCGGAGGCCGAATAGGACGGAAATCACAAGGAGTTGTGATCGATAAGAGTTGCCTACCTTTTAGGCTTAGTGTGATTGGTCGAGTCCCTCGAGGTTACACTAAGACGTTGATTGGATCCTGATCCCCACTAGAAGTCTGCTGGAGACTTCCGTTTCACGTGCTGAGGGTGTCGCGTGACTCGTTAGTAAAATAGTGGGAGCATATTAAGATAGAAGTCCATATCTTGATAGTTTATTTCTTGCAAAATTTGCATGTTATTCATTTCTGCTGTATCTTTATTTTCAGAAAATGTCGCTTTCAAATCCCTTACGTGGCATACTTGATGTCAACCGCCTCACTGGTCCAAATTATACGGATTGGCTCCGTAACTTGAGAATTATTCTCACAGCGGAGAAAATCGTGTACGTCCTTGATACAGTGATGCCTGCGCCCGAAGAAGGGGCAAACGAGGATGTTATCGCTCGCTACGTGAAGTACATTGATGACTCTACTCTTACTCAGTGCTATATGTTGGGCTCTATGACTCCTGAGTTACAGAGACAACATGAAAAGATGGATGCCAGATCCATTCTCCTACATGTCCGTAAATTATTTGAGGAACAGGGAAGGACTCAGCGATATGAGATATCTAAGAGCCTCTTCCGTGCTAGGATGACTGAGGGGACACCAGTTCAGAACCATGTCCTAAAGATGATTGAGTGGATAGAGAAACTCACAAGTCTAGGAATGGTCCTAGAGGATAACTTGTGTGTGGACATTGTGCTTCTGTCCCTACCAGATTCCTTTTCACAGTTCATAATGAATTTTAATATGAACAAGCTTAAAGTGACTCTCCCAGAGCTTCTCAATATGTTGAGGGAGGCAGAGAGTACTATCAAGAAAGAGAAGCCAGTTTTCTACACTAGTGAGACCAAAAGGAAAAGGAAAGCAGAAAGGTCCCTTAAGAAGGGAAAGGACAAGGCCAAACCAGGTAAAGCAAAGGTTGCTAAGAAAGACCCAACAAAGGACAAAGGCCAGTGCTTCCACTGTGGTAAAGATGGGCACCGGAAGAGAAACTGCAAAGAGTACCTTGCAGAAAGGGCGAAACAAAAGCTTGATGAAGCTTCAGGTACATTCATGATCAGTCTCCATTTGTCATACTCTTATAATAACATATGGGTATTGGATACCGGTAGTGCTTATCATATATGCAATTCGTTGTAGGTTTTGGCAAGGCCTAAGAGACTAGAGAGAGGCGAGATAGACCTCAAGATGGGTAATGGAGCAAAAGTTGTTGTAGTAGCTGTTGGCGAGGTCGCCCTACATATGCCTAGTGGAGCTTTTATTGCATTAGATGCATGTTATTTTGTTCCTTCTATTATCAAAAACATTATCTCCATTTCATGTTTAACAGTTAGTGGATATAAATTTGTTTTTGAGAACAATGGTTGTTCGATATTATTAGATGATAAGATCGTCATGAAAGGAACATTGCATAATGGTTTATTTATATTACACACCACTCCACATATCATGAATGTAAATGTGTCCAAAAGGAAACGAGATGAGTTGAATAGTGCATACCTGTGGCATTGTAGGCTAGGTCACATCCATGAAAGAAGGATTCAAAAGTTGCTAAATGATGGATATCTAAATCTATTCGACTATATGTCATATGCAACTTGTGAGCCTTGCATTCGCGGAAAACTGACCAACTCTCCATTTAGTGGAACTGGAGAGAGAGCCACTGAGTTGTTGGAACTCATACATAGTAATGTATGTGGACCCATGTCAACTCATGCCATTGGAGGTTACTCCTACTTCATTACATTTACTGATGATTTCTCAAGGTATGGATATGTGTACTTAATGAAGTACAAGTCTGAGGCCTTTGAGAAATTCAGAGAGTATAAGAATGAGGTGGAAAACTAGACTGGAAAGAGTATCAAAACTCTTCGATCAGATCGAGGAGGTGAGTACTTAAGTACATAGTTCACTCAGTTCCTCAAGGACCATGGGATATTATCCCAATGGACACCTCCTTATACACCTCAGCTCAATAGTGTTTCTGAAAGGAGAAATCGTACATTATTAGATATGGTATGATCCATGATGAGTTTCGCTGACCTACCTATCTCATTCTGGGGATATGCCCTAGAAACCGCAGCTTACCTTCTAAACAGAGTTCCAACTAAGTCGGTAGTGTCTACACCATATGAGATATGGAAAAGGAAGAAGCCTGAGGTTGTTAAGATTTGGGGCTGTCCTGCACATGTTAAAAGACACAACCTCGATAAGTTAGAATCAAGGACAGAGCGATGCAAATTTGTGGGATACCCCAAGGAAACTTGTGGGTATTATTTCTATCATTTCGAGGACCAAAAAGTCTTTGTAGCTAAGAGAGCAGTGTTCCTTGAGAAGGAACACATTCTTGGCGGAGATAGTGGGAGAATAATAGAATTGAGCAAGGTTGGAGAACCAAGCTCACGCACCACTCTACAGCCCGAGTATGTTCAGGTACCTAATACACAGGTTTCAACTTTACACAGATCTGATAGAGTATCCCATCCTCCTGAGAGATATGTGGGACATATTTGAGGAGAGGATGCAGAGGATATTGATCCTCAGACCTACGAGGAGGCTATTATGAGTATAGACTCCGGGAAGTGGCAAGAAGCCATGAATTCTGAGATGGATTCTATATACTCCAATAAGGTTTGAAACCTAGTTGATGCGCCAGAAGGTATTGTACCCATCGGTTGCAAGTGGATCTTTAAGAAAAAGATCGGAGTAAATGGAAAGGTAGAGACCTATAAAGCAAGGCTAGTGATTAAGGGGTATCGTCAAAGGCAAGGTGTTGACTATGACGAAACCTTCTCACTCGTAGCAATGCTAAAATCCATTAGAATTCTATTGGCTATTGCAGCACACTATGATTATGAGATTTGGTAGATGGATGTGAAAATCGCATTCCTCAATGGGAACCTCAAGGAGGAGGTGTATATGATGCAACCTGAGAGATACGTGTCCAAGAACTGTCCAGATAAGGTGTGTAGGTTGCTTAGATCCATTTATGGATTAAAGCAAGCTTCCCGAAGTTGGAACATAAGATTTGATGAGGCTATCAGATCTTATGACTTTGTTAAGAACGAAGATGAGCCTTGTGTATACAGAAAGGTAAGTGGGAGCGCTATCACCTTTTTGGTGTTATATGTGGATGACATCCTGATCATTGGGAATGACGAGGAATGCTATCCATAGTAAAGGCTTGGTTATCTAGACACTTCTCCATGAAGGACTTGGGGAAGCATCCTATATTTTGGGGATTAGAATCTATAGAGATAGATCCAAGAGGATGCTTGGCTTGTCTCGATCCAGGTACATAGAAACCATTGTCAAAAGGTTTGGCATGAAAAAAATTCCAAGAGAGGTCTCATACCGATGAGACATGGGATATCGCTTTCTACAGTATGTCCCCAAAGACTCGGAAGAAAGGACGAACATGGATATGATACCTTATGCCTCAGCAATAGGGTCTATCATGTATGCCATGCTATGTACTAGGCTGATATAGCGCATGCTTTGAGTGTCACGAGCGTGTGTCAGGCTAATCCGTGCTTGAGACCCGAAAGCAATAAAGTGTATCCTTAAGTATTTGAGAAGGACTAAGGATCTTTTACTAGTATATGGAGGTAATAGCCTTAAGGTTGAAGGCTACACTGACTCAAGTTTTCAGTCTGATGTCGATGATAGCAAGTCGAATTCAAGGTATGTGTACACATTGAATGGAGGAGTAGTATGCTGGAAGAGTTCCAAGCAAGATACCACTGCTGACTCGACCACAAAGGCGGAGTACATTGCTGCATCAGATGTAGCAAATGAGGGAGTTTGGGTGAAGAAGTTCATCACAGATTTGGGAGTCGTGCCGGGTAGCAAAGAGCCGATCTCCCTATATTGTGACAACAACGGGGCGATTGCTCAAGCAAAGGAACCTAGGTCTCATCAGAAATCTAAGCATGTTCTGAGGAGGTTCCACCTTATCAGAGAGATCGTGACGCGAGGAGATGTAGTAGTGGAAAGAGTTCCATCCGAAGAAAACATTGCAGATCCACTAATAAAGCCGTTGTCTCGCATTTTGTTTTGAAGCGTCATAGAGTCCGATGGGGATGGATACACATGGTGATTGGCTTTAGGTCAAGTGGGAGATTGCTAGTTATAGGTGCCCAGCAAGCCAATCACGTGAGTGATGGCACGTGTGACTTAATATAGAATCTTTTTGCTTATTATATTTTGGCATATATCACTTTATAACTATTGCATAAATGTATACATATATTGTGATGTCTTTAGATTTGTGCAATGGGAATCGGATCGTGATGAGATCACGATAGTGAGATCGATTCACCTTTAAACACATATCCTAAATAATCTCGGTCATAGGTTACTTTCGAGAGGGATATCGTGATAACCTACGACCGGTGTCTTTGTATACCCGTCTATATGATGGATGCACCGGGTCTCAATAGCTGCTTGTGTAGGGACACTAGGGATACAAATCTGAGGTGCTTATTGGAGAATGAGTTCATTTGATTGATCCGCCACGGAATCTTTGGATGGTTGATGATGCCTTATTGTCGACCAAATGATTCCGTAGTCCTAGTGGTGTATCCGTCCCTTAGTCTTGAGACACCAAGGATGTCCTGTATGAGTGCTCCACTCTTTGATACCGACTTATAGGTTTGGCTGTCCCGGATCTAGTACAAACCGGTCATTGGGAGTGGTAGTCGACCTTTGACGAGGGCTATTGAGTGTCGATAGAGGATCATCCACTCTCTGCGTCATGAGAGGAATATCCCATATGTTCTTGCTCGAGACAAATCCCCGGCCGGGGTCATTCGGGTTTAGAGAAAAGAGTTCTCCGAGAGAATCCGATTAGAGCGAGACTTCGAGTAGAAACCGTGTGGGTCCGACAACACCATGCTCGATATCTGGTCTCCGGTATATTAGATAGATGAGGGACTATAGGTACACGCAGCGAGACGACAGGTCCAATGGATTGGATTCCCCAGATCGTCACGGGGACTACGGGCTGTAGTGGCCTAAAATGCGTCCGTGTCGATGAGTCGAGTGAATTATTACAGAGATAATAATTCACTAAGTTAGAAGGAGTTCTGATAGGTATGACTTACAGCTAGCTCGATATTGGGCCTAGAGGGTCACACACATATGGTAGGCATTACGATGAATAGAGGTTTTGATATGAGATATCCGACGGAGCCCTTGTCTTATTGGATGCAGATCCAATACCCACTAGGGGAGGACCCATTAGGGTTTGACAGGGGACCTCTATAAATAGGAGGGATTCAGAGCCCCATGGGCTAGAGAGCTTTTGTTTGCCTTTTCCTATTCTCCTCTCCATCTCCACCTCAGAGTAGGTCTGGAGTTTTGAGGAGCGTCGTCGCAACCCTGTTGTGTGGATCACCGCTAGAGAGGAGGACGCTTGACCTCCTTCATCCTCTCCTAAGGATTTGCAAGAAAATAGGGATATACGATCTCCCTAGGTAACACAATCTACTCTATACGCAGTTTCATGTTTCGCGGATTTTTTGCGTACCAATCTTCGCACGACGACGAACATCTCTTTGGGAATCGGGGATTTTGTTTTTCTTGTTCTTCCGCTGCGCATATGATGTCGCCCCAAGGATTTCCCTACATAGCGGAGGTAGCATCTCGGGGCCGCTCGACCATCGGCTTCTTTCCGTCCGCGCGCCTTCCCGCCATTAGGGCTTCGACGATGACGTATTGGTTGGCGCATTGGAACATCTTGGGGATGGTTGTCGGCGGCTTCTCGATCAGTGACTAGAAGAACCTTGAGGGCTTCAATCCCCTTAGGAACACCTGCATGATCAGGGAAGGGTGAGCGTCTGGGAATCCTAGAATTTCAGTGGCAAAACGTGTCACAAATTGGGAGAGCGACTCATCCTCGCCCTGGGATAGCATGAGCAGGGTGGCCTCGAAAGGCTTGGGTCGCATGCTGGCGATGAAATTCTGCTCGAACTCCTTGGCGAGCTGGTCGAAAGATGAGACTGAGGACGGGGGTAGTTGGTTGAACCACGCACGCGTTGGTCCACGGAAGGTTGTTGGAAGCGCCCGACACATTAATGCATCGGAAGTACCGTAGAGGGTCATTTGAGCCCGAAACGCGGCGACATGTTCCGCGGGGTCAGAGACGCCGTCATATGTCTCCAGTGCGGGCAACATGAAGTTGAGGAGTACAGGCTTTTCTTGTATTTCCTGAACAAAGGGGGATTTGCCCGAGCCATCTTCGCTCGACTCGCTCCGCGACTTCTAGAACTCGCGTTGGAACTCGTCATGCGTTGGTTGACCCAAGACAACTAGATCCTGAGCGAGTCATTCGCCAAGTCTGATGATAGGAAATCGGGCTTGGCATAGGGTGGCATGACTTGGCAGGGTGCGGGTGTGTCCCGCTCAGGCGGGCCTATCGGGCCTGTTGCATGGTCTCGGGCCTCTTCAATCCCGGCTTGCTCCCCGCTCGATCTTTGTGTTACCAGATTGGTCGGGGGAGCTGCTAGTCGTATAATCTGGGGTATGAGTGGGACGAGCATCTGCATCATTCCTGCCATCGCCTGGACCTGCTTGGTCAGGCCGAGGAATGCCTCGGGTGACACGGCTGAAGGCCCGTCGGTAGGTTCGGGGGGCGACAGTCCCGGGTCATTGAACAGGTGCCAGTAGCGATCTGGCATCAAGGCCGCAACCCCTCCGCCTCCGGGGGGAGGCTGATCCCTAGGTCGGGTCTGGAGGCAACCGGTCGGCAGTTCTCCTTCCGAGGAAACTCATGCGGGGAACTCCTACGACATGGCCCTCCTTCTAGCGCCAAACTGTTTGTGAATGAATGTGCCGTGGCTTGTTGGTCAGCACGGCCTGGTCCACGGGTCGATGTCGAGAGTGTCCCGTTGGCTGAGCTGGACGTTGAAACGTCGACCGACCCTCGGTGTCGGGTTCTTGGTCAGCGCTTCTCAGCCTAGGAGCTGAATAGTCGATGGCTCGCCTGCGAGGTCGTCGGTCGGTGACTTTTGAGGTCAGGGCGCCCGTGAATCGTGGGTGGCCGCTTTCCTGCAGAAAAAGGCCTTCACCAGGTAATCCCCGGCCGTGGCCCCTCCGACGAGCAAGTTAGTTGAATATTTTTTTTCTCCTCCCCCCTTGTGGGTATCCACGAAGGGTCCTTATATTATGGCATGAGGGTGGGTTGTACGCAGTTCGAGGTGATGGATGTGTCGGACAGTGCCTCAGCACGCATGGGCTCTGACCTTGCGTGCGAGGGTGATGACGTCCTGGATTTATCGAAATGAGGCATGTGGGATGTCATGACGTATGACATTGTGGTATGGATTCTGACTTTACGTGTGGGATGTGGTGACGTGCCTGGGGTCCATAATTTGTCATATCATAAGGTTGGCCAAACTAACAGTAGCAACCATTAGCGGAGATAGACTGGTGCCTAGGTAGTGCCAGTCCAGTACAATAGGTGTTACAAGTGGGTACACCCTAAATGGAATCATGTAACCCTAATAGATGAGTTTAGCTTATTACTATGAAAGCTCAAAAATGGACTAAAATCAAGAATTATAATATCAGTGATAATTTTTTTTTTAATTTTTTAGATATTTTTAGGTTAAGTAAATGAGGAGTTGTGGTAGTTTTTAGATAGCTTTTTATAAATTAGTGTATTTTTGTTCATCTTTGAGTGTAACAAAGTTCTTTTCCACTAAACCATCTTAAACTTTCACAACTCTACTTATACACCAATGCAACATAACTGAAAGTAGATCTTTTTTTTTCATATTTTTAGATGATTATAGGATAATTAATTATGAAATTTTAGTATTTTTGGATATATTCTATAAAGGAGAATATTTTAATTTATTTTTGAGTTTGATAAGATCAATCTTCCACCAACTTGCACATTACTACTAAAATTTCAGTGTAAAATCAATGATAGTAATTTTTTATTTTTATATAATTTTAAGATAGGTTCTACGAATGAGTATATTTTTATAAATGATTAAAGTCTATTTTAGTCGTTATGGTTTTGTCCATAGATCTCTTAAGTCTTTATGATTTACTCGTATCTAAAATAACCCATATATTTTAAAAAATATAGCATATAAGCTATTTTCATCAAGTCCAAGTTAACAAACGTAGCCTATTTACCTGGTATGTTGACTCATAATAAATCATTAATATAATGACATGTGTAATTTAATTTTTTTTTTAAAATTGATAATATGTGGATTTGAAAATGTGGATCGATTTGTCATGGACTTAGCGGGAATTGCCTAAGTCGTGAGGCACCCTTGTGACAAAGACGCGAACTTAGCTTGCATTGCCTAAGTCGCACCTTGCTCTTGTGATATGCACCCACAAAGATCAGCCCACTTGCAACCTCTCGGAGGTCCAGAAGGACCTATAAAAGAGAAAGTTGATTAGTTCGAAGAACGAGCGACGAACAAATCCTGAGGTCTTATGAAAAGAGGAAGCTTTACAAGAAATTCAGCGAGCACCTTGTATGCATAAGAGAAAAGAGAGAGAGGAGGAAAATAAGGACTTTAGAAGGTCGAACGAATAGCTACAAATCCACAAATAGCTGCTCACCGAGTGCCAAGCGCGACAACAAGTTCCTATCAAGGTAACGTGCGAACTTGCGAAAAATTGTTCAATGCCCGACACTATACCGAAGCCCTATCCCCCATGGTGCTACCCAGGTGGTTCTAAGGTGCTGAGATGGTTGACGTTTCGTATGCAGGAGCGGGCTGTAGAAAACAGCTTGTGGCATGTGAAAACAAAGTCGTTTTGGGCTGTTTTGCTTGGTTCGGTGAGCGATCGCACTATAGCACTGCAACTTATTCAAACTTACATTTTTATAAGCCAAAGAATATAAAACCAAGCCAAAATATGCTGCCAAGTAGCTGTACATGTAAACACAAGCGATGAACGGTTCATTGAACGGAGTTATTGTGGGTGCGCGACGACTGTTCGTGACATTCTCCCCTACTTAAACTGTTGACGCCCTTATCGACGCTTATTGGTAGTTGTTGATGATTGTCTCTTCATATCTTAAGGTATCTTCGGGCTCCCAACTAGCTTCAGTTTGGGGAAGCTTTCACCACTTCACCAACTACTCAATCTGCTCAGCTCCAATAGGTAACTTTACCTTGCGATCTACTAAAATGGTTCCAACTCGCTTCTCGTAGGAGGCTCTGGTGGGGGGTAGCTGAGTCGGAACACTTCGAGAAGCATCTTGTGGATCCGAGTGGTAGGCTTTCAAATTACTAGCATGAAAAATATTATGAATTTTGAGCCACGCCGACAGCTACAACTTGTAGGAGACGTTGCCTACCCTACTAACAATTGGGAAGGGCCCTTCATACTTGTGTACCAATCTTTTGTGCACTTTGTTTCTAAAGAATTTAAGTAATGCTGGTTAGAACTTTATCAACACCAAATTGCCGACCTTGAACTCTTACGGTCACCTTCCCAAGTTTGCCCACTTCTTCATCCTTTTGATCGTCTTCTCCAAGTAAGCCCACATAATATCTATATTTCAGTGCTACCCCTTTGTGAAGTGGTAGGCTGACAGACTACTCTCAATATACCCGGTTGTCAAAGTGTGAGGAGTTGACAGTTGTTGTCTTGTAATGATCTCGAAGGGGCTCTTGTTGGATGTAGAGTTCCGCTGCAAGTTGTAGGAGAATTGGGATATGTCCAACAGCTTTACCCAATCTCATTGGTTGGCACTCACGTAGTATTGAAGATATTGCTCCAGGAGCAAGTTTATCCTTTCGGTTTGGCCACCGTTTGGGGGTGGAGGCTTGTAGAGAAGTATAACTTAGACCCCAACAATTTGATATTGTGTGTGACTCCCCAATACTTCACCACATTCTTCATCATCATCTTAGCCGCCGCTTTTACTGAATAGTATAGGGGTGCAGCAATGAAAGTTGCATACTTTGAAAATCGATTGACCACCACGAGTATCGATTCGAGTCCCCTTACTGTCAGCAAGCTTTATATGAAATCAAAGGAAATGCTCTCCCACGACATTTCTGGTACGGGCAACAACTCCAAAAGTCCTACCGGCTTCCGCTGCTCCACCTTGTCTTGTTGGCAAGTGACGCACGTTCAAACATATTCCTCCAAATCAGTCCCTATCTTCGGCTAGTAGAAGGCCCTCTCCACGAGAGACAAGGTTCTATGAATGCCCGGATGTCTAGCCCAAAGGGAATCGTAACACTCTATTAAGAGTTCATGCCTCAAATTGTCCACTCGAGAGACATAAACCTTATTCCCTTTTGTGTAAACGAGTCCCTCCTGGACCCAAAATCATCGTGTCTTATCTTATTTGATAAGCTACATCAGGATAACTACCTAGGGATCACTATACAATCCATCCCTGATCCTAGAAAAGAAGTTGGAGTACAACTGACTTGCTTGGCTTCTGTCCTCCAATTGTACGGCATTCACACGCTCCACTTTCTGACTCAATGTATCGGCCAAGACATTTGCCTTTCCAAGCTTGTACTCTATTGCCATATCAAATTTAGCCATGAAATCCTGCCATCGTGCTTGCTTTGGGGAGAGTTTCTTTTGAGTTTGGAAATAGCTCAAAGTGATGTTGTCTGTCCTCAACATAAATCGCAATCCGAGAAGGTAGTGTCATCATCGCTATCATCTCCTTCTTATGCACTGGATACCGCCGCTCGATCTCGTTGAGCTTGCAGCTCTCGTAGGCCACCAGGTGATCCTCCTGCATGAATACTCTCCTAATAGCAAAGTCTAAAGCATCTATATAGACTTCGAAGGGCTCCTCATAGTCTGGCAATTTGAGCATCGGTTCTTCCAAAACAGTAGCCTTCAGATCTTGGAATACAATTTCATATTTATCAAACCACCTCCAAGGCTGCTCCTTCTTCAGCAACTCAATCAGTGGAGTTGCACGCTTTGAATACCCCGCTACGAAGCGTCGATAGTAGTTGATGAAACCAATGAAGGATCTCAACTCTAGCACCTTCTTTGGAGTTCGCTATTCTGCAACCACTTGTACCTTCGATTTATCCATTCGAATGGAGCCATCACCGATCGATGCCCCAAGAATAAGATCTTCATTTGAGCAAAGTAGTATTTCTCCCTTTTCACGAACAAAGTGTTCTCCTTGAGAATCTTTAAAATTGTTCAAAGGTGCTTGATATGCTCCTTGAGCGTTTGGTTGTAGTTGATGATATCGTCCAAGTAGATGATCACAAACTTATCCAAATACTCTTTGAATAGTTGGTTCATAAGAGTGCAGAATGTGATCGAGTCGTTGGTTAAGTCGAAAGGCATCACCAAGAACTCAAACACTCTATACCTAGTCATACAGATAGTCTTCGCTTTATCGCCTTCAACAATACGCACATACCAATACCCCGACCGTAGGTCAAGTTTTGAGAAATACTTAGCTTTGCCCAATTGGTCGAACAAGTCCGCGATAAGCAGGATGGGATACTTGTTCTTCACTGTCACTTTGTTGATGGCTCGGTAATCGACATATAGTCGGAGGCTCCTATCTTATTTCTTCTAGAAGAGAACTGGAGCTCCGAATGGTGCTTTAGAACTGCAGATGAGACCATTGCTTAGCAGTTCACCTAACTACTTTCTGAGCTCGGCCAACTCTGGAAGGGGTATGCGGTAGGGTGGTCTCGTTGGAGGCTTCACTCCTAGCTCTAGCTCGATGTGGTGATCCATGCCTCTGCGTGGCGGAAGAGTCTTCGGCAACTCGGGTAACATAATGTCTGTAAACTCTTTCTAGACGTTCGCCACCACAGCAGATTCCTGAATGGCCTTCTCGTCGAGTGGCTCTAGCTTCATAATAGCCACGAATATTAGTTCGCCTTTTCGTACCCCTTTCTTCAATTGTAATGTCGATATCTATTGGGGTTCCCTGGTCCCTCTTTGAGAGACGGGAACCACACAGGGGTCGTTATCTCCCATTATACATAGGGAGTTTAGGAACGGCATTGCACCAACTTCGCTGTGTGCATGAATTCCATTCCAAAAATCACTTGGAAGTCGTCCAGTGGCACCGCCATCATGTTTGTGCTCCCGCTCCATGTTCCGATCTTGACAGAAACTCCCTTTGTCAACTCAGAGATTTGCTTGGCCTTTGAGTTCACCGCCTTCATTCAACTTGGGCTCTTCTCCAAGATCAGCCCAAGTCGCTTTGCTTCTCGATCGACAATAAAGTTGTGGGTAGCGCTCGTGTCCATCATTGCATGAGTCGTTTGACCATTAAACTTAATGTCCATGTATATCAGCTCGCTACTTCCTACTTTTTGTAGCCTTGTCTTTGTGTTCTCCCCCACTTGACCCTGTATGGAGTTCAAGAAATGCATTGCTCCCATCCGGGGTCCTTGAAACTCCTCACCATCGCTGCTGAATTCAAAACTACTCAAGCTAAGAGCGACAGCCTTATCCTTGTCCAATCGAGGGGGATGGATGGAAGCTATTAAAGCATTGAGTGTCTATTTTTGTATGCACTCTCTCATCATGTGCCGCCCTCCACACAAGAAGCATCTGTTAGGTTTTAAGGCCTTGCCTTTCGGGCTTGGCCCTTTGTGGGAACTCTTCTTCCTTTGTTCGCTCACGAGCTCCTTCCCTTGAGAATATTTTAGAGGGCGGTTTGCTGATGATTGTTTCCTTCTTCCCGATTCCTCAAAGGAAACAAAGTCGGTGAGCCTTTCTACAACAGCAATTGCCTTGATCACATCGGCGACATTCCTTCGATGTAGTTCTTTTTAAACCCATGGCTTCAAACCATCAAGGAAGCTGAACAACTTATCCTTCTCAGACATGTCCTATATGTCCAACATTAACGCAGAAAATTACTTCACATAGTCTCGAATGGAAGTATTTTGGCGAAGTTGTCTCAACTTCCTTCTTGCGACGAACTTTATGTCCTCCAGTAGGAACTGAGTTCTCAACTCCCATTTCAAGTCCTCCCATATGTCAACTCGACACCAACCTTTATGGATCTCCTCCGAACGGGTTCACCACTAAAGTTTTGCATCTTCGTTTAGATACATGGTTGCTATAGAAACTCTGATTTCTTCAGAATCAAGTCTCATAGCTCGAAAGTATTATTCCATGTCGAATAGAAAATTCTCGAGCTCTTTGGCATCTCAAGCACCTCCATAACAATGCGGCTTAGGTGCTCTCAAGTTTTGTGCCAGTACAACGCGGGTGTTGCTTCCTCCCATATTTAGTGCCCTCGTGAGCATAGTTACCCTAGAAGTAAGTTCCGCCATGATTTCCTGTAGGTGTTGTATGGAGTCTTTGGTGTCATTTGACAATCGATCAACTAGGGCCTCAACCTTGTCAATCCGAGACTCCGATTCTTCTTGTGAGCTCTCTACCCTAACAAGCCTTCATTGGCCATGATAGAGTTCCTCCAAGCTCGCTTTGAGAACATCCAAGTGGGTTTTCACTGCTGTTAGTCTCTCCTTATGGCTCTTCTTCCCGGTTGGCGCTCCAGATTGCGCCTCCTCCGCTCGCGGAGAGTAGCCAACTTCTCGCTCATTATGTTCGCTACCGTGCTCCACTTAAGTGGCTCCAACAACATGAGAGTAAGTATGCACTTGCAGTCCACCTGTGGCTACTTGGGGCAAGGGTCAGGCTTGCCCCGTCTTGCTTGATTTGCCACGATGCTTAGCCATGGCGAAATTACGAAGTTCCTTCGCTGCTTGCTCGAATTGCTTGCCCGCTCTAATACTATAATGTCACAGGCTTAGTTGGAATTACCTAAGTCATGAGGCACCCTTGTGGCAAAGACGCAAACTTAGCTTGTGTTGCCTAAGTCGCGCCTCGCCCTTATGATATGCGTCCATAAAGATCAGCCCACTTACAACCTCTTAGAGGTCCCAAAGGACCTTTAAAAGAAAAGGTTGATTAGTTCAAAGAACGAGCGATGGAGAAGTCTCGACGTCTCGCGAAAAGGGGAAGCTTTACAAGCAATTCAGCGAGCACCTTGTGTGCACAAGAAAAAAGAGGGAGAAGAGGAAAATAAGGATTTTAGAAGGTTGAACGAATACCTGCAAGTCCACAAACAACTGCTCATCGAGCGCCGGGCATGACAACAAGTTCCCGTCAAGGTAACATGCGAACTTGCAAAAGATTGTTAACGCCTGACACTATACCGAAGCCCCATCCCCCATGGTGCCACCCGGGTGGTTCCAAAGTGCTGAGATGGCTGACGTTTCGCGTGTAGCAGCGGACTGCAGAAAACAACCCATGGCACGTGAAAACAGAGCCGTTTTGGGTTGTTTTTCTTGGTTCGGTGAGCGATCACATTGTTACATTGTAACTTATTTGAACTTACATTTTTACAAGTAAAAAAATATAAAACCAAGCCAAAACGTGCTGTTAAGCAACTGTAAATGTAAACATAAGCGATGAACGATTCGTTGAACGGAGTTGCTGCAGGTACGCAATGACCGTTCGTGACAGATTGCTTAATCAATTTCCTTTAAAACGAGCCTTTCCACAATCTGATGGGTAGCACGCTGGCGTTGCCTCAACATCCGTCGTAGAGGGAGGAGCTTCTTAACACCTACGATAGTCAAGAAGGCCATAATGGAGAGCTAGTCCCCTGGGGTCAAAGAGGAAACCACTAGCCGCATTGCATGCTTCAACATCCGGAGCTTCTCCATTGTCATGCCATGCCTTGGCTCATCTCTAGCACCGTCACCAAATCGAGGCGCAAAGAGGGGCGAAGGATTCTATCGATGGCACGTTCCCTTTCCTTTGAGAGCCACCACATAGTTTTTGTGCCTTTGCTCTTCCGAGAGTAGGACCGCTTGCGACATTACACTCACAAGGACGCCACCAGTCTTGAACCTTGGTGCTAGTTGATGAAGGAGTCCTCTATCAGTGCGATTAGTAGACCGGGCACGAGAGGTCGCAAGGAGCCCATAGAACTCGTCCTCTCATTCTACGTCCTTCGTCTCCTCGTTGTCACCATAAGCTTCCTCATCTTTATCCTCGTTGGTTGCTTCTGATATAAGATTGAACTGCATGCCCCCTCCTTGGTTAGGCTTTGACACAAGCAGTAGTGACTCGTCGTCATCATAGACCTTAGTAGCAACAGTAGTGGTGGCAATGACAACCACTTTATTCTCCCCTAGTTGTCATTCCCCGCCTTTGCTGGTGTTCTAACTATCGCCATTGGTAGTTCTCCTATTCATATTTCGGTTCTCCATCTCTCCCACCGCCCCTTGCTCGACAACGGGTGCATCATCTTCTCGATGATGGAGCACAGAAAAGAAGGGCACATGACGCCAAGAGGCAGAGCAGATTGAGCAAGCGAGGTTGGTGTGGTTCGGCAACAATACAAGGAAAGTGAAAGGCATGGGAGCACTTCATTGTGAAGGCTGGAGCTCCCGACTCACCTTCATAAGGTTGATTAGGCAACCGGTTCATGTTTTCAAATCCATATATTATTAATTTTAAAAAAATTAAATTACTCGTATCATTATATTAATAATTTATTATGAGTCAACATATAAGCAAACTATAATATATGTTAACTCATACTTGATAGAAAGAAATTATATATTATATTTTTTAAAATATAAGAGTTATTTTAGACAAGAGTAAACTATAACGACTTAAGAGGTTTATGACCAAAATGACGGGACTAAAATAAACTTTAACCCTTTTATAAAATAAATCATGAGATTTTAGATGTTTTTGAATAGGTTCAAGTATATTATATTTTATTTTTGAGTGTAACAACGTCTTCCATCGAATCATTTCAAATTTTTACAACTCCCTTAAAACATGATTCTGATAAGGATTGTAGTTTTTTTAAAAATTTGTATTAATTTTAGGATAACTAATTATCAAATTTATGTAGTTTTTGATAAGTTCAATGAATGTATTTTACTTCTTTTTCGAGTGTAATAGGTCTTCTACCATCAAACTATCTCAAAGTTCGATAACTTCCCTAATACATATTTCTAACCAGATTTATAGTATTTTTTAATTTTTTTATTATTTTAGGATGATTAATTATCAAATTTGACATTTTTTTGGTAGGTTTTATAAAATTATTTTAATCAAATATTGCTTGCTTCTTATTTGAAGATGTTGTCATCCTAAGTATTCTATAAATATTCAACCAAAAAAATCTTCGTAAAACTAATATAAATTAAAATTCATAAACCCGCTATTCATGAGAGCATGAAATATCAAATATATCAAAATACTAACATGAATATATTTTCCTTTTGTATTTATTATAACTATCTCTATAGATGTTTGAACTTCAAAATATATTACTTGAATGAAGGTGAACAACATAAATACAAGGCTTAAGTTTAGACCTACAAATTTCTTTCTCAATCAAGGGTGTCAATATAATAGTAATAGCATTGGTAGTATGACAAGGAAACTAAGACCACTCGATAATGTTCTAAAAATCGACGGACATCTTTCGATAATAAATTCATGCTTTTAGAGTTTTTTTTATTTTTAATGTCGCATACATTGTTAAAATATATATATATATATATATATAGAAATCCAATGATAGCTTTTAATATAATTTAATAATTAATTTTTACATACATTCATTCAACTTGAATTGGTGCTCTTATAGTAGACCAAAAAAGTTTAATCGCTCTATATGTCACTTAATAAATTCTCGCGAAGATGAATCATATAGTAACAATGATGTGCATCTAGAAACATATCTTTTATTGCTGTAATAATTTCAAGATTTTTATCATTGACAATGCATAAAAACTCATTAACAGACAATTTATTTTCTCAACTCAAAAAAAAAAAACCGACTTGTGCTTCACTATAGTAATCAAACAAACATTCGTTCCTTTGATAGCCAAAAACTTTAAACTCATGAATAATAAAGTATTATTACCCTGATGTATGATCCATTGAAGTCCACCAACTTCATAGGATGTGATTTCAAAGCAGAAATATGTTCTTTTACATGAAACATCTACTCCAAATCTTTTTTTTTATCATCTTTCAAGTATATTGTTTATTGGCAAATACTTGTTTGATTTGTCCACAGAAGTGCAACCCTCTTGTTTCGTTGAAGAAGAGATCAACACAAAGTAATTTAGGAAATATAAGAGAGAATCGAGAAATTTATTGAACTAGAGCAGATCGATTCAACTGAATAGAACCAAGCAAGCCATAAATTCAACCTTAGTCCCAAGTCATTTAATATAAAAAGTGAGGACGTTTCTATGAACATCTCTAGTCTTCTTTTGTTTTTTAACACAAAGACACCACCCAATAAAAGATCAATAGTGAAACTTTTTCTGATAAGTTGTCCATACATTAAAACACACGATAAAACAAGACTAGTCATTCCTCTACACAAAATTGAACTCAAGAGGATCTAACCATAGTTTGTGGCACAACAATAATCTTAAAAATATCTGTGAAAAACTGTAACATCCAGAGGAAACTCGGTGCTTTTGGTTTATCATGTTAATGATAACCTCAACATCAAATTCCAGCTCTAGCTAATTAATCTTCCCTTTGAGCAGAGATGCTAAGTCTTGATAGCAACCAAGTCTCGACGATAAATTTAAGATGCTAAGTCAAACTTGATAATGGACAAAATCATATGCTGCATGATATGAATGATGACATGCCAAAACTCAATACACATGCAAGAGATGATACTGATCAAGAAACAAAGACAGCTTTTTACCCAAGAATGATTATATTCAAATAACGACTGAAGTAAGCAAAAAATCAAGAGGATCAGACCGATTTCCCATGTTGCACCATATAGAGTTGGTCCATCGTGACAAAAGAATAACCTTAAAATGATCAATTCCACGATGAACATACGAGGATGTGACACATCTAGCCATGAAACCAAATCCATGGCTCCACTCCGATATTAAAATCACACATTCCTCAAATACTGGCTCAAATTTATAAGCAAACAGTGAATGAGAGTCCAGAGAAGTCTATTTGCTATAAACTACTTGCAGATGAGCACCAGTCAGAACGTTATTTCATAGGCACCTTACAAGATCCATGAAAGATATACAGACGAGCTATCTCATACAACCTCAAGAAATTCAACCTGCGATAAAAGGGTACAACTGCTATTTCACTTATTATGTACATAAAGGAAGCCTAGAAATGCTAAATAACATGAAAACCTATACTTATGCCATCCAGCTACCGTCCATCCTCTGTTCTCTAAAGCATAATTCATACAGAAACTTAATGCGGAGCTCCACATAATCACTAAATGCCTGGAATAAACAAAGAGATTGACAAGATAATGGCATTATGAAGATATGTGCCCAACAAACCCTGGATTCTTCCTGGTAAACACTCTCCTACAATGTTCTTTCAGTACGTTCCCATTGGGGGCATACCAAATGGCGGCACCGGGGGCATCCCCATACCAGCCATAGGTGGTGGAGCTGGATAAGGTCCACCCATGCCAGTAGCACCCACACCAGGCATTGGTGGAGCTGGCAATGCAAGGGGTAGCAACTGTGCATACATATTCTGCAAATGAGAGATGAATATCATTGCTAGGCAACAGAAAAAATAAAGACAAAATAAATTACAGAATAAAGATCATCAAGAATGCACCAAACATGCCTGCTGAGTAACCAAATCCTTTTCCTCTTTTTCTTTAACTTTCACTTCATTCTGTGCTTCAATCTTATCTTTAATAAGTTCATCAACCTTGCTAGTATACTCACGAATAAACTGTAGATATGCAACAATCACATCAGAGTTGACAGGATTCAGAAAGATATGTACATAAGTTACTGAGGTTCGAAAAACAACCCAACTGCATCCACAAGGATATACAGCAATCACCTGCAAGAGGTATGGAAAAGCAAAATCCAGCATATTGTTCATCCAGGCAAGCTCAAGGGCAACATCAGGACGGATCAAGTCATAACAAATAAAAAGACATGAAGAAAAGCATTCCTTCTTTCCCTGCCATAAATAACCAAGAAATCATCAGGATACCATCGATGCACAGTTAATAGCAAATGGAAGAGAGTGCACAGATATAATCCAAGCACAATTATAAGTGAATGGATAAGGGAAAAGCTTGTTTTTCTAATTCTAATTACAGCATTTAGTTATGTCTAATGTTGAAATGATAAACATTAATCCTACAGAGGAAATAAAGGCATTTGAATTTGTTTATGATTAATATAATATCTAGAACTTGCTCTTCTTACCCTAACACTACCGACCACCAGAGATCATGGCAAATAACAGTTTAGACTGAACAGTGAAAACAAGGATACGAAAGAACCACTAAATGGCGACAAGCAATCAGGGATTCTTGTAATCACGAATTATTAAACATAATGCAAGCAACTGTTATAATTACAGAACCAGCCGATATCAACTTTGTATACCAGCTTAATTAAACATATGAGAACTTCATTCATTTGTTTCACATTACATTGTGCTTCCGTATATTATTTCAACTGAATAGCACATCTGAAGATGACGATTTGGTCTCTGGTTCCTGCAATGACATTATTGAAAAAAAAAAATTTCTTTCTTACCCACTTACTCATTGGTCAACACACTGGACTAAATTATGAAAATAATCCCTGTTTTGCATAGGTTCTGGTTCTACAACCATTCTACTCCCAAAACGAACTGTCACATGTATGATTTAAAAGGGTAAGGACAATGCTGGTAGGAAAAGTACAAGGCACTCAGTTTACAGGCTTCAGCCAATCCAGAATGTGGGGAGTGACAAACATACGCAATCATCCCATTGCATGTAGATATATAGGTTGTTTCTGTAACTCTTGACACCGAAGACTGCAATGAAGCAACTTGATGCCACGCATCAAATGGCAGCACATAACAGACTCCTTTCTTTATTGACATGAAAACCATTCATATAACATGGTATCCACAATAAGTGAACATGAAGTAACATAACTATTTTGATATCTGATTAGAGGAGGTTTCTTTCAAATAACCAACTACAAAGTCATCAAATTCAACAATATAATCAACAAAAAAATAAATAAATCCAAATAAAAAGGTAACTTCAATTTGGCAAGAACCGAATAAGATGATTGAGGAACAAAATTTGAATATAGATGAGGAAATGAAGAGAATTCCTTCCATATATGACAACGAGTACAGAACAGTAAAAAATATCAGCACATCCAAAGGTTGACAAATAGGTGCTAGTTATCAAGCCCAGTACCTTTTCGATAAAATAAACAAGCAGCTCTTCAGAAAGTTCACGATCACCAGACTGTGAACATGTCTCCATTGCATCTTTGTATAGGTTGTCCTTCTTCGATAGTGCAATGGATTGCTTCCATCTTCCTGCTTTCTTGTAGATATATGCAGCGATACGTCTCATCTCAAGAAGCTCATGCTTTTCAATCTAGTTCGTAAAATACTCATAAGGACTCAAGACTGCACCATAGTATTGCAATTCAAAGTAAAAGAGTAGGACAAATTTACCCTCTGGGCGAGGCCTATCTGATCAAAGTTGTCATGCGTATCAACTGATTCCCGTAGCCTGTCATAGTCCTCCTCCTCGACATAAATTTCATTTAGTGCCTCGTTAACTGCAGCTACATTGTTACTTTGAACTGCAACCATGTATGGCTTGACAAGATGCAAGTGACCAGCCTGGTACATGCAAGGGTTTAGTTATCCAGATAACCTAACTTTAACCATACAGTAGCCGTATATACCCTTCACTATGAAAGTTACGATGGTGAAAGTAAATTATGAGTACAGATTTACACCTTCCGCATAATATCTACAACACGAGTGTGGTCCACACGAAGAGCAAGTACATGCAAAAGATCATTAATCAGGTCTGGATGTTCTTGCAGGTAGAAATGCACTGCCTTGTAATAGAGCTCAACATTTGCAACTTTAATAACTACATCTTTAAATTGCATGTGATCCCATGCATCTGGAGAATGGTTCATAATAGTTGTGGCGGCATTGTCAAACTCATCATACTGAATATACAGATAGGTAAGCTCCTGCCAATGCTGTTGCTCATCACAAACACGGATAAGCTTGGGAATATTAAGGCGAGTCAAAAAAAGTTTAATGTGCTCCATAAGTTTCTCTGGTCGATATCTAGCATACAAGACTCCTAACTCCGTGAAAATACCCATGTGTGCGCGTTCCAATCCAAGGCCACTTTCCATGAGAGAAATTAACTCATTAAAGCAGCCTCTGTTCTGATAATAATCACTGACCTCTTCCAAGTCATCCACCTGAAGTGAAAATTTTAGTGATTAGGATCCAGTAGGGAGGATGAGGTCCCTAGATAACATAGTAGTGACAAGAAACTAGATTGAGAAAAGGTTTTTACTATAAATTCATATTACCTGGATGATGATATTTAAACCACAAATTTGTGCCAAGCGGAATTCCTCAGCATCAACACAAGCAAAACAGACTTCCTTCCATGTCTTTGAGCTATTTGCTTTTCGAGCAGCATCCACTGCACCCTGGAACTGTCTGAGCTTGACCAACGTACTAGCTAGCTTTGCCCAGTTGGAAATGAAAGTAAATATGATCTTGGCAGCTTCATAAAGGGCATCATCAAACAAGCGATCTCCAACATTTTGGAGATTAGCAACGTTGGGCATCAGAATGAATTCCTCAATTTCACCCAGCCTATCAATCTTTGCATAAGCATATATGAGTTCACTATCCACTTTTGGTTCCTTGACCGTTTGCCTTACCATCAATAAGTATTTCACCAAGTCATGGTAAATGTTTGAATCTTCTGCAGCCCGAATAACATCTAGGAACTGAGTAGCTTCATCCGCTCGAATAAATGACTCAATTGCTTCACTTACTAACCCTTCCCGTAATTGAGCTTTGCCCACCTGACTCCATACAGAATCTTCTTCTACATGGAATGCAAATTCTACAGCCCGCTCTATGCTTTGGATGTTGTCCAGGAGGACATTAACAGCCTGCACATTTAAGTTGAATTTTTTAAAAATGGCAAAGGCTTCCTCGAACAGTTGAGCTTCAATTGCCACCTCACCCACTGCAGGGCCATCAAAGTTGTCCAATCTATTTATGTAATCCATGACCCTAGATGGATCTGCTTTGATGGAAGTTAAGATCAAAAGGTTTTGCAGATTGAAATTCCCACTAAAGGCTGAATTCTGGAGCACAATCTTTTCAAGTAATTCGATCAGTTCATGAGGAAGATCAGCAGTCATGAAAGCCTTAACAGCTGCAGAGACTTGCTCCGGGTTCTTGCTTTCAGGCAATGCAGTAGAAACAACCTGATCAATAAGCTGCCTTCTGTATTCATTTTCAGGAACAAGAACTTTCTGCCATAGATCAGCTTCCATTCTTTCAACAACATATCTGTCACAAAAGAAAGATAACAAATCAATTAAGACGGACCATAATGATAAAAAAGAAGATAAAGATAGATGCTTCTAGTACAAATAAGTTGAAAGAAAAAAGAACGATACCTAGCCTGTAACTTGAACAATGAATTTTTATTAGTGACATTTATTAGTTCATCATCACATTGACCTCGTCTGTATGCAACAACTGCAAGCGTGGGGTCCCGCTTTTCACAATATTTACCCACTACACGTGAATCATAATACGGATTTGTAGTCAGAAAATACTCTGGGTTATTATTGCTGTCTATGATGATCATTCCTAGAGCATTGTGAACATGTGCATCTTGGCTTCCTTCACTCACAAGATGTTCCAGAAATTGTGTGAGTAGCCGCAGACAGTTCCTGTCAGGCCATAATGCAGCAAACACCAAAGATATTAGTTAAGAGAGTTTATTTCAATAAGTAAAGCATGAGATGTCACATACCTCTTCTCACATTCAACCACAAGAGACTCAACTGGAAGGAGAGAACGGACAGAAAGAATCAGACCTTTTATAAAATCTTCAGGACACTCATCATCTAGCAGCTGTCCCACCACTAAAGGTGCATTACCTGGGTTCACCTATAATAGATTAACACAGCAAACTGTTAATCTATGAGATCTGATAGTTCCAGTGAACTAGCCATGACCACAGCAATCTTTTTTTGTCCCAAGTGGCTATATAATGAGTGTAAACAGTACTGCAGAAAATAAAAATGGCAAAATGGTGAAAAGATCATCTTACTTTCTGGACATAACCTTCAATATATCGAAGCATATTGTTTGTGTACAAAAAGTGAGTTAAATCAGGAACAAAACCAAAACGGTCGCAAACATTTATCAAAGGCCTTGCATCAGGAAGTTTGGCTTCCATCAGGAAATTCTTTGTTTTCTCTGGATCATAGAAGTTGGATTCTCTTGTTACACGTTCAACTTCTTTGATTTGACCAGTTTTGGCTGCTGCCTCAATATACTTAAAGTGTATATCTGGATCTTCACTGTTTCAATTGAATACAAAGAAATATGTGGAAAAGAAAAAGGTTAACAACCTAGTCATAGTACTAAACTTCCCATCTAAATACATTGCATGTCAAACCAAGTACCTGGAACTCAAGTATGATCCTAAGAAGAAGTAAAGACCTTCATAGGACTTAAATTGCTCAAATAGTTTAATACAAGCATCCACACCTAACTGCTCAGAATATTCTTTGGCAGTCTGAAAAAACATAAGATCGTCATAAGTAGATATTAGTTAAGTGATCAATCATCAAATTATTCTACAGTGTGAGAAAACTAAATAAAGTTATACCTGAACAATTATCTGAAGGTTTGCTCTCAAATTCACAAGCAAAAGGTCCTTCATGCATTCTAAAGCCCACTCTCTGGAAAGGGTCCCAAAGAACTCCACAAGTGCCTAAAAACCAGTAGATCTATTCTAATACCAACCATAAATCAAATTATATATATATATATATATATATATATATATATATATATATATATATATATATATATATATATATATATATATAACCATAGATCACACACCTGTGGCTCAATGGCATGGGTATTCACGATGACACGCTTAATATCAAGCAGCTCTGTGTAATGCTGTAATAGAATTGGTTTAATAAATTGTAAGATGAGAACTCAGTTCAAGATAACTACTGAGAAGCATTTAACCTGAAGGGCTCGCATATATAGGCCAGCCTTTTCACATAGCTGAGCTACTTGAGGACGATCATAATGACTAAACATTCCATTAGCTAATATAGCATCTGCAACATTAGGATATGTCACCAAATTGATCTCCAGAACCTGCAATGCTGACAATAATTAGGAAAATAACTGAGATGAGCAAGAAGACTACTTAACAAACATAACCATGAAAGCATCACCTTAGTTTGAAGAAAGGCATGCTCAGGTAGATTTGGCTTTAAGACATCTAACAAAAAGGCGGTTGCCTCTCGGATCATATTTCTCTAAAGAAAAACAATTATACCAAGAAAAAAAGAACATATTTTTAGCATCTACTAAATAAACTAAAGAGTTAACCAAGTAAAATATGTCATGCTATGCACTTTTTAAAACACTGGTTAAGTATTTCAGAAGAATAAGACAAAGAACCCCGACAAAATATATAAACCTGAAGAAAGATATCAGTAATTGTATTATAATCCACTGGACAGCCACCCTCCATTTGAGACATCATAAGAGCAAAATTAACTGCTCCCTGTAATGCAAAGGTATCACTAAGTCAATAAGTCAAGACTAAAATGGAAATTTAGACAAGAATGAATAAGTGGATTTAAGGCTTAAAAAAAACCATGGTGCATGTAGATTATGGAGCAACTCAGAAGACAAATAATAGTATAATATATCATACTAAATAATGCAGAGGTCAAAGGTCTATTAGCAATAAATTATAAGAGTATCTTCAATACCATCAACAGTTGATTAGTCCAAGAACAGAATCTTACCTGAGGATCTGACCTTAAAATTGTTTGCAGAAGGAAAAGGTAATCTGGCATGTATCCCACCTGCATTCAGGAGTGTATGATCATCACTTTCAGGTGGCCATTTTACAAAAGCTTTCTTCTGCAGAGAATTAAAAATGCATATGAATGTTGTAATTCCCCTCTTCCCCTTCTACTCCACCCTCACAAGTTGTGAGGCTTACAGGTGCATGAGCTCTGGTTTGTGTGGTTGCACATGCATAACATTTGCTGCTGATATGCACAGATATTCCACAAAAAAAAAAAATTCAAGCATGTGCTTTAGTAGACATGTTCTGAAACAATTACCAAAAAGTACCTGCTTTGAATAGATAAGTATCTTGTCAAACTCTCTTCGTTCAGCAAAAGCAGCAACAACTTTTGGGGTAGCCCTTGCTTTTATATAGATTTTTAGTGCTAGATCATTGTCGACAGTCTACAGGTGGAAGGGTGATCGAAGTTGAAAAATAGAGAACAATAGTGTCTGAATCTATGATACAGTAGTAACAGAAAAAACAGCTTTCCCTATAGAAAGTCACATATCTACCTTGACAAGATCCCCCAGTTCTTCACTGCACTCAAGCTTGTCTTCAGCCAACCAATTTTCCAATAGATTCTTTTTGTTCTGATTTACAACAAGGCGAGATAACTCCAAAGACTCAAAGGCATTTAGTTTTCCTCTGGTTAACAATGTTCCAAAGTACTGTAGAAGAGGAGGTGTCTGTCCAGCTTGCACAGGAACACTCTGCACAGTGTATAAAGACACTCAAGTAAATGGTGCACCAAGCCTCAAGCTGTAAAGCATTTCAAGATCTGGTCTGAGTGAATACATAACTTTTCCTTGTCAAGAGTATCTATTAGTAGAAATAGACAAATGCTTCTATTAAACTGTAGAAAATAAAAAAATTCAAATGATAACAAATAGGCTGGCTATACAAGTTCAATGCAAAAAACCAAAGAAAGAGAGAGAAGAATAAAAGAACAGAATGCAAGTACTTGAAATTTTGCCACAGTCTCCGGAGTTCTCAGGATGTCTTGTGGAGATTCAGCAGCTAGTTCGGCAGCCTCCTTGTATTTTGTCTGGGAAAACAATTCTTGGAACCTCTGCACAACCTGATGGTGCACAAAACTAATTAGGAATATATTTACATCAATCCTGGAGGCTTTAAAACTTGGCTGCCAAAGGAATTCCAGTGTAATAATACACGTTACTAAAATCTTCTACAAGGACTGTCGTGCCATGCTGACCAGTGGTATCAGTCCATGGGCAGACTAGTACATGCTGATTGGTACTGGTATATCATATGTTGGTACACCGGTATGTACCAGTTTTTGGAGAAAAGGTTAAAAATTACTGAAAATTCACAAAAAATCTTTTTTAGGTTTCTTATCCTAATTGAATAGTAATTTTATTATATTTAATTAAGAATAGAGTGTATATGAGGCATAAATAAATGCATAAGGCTATGAATAACTTTGAATACCCCATTTTGGGCCAAAATGTAAGACAATAAACATAACTGGGACAAAGGCAAGAGAATAAACTTAATCACGTTTAATCTTTGTAAATATGCATTAGTAATGCCTCTAATTATATGAAATGATATAAAAACAAAAAGAAGCTAAATACCTTCAAATTTGAGGGAAATTTCACTAGATCCTGAGTTCTAATCCCATTTTTATCCAAATCAATATCTTGATTACCACTAATTGTTGATTAGGAACTTTAATTACAAGCGAGAGTGTGAGGAAGAGTGAGAATGAGAGATGAAATAAAAGTGACTAAGAGTGAGTGAAAGAGTGAGGAAGGAGGGGATTTAAAGCCCCAAAAGAAGCCCCAATGATCAATTTGACCGTTCGGGTCAAACTTGACCCGATTTACCCGCATCAACTGATACATCACCCGAACCAATCAATACATAACCTTAAAATCTGCATACCCGAAACGGGCTGGTCCACATACCAGTTAGCTTGCAGACTGGGCCACCCGATTCAAACATTGATCTTCTATTTATTGGTAACAATTTTAGGGGAGTCTCTAGAGGTGAGATTTTGAGTTCAATTAGTGTCCCCGATTCCCTATATGAGTATAGCATAAGTTAGACAAGTTATTTTACTAATAAGATTTGTATTTAAAGAATAGGACAGGTTTCTTTTTGCAAATTTTATAGGGTGACAAGATCTACTCTTTTTCCCATAACTCCTATAAATAAGTGAACTTATAAAACCAAGAGCCACGGTTAATTTTTCTTTCTTTACAATTTTTGTTATCCTTCCTACTCCCATATTCTCATGGAAGCCTATTCCCCAACGAAAAAAATTAGCTCCCTGATATATGCACGTATGTAACAAGTGAATTTTTACATTATAAAGAAATTACATGGAAAAAACTGGAACTTGTGATTTACCAAATTTTCTGCCCCTGGAAGATTTCCTCTTTTAGCAAGGCTAACAGCAAGCTCCAGATTATTCAACTGCAACAAGCACGACATACTAAAAAATATTTCAACATCTGCCATAAGATTGAATGGTCCAACTAATAAATACTGATGTGCTTACTTGACTGCTGACAAACGGCACAATGGTTGCTTCATTAACAGTAGCCAATAAAACCTGTCCTCTCCTATTAATAGCATAAAATCCACCAATTGTTGAAGCCTCCACGGTCAAGAATATAGGATCTGGACTAATTCTATTTCTGTACACTGCTGTTGCTGTTTCAAGATCATATACAAATAACAGACCGAGCTTCGTGATCACATATATCAAACTATACTTATGTGAGATCTGGAAAAAAAAAATGTATATATGTTAATACCAAATCAACAACATCTACTGGAGACTACAAGAATAGAGATTCTATTCATTACCTGCATTGCCACTGGGAAATCATCAGCAAAATCTGGTGGAAAAAATAAATCTGCCTGTTTCTTGGTGAAGCCTGGTTTACCTGAAAAAGGAACTTATGCTTCAGAACATAGGTTAAAACTAGTAAAAAGAAGGAAAACAAAAAACCTTCAGAAAAAACCAGTTGGTACATTTAGACTAAGTTCATGAATTTGCACCAAAGAAGTTACTTGGTGACTGAAGAAACACCAAGAAAGGAGGGCGAAAGCAAGGAGGTAACTATAGCTTTTATAGAGAGCACTTGGAGAAAAGATGTCCCATCAGGGAAAAAGGACTTTCTGATATTTGCTCCACTGAAAACTGTTTTCTACAGTGACAACCTTCCAAATATTAGGGAAACATTACTTCTTAATTCCCGCAAACACCAGGTGAACAAGAACAAAGTTAACTAATTTTTTGAAAGACTCCATTTGATTCCAACAGAAAGTGCTTTACCTTCTCCAATTTCTTTTTAGGAATGTAGAAATGAAAAACATGTTTCTAATACTAGTAGCATAATCATAGTAGAAAATCCAAGGCTATATGAAAATGATTGCCATCTGCAATATCTTCTATAGATTTTACAAGATTCTTTGCAATCAAACATATAGCTTCACAAGGGAAAATTAAAAAAACTGCATTATTCAAAATTTTCAAATAGCAATTTCCAAATTCAGAGGACAAGCATATTCAGAATTTTATACAACCTGGTTGGGCTCCCAGTTCAATCACATGCAACTTAGAGGTAATCTGTCCAGCGTTAGTGGTCTTTGAGGCAAAACAAATGAGAGTGGAGGGGTTTTCTTTTCCAACAACCTGTTTACAATATAAGTTCAAAAATAATACAAAAGGAAAACATAAAATGAAACAAGCAAGCACATCAACCAAAGGAGAATATTAAAAAAAAAGAATAAAATTAAAGACCTTAAATGTTGCAAAAGATGCAGCATGTGCTTCAAGTGCCTGACTGCGCTGCTGTTCCACTGAAAAAAGCTGCATATTTCCCTTGACCAGTTGGGGTCTCTGCAGCACCAAATGTATGGCATGGGATATGAAGTTAGTTCACTTAGAAGAGTAACTACGGCACATAAAACAAAAAAAACTGGATGTCAAAGTTGGAAGAAATGGGGTATTCCTAAATGAAGAGATGAACTGATGAAGTGAAAACAGCATAAATGCAACAAAAGGCAACCGAAGTCTGATAAAGATTTTATGATTGATGAACAACAACAACATGGAAGGCTAGCTTTCTGAAGTCAAGCAAGAAGATACTAAGAAGACTGCCATGAGCATATTAAAAGATGGTCACAAATTGAATATGTAATTTTTTAGCTGACCTGTTGCTTGTCTATACCCCACCTCAACCATGCAGTTCAATTGCTAGAAACAAGAAGATGTAAACAAAATAATGAAGAAATCAATCCAGGTACAAGTCTTTCTTAGAACTCCCCAATATACTAACATCAAAATTTTCCATCCTTTTAGTCAACAAATGAAAGTTCCATTTCACCATCAAGCTTGCCCAGAAAACCTGCATCTAGCATATTCTCTAGTAATTTAACACATACAACTTTATTGACAAGCTAATGCAACACATACAACCTCTAGCATTCTCTAGTAAGAAGAGCCTTCTTTCTAGTATTCTCCAACATAAGGAGTCCTAATATCATGTTAACTCTCGCTCAAGTTATTTAGTATTTCCAACTCAATATCAATCTTCTATTCTGCATGTTGGTTATGAGGCTAATTTACATGTCTAGTTAAAACTTCCATTATAAATAAGATCTACATATGGGGCCCCTGCCTCCTGCGTGGTCGCACCTTTTTTTATCTTTTTAGGCTTCATACCAAGTGATACTCCATGGACTTGTGGAGCTAAGCGATACTACATCAAGTCTTATGCCAATAGCATTCTAATTTTTAATCACACCTTACCGCTATTCACCATGTCTTAGAAAACACTTTGTACATGGTCTAATTGAGCACCAGTATAATGGAGAATTGTCATATACTGAAGTGCTGTACTTACAGATACGGATGACATACCAGTCAATCTTTAGTGGGCCAACAGGTGCAGTAAGAAATAGTTAGTTACAAGTAATTTAATTTTAAACCTTACTCTGGACACATTCATTTGTAGCCAACATTTAGATCATTTAATTACTTCTTGCACTTATTCAGTCTAAGATACAAAATGATGTGCTCAGTTGAGTGGAGTCTGCTTTTTTCAAATATGTCAACTCCTCAAAGATTGTTTGGATATATAATTAGCATTCTTTTTTTTCTTTGTAGTAGAAGAGTAGCCTAGAACACAAGGCTCCTACCAATGCAATATCTTAGAAGGTATGCATCCTTATCCTTGTATAGAGAGAGGCTATTTTCGTGACTCAAACTCTAGCCATCTAGTTCACAAAGATATCATTCTTCTTTGAATACTCTTTTATTTGTCACTTGTCAGCATCATTCAAGCCTTTCCTCACTCGTATGGTGTCAGCCATATAAAATGAGAAGGCTTATGGAAGATATGGTGAGATCCTATGACTGATCAACCAAACATCAATCCTCCAAAGGTAGAAACCCAGTTCCTAACAGGAAATCAACGGGCAAGAGATGGATTTCCAGAAAATCTAAAATATAGCTAGCAGTTAAACAAATCAGTGAATTGGTTGAAGCTCAAGTTTGTTCCAAGAGGCTAGAAGAATTGAGAAATAACAAGTAAAGGAACCACATTCATCCCAAAGCCAATTCTAATTCAAATCCATCATTCTATATCTGTTATTGATTTGGATTTATTAATCTTTACCTGCCAGTAGAGGTTACTTATCTGTGTAGTTGAGGATGTAGCAAAATAAAATTACTGATTGTTCAGCTTTGTGGTTGCAGTTTCAAAAAACTAATGCTTTTAACAAAAATCAGAGGAAGACATTGCATTTCATAAACCCAAAGTTCTATATCCAACATGACATACTTATGCAAACAAAAAATAAAGAAATGCCAACAAAGCTCAAGATGAACTGATGAAGTATTACAAACAACAGCAAAATTGCATAACAATATGCAAAGAAGTTATTTGACCAAAAGAATGTTTTATAAATTAAATTCAGTGCAACCAGATGGTAAGTCAGCAGACCTCAGGAGCTCCAGGTGCAATTCCAATGAGAACAAGCCATTTTTCTGAGGGATCGCACCGATAGTTGATGATTTGATTGTTTGTTAAGTTAGCTGCCCTATCAAACACCTTAACAGGCTCACTGTCACCTGGATTTGAGGGAAAACAACACAGATTTCAAAATTCACAGCATGACAATAATGGTTAACTAATTTGATTCAAACTTGGAATGATTCATTTCGCAGATGAGGCTTACCTTCAATTGACCAGTGATAGACTGAAGCTTGTGTAACTAGCCCCAACATTTTTGGGTTAATCCACTTCCAAAAGACAACCTGCACATGTTCCAAATTAAATAAAGAATTCAGCTCTTCAAAGATTACAGACCAAAGGAAATAACAAATGAAAATTGGGGCAATGGAAGCATTTAAATTCATTCTAATTTTACCTGCTCAGGCATCTGATGAGATTTTATTTTAGTCTTCTGTTCAATATTGAAAATCTGTAGATGATCCTGCATGGTTCCCTGTATTTGTGCTGCATATCCCCAAAGACAATAGACTAAATAATACCAGTTCAAACATAACAATAGTATGACAAAAGAAATTTCAAAGAACCTCCTCTAACAACCCCCAAAGTAAGTAATGTTTCATTTCACAAAAGCTCTCCATTAAAGAAAATCCCAGAAGGTATATTTCTAGTTGTAAAAATTCTAGTGGCAAATGTTACAAGCATCTACCTAATACTTTACAATAAATATAGCAGCATAAACATTCTGCTTCTGTAACCTGCTTTGAACAGTCAATAATCAAGAAGTTGACTGCAAAATAACAGATATACCATAAAGATATGCTGATGAGCATTCCAAAGAAACAATATATGAAAAGACACCACATTTATAAATAAATATAGATATGATTTTATATACATTACATGTTGTGACAAGGTCAAAGAGCCTCAAGAAGTCAAGAAACATATTTAGGTTGTTTACACTCTCCTTATTCTTGTTTCTTTTTTCTTTCCTCCATTTCTACTTTAAATGAAAACTTCACCCATTGCATTGCAGACACATGAAAATAAAAATTCAGCATCATTATAGTCATGTTTGTGCACTTCAAAAAAGAATTTCCCTGTGTTGGGACAAACTATGGAAGAAGCTTATGATCAAAAACAAAGAAGTCATATATTAACAAGGTTTGACATACCGAAGCGTACCGCTCGATACAGATAATATGTATTGGTCCGATAAAAGACCGGTATGGGCGGTATATCAGTATAACCTAGTGTACCATGTTGTCATGGACTTCGCTGGAATTGCCTAAGTCGTGAGGCACTCTTGCAGCAAAGACGCGAACTTAGCTTGCGTTGCCTAAGTTGTGCTTCGCCTTACGATTTGCGTCCGCAAAGATCAGCCCACTTGCAACCTCTCGTAGGTCCCGAAGGACCTGTAAAAGAGAAAGTTGATTAGTTCGAAGAACGAGCGATGGACAAGTCCCGACGTCTCGCGAAAAGGGAAAGCTTTACAAGCAATTCAGCGAGCACCTTGCGTGCACAAGAGAAAAGAGGGAGAGGAGGAAAGCAATTCAGCTGCAAGTCCACAAACAACTGCTCATCAGGTGCCGGGCGCGACAACAAGTTTCCGTCAAGGTAACGTGCGAACTTGCGAAAGATTGTTCAACGCCCGACACTATACTGAAGCCCCATCCCCCATGGTGCCACCCGGGTGGTTCCAGGGTGCTGAGATGGCTGACGTTTCGCGTGCAGCAGCGGGCTGCAGAAAACAGCCCGTGGCACGCGAAAGCGGAGCTGTTTTGGGGCTGTTTTGCTCAGTTCGGTGAGCGGTCGCACTGTAGCGCTGCAACTTGTTCGAACTTACATTTTTACAAGCAACATGACTTAAAACCAAGCCAAAACATACTGCCAAGTAGCTATACATGTAGATGAGAGCAACGAATAGTTCGTTGAACGGAGTTGTTGCGGGTGCGCGACGACCGTTCGAGACATTCTCCCCCACTCAAACTATCGACGCTTGTTGATAGTTGTTGATGATTGCTTCTTCATGTCGTAGGGCGTCTTCAGGCTTCCAACTGGCTTCAGTTCGGGGAAGCTTTCGCCACTTCACCAAGTACTCGGTCTACTCAGCTCCAGTGGGTAGCTTTATCTTGCGATCCGCTAAAATGGTTTTAACTCGCTTCTCGTAGGAGGCTGTGGTGGGGGGTAGCCGAGTTGGAACACTTCGGGAAGCATCATGCGGATCCGAGTGGTAGGCTTTTGTTAGGACTCTAGCTAGGAGAGTCCTAATTGAGAGGGACATTCATATAAAACCTACCTAAGCTGACCCCTATTAAAGAGGTGAAGAGGCCGACTAGGGTTAGGAGATTGTTTCTTAGAGATAAATTAGGAGTTGTAAAGAAATAGGAGTCTTGATTAGAAGTATAATAGGAGTTGGTTAGAAAAAGGAGTCTTGAGTAGGAGTCCTATTAGGAGTTAGGGTTTAGAAACCCTATAAATAGCCATGTATTCCTCCTCTTTTCACAAGCAATAGATGAATCTTTTCTGCAGCCTTTGAGCAGTAACTTGGAGGGAGGAACCCCTATAGAGTTCCAAGGAGGCCGATCCCCTAAAGAGATCAACCCCAAGTTTAGAATCTGCAAGGGTTCTAACAGCTTTCAAGTTACTGGCGTGAAGAACATTGTGAATTTTGAACCACGCCGGCAGTTGCAACTTGTAGGAGACGTTGCCCACCCTGCTGATAATTGGGAAGGGCCCTTCGTACTTGCGCACTAATCCTTTATGTACTTTGTTCCTAAAGAATTGGAGTGATGCTGGTTAGAGCTTGACCAACACCAAATCGCCGATTTTGAACTCTTGTGGTCGCCTTCCCAAGTCTGTCCACTTCTTCATTCTTTTTGCCGCCTTCTCTAAGTAAGCCCGCGCAATATCTGCATTTCGGTGCCACTCCCTTGCAAAGTGGTAGGCTGACGGACTACTCCCAGTATACCCAATTACCATGGTGTGAGGAGTTGACGGTTGTTGCCTTGTAATGATCTCGAAGGGTCTCTTGTTGGACGCAGAGCTCCGCTGCAAGTTGTAGGAGAATTGGGCAATGTCTAACAACTTCACCCAATCTCGTTGGTTGGCACTCACGTAGTGCCGAAAATATTGCTCTAGGAGCGAGTTTATCCTTTCAATCTGGCCATCCGTCTAGGGGTGGAGGTTTGTGGAGAAGTATAACTTTGACCCCAACAATTTGAATAGCTCGGTCCAGAATCATCCCAGGAACCGAGCGTCTCGATCACTAATGATATTGTGCGAGACTCCCCAATACTTCACCACATCCTACATCATCAGCTTGGCCGCCTCCTCTGCTGAATTGTGTAAGGGAGCAGCAATGAAAGTCTGGCAATTTGAGCACTGGTTCTACCAACACGGCAGCTTTCAGATCTTGGAATGCAATTTCACATTTATCAGATCACCTCCAAGGCTGCTCCTTCTTCAGCAACTCCGTTAGTGGAGTTGCACGCTTCGAATATCCCGCTATGAAGCATCAATAGTAGTTGACGAAGCCAAGGAAGGATCTCAACTCTGGCACCTTCTTTGGAGTTCGCCATTCCATAACCGCTTGCACCTTCGATTTGTCCATCGAAATGGAGCCATCACCGATTCAATGCCCCAAGAATAAGATCTTCATTTGAGCAAAGTAGCATTTCTCCCTTTTCACGAACAAAGTGTTCTCCCTGAGAACCTTGAAGATTGTTCGAACTCCGAAGGTGCTTGACATGCTCCTCGAGCATTTGACTGTAGACGACGATATCGTCTAAGTAGACGATTATGAACTTATCCAAATACTCCTTGAATAGCTGGTTCATGATAGTGCAGAACGTGGCCAGAGCGTTGGTTAAGCCGAAAGGCATCACCAAGAACTCAAACGCTTCATACCTAGTCACGCAGGTAGTCTTCGCTTCATCGCCTTCAGCAATGCGCACCTGCCAATACCCCGACCGATGGTCGAGTTTTGAGAAATACTTGGCTTTGCCCAACTGGTCGAACAAGTCCGCGATGAGCGGTATGGGATACTTGTTCTTTATCGTCACTTTATTGAGGGCTCGATAATCGACACATAGTCGGAGGCTCCCATCTTGTTTCTTCTGGAAGAGAACTGGAGCTCCGAATGGTGCTTCAGAACTACGGATGAGACCACCACTTAGTAGTTCACCTAACTGCTTTCTGAGTTCTACCAACTCTGGCGGGGGCATGCGGTAGGGTGGTCTCGCTGGAGGCTTCACTCCCAGCTCCAGCTCGATGTTGTGATCCACACCTCTGCGTGGCAGAAGAGTCTTCGACAACTCGGGTGGCATAACGTTAGTGAACTCTTTCAGGACGTTCGCCACCACAACAGGTGCATGAATGGCCTTCTCGTCGAGTGGTTTAAGCTTCATAGCAGCCACGAATGTTAATTCACCTTTTCGCACCCCTTTCTTCAGTTGTAATGCCGATATATGTTGGGGTTCCCTGGCTCCTCTCCGAGAGACGGGAACCACACAGGGGTCGTCACCTCCCATCACATATAGGGAGTTAAGGAACGGCATTGGCACCAACTTCGCCGCATGCATAAATTCCATTCCAAGAATTACTTGGAAGTCATCCAGTGGCACCGCCATCATGTTTGTGTTCCCGCTCCATGTTCCGATCTTGATGGGAACTCCCTTTGCCAACCCGGAGATTTGCTTGGCCTCCGAGTTCACCGCCTTCATTCGACTTAGGCTCTTCTCCAAGATCAGCCCGTCGCTTTGCTTCTCGATCGGCAATAAAGTTGTGGGTAGTGCCCGTGTCCACCATTGCACGGGTTGTTTGGCCATTGAGCTTGATGTCTACATACATCAGCTCACCACTTCCTGCTTTTTGTAGCCTTGTCTTCGTGTTCTCCCCCACTTGACCTCGTATGGCGTTCAACAAACACATTGCTCCCATCCGGGATTCTTGCAACTCCTCATCGTCGCTGCTGGATTCAGAACTACTTGAACTAAGAGCGACAGCCTTGCCCTTGTCCGATCCGGGGGGAGGATATGGATGGAAACTGTTAAAGCATTGAGTGCCTGCTTTTGTGGGCACTCCCTCACCATGTGCGGCCCTTCGCACAAGAAGCATCTGCCAGGTTTTGGGGCCTTGCCTTTCGGGCTTGGCCCTTTGTGGGAACTCTTCTTCCTTTGTTCGCCCTCGAGCTCCTTCCCTCGAGAATATTTTGGAGGGCGATTGCTTGAAGATTATTTCCTTTTTCTCGAGAATTTCCTGTTCGACATAGAACAATACTTTCGAGCTACGAGTCCTGATTCCGAAGAAACCAAAGTCTCTATAGCAACAATGTATCTGAACGGAGATGCAAAACTTTGGTAGCGAACCCGTTGGGAGGAGATCCAATAAGGTCGGTGTCGAGTTGACACATGGGAGGACCTGAAGCGGGAGTTGAGAACTCAATTCCTACCGGAGAATACAGAGTTCGTCGTAAGAAGGAAGTTAAGACAACTCCGCCAAAATACTTTCATCTGAGACTACGTGAAGCAATTTTCTACGTTAATGCTGGACATACAGGACATGTCCGAGAAGGACAAGCTATTCAGCTTCCTCGATGGTTTGAAGCCAAGGGCTCAACAAGAACTACATCGAAGGAATATCGCCGATGTGATCGGGGCAATTGTTGTCGCAGAAAGGCTCACCGACTTTGTTTCCTCTGAAGATGGCATCTCTGGCCCCTCCATAACCATGAGGCTCGGGTGCCCTCAAGTTTTGTGGCGGCGCAACGCGGGTTTTGCTTCCTCCCGCATTTAGTGCTCTTGTAAGCATGGTCACCCTTAAAGTGAGTTCCGCTACAACTTCCTGCAGGTGTTGCACGGAGTCTTTAGTGTCATCTGACAATCGGTCGACAAGGGCCTCAACCTTGTCGATCTCGGACTCCGCTTCTTCTTGCGAACTTTCTACCCCAACAAGCCTTCGTTGGCCATGGTAGAGTTCCTCCAAGCTCGCTTCAAGAACATCCAAGTGGGTTTCCGCCATTGTGAGTCTCTCCTTATGACTCTTTATCCCAGTTGGCGCTCCAGATTGTGCCTCCTCCGCTCGCAGAGAGTAGCCAACTTCTCGCTCATCATGTTCGCTGCCGCGCTCCTCCTGAGCGACTCCAACAGCATGAGAGCGAGTGTGCACTTGCAGCCCACCTGCGGCTGCTTGGGACAAGGGTCCGACTTGCCCCGTCTTGCTTGATTCGCCACGATGCTTTGCCATAGCGAAGTTGCGAAGTTCCTTCGCTGCTCGCTCGATGTGCTTACCCGCTCTAATACCACAATGTCACGAACTTAGCTGGAATTATCTAAGTCGTGAGGCACCCTTGCGGCAAAGACGCAAACTTAGCTTGCGTTGCCTAAGTCGCGATGCACCCTTGCGACAAAGACATGAACTTAGCTTGCGTTACCTAAGTCGCGCTTCGCCCTTGCGATTTGCATCCGCAAAGATCAGCCCACTTGCAACCTCTCGCAGGTCCCGAAGGACCTGTAAAAGAGAAAGTCGATTAGTTCGAAGAACGAGCAACGGACAAGTCCCGACGTCTCGCAAAAAGGGGAAGCTTTACGGGCAATTCAGTGAGCATCTTGCGTGCACTAGAGAAAAGAGGGAGAGGAGGAAAACAAGGACTTTAGAGGGTTGAACGAATAGCTGCAAGTCCACAAACAGCTGCTCACCGGGTGACGGGCGCGACAACAAGTTCCCGTCAAGGTAACGTGCGAACTTGCAAAAGATTGTTCAACGCCCGACACTATACCGAAGCCCCATCCCCCATGGTGCCACCCGAGTGGTTCCAGGGTGTTGAGATGGTTGACGTTTCGCGTGCAACAGCGGGCTGTAGAAAACAGCCCGTGGCACGCGAAAACAGAGCTGTTTTGCTCGGTTCGGTGAGCGGTCGCACTGTAGCGCTGCAACTTATTCGAACTTACATTTTTACAAGAAAAATAACTTAAAACCAAGCCAAAACATGCTGCCAAGCAACTGTACATGTAGATGAGAGCGACGAACGGTTCGTTGAACGGAGTTGTTGCGGGTGTGCAACGACTGTTCGTGACAATGTGTTGGTACAACTTAGTATAGCTTGGTACATACCATACCAACAGTTGATCGGTACACTAGTAGAGACCGATAATGCAAACTATGTATACAAAGATAAAACATCAGTACATAACATTTTTAGCAAAGAACTAGCATCATATTTGATTTGGTTTAGATATAATAGGCCAATTGCCCATCAGGCCCGGGTCGTGATAATAATATCCGAAATAAAAAATAAAAATATATAATTTTATAAATATACCTAATTATGTGAAAAATATCACTAAAAAAAATAGTAGACACTTAGGTTTTAATGAATAATTCAATCAATAAGGTGGAGTATTATTCTTTGTCCAAAAATTAGTAAGAATTTGGAAAATTACATCAAAAAAGGATGAAGATTTATCTGATTTTGTTCCTTCAAGTCTATATTTTTTTTCTTTCACATTCTCAATCATATTATGGTACATGTCATATACTAAATGAAGACTTGATTAATTTGTGTCATAAAAACGAAGCATATCATAAATAGATCTAGTGAAATAAAGAATATAGTCAATATTGTCTCATCAAATATCATTGAACAACTTTTCCTTCATAAATCTTGCATTGCCAATATCATCATCCCTTTAACATGATAACTTGTCTCTAATAACCATAGATTGAAGTCCAGCTTAATAAGTTTAAACTTTTTAAGCATAACAATTATTGAGACCAAATGTGTGTCAGCTATAGAGAGTAACTTCAATGGCACAAACTCATTAAATATGATCAATCTCATAGAAATATTCATAATGAAACCTTTTATCATCACAATATCACTTACAATATGATAGATCCAACTGCACGCTTCATATGCAGATTATATTCAATATTCTTTGTTACAAAAATATTTTTAAATATTAAATTGAGAGTATGAACCACACATGGAGTCTAAATAACATTTAAAATTTGTGATTCAATAATCTACCTTGCATTCTTGCAATTTAAGCATTTTTAGTAATAATATGTAATTATGTATTACGTTATAATGACCAACCTCATTATCAACTACTTAACTTCTTTCATCAAGTTTGAAATAAAATATTTATCCTTTGTTTCCTATATACAATCAACTATCTTCAGACGCATAAAATTAATTAAAGATTGCCTCTGTGAGTCGCTCCATCCATTACTTCCAATATAAACTCATTGCTGCTATGTTTTTGGATGACAAGGACGAAGACAAAGCTGTTCGTTGACGTCAGTTCTCTGCTGCAGGCTAAAAGAAGATTCCTAGCTTGCAGATCTCAATTGCTGTTGGAGAAGGGCTATCAAGGCTTTATTCCTCTTCGCCTCTTCTTCTTTTGTTGCTGCTCTCGGCTAGGAAGCTGTACTAGGCCGATTAGAAGGTAGGATAAAAGAAAGAAGGGCGCTGTTGCTATCCTCCTCCTCTTTCTCTTCTTCTCTACTCTCTTCTAAGCTTAGGGCTAGCTGGCTTCTTGAGAAGGGGCACAACTTGGATTGCTTTAGGGATGATTTAGATTGGACTCTCCTCCTTTTATAACTGAGGAAGGGGTGGAATCTTAGCTAGGTTAGGACTTGGAGAGTCCTAATGCCTTTAGAACTTAAAGAATCCTAATGCCTTTAGGACTTAGAGCTGGACCAATTCTGGTTGGACTTGACCTCTTTAGATTTGATTGAACTCGAGTTGAGTCCAGCCACATTGGATTTGAATCGGAGTTCGAATCAAAGTTTGGTTGAGCTGAATTGGACTTCGATCGGAACTTGATTTGAGCCAAACTTGAGTGAGGCTTAAGCCAACTTGAATCTGATCTGTGTGCTTTAGATTGGGCTTGGTCTTTGTTTGGTTTAATCATGATCAAATTGGAGCTCAATTGGAACTCTAATTGGGCCGAATTAGAGTTTGGCTCGAACTATGCTAAATCATCCCTGATCACATCTCCTCCAATTATGTGATTCACATCCCGTTGAGTGTTACTTTAAGACTTCCTATCTTTCTATCTATAGGTTGGAGGTTTTGCTTTAGTCTGTCAAAATGGTTTGTGTCACCGTAGTTGGCAGTGCCATCTACAAGCGCCATTTTGATATGCTTCTCATTGCTGATCACCATCAACTTGAGGACTTTCTTTATCTTCTTGGGGCTTCAAGGTTACTATTGCCCCTTTTAGTTTTTCCTCCTCTTTTCTCATGTTGGAGATAGACTTTGGTTCTTCGCCTGTCGAAGTGAGAGCCACGATCTTTCAACAAGCACTCACCATGATTTTTGCTTGCCTGATGGATATTAAGTCTTATGTTGAACTAATCGAGACTCGGATCTTGGGTGATGAGAAACTTACATCCTTTTGGAGTTGATACTTCTGAGGTCGATGAAAGTAAATAGCATCTCGATCTCATAAGTAGGGACTCCTAAGGATGACTTGGCATATGTCAAGCGGAACCACCTCACACGTCACCTTGTCAATGAATTCCTTTTTTATATCAAACCATATCTTGCAATACCAGTTGATCTTCATCTCCACATCATCATGAAGCCATCTAAAAGGATATGGGTGCAAGTGCGGTGTTGTCTCTAGGCCGAGCTTCTTGACCAAGCTCGCCAAGATGCGATTCTTTTGGCACCACGGTATCAAAGATCACATCAACGACTTCTTGTTTTACTTGGATATTATCGTGAAGAGCTCTTCTCGAACCTTTTGGACTAAGAGTTGGATTCGAGTCTATAACCTCCAATCTAGCCATCAATGATAGACTCAGATCCGCATAAGGAATCAGTGAAAGTTCGATGGAGTCGTGGTCACGATTCGTCGACTTTGATCGTTCTTCAACCACTTCTTTAGAAAGAGTTTTGGATGAACCTTCCAACACTTTTCTTTGGCCCTTTAGGTGGCTCCCTTTGGCCTTCTCCGCGGGCTTCTCATCGCTGCGAGTGTGATTGTTTCTCTCGATTACTATTGCCATGTTGCTAGCAATCAAAACGTTATATACTTTGAAGAGGCTCGACTATGTATGAATATGTTCATGGAGGTCGATGATATATTTTATCATCATTGAGTGATCGTCGAGGGAGATTCCAAGTGCCACCGCTTGTTGTCGAAACTTGATGATGTATTCTTACATAGCTTGGCCACATCTTTGACGTAAGTAGTACCACTTCCTCCACCTTTCTTCGAGATATTTCATAGGGTAAAATTCTTCTCATATGAGCCTTTTGAACCGTGTTCATGACACGTCTTCATCACTGTCAGTTCGAAGATAAGCTTTCCACCATGTAAGCGCGTGTCCAGTCAACTTGAGTCACGCAAGCATCACCCTATCCTCGCTATTGTAATGATATAGATCAAAGTGTTGATCTATCCATGAGTCTAAGACCTCAACACTGATCGAGCCATCGTAGGAGGGTATGTCAATACGAGTCTCGACACAAAAGGGTCAAGTCCTCGCTATGATGTTCTGTTCAATAGCATCTCCTTCGCGGCTACGTGACTCTCTCCTTTGCTATGATGTTCTTTGCTCGATCGTCCTTCACTATAAGGTTGGTTTAGGCCTGCATCCAACCCATCACGATCTCCATCTGCTTGGCTAATATCGTCATCTGGGTAATAACATCAGCCAATGTTGTTAGGGTATTGGCTACCATCCCGGTGGTGGCTCTTCCTCCAGGTGAGCTCGGCTCAAACTCCAACTCCTATAGCTCTTCTTCATAGGCTTTGTATCCTTGCCTCATGGTCACTATCCATAAGCTAGGGATCCATATGGGGTTTGTGTTCGACGATTCATCGGCTCAATACCACCTTTTAAATGGAAGTTTTGGTGAAGTTATAAATTTACTGCAATAAACATAACTTAGAAAATAAAAAATTAATCTACTATTGCTGTGAATTTACAGTGTCTAAAATAGGGAACTAAAACAAAGAAATCTTGAGTGACAATTGCTCAAAAGTTCTTGCACAACATGCATAGACAGATCACTCTCGGCAGAATATAGGTTGTTGTCAGTTTTCCCTTTCTATCCTCCTCTCACCAATTCGACAGCACTTCTAATAGGGCTATGGAAGGGCTATTACTTGTTAAGGTCGTTGCTGCATCTTTCTTTGAATGTCGAGGACGAAGATGAAGCCAATGGTTGACATGGGTTCTCTGCTACAAATTTTTGTTGTTGGCTGAAAGAAGACGACTCCTTTCTTGCTGATCTCGGCTGTTGCTGAAGAAGGGCTGCCAAGGCTTTCTTCCTCTTCTCCTCTTCTTCTTCTACTGCTGCTCTCGGCTAGGAAGTTGTCCTAGGCTGGCTAGAAAGCTAGATAAAAGGAAGAAGGGCGTTGTTGTTGTCCTCTTTTTTCTTCTCTTTCTCTTCTTCTCTCCTCTCTTCTCTACTTAGGGCTAGCTAGCTTCTTAAGAGGGGGCATGCCTTGGATTGCCTTAGGGATGCTTTAGATGGGGATCTCCTCCTTTTATGGCTGAGGAAGGGGTGGAGTCCCTAGGTTAGGACTTGGAGAGTCCTAATACCTTTAGGACGGCATTAAGACTGTGAGTTGGACCAATTCTAGTCGAACCTGACCTTCTCGGATTTGATTGAGCTTGAGTTGAGTCCAACCACATTGGATTTAAATTGGAGTTCGAGTCAAAGTTAGGTTGAGCTGAATTGGACTTCGACCATAACATAATTTGAACCAAATTTGCATGAGGCTTGAGATGACTTGAATTTAGTCTTTGAGCTTGAGATTGGGCTTGGTTTTTATTTGGATTGATCAAGATCGAATTGGAGTCCAATTGAAATTCCAATTGGGCCGAATTGGAGTTTGGCTTGAACCTTGCTAGATCATTCATGTTCAACAATATTCCAATTTACGTATCAGATTCATAGTGAAAGCAATAGGAAATGCAATAGAATGGAGAACTAACATAATTATGATAATTGAAATTTGAAAGCCCTGACTGTGACTATGTAAGGATCATCACATATATCATCAAAAGAAGACCTTTTATGGCAGCAGAGTGAAGAAAGTATACTAAGCAAACAAATAAGCATGAAACCCCAATTAAAAGATGTAGATTCCATTTCCTAACCACAATGATGACAAAAGCTAACTAGTGTCAAAAGCGAGAAGGAAGAGGGGGCCGTTCGAGCTTCTCCTCCTCCCCCTCCTCTACTATCGCTCTCCGCTCGGCCTCCCCTTCAGCAGGGGTGATCACGCCACGCCCGAGTGATAACTTGACACATGACATGCATATATGATGTGACAAATCAAGTTTTCAAGTGGACACAACGAGATCGGATTCCCGCGATGCTGGTTTGGGGTGAGACAATGGCTTTGCTCATGACGTCGCCGAGGGCGCATGATAGATTGTAGTGGATGAAACTAGGCTCGGGGTAAAGGTACATCAAAATACAATGCACACCTCATTAGAATCCAAGTGGTCATGGACACAAGTGGGCTTAGGGCAAGAGGCATTGTCGATGCAAATATAGGTTCTACTCCCGTTGGAACCCCTTGTTGCACACCTTGCAAATGAATCGGTTAGTAACTATCGACGATAGAGGGCCATGCAATCGTGGCAAGAAATCCTCCAAGAATCACAAGATTTCATGTCGACAACCTATCTCCACAAGGCAAATGGCTCTTGCGTGAGGGCCATGTGAGCTCAGCATCGCACGCGAACACCACACAACGAAGTACTCGAGAGCAATGTCGTGTCCAAAAAATAAAAATAAATAAAAAAGGCACAGCTAGACATGTGTTCGACCGTGTCGACGACGTATTTGTGTTCAACACATGTCCGACATGGATACGCCCACCAAAAGCACCTTTAACTGTAGGCCTCACACAAATGACCATGCAGCCCAACCCACCTCGAATTATATCAAGTGGGTTTAATGTGGCTTGGATAATATGTGTTGCTCAAATACCTATATACATTAAAAAAAAAGTTGATTATCTTAGGATATCTCCGTTCCAATAGTTCCTAGATCCTGTTCTACATGGCAGCAGAAGGAAGAAAGAATAGAGAACAGCAAAAAAAAAAAAAGAGGATCTCCCCATTATCAATATCAAAAAGAGTATTTGATTCCAATAGATCAAAAATGTTGAGGACATTGAGAGTGCTTGGAATAGGTTTACTTGCTTTTTTCTTTGTTTGTAGTTCTTTTTGTTTGTATATTGAACCTGCTTCCAGTTTGAATTGAGTATGATTAGTACAAATTTGATGTGTTAATCTTTTTTTTATACTTGCAGATATACCAAAATTCTAAATTAAGATTAGCAAAAATAAATGGTTTTTCTTTGTTCTATCGAATTGTGTGTTGCAATGAATTGACTCATGAAAATTTGATGTTTCTTGGTTTCATTTACATAATTAAATCATATCACATCAAACGGAACAGCAACTGGTTATGCTTGTAGCTCATTTGTTATCCAGTAGCACAGAGACATCCATAGAAGAAACAGTGTAAAATAATAGTTTTTACCAATTCTACAACTAAGTAAATCCTTTAGTCAGGATGGCATTAATTATCTAATACAATGTGCATTAAGCATAAGATTTATGTTTATTAAAGCACTAAAAAATGAACAGATACAGCTAAAGGTGAGAAACGCATTGAAGCAACGGGAAAGAAAAAATATGGGAGTAAAAACGGTAAAAAAGAAATAAAGATAAAAATGAAACTACAACAAGGAATTGTAAAATCATAAACAGGAAGGTAAAGGAAAAAAAACCTTTAAGAGCCAGAATCCTGGCGTTGGGATTCATCAAAGCTGAGTCTGCCGTGATCGGCCTCCTCAACGGCTGCATGGGCATGCTCATATCGACGATTACCAAGCTGTTCTGCGGAGATGTCTCCCTAACGCAGATGTACTTGTCCGATTCCATGGTCACATGCGTAAAGGTGATGAATTGAGGATTGATTCCGAGACTGGGAAGCTAACATCAAAATAAACACTCGTCAACGATTTGAACCGATGCAGTAAATTACTCCGAACTCTTTCTCGTTTTATCTCTTCAAAGAACAAGATCAACGCGCAGAGACAAGAGCAAGAACTCCTCACAGAACCCACACGATGGGTAGCTAATTCGACATCGATACCATCCCCAAGACCAAATTAATATCATGAAAGTTGCGAAGCCCCAACTCGAGCCGTGTAATGGGAGTGACAACAATCAAGTGAAGAAGAATAACGCCGAAGAGGAATCGAGAGAGGTGTTGCTCGGTTCACTCACCGTGAGAGCTTCCCGCATGGCGATGGGAGCGTTGGCGGAAGTCATGGCGATGGGGTCGGGGCTTCTGGCCGAGACCGCCTTCCTGCGATCTGAAGGATCGGAAAAACCCTTTCGGGTTCTCCTCCGGAACGACGGGGAAGACGGGACACGAGCGAGGAGGAGGGGGGTCTAAGGGGAGGGCAATATGGTAAATAAATAAAAACCCGAAGGCGAAGAGTAAGACGACGACCGAGTGGGGCGGGGAAGCGACACGAAACGCTTAGGCCGGAAGCGACGTTCTGGATCCATCGAGACGACTGCACGAATCCACAAGGACGAGCGAGCGGTCCCGATTCGATATGTTGCGGCGATCATCGCCAGCATCGTGTGCCCAAAATGTGGGATGCTTTCATCGTATTGGTACGTACCATCATGTCGTAACAAGGTTGTCGAGATCAAAATTAAACACAATTCACGAGCCTTGACGGACGATTCCGACATACGTGCGAGATGGCCAAGACGCGGCTCTTTGGCATCCCCAGCGTCACCATCCGACATGGTGGGTCCAATCAAAAGCCGGTGTCAGGTCATCTGGTATAAATATGGGCCCCGCGTGACATGGGAAAGCCCGGTAGAGCGAGGCATCGAGGAAGGAATCGGATTCGTCCGAATCCAATACCGCCTAATTCGTCGGGATCAGCTACCGTCGACTTAGGCTCGAGCGGGGGAAAGGAGAAGAGTAAATGCTCATCGGATTCTAATTAATGAAGCAGAATACGTCAATTAAGAACACACTCGTGAATCATGATGGAGGCGGGATAACAACAAATCGCGGCCATCAATCAAAGTCCCGTTGCATAGACTGTTGAGGGTAATAATTCTAAGTTGGTGCCATAAATTGCTACGGATAATGGGTTTTTGCGTCTCAAATTGCATAAATAATATATAATTCTTAGATAGATTAGCAAGCAGATAATTTATGCAGTGGCAACTATTCAGTTCGATTAGGATCATTTAGCATATCGAATCCAAAATTAGGGTAACAGCCGGCGTCCCACCGCGGCCTCGGTCTATAAAAAGTCATCCGGCACGAGAAATAGGGACTTTTAGCTACATAAGTCCAGAACGCATGTGACGCGCTAAGTCCGGTGTGGTGTGGTGTGGTGGGTCTCACCGTTGCTGTACACGTTCCATTATTTATTGGTGTGATGGAAATAAATTAGGCAGGTCGAACCGAACGCTACAGAAAAGGAACTCATCCTCGTTTCTTTTCTGACTGATGAAGGTTGTCGGAGCTCAGTCACATCATCGGAACAACACCCTCCACTTTCACCGAATGCGCCCCATAAATAAGCTCAACACAAGAGATAATTAATTTCTCTCCCCTGATATATTTCCCTTTTCTAACAACAACAGTTGAATCTTATCTTGTCGTCGATCTTCGTGTCGAGTAAAATTTTGGAATTTTTTTCTCCGGCAATGGAAAAGAAATCAAAATGATAGAGAGAAAGAGGAGGACTCGATTGTCAGTGGCGCGGGCGGGCGGAGAGGAGGCGGGTGAAGAGGACCTGGTTCCACGTGTCGGGCAGGCCGGGCAGGCACCAGTGGATGCAGTCGGCGAACTCGGCCGGCTTCGCCTGCTGCTCCGGCGTCAGCAGCGCCCCCTGCCGCACCGTGTACACCGAGGTATGGGCGTCCTTGCGGTACTCCGACATGGCCGTGATGTCGATGAAGGTGACCGGCACTCGCGCCGTCGACCCCGTCACTTTCTTTGCCAACGCGAACAGGTTCATGTCGGTGCCGACGGAGACTCCGGTCATGTTCTTTATCGGCAGCGTCTCCTTCGCACACTTGATCCCGTTCGGATTACCCCAGTCCGAGCTCCTATGCATCAGCAACTCCAAATCAATTAGCTACAGAACCCTTTCTTTCTCTATGCATTGCAAGAAAAGAATCAACTCCCTGTCGCATGATCACCGAATAATGGTAAAGATGGGACAGCTGCATCACGCACCATTTGTGTTTTGCGTGCCTAATTAATCCCCCATGCCGAACATGATTCGTGCCACCAAATGCGCATGGCCCTCCACGGGTGGTAAACAGGTTTTCTTTACCGGGTTTCCTTCCATCACTGTTTCTCGTCAGTAAGAGTATCGATTACTGACTGCTAACGGAAGACAGGTAGCTTAAGATGGTAATTGAGTCACCTCGTCACACCCAAGTTTAGAGACTTTGCAGCCGAGAATTTAGTGAACATGGTGACAAAGCCAAGTCAATCTTGTTTGCATCGAGACTGTTGTTTTGGTGTTCTTTATGGGGAAGGCCTATGTCGAGAAGGTCGTCCGGAGAGGTTAGGCAGCCGGACATCACGGTGGGCCGTGGGCACCGCTTGCTGACATTACGTTTCGGTTTGGAAGCTCTCGAGGAAACTTCGCTCGAACGCCACCGCCCTTGGGTGACACACAGGATACAACTCCTCTGTGCAGCATTTCCGATGTCACGCACAATGACACCACTGTCTTCCTACCAGAATCAACGCACGGTGTTCCTACATTCCCCATTATCGAAGCCTACCCATGGTGCTACATGGAAAAACACGAGGAAAACTCTGCTGCAAGATATAGCTAGTACTAAATATTTTAACTCGTTCCCTTGCGGTATGTTCGATGGGGTCAGTATGTCATCTCTGTTTTCAAGGGGGTTAGGCTGGACGAGTGCGTCACATTTTGATGTCTCAAACGGTAATGGGTCACGGGAGAAGGATCCCGTCCTGGTGCTGGACGCAGTGCAAATGGCATGGTTTCAGGAGATCCTAAGATGATGCTCGAACAAGAAGAATGCAAGGAGTTGCTTACTTGATGTGAAGAGGAGACATGCTCATGAAGAACACCGACGACCGGTTGGGGTCCATATTTCGATCCAGCCATTTGGACAACGTCCTCAAAACCGTCTCGTACGCGTCCCATCTCTCGACGTCATCGGTGTGTGTCCAATTCTTGGCCCCCGGACGCCTGCTCCCAAAGACAGATGATGGATGTAAGAACATGAAGCTAAATGCGCCGCAAGTGTGGCCAATCGACTGCTGCTGGTTACTCACAACACTTTTATCTTGCGAGTGTTCATCCACCAGATGTAGGTGTTGAACACCAGCACGTCCGCCCCTTTCCACTGCACAGCATGCTTCTCGATCGATTCGGCCTTGATGATCCTCACGTCGATGGTGTGGATGTTGGGGTCGTCGGAGTTCGACTCCACCAGGAACGGCGCCCAGTAGAACTCGATCGACGCGTCGTAGTCCTTGGGTTTTTCACAGTGGGAGACGGATCAGCCAAGAACATGATAGCCGTAGAGCGAGCTGAGCTTTGATGGATGCGGCGGAAGGATTGTAGTAGTAGTAGTACCTCTACCGTAAAGACGCTGCGGGAGCCGTCGACCCGACGGCTCCTCTTCTCCGGCGGTGTCACGGTCTGCAGGAGGCACACCAGGGACTCCCACTGGTTTCGGTTCATCGAATCGCCCACGAACATCATCCGCTTCCCCCGCAGCCTTTCCAGCAGCAGCCTCGGATCAAATCTGGCGAATCGAGAATCCTAACTTACCATCAGCCCAAACTAACCAAAACAGAGATGATGTCAAGAAGCTGATACGAGTCGAGATGGACGGTGTTCGGTGTACTGACTTGGGCAAGGAGCAGCCCTTGGGCTGCCACCGCCAATTCTGGTACATGACCTCCCGGCGGCCGTTCCGCAAGCACGACACCTGCTCCGACAAGAACTGGCACTGATCCTCCCGGTAGAGCGGATAATTGACGTCGTCGAACACCCACTCGCCACGCGACAGATCGCACGTGTCCGGCACGCTCACGGCCGCCATCTCGGCGCCGGCCGGCGGCCCCGGCCCCTTCCTGGGCTTCTCGTCCTTGGTCTGAGGCTGTTGACCAGGCGTCGAGCTATTGCTGCTACCGTGCTGCGTCTGATGGCCAAGGTTGACGCCGGAGAAGGCGTCGGGGACGTCATCCTGGGTTTTGTACCGCGACAAGGAGTAGCCGGCGATGGCCTTGATGTCCTCGCTGTACATGACCAAGGCGAAGACGGAGATCGTCACCACGACGACGAAGATCGGGAGGTTGCCGCCTTTTCTGACGTAGGATGCCGCGAGCTTTGCGACCGCGACCGACGACTCCGGCGGCGGGCCGAGCGGGGATTTCCGGCGAGGGGTGTGCATGGTGCTTCTCCCAGGTGTTGGATCTGGAGGAAGTAGGGGAAGGGGAGATGTCAGGGTGGGTAGAAAAGCAAAGGCTTATGGCTCCAGAAGAGAAGCTCTCATTTGGTAAGAGGAGGGAGGATATGTTGCTTGGACAAGCCTGCCTTTCCTCCAGCCTTCACGTCTACAAGTTGGATAGGCTGCAATAGCGAAGGAAGCAGCTGGGCCAGTGCTTTAGGAGTTTGATGGGGAAACCTGAGTTGGAGGTCAATCAGCTATCACACCTTAAATCTGTTTTGTCAACATTTGTGGGCTTTCATCACATGAATCATATTTTTTCCTATTCTGTACTATTTTTTCTTTAATGTTTTCCTCGGAGGAAAAAAATATATTTTGGTGAGCATAAGCATATGTTTAAGAAGTGCGATCAATAAGGTGTCTTCATGTAGTCATTTACTCACTATAATGAAGTAGTGTGGACTGCTGGGAACGAAGCGACTCCCCCATTTCAGATCCATGGAAAGAAACCTAATCAATACCCCAGTGGAGTCTCTCCCATAAAGAAGAAGAGGGGCAACGCAGCACTAGGCAAAAGTTGGGTTGACCATGTGGACAACGAATGATTGCTTGCGAGCGAGCACACAGAAAAAGAAACCTAACGGGAACAGAGACGGGCAACAAAGACAAAGCACAATGGATGACCACAGCTCCCTCTCTCTCTCTCTCTCTCTCTCTCTCTCTCTCTCTCTCAGACACACATACGCTCTTCATCCAGATGGGTTCCATCTGCCACTTGAACGGAGATGCCCCCACAGCCTCCGGAGAGTTGCCGATTAATACTGTCACGGGATGACACGACGAAGACAGGCATGTCAGAGTGAGTGGTATTTCGGCAATACAAAGTTTAACGAGAAGCAATGTACCACCAGCGACGTGATGGCAAAAGCAGGTCGAATATTATACTGTCAGACAGCTGTGTTTTGCCAATACGAGTTCAGTCGGGAACCATGGACGGCAGAAGACAGCATAAACAATTGGCACCATTCCGCAGCCGACAAGCCCTACACTTCCGATCTGATCTGGTCACAGTAGGGCCTGGTGCATGGAATATTTAGAACATATGAGCATTTGATTTGATTCCCTCCTCTGTTCCAGTGCAGTGACTCGTTCACTCTTAGAAATCCTCAATGCTAATTGACCCACCCAACCTTTGGGAAAGTCTGTGGACCACCTCTGCATCCTTTTTACTAACTTGTAGGGGCAGCAGGGCAAGTGCTCGTGGTGTTCATGCGCTTCCCGCGAGAAGCTTGCATATTCAAGTGCTCGGATTCCCAAACTTGTACGAATTTGTGGCACTGTCACTCTCACTTGCTCTCTAAACCTTCTATCCTAGCGGTGCTCGATGACCGAAGACAGTTGGTTGTACCAGAAAAGAGAAAAGAAAGAAAGCAACAAAGCAGATGCCTCTGATGTTAGGACGATCTGCAGGCTGCTGAGGGGCCATCAGAAAAAGTCTTGAATTACTATTTCCTCTTACAGAGTAGAGAAAACTTCATGTATTTGTGTTTCTAGCCTACTGTTGGTGGAAAAGAAAAAAAGAAAAAAGAATAATGGGGTCTGCTTGTTTGAAACTGAAACAAGAGAAACTGTGTAAGATTATAGTTAGAGTTGAGTCAAAAGGCATACCAACGGGAGAGCCCAGTGAACCTCTTCTTGGGTTTTTTGTGCCACGGTTGATGAGATCAGACTGCATTTTGTCTTCTCCTGTGAATCTTTTCCTATTCAGAATCTTTCATCACATGTCCTGCGGAAGGCACAAGAGATCATATAGCTTTGTGAGTGAGACGACTGCAAGGTTTACAAGCAAGCGGGATACCGAAGGGCACAGCAGGAATAAGTGGGCCACTCCGACCTACCCCGTGCCAACTGCTGTTTAAATCCTCCAAGGAGTACACGCTCCTTTATGGTCCACAGCATCACATAGAGAACTTTGTAGCCTTCTTCTTTTATACTCGTATAATCATAAGGAGTGAAGATATAGAAAGGGAAACATCAGTATTTATCATACCTGTCTTCTGGTAATCTCTTGTCGTATCTGAATAAAGATTATCTGCTTCGATAGTCTGTGCAAGTAAATCTTCTGCTGCAACTATTGTTGGAAAAAACACTCTTGCACTACTAAAGTACCATTGCTGAAGATGAATCATAGCAAACTATGCACTTGGATTGGTGAGCTCGGAGGTCCTATATCATTTAGTCTTTCTTTCTGTTTCTTTCCCCCCTTCTTGTCTTCATCTGTCGTATTGCCAAGCAATTGTTGTGTTTGTTTTCCTCCTACCTCCTACCTCCTATCTTCATCTGTCATCTCGAGAGCCATTGTCCTTTCTATTCTCCCACATTTCTCGTGGATTCTTCTATTCTCCATCGTTAACCAACCTGACATTAATCCATACCAAGCTTAAGACCGTACGGTCACCTCTTAAGATAAGATTGCCTAAAGCATAAGATACTCAAGATATACTCATTTGCAAGGGTCAACTTAGACCTTAACCTCGTGTAGTTCACAAATAACTTACACAGCAAAAAAAAAAAAAAATTAGAAAGACGAATGTGTAGATAATATGTCATCGTCGCTACAAAAATGACAAGATAACTAGGATCACAAGCAACACAAAGCAACCAATTTTTATTAGACACAAAAGACTCTCAAAGATGGGTTGAACAAGCGCACACAAAAGGGGTTTTGAAGATAAATGCAGACCTAATGTTCACCTAGCACTCTTGTCGAACATAAAACAGGCACACTAAAAACATTACATCACCCCTTAAACATATACCCAAGACCCTATCAGCCCTAGTGCCACCAGGGGTTCCAAAGGGCTGAGATACTTAACGTTTTGTATCGCAAGACTATCAATTAGAAATCAACCTGTGGCACACAAGAACGAGACTATTTTGGGCTATTTTCCCCTTTTGAGTGACGTCGCACGACCAGAAACATTTCTGAGTTTTACATGATGAAAACACAAAACAAAAACACTAACAACAAACAAAAATGAGGCTGACAGTAGTGTATCTAGCCCAATACATGCTGTCTATGATAAATCACTTGAAAACACCACAATCAATGAATAACAAGAATCGAAAACCATCTTGGACAAGTGACGAACACCTTGACTGCATTGTTCCATAATATTCTCACTCACTTAGTCTTTTTCTTTAACGCCCTCATCGAAGCCTCCTTATACGCTGAAAATTGATCATCCTAATTGCAACTTATTTTTCAGCTTCTATTGAGTCGTCAATTTCGATCCACCTACTTTGTTGCAACTCGCCATTTAGCTTTGCCTTGCAGAACTTGAAGCGTCTATGGCCTTCTCCCATGATGTTTGCCCCTTGCATCTTTCGTTTGAAGGAACTCCCAACCATTGTAGAGCTCCAGTACATAGGTGGTGAGGAGAATTGAGTTGCTTTTATTGGATTCACTCAAATCCCTCAAGTTAGACTCTTTGCTCCAAGGTAGTTACTCAACTCCACCCACTCTTCATCGTCGCACTTCTAGAGTATTGGAAGTGTTACTCGGACCGTTTCACCCTTGTAGTGTGCTTAGGTGATAACTTTGGTCGTGCCAACGAGATCATACACACCCCATCTGCAGCTAGAATTGTGCTCTCCCCTCTAAAGCACAAGTTTGGTCAACGCTCGGAAGACGCACCGCTAAGGTACCATGCTTCATCCTCTGATGTTTATGGTCTTCACTTCGATGCTTTATCAACCAAGTTCTTCTTGGACTCGAGGTCATTGCAATGCCTTGCCTTTACTGATCAATTGCTTCAGCACACCTTATGACTTGAGAAGCATTTCCCTTATGATCTCCCGCCAATTAGATTGCAACTTTTCAATATAGTTACCATCGTCCGCTTGTTGCAGGGCCTCTGCTAACTCTGATTCTTTAGTCGTTTGCACGACATTGATGATCGCTCACCTAGTCTTGTCTCTTGAAAGCACCATATTACCCATGAGCGAAGATAAGTTATGGAGTAGTCTATCATCCAAGAGCTTGTTTGAGAGGTCTCGAAGATTCTCTCACTCTAGAAATGATATCCAACATGGGCAGTTGACTAGATCTTTGACTCTTTCAAAGTTCGAACTGCCATTCCACCTTGCACCCTTGTGGAAAGGGTTTTGGTAACCTAGTTGTTGGCACACCAACATATTCTTCAAGTGCATTCATCTTGATGCTCTTACCCGGTGCTAAGGGCTTATGACTCCAGCTACATCGCTATGGGATTAGTCAGGTTTTCCCACCTTGATTCTTTCATCACTTACATAGCTAAGAGTATATGTCATTCAAAGCTTCCTTCGAAAGTGCCACCATATATGAAGAGTCATCGTCTATCAGAAAAAGAGTTCAAGAATGAAATGGGTACTGCTTTCGCCTCTTGTAGAAACTCCACACCAAGAACAACTCAGAAATAATCTAAGGGAAACACCATGAAGTTGGTTATACTACTCCAATCTCCAATCTTGATGTCCACTCCCTTTGCCAATCTAGAGATAAGCTTCGCCTCCGAATTAACTTTTTTTATACAGCTTGGACTCTTCGCCAGCTTAAATCCGAGTCGCTTTGCCTCTCGATCTGCTATGAAGTTGTGTCTAGCACCTGTGTCCACCATTGCGCGAATCACCTTCCCCTTCAACTTGATGTCCACGAACATCAATGGGTTGTCATATGCCTTTGCCTCTTTCCATGTTGCCTCTAACTGCTCTCTCACTTGACCTTGTAGTGCATTCAGCAATTGCACTGCCCTAATGCGATATCCTTATGGCGATTTGTTGTCATTGCTCAAATCCAACAAACTCGAGCTTGAATAATCAGTGTTCTTTAGCCCCTGTTTAGGTTTGTCCCCAACTTCACCTCGCAATGAGTTTAACAAATGCACATCTCCTATACGAGGTCTTGACAATGAATTGTCGCTATTCAAATGTGAAACCTCCTCGAGCTAGAAGATTTTGCCCTTCTTCGTCCGGAAAGAAGCCACAAGCACATTAAGCACCTCCTTCGTTGTGACCATTCTAACATTAGATGCTTTCCAACACACAAAAGACATTTGCTGGAGTTCAAGACGTTCCCTTTGAGTCCATGTCTCGTCGAAGCACCTTTCTTCTTCGAGTCCTTCCATCAAAAAGATTTTGGAGATCCCTTCTCCAGTGGATACTTCTTTTTTGGGTCGTCTTTGTAGAGAAATCTATGAGTCATTCTTCCTTGACAATTAAACCTGCTAGCTCCCAAATATTCCAACGATGTAACTCTTGTTGAGCCAAGGGTTTCAAATCGCTGAGGAAGTAGAAAAGTTTGTCTTTCTTAGACATATCTTGAATGTCTAGAATCAGTGCAGAAAACTCTTTCACAAAATCTCAAATTGTAGAGGTCTGGTGAAGTTGCCGCAACTTCCATCATGCAACGAACTCAATGTTCTCTGGCATGAATTGAGTTCACAACTTCCACTTTAATACATCCCAAGTGTCGATGTTATAGCGGCCTTGATGTATTTCTTCCCACCATATGCACCACGACAGTTTTGCATCACTAATGAGATACATCATCACTAACAACACCTTGGAATCTTTTGATTCGGGTTGGGTCGCTCTAAAGTATTGTTCCATATCGAATGAAAGTTTTCTAACTTCTTAACATCTCGAGCACCCACGTACCTATGCGATTCAGGAGCCCTTACTCTTGATTAGAGATGATCGCGAGACATTCTGCTACTCAAATTCATTATTCATAGCTTGCATGAGTACCGACACATGAGCACTCAAGTCCCTTACTTGCTCTTGTAAGTATTGCATGGACTTCTTTCGTGTCATCTGTCAACCTTTCAACTCGAATCTCCAGTTGATCCATTCGAGATTCCAACTCTTTTTAGACATACTACCATATCTTGAAAAGCTCCCCGTTTCCATAGAGCTCCACCAACTTTTGATTGACAATGTTGAGCTGCAACTCCAACTCTGCCACTTTCTTTGGTGTTTCTATGTCATTCAGGCTGCCCTTCAACTTGTGCCTCTTTTATGTGAGAGAACTCTTGCGGTGTGAGAACATCACTGCAAATGCCATGCTCTTCTTGAGAAGCTTTGCTAGTTGTCACGCGAGTGCTCAATCCATTTCTCTCAAATGACCATGCATTACTGTTGCCCATCTTGTATAGTAGTGCTAGTTTTGGCAAGCTGCCCTGCCATGGAAATCCAATGTTAGCTTAACCAGCTTTGATATCACTTTGTCATGTCCTTAGTTGAGATTGCCTAAAGCATGCGAATCTTAAGCAATACTCGTTCGCAAGAGTCAGCCTAAAACTCAACCTCGTACACTCCACAAAGGACCTACATAGCAATGAAAAGGTTACAAAAGCAAATATGCAAGTAATACACCACAATCACACATGAAAAGAGCAAGATATCTGGGATCATAAGCAATATAAAGCAACCAGCTTTTATTAAACATGAAAACCTCTCAAAAAGGGGCAAATAGGCACACACAAAGGGGGTTACGAAGGTACATATAGGCCCAATATTCACCTAGCACCTTCGCTGAACATAAAGCAAGCACACTAAAGACATTGAATCACTCCTTAGACATATACCCAAGGCCCTAACCGCCTTGGTGCTACCCAAGAGTTCCAAGGTTTTGAGACAGCTGATGTTTCGCATCGCAAAACCGTTAACCACAAATTAGCCCATGGCACATGGAAAATAGAGTTGTTTTGGGTTATTTTCCCCTTTGAGCGATGCTGGACACCCAAAAAAGTTTCTGAGTTTTACATGATGAAAACACAAAACAAAAACATTGACAACGAATAAAAATAGGGCTAAAAATAGTGTTTTCTACCCAGTACATGCTGCATATGACAAAACACTTGAAAACACCGCACATAACGAGAAGCAAGAACCAAAAACTGTCATGGACAAGTGTCGAACATCGTGACTGCATTGTTCCATGACATTATTCCATACCAAATTTAAGACCATGCATCAGGTTAGTCCTCTTGCACATTCTTACAACCAAGGATTGAAATATCGTATCGTACCGAAGTTTCGACATTATCTCGATACGGTACAATATACCGAGTGGTATATAACTCGGTATACCGTTCGGTGTGTGTGTGTATATATATATATATATATATATATATTATTTATATATATAATTTTAAAAAATATACGATGTCGCCTTTATATATATTATTTATTTATTTATTTATTTATAAAAAAAAAACTCGCCCAGTAGCTAGCGGTCCGCATACCGATTTATTGTCGGACCGATACGTACCGCTCAGTACGAGCGGTATCATTCGAAACTATATACCTTGCTTACAATCTCCTCCTCTTTCTCTCCTCGTCTATTAGGTCTGTGCCAACTGATATGATTCAATTTCCATGTATTGGCAATGCCATTACGTATCACGTCTGAACTAGTCTGACGAGCAATCAGTACAGGTCTCATAATGAAATTTGAAACCTTGGCTTAAGAATTGGAACATTATTTAAGCAAGCAAGCATGCAAACTTTGAAATAATATCCTTCTTATTTGACGCTTTCGTCCCCATCCCGCAAGAAATAGAAAGATTCAATTGAAAATTGAAGCAATTTGATGATTTAAAAAGGCCAGATGAAAAAACCTTGGCCATAAGGTCTACATATCACATTTATGCTTACACAATTTAAATGGACCCAAGCATACTTGCCTTCTTAGAAGATTAAAATTTGATCGCTCTCTTGCCAGCATGATCCCTCTTGTCAGCAGGAGAATTCCCCTGTTTCAGTGAGGGAATATCTACAGATTTGTTGTGGGTGTATAAAACAGAAACTCACATGAAACCACCAAAGGAATGTCTAATTGCATTTCACAGTGAACTACATACACTGAGCATATAACAATAAACAAACGGTAAAACTAACAAAAACTGTCACCAAACAGAAACATATTTCTAACCTAATGAGCCAGAGGCAGCATAATACTATAATGACATCCCCACAGAGCCCGTGCTTATGTTACATTCTGTTTCCAAAATACAGAACCTAAATATTTAGATGAGGTAAGAAATAGATGAATGGTCATGACTCCTAGCTATGGTAGCTGCTATGGCCTTTTGAATCTACATATTTTTGTCTTAAACAGCTTAAAGATACATTTTGTTTGGAGATATGAATTAACATGAAATTGCTGCAAGAAAATGTTTTCTGTTCGCTTAAGTGAGGCAGAAGCTGCCATTAGCAGCTAGCCAGGCTGTGTTGTCAGCACATCATGTTGTCCCTCCAAGGCATCAGTAGAATAATACTATTCCTATTTAGGATGTAACAGAGGACCAATGCAAAATTCATGACCAAAATGTTTTGATTCATCCAGCATATGGATATGTTTGGAGCAACTTGCTGAAATGATGTAACCAAGGGTAGCTTATTATAATGGGTGAAACATAATTGGCATAATAGTTAAACTCCTTGTTTACTATTTCACTAGTCACTTATGATTGTTCATATATAAAAGAAATTTAAATTCTTTATGCATATTTCAGAAAAATAAATGGGAATTGAAATCTTAAGCAATTACCCAAGTTATACAAGAAAGATTTCATGGTTTAGCATATAGATTCCAACAGTCTGTACAGACGTTGTTAGAGGGTATGCCAGCATTGATGAATCTTGGGGAATAAGGTGAAAAGTCACCAAAGCTTTTGAGCAATTTATACCTGGACTGCTTTATAGACCATACCAAGGCACACCAATTAGCATGTACATATTTCACATAATAACCCATGATAAGAGAAGGGGGTCCGAGAACTCGTTGTCCATAGAGCAAATTTGTGGGAAACCCCGTCCCACCATGGACAATTGGTCAAAGAAAGAATTTAATTGTCATACACGAACGTCCACAATTTTACAAGCTTAAGTCCCTTGGATCAGCATCTGATATCTATAAAATGATGCTATTGGTCGAACTATCACCAGTATCTTTTGATTTCTACTGATCTAGGAAGTTCCGGGGAGTATCCCATATAATTTTCGACTTTAGAAAAGCATTTTAATGACTGTTGGCCTATGAACAAGAATGATCAACAGTTCAGTATGTGATTGCAATGTCATTGATTATTGGTGCTTCCTTTCTTCTTAATGATCTTATTGGAGGCATGTCAATGATGAAAAAGTCGGCCATCCTACCAACCCCAACTCTCTATCCAGCCATGATGCTAAACAATTTAAATCTGCAGAATCATTCACCTAACCAGCAGAAGGGTAAAAGATCTGATAATCTTACCTCAACATATGATGCCGAAAGCTCCTCCTTTGCTGCTCCTCTTTTTCGTTAACCTCAATATTCCCCCGACACTCGACCTCCGCTTCTTCCTGCCCAAATTCCACACTTTCTTATCCCGGACCTTGTACAATATTTCCTTCCTAAAGATGACCTTCTCCAGCTTCTGGCCGGGCAGGCAGTATCGATGATTGGACTCCCGACCGTCCCAGCTTCCTCCCACACCTTCGTGCAGCTAATCTTGGCCTCGGCGACACCGTCGTCCGCGATGGAGGGCGAGGAGGCGGCCGGAGCGGCACGGCAGCCATCGGTGGTGGATGAGGCCGCAGGGGACGCAGACACTAGGGTTTGGCTGCTTCGCCACCGGCTGGCCCCCTCATAACGAAAAGCTCGGCGAGGATGCCACATCGAAGATCGAAGAGCCGCTGCCGCTGCTCTTCGGCAGAGAAAAGACACGGAAGGAGGCTACTACGATAGCAGGCTTTGATTCGTAAGAGACAGAGATCGCCGAAAGTGGTTCAACATTTTCCGCTTAACGTTCGGCTCGAACAATTGACACGGCGACCATTATTGGATTCGGTTCGGGTAATCGGGTCATTATGGTACCCTTTACGCAATCTCGTTGATGCGAAACCCGTTTACACCCACCGTCTGGTTACAAAACGGACTAATTAAGTATTATCTTTCGTAATTAGTTATCTTTAATATATTTTTTTATTTTTTTATTTTTAAAAATATATATTAATATTTTTATAATTACGAAAATAAAAATATTTAATTTCGTCTCTATTTACGTCTCCTAATAGAAGATAATGTACATGTTATCTATCACATACAAAAATAATTTTATTATTTTTATCATTTAAAAGATATTAATTTTAAAAAAATAGTTTCAGTAAAAACTTTACTACCTTTTATCGACTCGCCATAATCTTTTTAGATGCTTAGGTATCGTTGTTCTACTTCGCCAATGACACGATATTGATGCTTTCCATCTAAAATTTGTTTTTATTCCGATGGATGATATGACGATGACCTAACACTTTCTTTCTTAGTACTTATGTAGGCTATCGATATGAATATTGGAGACTATGTAGTATCTTATCTTGCATAACCACAATATATAATGTATATATTAAGTGGCTTCGAAGCAGACAATTACGAGAGGAGCTAAACCATCTCATGTTACTCTGTATGGTTCTCTTGCTCGAACTAAGCAGTGGATGCGATGATGCCAACTTGGTGTTGATGCCTTTGACCAGAGCAACTCGATCGACTCCGCCTTTGGGTTGCCTCCATGGGCGAGAAGGCACACCGAGAGGGGCAAGAAGTGGTGGCACTGAACAAAGGAGGAATCTCCGAAAGTAAAGAGAGGACTAAAGGCTTCGGACAAAGCCATGGATGGACTCGCAGTTTCGTCTCCCAGGATGACTGGGTGTATTCAAACACAGCTTTCTTCTGCCGCTGAGTGCTCTTCTGGAGAGCCATCATTGAAGGCTGGAACTCAGCAGCTGGGAATCTATCCCTCTGCCTGTCGTTGAACTTTGCAGTACTAATCACCTTTTAATTCTATGTTGAAAAGGATAATGCATTTAGCACACAAGACAATAACCATTAGAGCTCAGGTTCACTGCAGTGAATGTGATTGCACTTTCTTCATCGTTAGTGAAGAAAGAAGCATTTAGGGGTTATGGCAGAAAAGAAGCAAGACTTGATGTTGTCTTGATATTTATGTTACTTGTCATGTTGACATGTATAGTGTTTTGGCAGATAGAGATTTGTATTCAAAAGCATAGCTCATATATATATATATATATATATATATATATATATATATATATATATATATGGCGATTATAATAGGATCTTCTTTTCTTTCATGGGTTTATGTTAGGATTCCTTAATTTTATAAATTCGATATTTATTTTTATTTTTTATTTTTATTTTTAGTTATGGTATGAGTTTTTGAGTTTTTCTTAATTATATTAGGACTCCAAACTAGGAATAGATATTTTTATTTATTTCGTTTGTTAGAATTTTTACTATGGATTGAATAATTATGTGTAATACTGTTAATAAATATAACTCAAAGTCTTTGATCAAGTTACAGGTTGATCCCCTCAAAGCGATTAAATTCCTATATATTTTCTTAGATAAAGTCTTAAGATTTTACGGTATTTTCTCATCATTCCTAAAGATCTTGTGATGTTTTCTCAATGTTACCTCAATCTTTCTCCGAAGTTGCCATAGGCCCCGACACCCATACCGCCAACGATGACTTCACCTTCAACGCTAAGTAAATAGTGCTCATGCCTTTGACCCAAAATAAAAAAATAAAACTTAGGAATTATAAATCTACAATCATATGCAATAATTATTAATAATTATATGGAATCCCAATTTGAAGCCTTGGAAATAAAAAATAAGAATAGATTGTAATAAACTCTCAATAATTTTAAAAAGAGTTTGCTTGAGAGTTTTAGCAAAAGTCAACAATATGAAAGTTTAGTTTTTACCAATAAACAACTACGTAGATATGAAGTCATAGAAAGATTACTAAGAGTATGATAATGGCTACGAAAGTAGAATTTCTTAGATAAGAAGATGAAAATCTAATCATTTGGATTTCTATAGATAAATTTGATAAGGATTTTTTTCTCTATTCACAAAACTCTATAACATTCTAAAATAAAAATAACTTTAATCTAATTAGATGAGGATGTTCTTTAATGATATAATTGGTATGAAACTTTTGATGAAGCTCCCTCGTGGGAGTAATTTAACAAAGAGCTTTTTATTTATTTTCGACCATTCAAATATGAAAATGTCGATGGACAGCTTGCTAAGATTCACTAAACTTCTATTATATTAAAGTATCAAAGTCGATTTAAACAACTATCAAATCGGGCTAAAGATTAGTCTGAAAGAAAATTGATGAGATTTATTCATTAAAGGTCATAATAGCAAGCCTTATACTATGACAGTTGTAATTTCTTTTACATGATTGTATGAAGAAAAATAAATATGAAAAATCATCGAACTATGAGTGTTAATAAACAAGTGAGTAGTAAGTCAACTACTCTAATCATTCCTAATCGAAATATTAATACTAGAAGATTGACCGAAAAGGAACTCAAGAAATAATTAGCAAATGATTTGTGCTGACATTACGATGAAAAGTAGAGTAGAGAGCATCAATGCAAATAATAGACTCTAATTATGAAGGTATTGATAATGATAAGATTATTGAACCTATCGCATATGTTGTATATGCATTAACTAGTTATTTTAATTCTCAAATTATAAAAGTTGAAGGGTTTTTGAAATATCAGTCGGTTACTATTTTGATTAATACTAGTAGCACCAATAATTTTATTGATAGCAAGGTTGTTGTGCGATTGGCCTATCACATTAAACGTTATGATAAGTTCAAGGTAAAGGTTGTTGATAGATGAATTTTAACTTGCGATAATAAGTATTTCAAAATAAAACTTATTACGTAGGGTCAATAATTGCTCATGGATTTTTTCTTATTGCCATTGGATGACTAGAGGTTGTGCTTGGAATTGAGTGGCTATTAATTTTGAATGATATCTTTTAGAACTTTTTTAAATTAATTATAAAAATTTTTATCAATAGAAAGCAAGTGATCTGGAAAAGCATAGCAGTAAAGTCACAATTATTACTAGTCATATAATGGTCACAATTATTACTAGCGAGATGGTTATTTGAAAGGTACATCATGGATTTTTTTGTACAATTACAAAGCAATAGAAAGGAAATTACAATACCTAAACAAAATGAAGTGTTCAATCATTGCTCCGAGAATTTATGGATATATTTGCAAAACCACAAGCACTTCCACCTCTTCGATCACATGATCACTAAACCCCTTTACTACCTAGGAGTGCACTAACTAATGTTCGACCCTATCGATATCTATACTTTCAAAAGATAGAGATAGAGAAAATCATTAAAGAGATGCTTTAAGTATGGGTTATAAGGGCTAGTGTTAATCCATACTCCTCTCCAGGCTTATTAGTAAGAAAAAAGGATAGTTCTTGGCAGATGTGTGTCGATTATCGAGTATTCAATAATATTATAGTAAAAAACAAGTATCGTATTCAATGAGTTATTTGACGAATTGGGAGGTGCATAAGTTTTTACTAAATTAGATTTACGATCCGACTATCACCAAATTTGTGTACATGAAGATGACATTTATAAAACTACTTTTAGAATACATGATGGTCACTATGAATCTTTTGTTGGGAAATCTTGGGGGTGATATCACATGCACAACAGAAGAATAGAAAATAAAATCCCCAATTCTCAAAGATATGTTCGTCGTAATGCGAAGATTGATACATGAAATCCACGAAACTTAAAACTACGTATAAGATAAATTATGTTATCTAGAAAGATCGTATATCCTTAAATCCTTGTAGATCTCTAGGAGAGGGTGAAGGAGGTTAAGTGTCATCCTCTCTAGCGGTGATCCATACAGCATGGCTACGACGATACTCCTCAAAACTCTAAGCCTGCTTTGAGATGGAGAGGGGGAGGAGAATATGAGAGACAAGCAAAATGCTCTAGCCTATGAACCACTAATTCCCTCCTATTTATAGAGGTTCCCTATCAACTTAACTTTAATGGATCCTCCCCTATTGGGTATTCGATCTCCATTCAACTACTCAAGTCTCTTAGATTAGTGGATCTCAATCCAATAATTTATGGACTTATTGGATATCTAATAAGATAGGGGCTTCGACAGATATCTCATATCTGAACCTCTACTAATTGTAACGCCTATCATATGTGTGTGACCCTCTAGGTCCACTATCGAGCTAGCCGTGAGTCATACCTGTCAAAACTTCTTCTGGCTCAGTAAATTATTATCTCCATAATAATTCACTTAACTCATCGACTGCGGACATACTATGCCACTATACCGTAGTCTCCAGACGATATAGGAGAATCTAATACATGGGACCTGTCAGTTCTCAGTTACCGTGTATCTTGTTGTAAATATTTTGGGGGTGACATCACATGCATAGCAAAAAAATAGAAAATAAAATCCTCAATTCCCAAAAGATTTATTCGTCATCGTACGAAGATTGGTACACAAAAAATCGCAAAATAGAAAACTGTGTATAGTAAAGATTGTGTTACCTAGGGAGATCGTATATCCCTAAATCATTACAGAGATATGTGTGTGTATAGTACGTCATACCTATCGGAACTCCTTCTGGCTTAGTGAATTATTATCTCTATAATAATTCACTCGACTCATCGACTGCAGACATAATATGCCACTACGCCGTAGTCCCCAAACAATACAGGGGAATCCAATCCATTGGATATGTCAGTCCTCAATTACCGTGTACCTATAGTCTCTCATCTATCTAATATCCCAGAGATTATATACCAGATATGGTGCTATCAGACCCATATGGTTTCTACTTGAGTCTCGCTCTAATCGGATTCTCCTATAGAACTCTTTTTCTCTTAATCTAAATGACCATAGTGTTGGGAAATCATGGGGGGCAACATCATATGCGCAGTGGAAGAACAAGAAAATAAAAATCCCTAATTCCCAAAAAAGATGTTGTTTAAATATATGAAGATTGGTGCGCAAAAAATCCATGAAAAACACAAAACTGGCATTATAGAGATTGTGTTACCTAGGGAGATCGATATCCCTGTTTCCTTGCAGATCCTTAGGGAGAGGGTGAAGGAGGTCAAGCGTCCCTCCTCTCTGGCTTTAATCCACACACAGGGGGTTATGACGACCCTCCTCCCTCAAACTCCGGGCCTTTGAGGTGGAGAGGGAGAGGAGAATAGGAAAGGCAAGCAAAGACTCTAGCCTATGAGGTCAGAATCCCTCCCCTATTTATAGAGATCCCGTGTCAAACCCTAATGGGTCCTTCCTAGTGGGTATTGGATCTGCATCCAATAAGACAGGGGTCCGTCGGATATCTCATATCCAAACCTCTACTCATCGTAATGCCTACCATATGTGTGTGACCCTCTGGGCCCAATATCGAAATGGCCGTGAGTCATACCTATCGAACTCCTTCTAACTCACGGAATTATTATCTCTGTAATAATTCACTGACTCATCGACCACTTAACGTACTAGGCCACTACGCCAGTAGTCCCCGAACGATCTGGGGAATCCAATCCATTGGACTGTGCGTCCTCGCTTACCATGTACCTATAGTCCCTCATCCATCTAATATCCCGAGAGACCGTATATCGAGCATGGTGTTGTCGGACCCATCACGGTTTCTACTGAAGTCTCGCTCTAATTGGATTCTCCCGAGAACTCTTTCTCTCTCAACCCGAATGACCCCGGCGGTTTGTCTCGAGCAAGAACACATGGGATGTTCCTCTCTCATGACCTTGAGAGTGGATGATCCTCTATCGACACTCAATAGCCCTCGTAAGATCGACTACCACTCCCAATGACCAACAGTACTAGATCCGGGGACAGCCAAACCTATAAGTCTGGTATCAAAGAGTGGAGCACTCATCTGAGGACATCATTGGTGTCTCAAGTCTAAGGACCGATATACACCACTACGACTTCTAATCGCCGTCCGACAATAAGGCATCATCAACCATCCAAAGATTCCGTTTTGGATCAATCGATGAACTCATTCTCCAATGAGCACACTGCATCAGATCCCTAGTGTCCCTACACGCAAGCGACTATGAGACCAGCTGCATCCATCATATGGATGGGGTATACAAAGACACTAGTCTATCCGGTTATCACGATGTCCCTCTCGAGTAACCTATGACCGGGATTATTTAGGATATGTGTTTAAAGGTGAATCGATCTCATTATCGTTGATCTCATCACGATCCGATTCCCATTGCACAAATCCAAGGATATCACAATATATATATGCATTTATGCAATAGTTATAAAGTGATATACCAAATATAATAAGCAAAAAGATTCTCAGATCAAGTCACACGTGCCATCACTCACGTGATTGGCTTGATGGGCACCTATGACTAGCAATCTCCCACTTGACCTAAAGCCAATCACCTATGTGTTCCATCCCCATCGGACCCTGTGATGCTTTCAAAGACAAAATGAGACAAACGGCTTTTGTCGGTGGATCTGCAATGTTATCTTGGATGGAACTCTTTCCACTACTACATCTCCTCGGGTCACGATCTCTCCGATAAGGTGGAACCTCCTCGAACATGCTTAGATTTCTGATAAGACCAAGGTTCCTTCGCTGAGCAATTGCCCCCAAGTTGTTGTCGCAATATAGGGAGATCGATCTTCAAGCTACCTCCGCAAGACGACTCCCAAATCAGGATGAACTTTTTCAACCAGACTCCCTCCTTTGCTGCATCTGATGCAAATGAATGTATCTCACCTGTGGTGGTCGAGTCGTGAGTGGTATCTTGCTTGGAACTCTTCCAAAGACATTGCTCCTCCATTCAAGGTGTATACATACCCCAATTCGACTTGCTATCATCGACATCGGTGAAAACTTGAGTCGGTGTAGCCTTCAACCTTAAGGCTATTATCTCCATATATTAGTAAAAGATCCTTAGTCCTTCTCAAGTACTTTAAGGATACACTTTACTTGCTTTCTAGTGCTCTAAGATCGGATCCGCCGATACATGCTCAAGTGACACTCGAAAGCATCGCTATATCGGGCCTAGTACATAGCATGGCATACATGATAGACCTTATTGCTTTGAGGCATAAGGTATCATATCCATGTTAAGCCCTTTCTTTCCGGAGTCTTTGGGGACATATTCGTAGAAAGCGATATCCCATGTCTCATCGGTATGAGACCTCTCTTGGAATTTTCAATGCCAAACCTTTTGACAATAGTTTCTATATACCTAGACTAGGACAAGCCAAGCATCCTCTTGGATCTATCTCTATAGATTCTAATCCCTAAGATATAAGATGCTTCCCCTAAGTCCTTCATGGAGAAGTGTCTAGATAACCAAGCTTTTACTGTGGATAGCATTCCTATGTCATTCCCAATGATGAGGATGTCATCCACATATAACACCAAAAAGGTGATAGCGCTCCCACTTACCTTTCTGTATACACAAGGCTCATCTTCGTTCTTAACGAAGTTATAAGATCCGATTGCCTCATCAAATCTTATGTTCCAACTTCTAAAGCTTGCTTTAGTCCATAAATGGATCTAAGCAAACTACACACCTTATCTCAAGCAGTTCTTGGACACGAATCCCTCGGTTGCATCATATACATCTCCTCCTCGAGGTTCCCGTTGAGGAATGCGGTTTTCACATCCATCCGCCGGATCTCATAATCGTAGTGTCTTTTGCAATAGCCAATAGAATTATGATGGATTTTAGCATTGCTACGGGTGAAAAGTTTCATTAAGAGTCAACACCTTGCCTTTGACGATACCCCTTAGCCACTAGCCTTGCTTTATAGGTCTCTACCTTTCCATCTACTCCGATCTTTTTCTTAAAGATCCACTTGCAACCGATGTGTACAATACCTTCGGACGCATCAACTAGGTTCCAAACCTTATTGGAGTACATAGAATCCATCTCAGAATTCATGGCTTCTTTCCACTTCCCGGAGTCTATACTCATAATAGCCTCCTCGTAGGTCTGAGGATCAATATCCTCTACATCCTCTGCTCTAATATGTCCCACATATCTCTCAGGAGGATGGGATACTCTATCAGACCTGCGTAAAGTTGATACTTGTGTATTAGGTACCTGAACAGACTCGGGCTGTAGAGTGGTGCTTGAGCTTGGTTCTCCAACCTCGCTCAATTCTATCATTCTCCCACTGTCTCCGTCCAAGAATGTGTTCTTTCTCAAGGAACACTACTCTCTTAGCTACAAAGACCTTTTGGTCCTCGAGATGATAGAAATAATACCCACAAGTTTCCTTGGGGTATCCCACAAATTTGCATCGCTCTGTCCTTGATTCTAACTTATCGGGGTTGTGTCTTCTAACATGGGTAGGGCAGCCCCAGATCTTAACAACCTTAAGATCAGGCTTCTTCCCTTTCCATATCTCATATGGTGTAGACACTACCGACTTAGTTGGAACTCTGTTCAGAAGGTCAGCGAAACTCATCATGGACCGTACCATATATAATAATGTACGATTTCTCCTTTCAGAGACACCATTGAGCTGAGATGTATAAGGAGGTGTCCATTGGGATAATATCCCATGGTCCTTGAGGAACTGAGTAAACTCTGTACTTAAGTATTCACCTCCTCGATCTGATCGAAGAGTTTTGATACTCTTTCCAGTCTGGTTCTCCACCTCATTCTTATACTCTCTGAATTTCTCAAAGGCCTCAGACTTGTACTTCATTAAGTACACATATCCATACCTTGATAAATCATCAGTAAATGTAATGAAGTAGGAGTAACCTCCAATGGCATGAGTTGACATGGGTCCACATACATCACTATGTATGAGTTCCAACAACTCATTGGCTCTCTCTCCAGTTCTACTAAATGGAGATTTGGTCAGTTTTCCACGAATGCAAGGCTCACAAGTCACATATGACACATAGTCGAATGGATCTAGATATCCATCATTTAGCAACTTTTTGATCCTTCTTTCATGGATGTGACCTAGCTTTACAATGCCACGTGTATGCACTTTCAACTCATCTCGTTTCCTTTTGGACACATTTACATTCATGATATGTGGAGTGGTGTCTAACATAAATAAACCATTATGCAATGTTCCTTTAGTGATGATCTTATCATCTAATAATATCGAACAACCATTGTTCTCAAAAATAAATTTATATCCACTAACTGTTAAACATGAAATGGAGATAATGTTTTTGATAATAGAAGGAACAAAATAACATGCATCTAATGCAATAAAAGCTCCACTAGGCGTGATGTAGGGCGACCTGCCAACAAATAATACATCAACTTTTGCTCCATTACCCATCTTGAGGTCCATCTCGCCTCTCTGTAGTCTCCTAGGCCTTGCCCGAACCCACAACGATTGCATATATGATAAGCACTACCGGTATCCAATACCCATGTGTTATCATAAGAGTCCGACGACAAATGGAGACTGATCATGAATGTACTGAAGCTTCATCAAGCTTTTGTTTCGCCTTTCTTTCAAAGGTACTCTTTGTAGTTTCTCTTCCAATGCCCATCTTTACCACAGTGGAAGCACTAGCCTTTGTCCTTTGTTGGGTCTTTCTTAGCAACCTTTGCTTTTACCTTGTTTGCCCTTGCCCTTTCCTTTCTTAAGGGACCTTTCCTTTCCTTTTCTTCTCGGTCTCACCAAATAGAGAACTGGCTTCTCTTTCTTAATAGTACTCTCTGCCTCCTCAACATATTGAGGAGCTCTGGGAGAGTCACCTCAAGCTTATTCATATTAAAATTCATTATGAACTGTGAAAAGGAATCTGTAGGGATCAAGCACAATGTCCACACACAAGTTATCCTCTAGGACCATTCCTAGACCTGTGAGTTTCTCTATCCACTCAATCATCTTTAGGACATGGTTCTCAACCGTGTCCCCTCACCATCCTAGCGGAAAAAAGGCTCTTGGATATCTCATATCGTTGAGTCCTTCCTGTTCCTCAAACAATTTTCTGGACATGTAGGAGAATGGATCCGCATCCATCTTTTCATGTTGTCTCTCGTAACTCCTGAGTCATAGAGCCCAACATATAGCACCGAGCAAGAGTAGAGTCATCAATGTACTTCACGTAATGGCGATCTCATCCTCGCTTGCCCTTCTTCAAGCGTAGGCATCACTATATCAGGGCGTTACACGATTTTCTCCGGCCAGAGAACAATTCTCAAGTTACGGAGCCAATCCGTATAATTTGGACCAAGATAAAGGCGGTTGACATCAAGTATGCCAATGTGAGGGATTTGAAAGCGACATTTTTTTTGAAAATAAAGATGTAGCGAAAATGAATAACATGCAGATTTTGCAAGAAATCAAGATATGGACTTCTATCTTAATATGCTCCCACTATTTTACTAACGAGTCACGCGACACCCTCAAAGCGCGAAAACGGAAGTCTCCGGCCGAGACTTCTAGGGGGGATCGAGGATCCAATCGGCGTCTTAGTGTAACCTCGAGGGACTCGACCAATCACACTAAGCCTAAAAAAGGTAGGCAACTCTTGCCGATCACAACTCCTTGTGATTCCCGGCCCTGTTCGGCCTCCTAATCACCATGGCCTCGAGGGACTCGACCAACCATGATGCTTTCGGTTAAGTCAACACCTTCGTTACAAAGATGAGTCCGATTTGATGATATACCCTCGAGGGACTCGACCAAGCATACCATGTCCTCAAAGTCACCGGTGACATCTCTATGTCGTAGCAAGATAGCGAATCGCGATATAGGGTGAGTCTCGAGGGACTCGACCAACTCAACCTACACCGGGAATCGGTTCCTACTCATAACGATGGAAGGCCACGTGGGTCAATCTAATTGCCTCACGTTTATCGACTTAATATTATCGAGAGATGTTTCTATAATTTGGTCTCCTAATATGACATGTCACACATATACATATTTAATATATATCTACATCGCATGCAAATATATATACATATCTAGTATGTGTATAAGCAATCACATCACAAATGATCATGGACCACAACCCTAATATGATTAGGCCCGAGCCAATAGGCCTAATCACTCACATCAAGATCTATGTGTGCAACGGTGCATCTCCATGCCCTGTGATCGCCCATCTCGTCCTCGCTTGTTCGTCGACATCTTGATGCATCTCCATGCATCACGATCGTCCGTCTCGTGGGTCCCGCTATCGCATCCACGCCCCCCTGCGCCTCCTCATGTGATTACAACTTAATCATAGGCACGTAGGCCCACAATAAACGAGAAATATAATGGAGGTTCGCAGACCTCAATAATAATAATCACAAGTACACACATCACACTCGGTCCCATGATCATCCGGTCCACACATCATACATCACATGTATAAATAATCATCATCATGTAAGACTACTAGATAATAATAAAAATAATAATCAACTAAACCTTTTAATTAATTAATATTTTTCAAATCGGGACAAGTAGGAAATTTCTCAATTCCTAAGGCTATTTTTTTCGTAATTTGGACAAAAAAGATTTAAACTGAATTTCTCAAATTCACATGGGCAAAACTGTTCTTTTGCCCAAAACCCTAATTCCCTACTACTATCGGTGGCGGCTCAGGCGGGCGCGGGGGGCGCGTTGCCCTTCTTGCGGCATGCGCCATTGGCCATTATTCTCTGCCGGGGTGCGCCCCCGCGCCGCCGCCTCGTGGCGGTTCTGCCCAAGGCAGCGCCATAAAGCGGTGCTGCCGCCGGTGGCGACAGCCTCTGCCTTGAGAGGTCAACGGGTCGCAAGCGCCCTACCATGCGGGTTGCCCGCCGGCCAAGAAAGCTCGCTGCAAGCGACCACACGGTTTCACTGCCGTAGGGCGCTCAGCATCTTGCCGGTGGTGCCTGGTTGCGGCCAAGGGGCCGCTTCTTTGCAGGTGGTAGGCATGAGAATCGAGGACAAGAATTCGTTGCCCTTCCTCGCGCTTTTTGGTAAGTCAACGATTTTTGCGTCAATATTCTTCCTAAACATAACACACGCAGTTCAAAACCAATCATTCGCACGAACAACCCGGCTCTCGATACCACCGTTGGGAAATCATGGGGGCGACATCATATCTTGCGTGAAGAAGAACAAGAAAATAAAAATCCCTAATTCCCAAAAAAATGATGTTCGCCGTCGCGCGAAGATTGGTCTAAAAAAAAATCCATGAAACACAAAAACTGCATATAGAGATTGTGTTACCTAGGGAGATCGATATCCCTGTTTCCTTGCAGATCCTTAGGAGAGGGTGAAGGAGGTCAAGCGTCCTCCTCTCTAGCGGTGATCCACACAAGGGGTTGCGACGACCCTCCTCAAAACTCCGGGCCTCTAAGGTGGAGAGGGAGAGGAGAATAGGAAGGCAAGCAAAGACTCTAGCCTATGAGGGTCAGAATCCCTCCCATTTATAGAGATCCCGTGTCAAACTCTAATGGGTCCTTCCCTAGTGGGTATTGGATCTGCATCCAATAAGACAAGGGCTCAACCGGATATCTCATATCCCAACCTCTCTACTCATCGCAATGCCTACCATATGTGTGTGACCCTCTAAGCCCAATATCGAAATGTGGGCCGTGAGTCATACCCGTCGAAACTCCTTCTAACTCAAGAATTATTATCTCTGTAATAATTCACTGACTCATCGACTCTGGACGTATTAGGCCACCTATGTCGTAGTCCCCAGCACGATACAGGGAATCCAATCCATTGGACCTGTCGTCCTCGCTTACCATGTACCTATAGTCCCTCATCCATCTAATATCCCGAGACCCGAGATATCGAGCATGGTGTTGTCGGGACCCATACGGTTTCTACTCGAAGTCTCGCTCTAATCGATTCTCCCGAGAACTCTTTCTCTCTCAACCCGAATGACCTCGCCCGTGGATTTGTCTGAGCAAGAACACATGGGATGTTCCTCTCATGACGCCAGAGAGTGGATGATCCTCTATCGACACTCAATAGCCCCTCGTAAGATCGACTACCACTCCCAATGACCAAATTGTACTAGATCTAGGGACAGCCAAACCCTATAAGTCCGTATCAAAGAGTGGAGCACTCATACAGACATCCTTGGTGTCTCAAGTCTAAGGACCGATACACCACTAGGACTACTGAATCGCCGTCGACAATAAGGCATCATCAACCATCCAAAGATTCCGTAAGCGGATCAATCAGTGAACTCATTCTCTAATGAGCACTGCATCAGTATCCCTAGTGTCCCTACACGAAAGCAGCTATGAGACCAAATGCATCCATCATATGGACGGGTATACAAAGACACCGCCTATCCGGTTATCACGATGTCCCTCTCGAAACCTATGACCGGGATTATTTAGGATATGTGTTTAAAGGTGAATCGATCTCATTATCGTGATCTCATCACGATCCGATTCCCATTGCACAAATCCAAGGACATCACAATATATATATGCATTTATACAATAGTTATAAAGTGATATACGCCGAAATATAATAAGCAAAAAGATTCTGTATCAAGTCACATGTGCCATCACTTATGTGATTGGCTTGCTGGGCACCTATGACTAGCACCTAGCCAAGGATTTGTCTGAGCAAGAACACATGAGACATTCCTCTCATGACATTGAGAGTGGATGATCCTCTATCGACACTCAATAGCCCTTGTAAGGTTGACTATCACTCCCGAAGATCGACTATGCTAGATTTGAGACATTCAAACCTATAAGTCTGGTATCAAAGAGTGGAGCACTCATATAGGACATCCTTGGTATCTCAAGTCTAAGGACTATATACACTACTGGGATTACGGAATCACTGTCTAACAATAAAGTATCATCAACCATCCAACATTTCATAAGTTGATCAATTAGTGAACTCATTCTCTAATGAGCATATATTATATCCCTAATGTCCCCACACGAGTAACTATAATACTAGTTGCATCCATCATATAGACGGGTATATAACACACTAGTTTGTCTGGTTATCTCGATGTTCCTCTCGAGTAACCTATGACTAGAATTATTTAGGATCTGTGTTTAAAGACGAATCGGTCTCATTATCGTGATCTCATCACAATCTGATTCCCATTGCACAGATCCAAGGACATTACAATATATACATACATATATGCAATAGTCAATATAAAATGATAAAATATCAAAATATAATAAGCAAAACGATTGCGTGTTAAGTCACATATGTCATCACTCATGTGATTAGCTTGTTGGGTACCTATGATTAGCAATCTCCCACTTGACCTAAAGTCAATCACATATGTGTCTGATCCCCATCAAACCCTTATAATACTTAAAGATAATATGAGATAATGGTTTTGTCAATGGATCTGCAATGTTATTTTCGGATGGAACTCTTTCCAATACTACATTTCTTTGGGTCATGATCTCTCTAAAAATCTGGAATATCCTTAGAAAACTTCTGATAAGACATGGATTCCCTTATTTGAGTAATCGTCCCGTAGTTATTGCAATATAAGGGAATCGACTCCTTGCTATCTAGCACAACTCCCAAATCTGTGATTAACTTCTTCATCTAGACTCCCTCATTTGTTGCCTCTACTGCAGCAATGTACTTCTCCTCTACGATCGAGTCAACAGTAGTATCTTGCTTGGAACTCTTCTAGCTTACTACTCATCAATTCAGGGTATACACATACCCTGAATTCGACTTACTATCATCGAAATCAGACTGAAAACTTGAGTCCGTGTAGCCTTCAATCCTGAGACTACTATCTTCATATACTAGTAAAAGATCCTTAGTCCTTCTCAAGTACTTAAGGATATACTTTACTACTTTCTAATGCTCCAAGCCTGAATCCACCTGATACCTACCCGTGACACTCAGAACATGCGCTATATTAGGTCTGGTACATATTATGACATATATGATAAACCCTATTGCTGATGCGTAGGGTATTCTATCTATGTTCGCCCTTTCTTCAAGAGTCTTTAGGGATATACCCTTAGAAAACGATATCTTATGTCTCATCGGTACGAGACATCTCTTGAAATTTTTTATGTCAAACTTTTTGACAATGATGTCTGTGTACCTAGACTGGGATAAGCCAAGCATCCTCTTAGATCTATCTATATAGATCTGAATCCCTAAGATATAGGATGCTTCCCCTAAGTCCTTCATGGAGAAGTGTCTAGATAACCAAGCTTTTACTGTAGATAGCATTCCTACATTATTCCCAATGATTAGGATGTCATCCACATATAACACCAAAAAGGTGATAGCACTCCTAATTACCTTCATGTACACACAAAAGGCTCATCTTCATTCTTAACAAAGTCATAAGATCTAATTGCCTCATCAAATCTTATGTTTCAACTTCGGGAAGCTTGCTTTAGTCTATAAATAGATTTAATAACTTGCATACCTTATCTGGGTAGTCCTTGGACATAATCCCTCGGGTTGTATCATATACACCTCCTCCTCAAGATTCTCATTGAGAAATATAATTTTCACATCTATCTGCCAGATCTCATCATCATAGTATACTGCAATAGCTAATAAAATTTGGATGGACTTTAGCATGGCTACGAGTGAGAAGGTTTCATCGTAGTCAATACCTTACCTTTGACGATACCCCTTAGCCACTAGCCTTGCTTTATAGGTATCTACCTTTCCATCTACTTTGATATTTTTCTTAATGATCCACTTGCAACCGATGAGTACAATACCCTCGGACGCATCAACTAGGTTCCAAACCTTGTTGGAGTACATGGAATTCATCTCAAAATTTATGGCTTCTTGCCACTTCCGAGAGTCTATACTCATAATAGCCTCATCGTAGGTCTGATGATCAAAATCCTCAATATCCTCTCTTCTAATATGTCTCACAAATCTCTTAAGAGGATGAGATACTCTGCCGGACCTATGTAAAATTGGAACTTATGTATTAAGTACTTGAACAGACTCGGGCTGTAAAGTGGTGCTTGAGCTAGGTTCTCCAACTTTGCTCAACTCTATCATACCCATTGTCTCTGCCAAGAATGTGTTCCTTCTCAAGGAACACCACTCTTTTAGCTATAAGACCTTTTGGTCCTCAAGATGATATAAATAATACTCACAAGTTTCATTGGGGTATCCCATGAACTTGCACCGCTCTATCCTTGATTCCAATTTATCGGGGTTGTGTCTTTTAACGTAGGCAAGACAGCCCTAAATCTTGACAACCTTAAGATCGGGCTTCCTCCTTTTCCATATCTCATATGGTGTAGACACTACCGACTTAGTTGGAACTCTGTTCAGAATATAAGCTGCGGTCTCTATGGCATATCCCCAGAATGAGATGGGTAGGTCAGCGAAACTCATCATGAACCATACCATGTCTAACAGTGTACGATTCCTCCTTTCAGATACACCATTGAGCTGAGGTATATAAGTAAGTGTCCATTGGGATAGAATCTCATGGTCCATGAGAAACTGAGTGAACTTTGTACTCAAGTACTCACCTCCTCGATTTGATCGAAGAGTCTTGATACTTTTTATAGTCTGGTTCTCCATTTTATTCTTATACTCTCTAAATTTCTCAAAGGCTTTGAACTTGTACTTCATTAAGTACACATGTCCATACCTTAAGAAATCATCAGTAAAGGTAATGAAGTAGGAGTAACCACTAGTGGATATCTAATAAGATAGGGGCTTCGGCAGATATCTCATATCCGAACCTCTACTCATCGTAACGCCTACCATATGTGTGTGACCCTCTAGGCCAAATATCGAGCTGGCCATGAGTCATACTTGTCAAAACTTCTTCTAGCTCAGTGAATTATTATCTTCATAATAATTCACTCGATCCATCGACTACGAACGTACTATGCCACTATGTCGTAGTCCCCAGACGATACAGGGGAATCAAATCCATTAGACTTGTCTGTCCTCAGTTACTATGTACCTATAGTCCCTCATCCATCTAACATCCCAAAGATCGTATATCGGGCATGGTGCTGTCAGTTTGAATGACCCTGGCCAGGGATTTGTCTGATCAAGAACATATGGGATATTCCTCTCATGACACTGAGAGTAGATGAATAAGGCATCATTAACCATTCAGCATTCCATAAGCGGATCAATCGGTGAACTCATTCCCCACTGAGTACATGTATTGTATTCCTAGTATCTCCACATGAGCATCTATAAGACTAACTACATCAATCATATGGATGGGTATACAACACTAGTTTGTTCGGTCATCTCGATGTCCCTCTCGAGTAACCTATGACCGGGATTATTTAAGATCTGTGTTTAAAGGCGAATCGATCTCATTATCGTGATCTGTCACAAAATATATATATATATATATATATATATATATATATATATATATATATATGTAATAAGCAATATAAAGTGATAAATGACAAAATATAATAAACAAAAAACTGTGTCAAGTCACACGTGTCATCACTCATGTGATTGGCTTGACACATACGTCTACTTTTCAAAGTTTAATGAATAATATCTTTCGAGTTTATCTTCGTAAATTTGTTATGATTTTCGAGTTTATCTTTAGAAAGTTATTTATTATATTTGCATGTTATCTTTACCGTTTTTTTTTTTTTAATGAGAACATATAGCTTTGTGTAATCTTGAAAGGGTGTTGCAGTTCAACTTTTCAAAATCTAAGCAATAAAAGATTAGCCAATTTCAAATTCAATTAAAGCTCTGAGGAGATTTGTGGGATTCGCTAGTTATTATCGAAAGTTTATGAAGAATTATAGTAAAACCAATGCTTCTTAGACATCATTTTTGAAGAAATATACATTTAAGTGGACATAAGAAGCTACTCAAACTTTTATTTCTCTAAAGTATATAATGACTACTATACTTGTTCTCACTTTATTAGATTTTAATAAGTTATTCATGATTAAACTGATACTTCTGAAGCAAGTATTGAAGTTACACTAAAGCAAAAAGACCATCCAATTGCTTATACTAGCAAGGCACTTTCCCATCTTATTTGAGTTTCTCTATTTTTTACAAGAAGATGTTAGCTATTGTTCATACAATCACTAAGTGGAGACCTTACTTAATTGGTCGATAGTTTCAAATATGAACTGATCACAAAAGCCTAAAATATTTTCTTAAGTAAATAATTTCTTCTTTAGAGTAGCAAAAATGGGTTACTAAGATATTGGGTTTTGACTACAAGATTATTTATAAGAAGGGGAGTGCGAATTTAGTTGTACATGCACTTTCTTGCCTTCGAGAGTAAGCTGAACTAAAGGCTATTTCTATTTCTAGTTATAAAACGCTAGAACAAATTAGCAATGAATGGTTGGACAATCCTGAAATTCAAGACATTATTAAAAAGCTAGATAAAGATCCAACTTCTATTCCTAATTATTGTTGGGATCTCATAGATTTGTGCCACAAGGATAAAATTATCTTGGTGCTAAATTCTTCTTGTTAGAACATAATTTTGAAGGAGTTTTATTTATCACATGGGCCATCCTAGATTTCTTCATACATATAAACGCATATGTCAACTTTTTTATTGGAAGGGTATTAGAAAATCATCAAAAAGTTTGTTACATAATGCAATATTTACTAGCTCCACAAAGGTAGGATAATTGCTACCTCTTGTTTACTTTAGCCTCTTTCTATTCCATATTCATGGATTTTATTGATGTACTTCCACAATCTCTAGATAAAGCCATCATCTTTGTGATTGTGGATCGTCTTATAAAATATGCTCATTTGTGCTATACGATATTCTTATATTGTTTCTAAGTATTGCTCGTACTTTTGTTAAGAATATAGTGAAGCCATATGGAATTTCGCATTCTATTATTAGTGATTGAGAATAAAGTTTTTACTAGTATCTTCTGAAATGAGCTTTTTCGCTTGTAGGGTACCTAGTTGAATGTCAATACTGTTTATCACTCGCAAATAGATGGACAGACTAAAGAGATGAATAGATGAAATGACTTGTCATAAACCAAAGAAATACAATACCACTTATCACTTCCTTGGGCAGAATGGTAGTACAATACCACTTATCACTTTTATACTAAAATGACTCTTTTTGAAGTGGTTTATGGTCAACCTCCCATGATTGTAAAATACATTCTTCTAAGATTGATCAAGAGGACAAAGAATTACTTGATAGGGATAAGATTATTAAACTTCTAAGAGATAATCTTGTAGTCTCACAAGCTAAAATGAAGCAATAAGATGATAAGCATCATAATGAGCGAGAGTTTGCAGTGGGTGATTGGGTTTTTCACCCTTACAAGGAAGTTATCTCCTCGATTCATTGAGCCTCATAAGGTGTTGGAACATATTGGCTCACTTGCTTCTCGCTTGGACTTGCTAGCAAGCTCTAAAATACATTCAGTTTTTTATTTTTTTATTTTGCCTTAAAAAGAAGTTAGGTGAGGATGATGTGGTATAACACCTTTTACCAAATATTTCTTCTACTAGTAAGATTCAAATCCTACCTCAAGCCATACTTGATCGAGATGCGTCATAGATATCCTATTATTGAGTTACTTATTCAATTAGCTAATTTACTAATTGAAGATGTCACTTTGGAGTCTTACAAAGTATTGAAGAAGAAATTTTTAAAATTTGTTGCTGCTTAGCCTCGAGAACAAGGCTATTTTGGAGAGGTGAAAAATGTTAGGATTCCTTAATTTTAGGAGTCCTTAATTTTAGAGATTTAATATTAATCTTTATTATCTTATTTATTTTTTTATAGTTATGATGGAAGTTTATTTATTTATTTTTTTGTTGAGAACTAGACAACAATTGATGCCATTTTCAGATACCACATATGTCGGTGATGCATTAGAATGATATTTGGTGAAATAAACTTATTAAATCTTGGTTGACAAGTGATGAAGAATCATTCAATTTTATAAAGTATTTCAGAAAAAAATATTCTAGGTAAATAAATCAACAAAAAGTTATCAATTAACTGGCCTAGAATATCTAAAAATTGTGTTGAAAATTGAAGTCTTATAGTTATTCTAAGTGTTAACCTAGGCACTGTACTAAGTGCACTCTTTATTATTTAAGAAATCTAAAAGTCATATTTTGAAATTGTAAGAGGTATGCATGTTTCTTAGGAGATTATTCTTATAAATCATTACCTATATTGATTGTATGAAGGCTCCTAAACCCCTATAAATATTGGAGATTATCAGCATATCAAACACTTTACATTTGAATGAAGAAAAGTTTACTTCTTCTCTCTTCTACTCTCTTACACTCTTCCCTTGCTTTCTCTCTATTTCTCTCTTCTCTCTGTTCTGTTCTACATTAACAGGGTTATTGGTTGAATGAATCAAACTTCATGATCTTTCTCTTGTACTAAGTTCAAGTTGTGCAACATGATTGATATGTTATGCTTTTTGGATCGTATATGTGAATTATCAAACCCGTGTCTATATAGTAATCTTTATAGACATGCGATTAAGCATATCTTATAGAGCAGTTTTTGGTTCCACACTGTGCATTTACAATATAACTGCAGCTTTTTGGGCACCTTAGTTGAATTTAAAATATGATCTAAAGGGAACGAATTTAGGATACATAATAATAGCAAATGGTGCAAAGATTTCCAATGACCAGCAACTTCCTTCACAAAAAGTTTGCACCTTATTGTTGCAGGTATGCTTAGTAGATGCATTTGATCCTTTTCTAACCAGTGCTTGGAAATTATGGATTGAAGAGCACATTGCAGACACTGGGAAATGAATCTGGAAATAACACATGGGTAAGGCGGCCACAAAAAGGGCCAGATCTAAGAGTGACACCTGCACGTAATGTCCAGCTGACTGTCCCTCATTGATCAGCTGGTGAAGGAGAAAAAAATAGTTGCATTCATCAAAGGATCAGGGAGTGCTCCACTCTGTGGTTTTTGAATCCATCGATGTGCTGGATGAGGAATGCAACCACTGGTTGAGGGAAACACTGGAGAACTATAGCAACTGGCCCACATTCCCACAGGTCTTTGTCAACGGGGAGCTCGTGGGTGGATGTGATATTATTTCCTCCATGGCAGAGAAGGGGGAGCTTGCCTCACTTCTCCACAAGTAATATGGTCTCCCGAGGTGAACATTCTTGTTATTTAAGCTCTTTCAACATTTCAGATGTAATCATTAGGTGTAGATAGATAGACCCAAGGATGGTCTGAATAATATAACTTGCATTAGGACATTGAGTTCTTCATCTAATGATCGATCAGCTTTGTCTTTCCCAAATTTGTGATGGAAACCTGAGTCTCAACATCTGATCTTGCTGAGTTTCAGGGCAGAAGAAAAGTCCGCAGCCTAAATTGAGAGAATAAGCAAACGCAGAATACATTGTCTTTGTGCTTATTTTATCCCGGATTGACAGTAACAAGAGCAACTTTCCCAGGGATGTAATCCATGGTGCAATATCTGTGGAACACACACATTTGCACATCTTTGGAAGCTGCTCCAGTGTGCCTGTAGAGTGTTAAGAGCATCCATGAAACAACAATCTGAGTGGTATCACTTCCGTGGATGAGCATTTCTGCAAGCATAAGACGTGCAGATATCGACCGATGTTGTGAGGAACATACATGGCCCCCCATGTTCTGTGCTTCCAAGAAGACGACCCTCTTTAATAGGCTGATAACAAGGGAACGGTTGGCCTCGATAGACACACGGTTGCGTCATCCTCATCCCTCTCCCCCACTTGCCGTCTCTCCTCTCTGAGTTATACGTCGCAAACACAAGCATCAAAAGCTGCTGCTCTTTTCGTTTATTGCCTACCACCTTCACATTTCAGAAAAAGATGGCACCGTGGTGGGGACAAAGTGGAACTCATCTGAAACCTTCGTATCAAGTGAAGCATGCGGAGATCATTACAAGAGCCAATAAGTATAAAACTTTGATTCCTTTTTCTTGGAGCACTTGTTATTGTCTTTCGCCACGCCACTCTGCATTACTGGATCACTGACCTTTCACAGAAGTCAGAGTGGCTCGCTTACGTTTCCTCCTCCCAAGCATCACCCAGCTGGCCGCGCCGCCTTGCAATCCGGGCATTAGAATTCCCGTCAAGAGCCTAAACGCCGCCGCATGCAACTTGTAACACGCACAGAAATACCACAAAAGTCACCGTGTCAGAAAATAAATGGTATTTTGTGACGAGGACCAAAGATTACTGCGCGGATGCCACCCCGATTCGACCCGTTAATTCGGTTCGGTTAAGCCGGGGAACAATCGAATCAGAAAGTAGACCAATTCTCCCGAATGTTCTTGTGAATACAAAAAATGAACGTGTTAGATTTTACGTACTCTGAAACAAAAGGATAGGAGATTAAGATTGGTCTTGATCTACAAAACCAATTGGGTCGGTTTGGGTTGAACCCGACCGGCTTGCCCAGAACTCTCTAAAGCTGTTCCGCGAGTAAGCATACATTGATCTCCTGCTCTCTTTCGTTAAGTAGCCAAAAAGAAATACTATCTCGAGAAAAGTCTGACCGTTCCCTCCAAATGGCCTCGTCCTCCACCATCACCACCTCCGCTTCCGCCTCGTCCTCCTCTGTCGGTGACGATCACCACCATAGCTTTGGCGACGCAGCCATCCCATCGCCTCCTCCTCCGACGCCGTCGAACCAATCGCTGGCCAACTCCCTTCCCGCCGACGCCGACGCCGCTCTCTCCCGCCTCCTCCACCAGCTTCTCGCTACTCCAACCCTCTCTCGCCCATCGCCGCGTCGCCGTTCCCCGCATCCGGCTTCTCCGCCTGTCATATCCTTCGATCAGCCGCTGCGAAGCGACCTCCTCCTCTCCGCCGCATCCGACTTCGGGTTCTTCCACCTCGCCGGCCACGGTGTCCCCTCCGACCTCGCCTACTCGGCCGTAGCCGATTCTCGGTCCCTCCTCCAATCTCAATGGCTCCCGGTCAACAATCTCTTATCTCTAGGCCTCAACCACGACGACTGCGACGGTGATAGCCTCGACCATGATGATCAGGATCGGATTTTGATGTTAGATACCAGCGAAAACGGGGACGCGGGCGGGTTTGCATCTTTTCCAGCGTTGCAAGAGTTCAGCAAATGCTTGGAGAAGGTGGGATTGGGGGTGGTACAGATGCTATCGTCCATGGAAAGGGGGTTTTGTGAAAACCCCTTCGAGAAGCGGAATTATACGCCAAGGTGTTTGTTGTGGATCTCTTCTCACCACGATTGTAGCAATACGGGCAAACTTGCCTCTCAGATGGGGAACTGCAAGTGCTACCCGTACGTGGTGGGGCTTCAGTACGAAATGAATTGGTGGAGGCAGCCCTGTTACGCTATTGGTGACTCAGGTGAGCGGATCTGCATCGCTCCCATCGCCGATTCTATACTTGTTACACTCGGGGACATTGCTCAGGTGAGTTTCTTGGCTGCCAATCCCCTTCTCCTACTACAGTTAACCATCTTGAAGTCAGAACTAAATCGAATGCTTTTAGATAGGCGTGACAATTGATTGCTATGACGACAAGTGTTGCACTTACTATATATACCACCTTTTTTTTTTCTTTTTTTTGCTGAAAATAATCCCTTGCTATGACTCGAGAATAGGCAGCATCTGTTGCTGACAGCTGAACTGCACTATACTGGCAGCCTGTTGACTTCTTTCCATGTGAGATAGCCATCAAAGGATTAGTTATCCTGTAGAGCAGAAAATTGAGACCCCATGAGGGTTTCATCCACATTCAGATTCATTCTTTTAGTCATGAAAGATGGCATGTTTGAATTCAATTTAAGAAGCGCACATTCGTTGTTCTCAACAATCACGATTGAGAACTTGATAGCTTTTGAAATAAAAGACAACAGCTTAGCCTATATTCTACCTGAATTTAATGTAGACCCGGGTTGAAGAATAACAATCTGACTCAGGCTGAGCTCATCTCATCAGGAACTCGTTTTAATTGTCTTTGAAGGTCTGGTGTTAAGTACACATTAGATGCTTTTGACAGCTGAACTGCACTACACGGGCAGCCTATATTGACTTCTTTCCATGTGAGACATGCTTGACAAACATCAAAGGATTAGTTATGCAGTAGAGCAGAAAATTGAGATCCCACAAGGGTTTCATCCACATTCAAATTCTTTCTTATGGTCATGAAAGATGTCACATTTGAATTCAACTTAAGAAGCGTGCATTAGTTGTTCTCATCAATCACAATTGAGAACTTGATAGCTTTTTAGAGAAAAGAGAACAGCTAAGCCTAGATTCTAGCTGAACTTAATATAGACCCTCGCCGAAGAAAATGACTCAGGTTGAACAGATCTCATAGGAACTCATTTAATTGTCTTTGAAGATCTGGTGTCAAGTTCATATTAGTCTGTTCTAGTTTCTGCCTGCATGCTTAAGAGTTAAGAGCAACCTACAAAACAGTGTCAATTGATTCTAGTGGACATATTATCTACCAATGTGTTGTCTTGTGTTTATTGTTAGGTAAACCAAATGCATTTGTAGCTAAGCACGATGAAAACTTGTGAGCTTATCTTCAAAGGCTAAGATAAAATTGCAGTTTGTATCTTGATGCATATTTCTAACTTGCTGTGACAATTTGCTCGTCCTAAGGTTTGGAGCAACGGAAGGTTTAAGAAGGTGAGGAGCAGGCCTCAAACGCCTTCCTTGCCCTTTGACGGCCGTGATGGTTCTGGCTGCATATCTGTGACGGTGCTGGTGACCATTCCACTTGATAGTGTTATCTCCCCCCTAATGCCTTTATCAGTAGATGGCTGTGTCACCGACATTGGTGATGAAGGTGATGACGACGATGATGATGGAAAGAGGTTTCATGCCTTCTGTTTGGAAGAATATGCATGGAGAGTCTACAATGAACGCCTCCCTTTGAAAGATCCGCTGCTGAGATACTGGATGTAATATCGTCCTACTCTGTACTTTGTTTACCTGATTCTCTGTGACTGTTGTCCCCATGGTAGTTCTTCTAGTGTTGTATGTTTGTAGAATTGAGATCTTTTGGTTTTGTGCTGTTGGTTCAGAATCTTGAAATTTTTATGTTAGATTGGCTGGTTTTTTTCTCCTTGAATTCATGATGGTATATTGCAAAAGAAACGTTGGACAACGTCAGATTTCAAGGAGTGGGGTGTCAAAATTTTCTTTAGTATCTGTGATTCAAAATTGATAGATAAAAGCTCAGCTATTGAATTTTGGATGTCGTATCTTTACTTGGTTCTTTTCTCATCGTATCCCTTTTTCATATTTTTCAACAAGCATATCCATTTTTTCATAATCCTTGAAATTTTCTCAGTTTTTCCATCCAAACATCCTGAAAAATATTTTATAATTTTGATACTAATCTTGAAATTCTCTCTTTTTCCATCCAATCATCCTTGAAAAACACCATCAAGTTATAATATTTTTAAAGCTTATTAAAGTATTTATGATATTTTCATCATAACAATGTAAAAACATTGTGATGAAAGCAAATGGATTCAAAATAAAATGAATCATTTTATATGAAAAATAATAAATTTTTACATCAGTTATGATATTTTTAAATATACTCATATTTTAAAAAAAAAATTATGTCTATTAAAAAACATAATAACTAAGAAATTTGATTGATTCATCCTATGCATCAATAAAAAATTGGTAGATTGACAGATCCATCAAAAAAGAAAATTATTACTATTATGGTATGTCAAGGATATTCCAAGAATTATAAAAAAAAAAAGATGAGATTCTCCATTGAAATATGAAAAACGACAGGAAAATTTTTAAAAATATTTCTTCCGGGAATTGGTTCCCCAAAAAAATAAAAATAAAAGAATATAATCATTCACCAAACCCACAACATTGACAGGCCCGGCCCGCTCCGCTTCCGAAGGCCTTTAGCCGCGTCTTCCGCCGCTTCCCGACAATCCATCCGCTCACAGGTTCCCCAAACCGTATCCGATCGATCGATCGATCGTCGCCTCTGTCGGCGAAGGAACTCGTGCGACGGTGAAATCGGAGAACAACAAGGGTGGTGAGTTGGGGGGCTCAAGAATCGAGCAGAGGTGAGTTCTCGTCCACCCCCCCTTCTGGAGTTCGAGGTCTGCTACGAAGCGCAATCCAAGTACAAGTTTCTCAGCTGCCTTGCCCCGTAGTACGCACCATCATGTTCCGTACCTCTTTTTTGCCCTTTCCTCATCGCATATCTGTAGGTGCAGAAATTAATTGGTGGCTCTTACTTGTAGCGTTTGACTAAAAGATGTTGATTTGTTGATGTTTGTTCTTTTTTTCTTATTCCTCCCTTATTCTTTTTAGGGTGGTGATGATGTTGTAGTCACGTTGTTGAACATGATCTTGTCTCAAAATTTAGTTACTATCAATCGCCTTCACCGGTCCTTGGTAATTAGCAACATGCCCAAAAGGGTACTCGAGGCTCGAGTTCTCTCCAATGGAGGGTCTATATGCTAAATGCTAGATACTTGATTTGCATCGTGTTAATGCTCACGGAGAAACATTTTGCAAATGTTGAATATTTGTAAAGGAACGCTACGCTAGAGTGATTGTTGTCTAGCTCGAGTGCTACACGAGACCAATGATAATGTTTCAGAGCAATTTCTGGTCAGTAAAATTTAGTAACAAAAGCTTCTCCAAGCAGTTTAGTTTGTAGAAGAAGACCTTGTGCAGAAAGTGCATGCGTATGAGAGAGTGTGTAAGACACACTATATGTGATAGGCCAAACAAGTATGTTGTAGTGTAGACAATATTAGAAACCCTAAAACAAGCCACGCTAATCCTCTCTAATATACAAGGTAATGAGGAGTCTGGTAAGGGGCAACTTTCTGTGTCGATCTAGCTTTTTAGCTGACATGCTTGAAGAACTATGCAAGTCAATTCTAAACCTTTGTGAGGCTTTTATTTGGTTAATTTGTAACTGGAACTTTGCAACCTTTTTCTTTTAGTTTATTGTGTTCTTTGGTGCTCGTCCCAGTTGTACTAGTTATTAACATTATATATTTTATTTTTTGCTTGTCCAGCTGTTCTTGGCATGCTTCAAGAGCATAAAGGTATTGATTTCTTAAATTCTTACATCAGCTTTTCTATTTATATTTCTGGGCTCTATCTTTTGGTTTGAGTCCTTAAAAGATCTTCTAGTTGCTCCTTATGACGTTGTTGACTTGCATTCTAGTGATCAAATCAATATATTTTCTTACATGAGTAAGCCTGTAGACATTGGCTAATCACCAATCCCATATTGGTGGGAGACCCATGCATTTGGTCAATCTGTTATTTTGTTGAAGACCTTCATAATTAGGTTGCATAAATTTTGGAGATTACCAAAATCAACTATAGAGATTTTGAAACTTGTGCACTACTAACGGAGATGATAGCTAATATGGAAGATTGTGTAATAGTTGGGTTATTAATAGAGAACTATTAAACTTTATAAAGGATTTCGATAAAAATTATTCTAGGCAAAGATATCAACAAAAAGTCATCAATTAGTTAGTCTAGAAATTCTAAGAGTCGTGTTGAAAATTGAAAAGTCTTTTGGTCTTTCTATGGACTCTTTTTGTATTAAGTGCACTCATTTACTATTTAGGTATCTTAGAAGTAACATCTTGGATTTCTAAGAGGCATACTAATTCCCTAGGAGATTACTCTTAGGAATCATTGTCTTTATTAATTATATCAAGGCTCTTAAACCCCTATAAGTAACAGAGCTTGTTAATAGATCAAGCACTTCAGATTTGAATAAAGAAAGGTTTGCATCTTCTCTCTTTTAGTCTCTTACACTCTACTCTTGCTATCTTGCTCTATTTCTCTTGTTCTTTCTCTCTACTTCTCTCTTCTCTCTAGAGGATCATTGTCTTTATTAATTGTATCAAGGCTCCTAAACCCCTATAAATAATAGAGCTTGTTAATGGATCAAGCACTTCCGATTTGAATAAAGAAAGGCTTGCATCTTCTCTCTCTTAGTCTCTTACACTCTTCTCTTGCTATCTTGCTCTATTTCTCTTGTGCTTTCTCTGTACTTCTCTCTTCTCTCTACTTTGTTCCATATCAGTTTGATATTAGAGCACATCAAGAAACCCGCCCTAAACCCCATTGTGTTCCAACTAGTAGCAAAAGCTTCGATCAACACTCAGGGATCCTTGCATCTCCAATGTCAACCCCTTGCGTGTGGAGTTGGACATTGGGATGACTGTCTCTATGGAATTGGTGGACCACATAGCTCTCAGTGTCGAGTAAATTTTAAAAACTTTATTAATAATTTTTATCGGAAAGAAAAATCATATATTTCATTAGATCATGGTTTTTATCACTTTTCTCTTGTTTTCTCTTTTTTTTTATATTTATCACCCTCTGTCTTCCCTTTAACTACAACTATAGTACCACTAAAATTTGAACCCTTGAAAATTATTTTTATAAAAAATCAAACAAAAAGTGAAAAACAAGTGAGAATCATTTGAAACATTGCATTTCTACCTGGTGCATTGCAATAATTAACAACCTTATTACCAAAAAGTAAATTGTTGATAGCATTAGAATAATGACTTAGCAAGATAAAAACCAAACTAATTCTGATGAATCTCTAGACCGAGTGAGGTAGACATCCTTAGGACCAAACTAGCAAATCATGACGCAATATTGAACTAGTTATTTGACCAAATGACCCAAGTCCAAAGAGATCTCTAACACCATGAAAAATGATCTATGAATGAGGAGGTTGACGAGTCAATTAGGCAACATATCCATTTTCCGCAATCCATAGTTTTAAATCAAGGAATTTTACTAACTCCCTAAGCTCCAGTTCGAACAAATCCTAGATCCACCTATAGGGCACCTGTTCATAATCATACTCCAACAAAGCTTTTAAACTTAACGATAAATTCCTATAACCTACTAGAAATTCACAAACTCGAGTAATGGACTAACGAGTTCAATTTGTTGACAATCTAGGGGAAATGACTAGGAGAGTCAAAGTGGATGTGCCGGACTTTGATGGTAGATTTGACCCAAATGTGTTTGTTGACTGGTTAGATAGCATGAAAGACTATTATGAGTGGTATTGAATGATTGATATTGAACATGTACGGTTTACAAAAATAAAACTGATAGGGTCCGCTAGGAAATATTGACAACATGTCCAACATAGTCTTAAACATCGTCAAGAGTCTCCCATTGCTTAATGGGAAGTCATGAAACAAAAACTTAAGAAAAAATATTTATCAACCTACTTTCGAAGTTAGCTGGTTGAACAATTGTTAAACCTTAAATAGTTGAATTCTAGTGTGGTAGAGTATTTGGCCCAATTTGAGGAATTTTTACTTAAGTATGAAGGAGAAAAGGACCAAATCATCATTGTCTAATGATTTGTTAATGGGTTGAGGTTTGGTATTCAATCGAAAGTCTCCCTTAGTTTTCCTGACACTATAAAGGAAGCTTTCGGACAAGTCCTTGAGATTGAGAAGTACATCAAACTTTATCCATTTCGTTAAGCATTTCCTCAATCTCTCGACAATAGAATTATTTCCCAATCTACCCCAAGTAGTATCTCTGCCAAGCCAAACCATTTAACTGTTGATTCTCAAACTAGTTCATCTTCAATCTAGTGGCATTATTGTCATAATAGATGTCACATTGCCTCTCATTGTCCTCAGCATACCCACTGCTAGCTACAATTCTAGCCCAACCATTTAACTGTTGATTTTCAAACTAGTTCATCTTCAATCTAGTAGCATTATTGTCATAATAGATGTCACATTGCCTCTCATTGTCCTCAGCATACCCTTATCTTAAAACAAGAACCAAAGGATTAAATCAAGGAAGCAGACTAAGTAGTTGAACCTGAAGCCTACTCAAGCAACGAAAGCGAATTAGAAATTGAAGTTGCCCATGTTAATGTTGTCCACATTATTCTCTCTACTGCTAGTGATTCTAATGAATGGAAGAGGACAAGTATCTTCCATACTTTTATTCGAAGCGAGGAATGAACTTACAAATTGGTTATAAATAAGGGTAGCACTATGAACGTAGTATCAAAATCTGATATCAAAAGACTAAACCTTAAGGTGGAGTCACATCCAACCCCATTCAAAGTAGCTTGGGTTGACAAAACCACTTTATTCGTGACCAAAAGATGCTTGGTACCAATCAAAATAGGCGATTACTAGGATGAGATTTATTGTGATGTCATACTAATGGATGTTGCCCACATTTTTTAGATTGGCTTTGGTTGTATGACGTTGATGTTACCAATCATGGGAGAGAAAACACATATGTCTTTCAATATAGAGGCAAAAACATTATCTTGTGACTAGCAAAACCGTCAGAAAAGGACAAAACATGAACTCCTAAGTCTTTTCCACAAGTCTTAACCACTAATGGGTTCCACTTACTAGATCCTAAATCTTTTAAAATTTTGTGTGGCCATCATTGCTAGAGAAATTCCTAGCTCTTGCACCATTCTTGACCTAACTCTGAAGTTAAATCATTTTTAGATGAATTTTCTGATGTCATACTCTTGGGAATTACCTAGTGAGTTATCACCCTCATAGGAAATCCAACATGCCATTGCCCTTATCCAACGATCGCAGCTCCCTAATCTCCCGCATTATAGAATAAATCTTAAGGAGAAAACTGAGTTAAACAAGCAAGTTGAAGAACTTTTGGCTAAAGGTTTTGTACAACACAGACTTAGTCGTTGCATTGTCCCTGCCTTGTTAACCCCTAAGAAAGATGGGCCTTAGAGGATGTGTGTTGATAGTTGAGCAATCAATAAAATAACAATCAAATATCGTTTCAGATTCCTCGACTTGAGGATATGCTAGGCCTTCTTATTATATCTAGTTAGTTGTCGAATCTTGATCTGAGAAGCGGATAGCACCAAATTCGTATTAGATCTGGTGACGAATGGAAAACAACATTCAAAACTCAAGATGACCTATACAAATGGCTAGTTATACCCTTTGGTCTATCCAATACCCGAAACACTTTCATGCGCTTCATGAACCAAGTTTTACAACCATACATAGGTAAATTTGTTGTAGTATACTTTGATAGTTTGATGACATGTTGGTTTTTAGTAAGACCCAAGAGAATCATTTAAAACATCTTCGATAGTTTCTTACTACCCTTCAAGTTGCTGAGCTCTATGTCAATCTAAAAAGTATTCGTTCATGCAAACCCATGTTCTATTCCTAGGCTTCATCATTTCTACCTAAAGTATTGCCACTGATCCAGAAAAGATTCACGTCATTTTAGAATAGCCTGAACCTAATACCTTTCTGAGATTCAAAGTTTCTATAGATTAGTCTCTTTCTATAAGAGATTCATTAGAGGGTTTAGTTCCATCATGATACCTATCATTGATTACCTAAAGAAAGATGAGTTTTCTTGGACCCTGATCGCTACTAAAGCCTTTGCTGACATTAAGACGAAAATGACCACCGCTCGTGTTCTTAGGCACCCTGACTTTAGTAAACCCTTTGAGGTCACTTTGTGATGCCTCTAGTGTAGGCATAGGAGGGATTCTTAGTCAAGAGAGTCAAGTGATACACCTTTTTCAATAAGAAACTCAATGATGCAAAACAACATTATTCTACCTACAACATAATTCTACATGATTATGCAATGTCTTAAGTATTGGCGACATTACCTTCTACCGTAAGAGTTTGTCTTGTTATCTGACCACCAGGCCTTAAGGTACTTAAATGCCCAAAAGAAGTTAATACTCGACATGCCAAGTGGGTTGAATTTCTTAACAAAGACTCTTTTGTAATTAAGCATTGTTCTTACACTCAAAACAATTGCTAATAGTCGAATTTCTACAATCCTATCTTCCATGAGTGTCAAGGTCATAGGATTCGAGTAATTAAAAGAAGAGTATACCCAATGCCTAGACTTTAGTCACATATATTGAGAAGTCCAAGATGGAAAGCGTCGTGAACATATGGACTTCATTCTTAGGGACGATTACCTTTTTTGATCTACTAGATTGTGTGTTCCCCATTCCTCCCTTCGAAACTTGTTTGGGAAATGTACGGGGGTGGATTAGTAGGTCACCTAGGCCGAGACAAGATCATTACATTAGTCGAGGATGGATTTTATTGGCCTTCCTTAAAGAGAGATGTTGCTCGAATGCTATCGCAGTTTTGCACTTATCAAATTGCGAAAACTCATAAATACAATACTAGCCTATACATCCCTTTACCCATTCCACATTCACATATGACAAGATATGAGTTTAATTTTTGTCCTTAGACATCCCAAAACAACCCATGGCCATAACTTTATTTTAGTTGTTGTTGATCGATTTTCAAAAATGGCCTATTTTATCCCATATAACAAGACCAATAATGCCTCACACAATGTTAAAATTTTCTTTTGAGAAGTGGTTAAATTACATGGCTTGCTCTTAACCATGGTATCCGATAGGGATGTGAAATTTGTTAGCTACTTTTAGAAAACTTTGTGGAAACTATTTGGCGCAATATTGAAGTTCTCTTCAACCTTTCAAATCTAGACCGATCGGCAATGAAAGGTTGTTAACCGTTCCTTAGAAAATATTCTTAGATGTTTAGTTAGGGAGAAACCTAGAAATTAAGACTTAACCTTACCCACTACAAAATTTGCATACAATAACTCAGTCAATCACTCCACCACAAAAAGCCCATTTCAAACTATCCTCCGCTGTACTCCTCACACCCTCATTGACCTTACACTCCTTCCACTTGACTATCGGGCCCTAGAACCAGCCCACTCCTTCGCTCAACATGTTCATGATTTGTATGTTGAGATTCAACGCAAAATTACTGTAAGTAATGAAAGTTAGAAACATATTGCTAATGCACATCGTAAAAGTCAAGAGTTTCAAGTTGGTGATTATGTCTTAGTTCGCATTCGCCCAGAGAGATCCCCTAAAAACTCATTCAAAAAGTTGCATGCTCGAGCCATTGATTCTTTTCCCATTATCCAAAATTTGGGATCTAATGAAAATATGCTCGATTTGTCTTCCGACTTAAATATTAGTTCAGTTTTCAATATGGTGGATTTAACTCAATATCATGATACTTTTGAGCTTTCTTTGTCTAACGATGTTCCTGTAGATGACAATCATCCCAAGCATCAATTCTCCTATAACACAAGAATGACGTAGAGGCCATTTTTTATGACAGCCTTGTTATGTCTGCTACTAGCATTACTCGACACTTCCTTATCAAGTGGCATGATCGTCCAGCTTTTGATGACACTTGGATTACTTTGGAGAAACTTTATGACTTTGCACTAAACTTATTGGACTAGGACCAGTCTATGTAAGAATACACTATTAAGTTTCAATGACAAGCGATGGCACTTGGAAACTTGCTCAACGGTTACTCAACAATGATGAAATACACTATCGGCCTCCATGAATAGATTCGTACAAAGTTGAGCCTCTTCAAAGTATATGATATTTCGATCACTTATAACATAGTGATGGCGATCAAGAGAAAGAATCACACCCACAACAAGAAGCCTACAAAGAAGGTTAAAAGGAGCCACCCAAAGGCCCAAGAGAATTTTGGGGATGGCAAAACTTCTTTCTCAAAACGAAGTGATTCATTCTATTAACACTGTAAAATTGCATGTCATACATGAGAGAAGACTGACCAATAACGTAGGTCATACCAGGTGCTAAAAGAACTTCATCTCGATGAGCTTGGTGAAGAAGCTCGGCCTAGAGACGACATTGTATCTACGCCCGTATCCTCTTGGATGGCTTCATAATGATGTAGAGACGAAGATTGACCAACAATGCATGATATGCTTTGTCATCATAAAGGGATTCATCAATGAGGTGACATGTGAGGCGGTTCCACTTGATATATGCCAACTCATCCTTGGGAGCCCCTACTTTTAGGATCGAGATGTTTACTTTCGCCAACTTCAGAAGTATAACTTCAGAAAGATGGAAGGAAGTTCCTCGTCACATGAGATTAGATTGGTTCGACGGAGGATTCGACATCTATCAACCCAGCAAAGCGGACGATGAATGCTTGTCGAAAGCTCATGACTCTTTCTTCGGCATGCAAAAAACCAAAGTCTACCTCCAACAATAGAGACGAGGAGAAACCAAAAGGGGTAGCAGCAAGTTTGAAGCCCCAAGAAGTCTGACAAAGACCTCAAGTTGATGGTGATCAGCAACAAAGTGAACCACATCAAAATGGCACACATGGACGACATATGGTTAAGCACCGAAGCCGACCACATTGATGGGCCAAAGCAAAACCTCCAACTCTGGATGGAGAGAGAAGAAGCCTCAAAGTAAGATTCAACGAGACATGAATCGCCTAATTGGAGGAGTCGTGATTAGGGACAATCTCAACAACACTCAACCATTCTAGTTGACCACTATTGAAGGGCCTTTTGAAGCCTCAAAACCCTATTTGGCCAAGCAAAGTCCATATCATACATAGTAGCGCACTCAGCTTAATCACAATCCTACTAGGATTAAGATTAGGGCAGCCCTCACCCAAATAGCGGTAGCCACGAGGAGAGCGTGGCGTCAACTCTTAATAGGAGTAGGACTTTCATAAGCCAGCCCTAAACTAGCCCTAACCTAGCTAGGACTCCATCCCTTCCTCGGCTATAAAAGGAGAAGAGCTCCATCTAAAGCAATCCAAGTTGTGCCTTCTCTTGAGAAGCCAATTGACCCTAGGCTGAGAGGGGGAGGAGGGAAAGAGAGGAAGAGGTTTGCAAGTTCTGCAGCCCTTCTTCCTGCCTAGAGCCACCTTACTATAGAGATCTTTTCCAACGTGTTGCTAGCCTTAATTTCTTTCTAAGAGACTTTTGGCAACGACAAGAAGAAGACCCCACAGCAATCAAGAAATAGCCCTAGCTGGCTCTAGCCTTTCAGCTTGCGTCGAGGGTCAAAAGATGAGGAGTTCAGAAAAGGGTCTTGCCCTCCAACCGCAATCTTTTTCCTCGAGTTCCAGCAACCAAAGCTTTGCATCAAGCTCCGCCCAGCTGCTATGAGAAGCCCCCAAAGCCTGTTGTCCAAATCTTAGGAGGTTCTAGCAACGAGATACGAGGAGACAAAAAACCAATAGCGTTTTGCAAACTATTGAGAGTACCCAGGTGTTGTCCAAAGATAACCTGCGTTCTTATGCATTTATAAGTGTTCTATCACACTTTTAATTTCATTGCTTTTACAAGTAATAGAGGTTGTTTCTTTTAGGTTTCACGCTTGTTTCCTAGCAATAGTTTTCCTTTTTGCCAAAACTTCCATCCGAAAGGTGGTATTGAGTCAATGGATTGTTGAACCTGAACCCCATACAAATTAATATTCGTTACACTTGCAGATATCAAACTGTCAATCCCCTAGGACTTAGTGTTGAAATCTACAACCTTCTCTAATTATGATATATGTTATCGTCACATATGTAAAAGCCAGCTGCGTATTTGCTTCCTCATTTATTTGCTGCCTGGCATTTGGTGGTCTCTTTTGTTAGGTTCATGATTTTTCTATCCTGGAATGCTGCTTCGGTCAGCTTCATACCGAGACTATTTATTATGGTTTTGATGCCTGCATCGGATCAGAGTAATTAATTGACATTAAAAGTTTTATGTCATAAGAAAGCCTTTTTGTTCCCCGATGCTAATTGAATGTGGTACTCTGTCCGGCACAATAATTGTTTTATACCTAGTGTCTAACACTTTAATTATTCTTTCTTTAATTTGTTGATTATTGGTAAGTAACGATCCTTCACATGCCATTTTCTTCATGTAGCAAACTCAAGTGATACGTGAGGCCTTAAAGGTTGGAAGCCTAGAAGAATAATACAGAAAAATTGATGGCAGTGATGATCCGGAAAATGTAATTTGCCACCTTGAAATCACTGTTACCTTAATTTGTGAAGTAAGGTGTATCTCTAAGCTTAAGCCCAATCTGTAACATTTCACAGCAATTGACTGAAGCCATGGAAGGACAGATTCTTCACGATTTTGCAAGGAAGGTACGGTGGACTCTCTCATGTGCCAATACGAAATCTTCCACACTGATATTTGCAAATATGGAATTCTACGAATTATTGATGTTTGTTTATGCAGATCCTCTCCATTGTAAGTTCACAAGATTGAGGTGTATGAGCTGATAAAAAAACTAATCGAGGTCGTCTCTCTCATATCAGAACCGAGGTAGGATGATCCTGACAACGCCTTTGATTAGGATCTATCCTACAGTGGCAGCCTCCTTAATTGGGTTGAGATCGAAGATGACTTAAAACATCAAATATAACTATTTCTAGCTGGTTCAGGTTCCAGAGAGATGCCTTATCCTGACACAGCATGATGTGTCGAGAGTTTTTTTTTTATTTGTATTTATTGTTAAAATATTTATTTCCTATAGCGTCCATCTCCAGGAAGTAAAGAAGACTTGGTTTTCCTGTGGCCCATGCGTTGTATTTGGAGCCGATTGAGCAGATTGGAGAAACACAGTCAGCATCATCGCATGCTTCCATCCTTTGCACGCTGATGCCTCTTCTGACGTAAACGATGATGCGTTTGCGGTTTCAGCGCTAAGATACTGGGCTCCTCTTATAGAGTAGCCGTCTCTACTCAATTATTGCGACATTGAAACGACTGCTACTCTTTTAACTTTTGTCTTAAGGTGTGTGATTCTCTCTCTCTCTCTCTCTCTCTCTCTCTCTCTCTCTCTTCGCGTAGTTCACAGCAGTTCGTGAACCACCTGTTCTTTATATCCATACATTACTTTATTCTTTAATTCTTATCTGTAGCACATAATTCTGAGCGCTAATGAAAGATTTACAGCGCTCACTCTCTTTTTATCGCCAAAGCATCATCTCTACCATTACACCGATCTGTTTCTTTGTTTTTGGTCCGAGCACAAGATTCGGAGCTCAGAGGTACGAGACATGTTAGACCATAATCGAATATGAAATCATGAAGGAGATGGTGTACTCCCGCAAGTAAAGAACAAGTGCACAGAGGAGAGGGGAGAAAGCATCCGGTGCTTGGAATTCTCCAGAAGAGGGCTATCAACTGACCTCCCACCCCCACTACTTTTATTGGATTTTTTACCTTCCGTTCGATCGTGAGTCAACGTGTCGAACCCGAACGGCTCCACTTGCCGTAATGATGACGGAGACCACTATGAAGAGCCTCCTCGTCGTCCTCCTTCTCCCCTTCCTTCCCTTTCGCCGTTCCTCGCGTTCCATGTTGTCGCACCTGCGTCCGCGGTAACTTCTGGCAGACTCGGCTCTCGGCTTTCCCACTCTAAAAGCTTCCCCGTCCCTTTCCCCTAAAGTTAACCAAATCCAACCCCTCAAGAAATTGGATTTATTATATGCGAGATATGATGTGAAACCCTAGCGACCGCGTCGGTGTTCGATCTCTTTCCGGAAGCAAAGGGATCGGATCCGGAGCGCGGGATGATCGTCTGCTGCCGGTCGTCGACGGCCGTGTCCCACCTTCCCCGACGCCGGCTTCAATAATAACCACCAACTGCAGCAGAACGGCGGCGGCCACCGCGAGAGGATGACGATTCTAGGAAGCGAGTTCAAGTCTGTCGGCAGGATCGAAGAGAGGTATGTGCTCGCCCGCGAGCTCGGCCGTGGGGATTTCGGCGTCACCTACCTTTGTATCGATCGGAACACCAGGGAGCTCTTCGCGTGCAAGTCGATCTCCAAGCGGAAGCTGCGGACGGCGGTGGACGTGGAGGACGTGCGGCGGGAGGTGGCCATAATGCGGCACGTGCCGAAGAGCCCCAGCATCGTGAGCCTCAGGGAGGCATGCGAGGACGACCGCGCCGTGCATTTGGTGATGGAGCTCTGTGAGGGCGGGGAGCTCTTCGATCGCATTGTGGCCAAGGGGCACTACTCGGAGCGTGCCGCTGCTGCTATCATGAGGACGATCGTTGAGGTTGTGCAGCTGTGCCACCGACACGGGGTCATCCATCGCGACCTCAAGCCGGAGAACTTTTTGTTCGTGGACAAGAAGGATAACTCACCGTTGAAGGCGATTGACTTCGGGTTGTCTATATTCTTCGAGCCTGGTGGGTCTATTTCTCTGCTCTATCTGTCTGTTTATGATGAAATTGCAAGTTATTTGTGGTTAACTGTGATCATATACTTGCCAAACACATATTTCTGGACCTTGTCGTCGCTGCTGAGTTCTGCTAAACGTCTGATTCTGTTTAGGAATTTATCAGTAGTTGTTTCATAAACTGGAATTTCCATGCTCCTACTAGGAATCTATATATAGCTGTACTGAATTTGGTATTTTTAAGTTCCCAGGCTATTGCATTGGTGTTGCTAGATGTCGTACCTCATGGCATGATAAATCTATAGCTAATGGAAAGAACGTTCAAAATGTCCAAGCTACAATACGCAGTTATATAATTGTGTATTGACTTATTCAGTTATGTTTTGTTGATTAGTCTGGTTAAGAGGCATATCTGGTGGCATTACTATCATGAAATGCCTTTTCTATAAAATGCCATTTTTTTTGTTTTTAGGTCTTTCGCGCTGATTTGGGTTCAATGAGCCACCTATTGCACATTTCCATAACAATCTAATTGACTTTTTTGTATTATCCTTTGATGTTGCAGATTGTTGCCTTCTCAGTTGCACTTATCACTCCCAATAATTCCTTGTTTTATCATAGTCTACTCTCCTTTTCAGGTTTTCTGTTGCTATGATTTTGAACACAGTTTTGCAGCCTTTGTCCTTCACTCTTTCTTTTAGTTGCTAGTTGTGATTGTGTGCTACAAGAGCCCAAACTGACTACTCTATGAAGCACTCCTACAATAACTTTGATTTGACTAGTCGGAGGAATTTGACTTCCAGTCCTAAAATGTCACTTTGATGATTGGCACTTGAAAAATCCAAACTTGCTTCTTTGGCCCTTTTTTCTTTTTGAGGTTTGGCATAACTTATTGAGAGCCCCACCTGTTGTGGATATAATGTACACTTAAATTTAGAGAATAAAGAAAAGTATATTAATTGAAAAGTCAGCTATTTAGTTTCATTTTCAGAGGGTGGATTGGGCTTTCTTTGCAATCTATTACTCCTCATGACAAAGAGATACATTTGGAAATGAATCAAATTTGTTTCTTGGGTATGAAAGTACTAGCGTGGATTAAAGAAGTTATTGAAAAATGAAGATGAGCATGGTTTTGTTGAGGAGCAGGCTTAACCACCTAAGACTTCTTGGATACCTTTATAAGCTCAAATGAGAGGGTTAGTTGTATACCTGTGAAAGATTATCAGTGTAGGTGTGTAGGTTATCTCCTGATGTCGGTGGTCACATTCGAGAGGAATGACCAGCCCGACCTGGTCTGAGCCCGACTTGCACAAGGAAAAACCAACATTGTCTTTGAGTATCGAGCGCTCCTGATGTGATACCAAGTTGCTGTAGGCCTCTTTCCTGCACGAAGACTGATGTCGGGAGGGTTTTTTGATACTTCCCTTGGACTTCCACGTTAATAATCTCGAGGTGGATAGGGGAAGGATGAGAGAGGATCAGACCTGTAAAATTGTGCTTCTGCCTCCATTTTATAGTCGGCATCTTCTGTAACCGTGAGTGACCTCTATTTGTGGCTAGTGTGGCAGATTTGTTGGGGTGAGACTGTCTCTTTCAGTGATGTGACATAGGTGGATGGTGTATGAGTGTAAAAAGCACAATGGTTGGGCGATCGACAAATATTCAGAACACAGATTTAAGTTAAAATATGGGAAGGAAATCAAATTTCCTTTATCATATAATTCATCTCCATTTGTCTGAATGATGGTTCTATTAGGTAATAAATTACATTGATGTGCCTAATAGCTATTATTTTCCAGAGTACTCTATATATGTTAATACTACTAAGCTTTATATCTATCGACTCTGATTAATGCTGTTGATTCTTGTTAAAAATTATAACTTTATTTGTCATCAGATAGTTGTTCCATCTGGAGCTGAGAGTTAATAGATTGCTAAAAGCATGAAGTCTTTTTATGTACGGTTTTCTAACAAATTCTTACATGTTTCCTTCTCATTTTAATTTAATGCAATGGGTAGTTTGTATCGTTTCTCTTTGTCCATTCCAGGTGAAAAGTTTTCTGAGATAGTTGGAAGCCCATATTACATGGCTCCTGAAGTTCTAAAGCGGAGTTATGGACCAGAAATCGATATATGGAGTGCTGGAGTTATTCTCTACATCCTCCTATGTGGAGTTCCTCCATTTTGGGCTGGTAAGCTCCTTAATAATGAATCTGTCCGATGTTACTGAATATTTTTAATACTTCATTCTGTAATATAAAATCTATATTTATAAGTAAATTTTGCTTGTACCTTATTAATTCTGCATATAAATTTTCTTTCTAATTAGAAATATAATGTTTGAATTGTAGAAACCGAACAAGGTGTTGCACAAGCCATTCTTCGGGGAGTTATAGATTTTGAATGTCAACCATGGCCTAGTGTTTCAGAAAGTGCTAAGAATTTGGTTCAACAGATGTTGGAACCTGACCCCAAGTTACGATTAACTGCAAAGCAAGTTCTTGGTATGGTACATTGTGTTTTCTTGCTTACGCATTAATAAAGTCATTATCCAGTTAGTACAAGGTTTTATAAAATTTTTCTTCCACAATTATCAAGATAATTCGTTAGATTCTTCTATCTGTTCTATTGCATTGGCTTTTGATTGCTTATATTATCTAGAAGGAATATGTGATGTCATTGGTATTGACAAATTTGAGATCATAGGAATTAACTGGAATGATTTTCTTTTTCTGTATTTTGAAATCCTGATCTTGTATTGCACATACAAGGACTGCCCCTCTGCAAAAATTTTGTTTTCATCCAGATTATGTTGAATTTGTTCTTAGATGTTTATTTCTTCTTGCAGAACATCCTTGGATTCAAAACACTAAGAAAGCTCCAAATATACCTCTTGGTAATGTTGTCAAGTCAAGGCTCAAACAGTTTTCAAGGATGAATGGATTCAAAAGAAGAGCTTTGATGGTTCGATGCACTATATTAATCTTGGTTAACTATTCCAAATGTTTTTGGAAACCCGAGTGTATATTAATTTTGATTGACTTTTGATTAGGTTATTGCTGATCACTTGTCCATCGAAGAAGCTGAGGATATTAAAGAGATGTTTAGGATGATGGACACTGATAATGATGGCATCATTTCCCATGATGAGCTTAAAGCTGGGCTTTCTAAGTTTGATTCGCACCTTGTGGAGTCTGAAATGCAGATGCTTATTGAAGCTGTAAGTCTATTTCACATATCTATGAGATCTTACAATCTTCATGTATTTTATGGCCAAAGTATGAAAGACCTATTTGGAAAATTGTATTTGATTTGATAAGATGGTGGAGCACCTGTTACCTTATGTCTAGGCTTGAAATTTGTATTTTGGGATGTCTAGGCTGAACACGTTGTGTTCTAACCAATTTCCATCAAAATGCTCAAAACTTAACTTGTAACTATTTATTGTTTAGGCAAAAGAACCATAGTTTTAAGCATTTCATCCATTAACTGTGTTCTACTGACTTGCTTAACTCAAAGCATAAACTCTGGGTGTCCTGTGGTTATTAGGAACCCCCAAGGAGATATTTCTGAGCTTCTTGATTTTGGCTTGATTACAGTTTGGGACTGGCTAAAGTGCCCTGGTCAACCCATCCGTCAAGCTTGGCTTAGTTCTATCTTATGATCATCAATGAAGTTTCAGATCATGGAGGAGCATCTTTTCTCTTTCTTCTTTAGGAAAATTGTCTGAAATTGATAAGTTTCCACCATTAATCTTTGTTTTCTGTGTAGGTTTGTTTTGCAAGAAAATTTTCTTTTAGATTAATTGTTAATACCAGTATATAGAACCAGAACCTAGGAAGAATTTTTGGAAAAAATTTTCTTTGTTAATTTCCAGAAAATTATGATCTAGGAGGTTCTGTATATGTGGCAAAGGGATTAGGGTGACAACAGCTGCAATATAAGTTGATAAACTGGTCCGATCGTGGACTAGTTTGTGGATCGCCCCCATTTTGGGTGCTCAGGTCCAACCCGATAGAAAAATATAGAAAAACTTAATTAGGGCAGTCGGGCCCAACTCTTCTTGTGGGGAGCATGGAACCTTGGCTGCCGCAACTGTTGTTCGCCCCTACTATTCGATGCCATTCCCATCACGTACCTCTCGGTATGCGTCCACCGCCTCCGCTTCTTCCTTCCTTTTGCGCCTTCCTCTTCCTCCACTGATTCCTCATCTTTTCTCTTGCGCCGTCTTCTTCCTCCACCACCTCCTCTTCTTCCTTCCACTTTTTCTTTTTCTTCGTCTTCGAAGCACTAGTACCTACCGGTCAGTCATTGACCAGTATGGATCCGGTACGCGATATGGCATTCCTTGAATTCGTATTACTTTAAAAGAGGGTTCATTGCTGATTTAATTACCAAATTTTATGTTGTGAAAATCTTGCACCATACTGATGTCTGTGAAAATAGCTTCTGGATAGAAGGCTAATGGTAATTTACTTCTTTTTTCATGCTTTGGATCCTTAATTTTCTCTTCAAATATTTGAGAGATTGTCGTGTTCTTAGTTCCTTCCCTGCTTAATGATAGTTTAGGTATACACTTATATTTCAAGATTAATTTACTTATTTACCAAAGGCTAAAGAGATACAAGCCTATAGAGGTTATATAGATTCTAGTTCATCCTTATATAATCAGGAAATGAAATCAGTGGAACGACCTTCATGTAAATCCAAATGATGTGGGAACTCTTTTAGTGCTTTTCTTAAATGGTAGATCCGGTTTACCCTTTATGGCTGTTGTTATGCTCTTATCTCAAAGTTATCGATGATGACAAATACTTTCTTTTGTTTTAAGTTACTTGGAAGCCTTGAATAATGGATCAAATTGAAGGATCTCATTGATTGCATATCCATGTCGTGCTTTTCTGCTCATTATTGCTTTCCATTGTTTTATTGAAAAAATCTTCAGCGGAATCATAGATCACAGTACATCTGATGTACAAGGAAATGAGATCACAAGCTACTTTATTTACTTGGCGACATGCTTAATGATAAGAAAGGGTTATCTATATACTATGCGCCTAGTAGGTTGATTCTTTTGTATATATCTGATATGTTTTTTGCTTGGCAGTGAACAACATACTGCAGAATCTAATTATTCAAATTTGCCAAACAGATCGATACCAAGGGAAAAGGAGCCCTAGATTATGGAGATTTTGTAGCTGTTTCTCTTCATTTACAAAGAATGACAAATGATGAGCATCTCAGAAGGGCCTTCTCCTATTTTGACAAAGATGGGAACGGATTTATTGAATCAGAGGAACTTCGTGAGGCACTAGAGGAAGATGGAGCCCCTGATAGCACGGGATTGGCCGATGATATCTTATACGAGGTTGATACTGACAAGGTAGTGATCTCTTCCTTGTCTCGATGCTGCTACGCTGTTAGTCTCTTTGATCACCAACAAGCAAATCTTTTTGTATAATCGCAGGATGGCCGGATCAGCTACGATGAATTTGTGGCGATAATGAAAACTGGAACAGATTGGAGGAAGGCTTCATGGCACCATTCAAGAGGAAGTTTCAATAGTAGTCTAAAGTGTCAGACTAATGATGGATGGATCCTTAAATTTGAGCAATGAATAAAAAAAAGAATAGCTAGATGTCATCTGCTTAATTGTAGAGTTGAGAACGGGTCCTCCATGCACAAAATATTATTCAATCTTAATTATCTTGGGTGGGCAAAAAGGTTTGATGGACTCTTATTTGATTTGCTCCACTATGTAATCACTTCTCCCTCCACCGCCATGATAGACGTGCCACTGTCTGATAGATACAGTGGGTTGTATTTGCTGTGGAAATATTGTACCATAAAAAGAGTTTGCTGTAAACCAGATGCATGCACAATATCCATTCTGAGTGCCTCCCGTGGTTGCTTTAGAATCCTACTGAGATGTTTGCTGGTTTAGGGAATCGAAAGTACTTTTTCATTCCAAAGTATCGTACATAATCAAAGCTTCAATGGCGAATCAGGCCATCGTACTCTCTGTGCCCTTTCATATGATTATTAGGTGTTGTAGGTTGGTTTTCTTGGCAATTATGGTTCAGTTAAAAACACACACAAGAAATTTTTATTATATTAAACAACGTATATGGCGATGGATTCAAATATGAGATTTATCAGATGGTTCAATCATCAATATATTTGCATAAAATTATTTGACAGTCTGCTGATGATCAGCAGCAATAAAAGAACTTTTGTGATCGGACAGGAGATGAGACCTGACATCTCGTCGTCCTTGTTTTGAGATTCAACAATGAGACATGACATCTAGTTGTCTTTTGATTTGGATCGAAATTGAATTTGATCAGATCGAACTGGTTTCCATAGTTTATCAATTTTAAATCAAATTAAAAATCAAACAAAAGGTGGTTTCGTTTCGTTTCGTTTCGTTTCGTTTTGGCTCCAATTCGAACCGTTATTTATTTTTTTATAAATAATAATATAATAAAATAGAGCTTTTGACCTATCGTTGGGCTCAAACGGTTAGCCCAACAGTCTCGTCAACGCTTGGCCCAACGCTCTATGGAGGGACAAATGATCAGTATCTCTCTCTTATCACAATAGTCAGTCATATCAACAATTATTTTTAGAGATATTTTGATCATTTTATAATTTATAAAATATGAAAAAATAGATTTGCCCCTTTTAATAGCTAAATAACAATCCATTTTTGAGATATTTTAAGAAGAAAAAAAATCCTAAAACTACCATCCCAAACCCCTTCCTCACACATTTGATTAGGCATTCTTTGAATGTTGCTAAGCTCTCATACTCTCTCCTAAGCTCTTAGTAGGCTCTCTACTGATTTCGATGGTAAGTGAAACCCACCACTTTTGCCACCAAGTAGGCTTTAGAAAATCCGATAATGGTAACTTAGGAAAGCCAACACATCAATATTGAGTACGTACCAAAGTCAAGTCAAACATCTTTAGGCTGCATTTCAAGAATGTCCGAAACACCGATACCTCTATATATATCATATGCAACTACTATGGCCAAAATTTTAAATTTAAAGTAGGGGGATATGGAATTTTTTGAAAGCATATTGTGATGAAATATTCAACACAAGTTGGTATGGAAAAAAAATATAAATTTTTGGGTACCCTATTAATTCTCACCTTTTATTTTTATGTTGAAAAAACTTATGAAGCATTAACTAGATTAATTTTCGTTGAATATTTATATTTTAGTTTTAGTTGAAAAGTAAGTTTTGTCGATTATTGTCGAGAGGTTTTGAATCTCATCGCTCAATGAGTTCCTCGAACCACTCTGACCAACACTTTACATCATCTTTATAAAAAATAATTATAAAATATTTTTTTGAGTTTTTATTTGTGTTGATATTTTAAGCGATCACTAGCAAATGCACTTCCACATGTGAATTACTAGTCATTGGATTAATATTGATTAGACTATGCAAAAAAAAAAAAATACTTTTAGAATTTTTTATGAATGACATACAATCGATAATATTTATATAATGATAAAAATATTTTTTTTAAAAAAATATATTATTTGGTTTTTAATTTTTTTTTCATTTATTTTGATAATTTAACGATAAGTATCGTTTCTATTCCAAAATTACAAGAAGTATATTAACTTGCTTATAGTCATGTCTTTTTTTATGTTAGGCGTAGTTAACATCTTAGATCTCTTTAAAGTTTTTTTTCTTCTCATATTTAGTAAGCTATTTGATTCTTATAGGATCGTCCATAAGTAATGAAAGGGTGAGTCATATTTTATAAATTAAATGATAAAAGATCCAAAAGATTTCCTAGGATGTTGCTACCTAATCGAATACACATATGAATGATTTAAAATATCTTTTTAATATAAACGAATTATTATGTGTTTTTATTATAAATAATGTCAGACAAGTTAGTTAGTTTATATCCAAAATATTTAAATGTTTTTAATAATATAAAATATATTTTGTCTAGTGTTTAGTATCCTACTACCCATATTTTTTTAGTTGTTGATATTGATATAGTTGGTGGCTTAGAAGAATATCTACATGATAATGATTTAAATATGTCTATAATGGTTATGAAATTAAAATGGATAAATTATTTTTTTAAAAAAATTATTAATTTATTTAGTTGCTTGTGTTTTTTATCCTCGTACTAGATTAGATGGCTTAAGTGATTATTTAATTATTTATTATGAAAGTTCACGAATAGATGTTAATATTGATGATAAAATTAGAGAAATTAAAAGATTGTTCATTAAATTACATGACAATTATAGTGCTAACTATAGTATATAATATGATACCTCCGAAACTTTTTTAATCTATAGATCAAGTTAGCAAGGACAGTAAAATCTTAGGGAGAAAAAACTTTCATTACAAAGTATTAAAAAAAAAGAGAGAGAGAGAGAGAGATCATCAAGCTCAAACTCAAAGCATAGTTTCCTATTTTGAAATAGTGGCATGATATACAATAAGATTTTCAATTTTGACAATGATCACAAGGCAAATATTAGTAATTCTAGTATGGATGATGATAGTTATGGGGCAAACTTATAATGTAGAAGGATGTAACTTAGATTAAACATGACCCTTGAATTAATTAAAGTTCAACCATATATTAATAATCGGGACAAAAGGCGACTAAATCGAACTAATAGATACTCTGCAAAGATAATGACTTTGTATTCGACGTATCAACGGAACGGAAGGGATGATCAAATGGTTCAACATAGGAAGCGATTAAAATTTACAATTTCACTCAATTTAATATCATTTTTTATATCATTACACTCATTATTTTATAGGTATAATCTATTTTTAAATTAAAAAAATAAAATTATATTATAAATTTTAATTAAAAAAATTATCGATTCAAATTGGTACCAAAATTGGAATCGTCGATTCCGATTCTATTTCTAGAAAATCAAAATCATCGATTCCGAAAATAAGACTACCCATTCATTGTTCTTTGATGATCTTATTCTTGAATAATTCTTCTTAGATTTACACAATGACACATAATGGGAAGATTGAAAACTTTCTTAAAATAATTAACAAGTGAACAATAACAATAATGTGTAAAGTTACAATAAGTTTATCCACTAGCTTATAAATGAGGAACTACAGTTAATCTAAGAAAAGACATTGGACTCTGCAACATTAACCATGGATTCAGAAATAGAACATGTGTAAGAAGAAAGAAAGGTCCATCTTCTTTATGATAGCATCGTTCGCGAAGGAAATTAATCCCCGCACCAACGAGCTCATTCAAAATAGTCACACTAAAAAAGGTCACCGGAAATCTAAGAGATAGATAGATAGATAGATAGATGGATAGATGGATGGTACAAAATAAAAAGCACCGAAAAGTTCTTCCTTTATGTACCATCTTTTTCTCTCTTTCACTTTTCTCTATGGGTAGGGAAAAGGTGTCTCTCTTTCTCAGATCTTCTCTCTCCAAGAGCGAGACACCGTCGATATGAGTTTGCACACTATGCTCCTCAACATAATTCCTACAAAAAACTAGAAAAAGAAGCCAGTGAATCCATCCTTGCGGACTCTTTTCCCTTCAGTAGTGTCTCCTGACACGGCAATGAAAGCAGCTAAACCAGCTGTTCTACGTAACCGGAAGCCGATGCTTCTCTCGCATAGATAGAGCTAAACTCTTCTCGGAGTCAAACTTTTCCCTCGCGCAACGCAACACATGATGACCCACAAGGAATCATGATGTTTGCAGGGGCGTGCTCCCGTGGCTGGTGGGTTTTTGGATGAAACAACAACGCAAGGTGGTACAGAATCATCAGCAGAGCAGAGCGAGGCTTATCCCTAAGAACACAGTCATCCTTTCATGCAAATCCGACGACGCACCAGCTTCTGCCGTCACCTAAAATCTACAAGGATGAAAGAAGATGCCCTTTTTGGATTCCCGAGGACAAAGATAATAATGTCTGTTAGATTTGATGTCCAAGTCCATTGGGTGCCAGTTCAGATCTTTGGATCATGACACGCATTGCAGCGTGGTTGAGAAGACGGAAACTTTATGAGTATTGCGTAGACAGCAAGTGTCATTTTTACCACCGTCAATTTGATCGAATAATGAAAGATTTAGAAGAAGATTATGTTGATCGCTGGATCACACTGAATTCCTAGCAAGCTCATGCTTTTCTATCTTTGATCTTGACTTGTCCTTAGATTGGTAAGATGTAACATCCACCGTAACACGAAAAGGTTGTTTCCTCAAAAGACATGACAAATGTTCGACTAATAACGAAGAAATCCAGCGCACAGTTTATGAAAATAATAGCTTTTACATTTATGAAAATAAATATCTTTTTGGCAAATAAAATAATAATGATGGCAAAAGACTATGTATGTTATTATTTCTGAAGGATTTCACTTTTGTTTATGTGGCAAAAGAGATCACGATATATATATATATATATATATACATTTTCACATCGTGTGGGTTGCGTGAGGCACCGGGCGGTGACCGGACCACGCGGAGACGACGGTTGAGCATCAGATGGAAAGCGAAGTATCAGCGGCTGGGAAAAGCCCGCGACACAATTCCACTCTCGGTTTGGTTACGGTGAATCGATAGAATTCGAGAGAGGCTCTGCGGGGCCCAAAACATGGCACCGTCGCTCCCTCAGCTGGTCACAAGTTGGGTCAGAAAGAGGGTGAGTTATTGGTTTTTCGTTTTTTGGGACAAAAAAAGAATAGACCCCGTCCCCACCAACTCACCCTTCCCCGCCTCACCGCATGCAGGGCCCGCCCGCGCCAATGGACGCTCGAGGGAATCGGATCCCCTACAATGTGGATTGCAGCTATCGGTGCTAGACGCACACGTGGCGGTGGATCATGAACCCTTCCATACTTGGGAATCAGAGGGAGGGTTGGACCCGCCAATGCTGCAACATGAGGTGCAGGGGATGTCGGCCACCGTGGCGATCCCCCCGCTCAGAGAGGGGCCCGCCGCTCGACTTTGGTCGCTTGTCCACCCACCCGGTCCTCCCTCCTCCTCCGCCTCTTCCTCCTCCTCTTCGCTTCGAAGGTAGAATGCGGCTTGGATACTTCCGCGGCTTCGAGTACCATCGTCCATGGAGGCGCCGCGGGTGGAGGACGTGATCGCCTTCCTGACGGCACGCGGCTTCTCCGCAGCCGCCTCCGCCCTCCGCGACGACCTCCTCTCCCGCTGCGCCTCGGACGGCGCCACCGACCTTGACCTCGACGTCGGATCCGGGCTGCCGCCTCTGAGGCTGTCGCCGCAGTCCCGTGGCAGCGGCGGCGCCGGAGAGGGCGCACCTCCCAGCGCCACCTCGAGCTCCTCCGACGCGTTCGTCAGCCTTGCTTCGTCCCCTTCCGGTACGTGGGTCGTTTCTTGATCTCGGCGCCCGTTGTCTCCATTTCCTTCCACAGGGAATGATTTGCTCCACCTTACCGCGGCCTCCGACGTGCTGTTTGGGATGGCCACTCGATAAGAGAGCCGAATCTTTTACCAAGAACTTAATGATATCTGGAATTAGAAAACCACTCCTTTTTGTTCAGCGAGTACCCTTCTTTTTTTTCTTATTGCTTTTCACCAATTTGTCGATTTCCTAAGAAAGAAAATGGCAATTGGAAACTGTTAAAAAAAGGCCATCTTTTTGTTGGACAACTCGCTAAAGATTAAATCTTGAATCGAGTTTTGGTCAATCTGCCCTTTCCGTTTACTTGGATTTCTTGGAACAGAGCTTTTGAATCCCTATGGAGTCTGGTCACCCGCTCGGGCTAGATCGGATGACGAGTCAACTGATCAGCATTCAGAATTTGGGACCGCCCGAGAATACAACAACTACTGGTACGACGACCAGTATGGAGGGTGTCACAATGATCCCTTCCTCGTGATGAGTGACCCTGGCCGATCGCATAGCCAGGACAAGTTCATCCTGTCTACAGAGGGTAAGGAGCAGTTCAAGAAGCGAGCTACTTATGGTTTTGCATCGAGTGATCATGATGATGAAGGTTGCGAGGGCTGTGCTGAGATTTACAGTTGTCCATTCCCTATTTGTGATTGCTGCCGTGGATCAAAGATGCATGACAATGGAGAGGTTGCCGACATGATCAGGAGCTCGAGCTCCGCTATTTATGGCCGCTATCAGATATTGGATGACCATACGGAGATGTTGGATGAATGTGGGGGGGATGAGTTCCAGTCAATAAGGGTAAATGAGCGGCCTGAAACTGTTCTGGAGAATGATTTCTTTCACAATGGAAATCCAGTCGAAGATAAGGAATGCTCAGAATCAGGTCTGCCGGACAAGGAATTGCAGATGTTTGACAATAATGCAGCTGATGATAGCAACCGCTTGAGTAAGTCTTCTATTTATCACTTGTAATCCTCTTTATTGGTGTATTAAGAAGCTTTATTTATCGCTTAACCAAGCATGATGATTGATTTCTCTGTCTAACTTGAATAAGGTTGCTTGTACCGGTGGACTTTGATCTGAGCTTTCCTCTTTTCTTCATTTGCAGTTTATTGTAAGACTCATGTATAAGATCTTCATTGTGCTGTCTCCTACGTTCTTCTTGTGTTTTCATTTCACCTTTATGAGGTGACCATTCTCTCATATCAGTAGACCTTGGCCATGAATAATGGAACTTCCTTCCCTATTTGACTTGGTTTTGTTTCATTATATAATTCCTGGGTAACAACTTTAAAGATGATTTATACTGGTCTGCATTTTAATGAGGCTGTTACTGTTCAGTGCTTCTGGCATGCCTGAATTTTGCTGCACCTCGATCAGAGAACATTGCTTTTTTTGTCCTGTGAGAACTACTCCGTAGTCTCTCATATTGATCATCTGAGATTCTGAATGTACTCTGGACGATTTTTATTTCTTTTCTGTTCCATGGTGACTTGTGGTTGCACTTTTGAAGTATCATCCTCATTGATGTTTGTCTTTGAATGCAGACTATGATCCCACACACAATAAAGATCTCAGAGGGGATTCATGTAACAGAAATCTAATCTTCGTAAACAAGATGGATGATGAAGAGTTACAAAAGGAATCTTATAGTGTGCCACCATCTGAAGAGGAGGCTTCCAAACAAGATGTTAATTATCCTTATGGATTTGGGGATTATGGGACAATTGGTAGAGACTTGGAGGACTCTAGAGCTGTTGGCGTTGAAGGAGAAGATGGTATGGATGATGAGCTTCAACTTTATAATTCTTGTGAGGATGAGATGGAAATATTTGACTTGAGAATAGTTCATCGGAAAAACAGGTTTAGATCCACAACTTCCTCTTGGAACTTTTTGCGAAAGCAAATTAAACAAAATCATTGTGCTGACATATTATTTGCAATCAATTGCAGGACTGGTTTTGAAGAAAATAAAGATTTGTCAATAGTTTTGAATTCAGTTATAGCAGGCAGATATTATATCATGGAATATCTTGGTTCAGCTGCATTTAGCGATGTTGTCCAGGCACGTGATCTTCATACAGGCATAGATGTGTGCCTTAAAATAATAAAGAACGATAAGGATTTTTTTGACCAGAGTTTGGATGAAATTAAACTCCTCAAATTTGTTAATAAGCATGATCCTTCTGATGAACGCCATCTATTACGCCTTTATGACTACTTCTATCATCAGGTATGCATTTTTTGTTTTGTATATGTTATCACCGGTACAATGTCAAACACTTGTTTTTCCTTGTTCCCTCTAGGTATCGTTTTCAGTCTCTTGATTCAGTACAGATCATTAGTTTATATTTCCTTTTAGCTAATGCTGCAGATTGATTGATGGGGTTTACTCTTATGTCAAATCAATCTGTTTCCATAGATGATTTTACTTGATCTGCATTGAGCATTGTTCAATCCCTTCATTCAGTACAGATCATTGGTTTATATTTGCTTTGTAGCTAATGCTGACGATTGATCAACAGTGTGTTCTCTATGTCATATTACTCTGTTGTCATAGATGATCTTACTTGATCTGCATTGCAAGCATTACAGACTGCCAGTGACCATCTCATTCAGTTAAATCTGTAACTCATAAAGAATTTAGATAAATGACACGACATCCATCACAGTGGAGGTGGAACAAAAACGAGTTTTGATTAGCACTGGAAGCTTCAGTGCATTTCTCACTTGCAAGGGCAACATAAAGTCATGTAGAGGCTGTAAATGATGACAATAGGAGGCTTTGTAATACGAATAAGTAACAAATGATTTTAGTGGTAACAGATGCAAGGGAGTAAACATGTCATATTTATTCCAAAATATGGGAGTCCTTAAACTTCTCTATATCAAGTTATTGCAGCAAAGAAGGTTCTTCTTATCCATAAGTGCATGCAAGGCAAAGTATGTGCAAGGATCATGCCAAGCACTGAGATGAATGGTTGTATTCTCTTGTTTGCTCTCCGGATTCTCATCTAGACCTGAAACATATTGGACTCCAAAAACCAAGCTCTTCACACAATGAGACCCCAATTGCAGTAGAACAGAAACCATAAAGTAATGCTAGTCCAGTAAGCTAAGAGTCTGCTGCAAGAATCAGATAGCTACCACATGCCAGCCCAACCTATCCTCAATAAATTCCTTTTGACGATGCTACATTGGTGAAAAGTCCATATTATTACATCATTACTTAAAATTCATATTTGAATAGTATTATATTAATATGTATCAACTTAGTGACTGTTGAGTTTTGATCTAAAAAAGTAAGAATGATTATTTCTAGTGATTGGGTGGGAAAAATCTCTTCCCCCTCTTAATATTTTGAAGACATTATGTATTTTCTTTCATATATTCTCCAAATATGTATTCAAATATCCAAAACTTTCGAGCAATAAAGATGTGCTTTCTCCACCATCTATGAGTTGTTTCTTGTGTTTTCTTGGTATTTTGTATATGGATGTGTTCTTTTTTTGTCAAAACTGATTGCAACTTTTAAGAAATAGCATATAATGATAATGTCCTGGTTCTAGTTGATAAAGAATGTATCCTTACATCACACAATTAAAATGCTACAGGAACATCTTTTCATTGTCACGGAGTTGCTACGAGCTAACCTGTATGAATTTCAGAAGTACAATCATGAATCTGGTGGTCAAGTGTATTATACATTGCCTAGAATACAGGTATGTGATTGACTCATCATAGTTCATGAAAAATGTGTTGAGCTATTTAATGATAATTAGGGAGCATATGGAAATTAATGATGATACAGGAAGCACAATTAGCATCCGCTGCAATTGAAATAGTTTTCATCTTTCAGTCGTTTCGTCTAATAGCATAATAGAATTAATACCATAGAATCCATACATTCTTTCACTAACATCCTCCTCATTCAAGCAATTTCAAGACAAAATGTGGTCAAGGACTGAACTTGTGAATATCGGAACACCTTTTTTCTCTTAAGGTTGTCATTAGCATTTTAGAATCTAAATAACTCTCATTTTTATTATTAGTTGTTATATTTTTTTCAATGACGGATTACATTGAATTATCCTTCTGTTACAGGCTATAGCTCGACAATGTCTAGAGGCCTTGGAGTACCTGCACAATTTGAGGATAATTCATTGTGATCTGAAGCCTGAGAATATTCTTATCAAGAGTTATAGCAGATGTGAAATCAAGGTTATTGACCTCGGAAGCAGTTGCTTCGAGACAGACAACTTATGCTTATATGTACAGTCTCGTTCTTATAGGGCCCCTGAAGTTATCCTAGGTCTCCCATATGATCAGAAGATTGATATCTGGTCTCTAGGCTGCATCCTTGCTGAGCTTCAAACTGGTGATGTAAGTTTGGATCCTATATTTCTAGGTTTAAATCTATAAAATATGCTTTTTTAACAAGAACCAGAAAATGATTTTTACTTTTTTATATCGTTGAGAGCTGCCCTCTTTATTTAGTTGCTTCTGAACTAGCTTTCTACACCACTTATTAAGGATGTGAATTATCTGACTTCTGCCGCAGGTAATTGGCTTCAGAATGCAGAATCTTGTTTATAAGAATCTTTTAAGTCAGAAAGACATTCTTGTTTTAAGCTTCTTTGTTCAGTCCTCAATATAGATTTCATTGTGTAACGAAGAAAAGGGATTAATGCTGCAAATTAGGAGGTCAATACCCAAGGCATATATGCATAGGAGAAAACTAAGGTTTATGGAGGCCTTTGAAGAGTAAAAGATGGGTTGAAATAAAAAAAATCATTTAATCTGAATTTTTTTATTTTTTATTATTTCAAATAATACTGATCATGGTTAAAAATTTGATGGAACGGTGCACAGTATACTAATATGCTAGGCAGTACCGAGAGGAGGAAGAGGAGGAAAAAGAGAATAAGAAAAGGAGATGGATGGGAGGAGTAGTAGTGAAGGAGGAGGAGGCATGGAAGAGGAAGCAGAGAAGTATGGGGCGGACGGGCTGGCCGGTGGAGAAACGTTAGGCATCATGTGGCATGAGGAAGATGAGGGAGCGCAAGGCAAGAGAAAAGCTGTCTAGTACCATATATGGACTGATACAGGCGATATTTACTATTATTTAGTACCGTGTATTGTTCATTGTCAGACTGATAAATACATCTATGGACTAATACAGGTGATATTTAGTACCATGATGCCAACATCTGATCATAGGTAGGTAAAAGACCTGTTGTCAAGGAACTAATACAGGCGATATCACATGTGATATCTTTACCTAAATGTGGACCTTAGGTCCCAAAAAACCCTTTTCTTCTGAAACAACTGTACCATGTTGGTAGTGTTTTTTCTATCATCTACCCACAATGTTTTGTAAACCATTTCTATCTCATTATTAAGCATTTTGTTAAGAAAAAGACCCTGAATCATTATGCCTAAATTCTAATTCACTTAAATCTTAATTGCTGTTTAGTAATTAGCTAAGAAAGTTCTAATTGGAAATGGTAGACTCAAAAGCATCTAAACATCTTTCTTTGTAAAGATAAGTCCTGCAATCTAGCTTTTCCAATCAATTCTAGGTATATGACTGTCAAAGATTGTTAAACACACAGATATCTTCAACTGCAAGAAGCTCAAAACTGCTGGTCCAGGACAAGTTGTTAATGTCTAACAAATTGACAGATTAAATTGATAACACATGCCTAGTGCTCAATGTTTTAATTTAGCATTATTTTCCATGTTTTCCCCTACTAGATAGTTTGCTAAATCATTATTCATTAATGTGCTGAATATATGAATAATTCCTTGAGAATTTTTTTCAGAGAAACCTATACTTTTTTGCAAGCTGCTAGGAAACATCTTATAATTTTTCATGCTCAAACTATATCAGTGTACACAGAAGAGGTTATGATCTAGAACTTCTCTGCTACATCAGGTGCTATTTCCAAATGACTCGGTCACCATGATACTTGCTCGCATTATTGGGATACTTGGTCCGATTGACGAGGAGATGCTTGCACTGGGTCGCGAAACTAGTAAATACTTCACTGAAAATTGTGACCTTTATCACAGAAACAAGGCTAGTGTCGCTTTCTTGTTCCTACTTTTGACATAAGCATTTCTACTTGCACTAATTCACTCAAACTTAAATCAATTGTTGGATAGTTTGTTTTCTTGCAACCTTGTAAGTTGTAGAGGATCACCCTTGGTGTGCCACTAGTATATTCTACGGAAGTGAATTATACCTGCTATGTACATGTGTCCATACTACATAATACATATATACAACCCTGGTTTGGCTAATTTCACTCTCTCCTGGTGGTATCAAGGTTGGAATGTATATCAAAATTTGTTACCAATGATGACAAAAGGTAGCTGAAACCCATATACATCGATGCGATTCACTGGATTTATCTGAGACTCTGAGAAAAAAAAGCAAATTAATAAAATATAATTTAAAAAAAAAGAGAAAAAAAGGGAATTAATGAAATTAAAGATCGGACATTCCCATGAAGGAGGTCCGATGTGTGTAGGTGCAAAAATACCTCTCTTGGGTACATAATGATATTGAAGAAGGTGAGCAGTGAATAATGATCGAACTTAAATGCACATCAGGATAGTTACAGAAATCTCTCCTTTTGGTACTTGGCCTTAGATTTGTGATAATTGCATCTCCATACATCTGATTGGAGGACCTTCATAATTTCTTTTAGTCACTCAAATAGTTAAATGTTACTTAAGGTGGAGCATCTGATAGCAGTAGACTTGTTTGGTTCAACTAGCATAGTACAAGTGGAGGAAATTTGTATAGGTTTTAGATATTAGATGTTCTACAAACAATCTTGTGGTGGCAGAACACTCAATATCTCTTTCCTACAAAATCAAACTGGTGGCGTCACACGTTGGTCAAATGCCCTCCAGTTCCCTGCTTGTTTATGATTGCATTGCAAGTGCATTGGGTATTATCTGCAATATACAAACTTTTATAGTTTTAATGTTTTTCATGCCATTTCAACTATCAACATGCTGAATAGAAATTTGCTTGTAGAAGTTTCATATGAGAAGTACTATTTTGTGACAAAAAATTTAGTATGCCAAACTACCAGTTGTAAGATTTTTCATGTGAAGTCTTGGTGAATGATTTTTTTTTTTTTTTTTTAATTCACCATCAAATGCCTGTATTATGTTGGTTGACACAAATCAGTTTCAAACAATGTATGTCATAAGCATCTTCGTTTTTGCTTCTCAAGGAATTGCAACCAATTGTTGATGTGAATTCTCACTTGCCATTTTATGTACTCTGAAACATACAAATTCTGATTTGCTTTATTAAAACTATTTATTTCTTTTTCTATCGCCAAATCTTTCACAGGAAACTGACCAAGAAGAGTATCTAATACCAGAGAGGTCCTCATTGTCACATCAACTGCAAGATTGTGATGCCAAGTTTATTGATTTCCTTTCTTACTTACTCCAAATAAACCCTAGGGGGAGACCAACAGCAAGAGAAGCACTAGAGCACGAATGGATTTCCTTCTCATACAAGTGAATCTATTAAGGTTTCGTAGGCAATAACCTGTTGCTGTGTCTTCTACTTGGGCATCCCAATTTTACCACACCAGTAAACACACATACATGTGTACCGAACGTGTAAATATATCAGGAACCATGTCTTTGTGTATAATCAGTTTTCTTTCAGAAGTTGTGATGCGGGTTCTTGTTGCTTATACTCAAATAGTGGTTGAGGAAGAAATGTAAGATGAGCAACACGAAGTTGATAATGAGTAGGATCGAAAGGGATTGAGGTATCGTGATGGTGATAATATGTAATATGGAGACTATTTTCAATACCTCACAAGAAGTCATAGTGACATTTGGCTTCAAATAAGATAGTGGTTTCGATGTCAAGAACGAGCCATGTAAATCTGACTGCAACTGTTCCGCGTGTGGCTTGTTTTTGCTAAAAATTGTTTCATTCTAAGCTGCCTACTTCTCATTATATTGTTGCATTTGATCTCGTGGACACTAGGCCTTGTTGTGTGGTATTTCAATGGATGAATTATCTTATAGTTTCTTTGATTATCTTCGATCAGTTTTTGAGATTTTCTAGCATAAATTGGATATAAAGTGTTTGGGAACATATTTGAAATGTACCTTAAGGAATAAATATAAATTGGTACTTGATATTTTTTTTCTTCAAATCACATTTGGCTAAGATGCTGATGTTATCTCAGGATAGCATTAATTTGGAAGATGCTAATATAAATTTTTGAATTTTAAAAATATCTTGTGATTTTATCTAAAATTATAAAATTGTCAAAATGATTCAGTGAAAAATCAATATGATTTATACTTTCTATAAAGGTACATTTTTATTTTATTTATATTTAAAGATTATTATTATATATATATATATGATTATATTTGTATTTATTATATATTTGGGCCATATGAAATTATTATAAGATCACTTACATTCATTTATTTATTTTATTTTATACTTATTAATTTAAATAAAAAAAATATGTATTCACATTTGAATAAATATTAAAAGGATAAATTTATCATAAAATTTCAATAAATTTTTAAAATATAATTTTATCATATAACATTACGTCAATGTATATCTAAAATATATTTTTCATCTATTATCTGGCGTTCCACAATTGTACATTTACTCAAATCCTTTTCCTCACATGTATATTAAAAATGTAAATGTTAACCTTTATCCATATAGGTTATTATAGCGTATGTTTTCTAATTGATTTGGAAGGCTCATAACGATGCATTGTTTATTAGCAAAAAAGGTAATACCTTACTCAATTTTTTCGTAAGATGATGGCTTGTGTTGCTATTGATCCTTTCCAGACTTGTCCCGAGGGCAATTATGCTCCCCTTAACTGGATTCTTGTGGTCCGGCAAAGGTGAGAAGTGGGGTGGTTTAAACTTAATACAAATGATACTTTTTTGGTGGGGAGAGAGAGAGAAAGAGAGAGAGAGAGAGAGAGAGAGAGAGAGAGGGGCTTCATCATCTACTTGTGGAGTGACAGTTGCTGAAAACTCTCAATGGTTGGTTTTAACAGGATTAAAAGATTTCATTGCTTCAGAATATTGTAGCAGCATAGTGCAACAGGTTGATCCCAATTTAGCATTTTCATCTGGAGGACTAATTTAAATCACCGGTCACATCACTCTCTCTGTTGATGGTCACTCACAGAGCCTAATACAAGTGTCCTGCTGGCTTTATGGCTATTTAGAGATCCAACAAGGAAGGTGCATTAGAGAGTCATGATTTGCCACACATACCCTGAAATCTTATATATGCTCTCTCGTGTTACATATGGTGAAAGAGAGAGGTTATGAGTACAGACAAAAGTAGCAAGATTGAGAAATCCATACCACAGCTCACTTTCTCATTGTAGGACTCATGCTAAAGCCTTGATTTGGAAGAACACCACTCCCATGGTCTCCAATCCCAATCCTCGGCGCAATTTCTCATCAGCTTTGACCGGATTACTTTGTACTATCTTCTGGTGGTGGGAAGCCGGATGATGGCGCAGGGACTACTTCCTCTGTAAGAAAGCTTAGTGTCATAACTACATCAGCCATCAACGGGCGAACTGAAGCCTCTTCTTGGAGACACATCGCAGCGACGGCAACTGCTTGGCTCAAGCCCTTCGCCGGATAGTCACCTTGTAGAAGTGGATCAACCAGCTCATGGAACCTCTTCTGGTCTCTAAACATGGGCAATGCCTGAGAAACAAGTGGGAGTTACACCAACATGAAGCTGAACTAATCAATGTTAGAAGAATGATCCTTAAAGGAAGCAGCTACTTTAAAGGATCCACGTTGGTCAGCTATAGTTGTTCCTGCAGGGAAAAGAAAAAGGCTTGATGATTTCGTACCCAAGCAACGAGGTTCTGTTCATTCGTTGGCTTGCTTGTGTCGATCGCCCTCCTCCCCGTGATCAACTCGAGCATGACCACTCCGAAACTGTAGACATCTGACTTCAAAGAAAGGTGGCCTGTTCTTGCATACTCAGGTGCACAGTAGCCATATGTGCCCATCACCCTGGAAGAAACATGGACTTTATCCCCCATGGGACCGAGCTTGGCAAGCCCGAAATCCGAGAGTTTTGCGTTGAAATCTTCATCAAGTAGAATGTTGGATGATTTAAGATCGCGGTAGATCACAGGTGGGTTGGCCTTCTCATGCAAGTACTCCAGACCTTGAGCGGCACCATATGCTATCTTCATCCTAGTGTACCAGCTTAGAGGTTTCTGATTAGCTGAGACATCTGGAAACAGGAAAAATAAACAATTAAATTCCAAATATTGCAAAGCAGTTTGCTGGTGAGAAGGTTTGCTTATCAAGTTATGGTCTAAGATAAACATTGCATAAATTCTAGGAGCCTACCGCACAATTTGCATCAAAGAAATCATGAAATAAGCAAATGCCACGAAGAAGAGTGTGGCAGGATGATGTGCATGGTAGAAAGACATAAACCAAGCTGTTCTTGTGACAGTACCTACAAGGTGGTCTTCCAAGGAGCCCATGGTCATATATTCATAGACCAAAAGCCTTTGATCACCATCGGCGCAGTATCCAATAAGCTTGACCAGATTTTGATGATGCAGAAGACTGAGCATCAACACTTCAACAACAAATTCTTTGTTGCCTTGGAAGCCATTCCTGTCTAGCTGTTTAACAGCTACAATCTGACCATATCACACAAATTAAGAGGTTTCTTAAAAATGTCAAAAGAAGTTAGAGATTGAAAAGTATATTTCACTTGATTTACCTGTCCAGTGTTCTCAAGGGAACCCTTGTAAACTCTACCGAATCCTCCTTCGCCCAAGAGGCATTCAGGTAGAAAATTATTGGTCGCCGAAGCAAGCTCACGGAATGTGAATGTCCGTGCTGCAATATTTCCATTTCCAACATCTTGAGTTTCTTTTCTGGAGGGTTTTTGTGCCTGAAAATCTGCACAAAGGAGAAGTTTGGCAGTAAATCTATAAGAAGGATGAGCAGTAACAGATGGCTTTTTACGAGTATGAAAATGGAGAAATATCTGAACAATGCCAGAATGCACGAATGGAGCCTAAACAAGACGATGCTAGAATAAAATTGCAACATATTTGGGCGCTCAAAGGTATCATACCAAATAGATCCTGTTATCCTTCTGCTCTTCTCAAAAACATGTAACAGTTAAGAATGGAAGTGTCTTAATGTTGCCTATAAAATACAATTATTTATGTAAATACAGAGAACTTTAGCAAGAAATTGAAGCAATTGAAGGCAAAGTTGGAAGAGGAAAAAGACAACTTCTGAATAGTTTCTGCAGTCCTATTTCAACCACATTCTACTCTAGTACTTTTTGAGCCACATTGATTGCTATAATTACAGACATGATGTTATTCACCAAAAAGTTTCTTGTGCATACTGAGTTTTAGACTTAATCGTGCTCACTTGGTTGATAGTTTAGATCTCTTGTAGGTTAAAACGAATCTATTTCCTTAAAAAAGTAAACAAAAAGTTTGAAACCAATCTAAATTCCAATACCTTAGTCTCATTGTATGCTAGCTACTACTTCAAATTCGCTATAACAAATTTTGATTATGGAGTTGGAAATTTTAGTCCGTTTGGATGCAAATGATGTAGGTTGTAGTTCCATGATTGCAATATAATTTATTCTGATTTCTGTTGGAAAAAAACTTTACTACAACAAATTATCATACGAATCACATGATTCACTCATAGAAAGAAGAATCAGAAAAAAAAAAATATATTTTTTTTGACTAGAGAATACCAACATAATTTTTGTCACAAGGCCTATCGAAGTCAAAGATTCAGCCCAGGCATCGACTTGCTATTCCAAACTGCAGAGTATATCTTTGACATCCACCAATCATAAAAAATGACATAATTTTCCTAACTGGAGATGCTATTAAATTGCAAGTTTATCCATGCAAGAGTAATAGATTACAGCCATTGGATGTAAGCAGGACAGTCGGTCATGAAGTAGTTAACACAGCTTTCCAATTTCTTGACCAGCCTTGATAAGCAATTGCTTGCCATCACCTACTCATAATCTAAGTCAATTCTTTGCAACCCTCGCAGAGTTTTATCAAGCTCTTTGGCCTTAAAAATGAATCTAGATAAACACAAGCACAGCTAATAAGGAGAGAAAAAAAAAAACCAAGATTGGAGTTGGCATGACATTTATACTGCTATGTAGCAATCCAACATAAAGAACATATTTAATTTTCACTTAAATGTACCAAGAGTTTGGACTTGGGAGCAAAAAAGAAAATTGTTCCAAACACGACTTGCTTTCTAAAATGGTTCATGATTCCAGTTAAGTCAGAGATTGAGCTTTTAACTTCATCAGAAAATGTTTAATGAATCTCATGATAAAAGAAAGCCAAATAGATGACAGTTTCATGTTTGCAATTTGCATGCTTTGACACACATGATGAAAGCTTGTTGTAGTTCTCACTTTGCCTATCCTTTGATCATTTAAAGCAGAGTAGAACACAATTTGACTTGAGAATCATTTTCAACATTTGGAACAAAATAAAGCACCTCGACAAATGTGCAATTAGCATCCTAAATTTCAGGAAGTTGAATCCTCAGCTGTTAGATAATTAAATTCGCAAAGGTATCTAAATAGATTATTGATGATTTGAGATTGGGTCATCTGTCAGGCAGTAATTTGGTTCTGTTTTCACTGAGAGCATCAAAAAGCGACAGCAAACACAAAATAGAAAAGAAGAAAAAGAACATGCAATCCTTAGTTCGAGACATTATTGCACGAACACAGGTTAACAAGGTTAGGCTATCAAGAACGTGGATGAAGAAGAAGAAGAAGCTAGAACTCACCAGGCTTCAGCTCATTATCCTTGACGACACGTGCGACCGGAGAAAGATCCTCCTCAGCGACGTTCTTCTTCGAGAAACAAGGAAAGCAGCTCATTTCGCAGAACGCGACTTGGGTTGCCTCTCAATTCGCGTCGACTGCCCCCCAATCTGCAGGCAAAATCCAAGCTTTGTAAGCTACAAATCGGAAGAAACATTTCTCTGAGAAGGCGTAAAACTACATCCGATTTACCAAAAAGATGAAGGCTTTCCGGCACCGAAGCCCTAAAATCCCCAAAGATTCCAGAAAATTCAACACGGTTAGAAAATTTGGTCAATCCTAGCTCACAAAACACTACATCAACGTCACCCCAGGTTCGTCAAAACAAGATTCATCGCGTAACGCGCAAGATATCTAGATTTCATTCAAGACGCCCCTGAAAGGCTTAGGAGCCCATCCGGGGAGATCCAAGTCCCTCGTAGGGGGGGGTGCGAGTCGGCTCAAAGCAGGATCTTTAATCAAGGAATAGAGGTGGAACAAGGGAAGAAAGGAAGCAACTTTTTTTGGGGGAGGGGGGCAATGGGCAGCGGTGGCTCCTCCGGAAGTGGTGGGTGGGATTTGAGGACATATTTGAACCGCCCTCGGGACCAAACGTGGATCCAAATTCGCGGGACGGGGAGGGAGACGAGGGAGGCATCCCCGTTGGCATAACCGGTTTTAAATATGGGAACCATGGGAACCACATCCGAGAACAAGAAACGGACGTGAGGGAACAAGTCTCGAGAAAACTGCCTTGCATCACAACCACCCCAGCCTCAAGATTCGTGCCACGACGTGAATGCTCGTCGTGCCTTGCACCATGCTGGCGCGCAACGTGAGACACACAAGCGTGTCTCCGTGTACGATCTCTTCTCTTTTTCTTGGATACGCGTATATGAGCACTCTATTCATGCAGCCACCTAAACGCATTCTACAGCTCTCCGTTGTCACTATTTTTCAATCGTATATTATAATTATTAGATTAAGTGATTCTTTATAATTAGATAAAAATATATATTAATTAATAAAAAAATATATATATATATATAATTTTTTAGAAGATATTTTTGATGGGAGTAACTCTCGTAATAACTTATTCTAGATTCTTTGTTCTCATTTATAAATAGAAAATGACTTCCAGAAACTAAATAACTCATTATAGATGATATCAAAAGATACATATCATAACATCGATATAATATTATTTGATTTTTTTATATTATATATAATATATAATAATTTTTAACTTACGCATGAAACTATGAATATAAAAATGGTACCGTAAGCAACTCTTGTTGTCAACTAATTGCTAACTCCAGAAGTTGGATTTCAGTTGTTTAGCTAATGACTAAACATATCGTAGATGAGTATTTGACTAGATATTTGATTTTTATGAATTTCGACTGTCTATTTATGTAAAAGTTCTTATCAAAACGTTATTAACAAACAGAATACATGAAAAGAGTCGAGTCGAAACAAAGAAGATTCTTTTACAAAGATAATTTCCTTGAGTTATCTCTTTTTTCTTTTGTCACATATAATAATCGTAGCTATATTGGACGCTTATGTGCTTCAGTTGTGGGAAATTTTACTTCTTTTTAATATTTATAAAAATAAAATCAATGTTGTTACTGCTCTTGGTGAGACACCAAACATGATTTCGGTGACCGTGGCAGCGTTCCAAATGTAAAACAACGTGGAGCTCCGCGATTGGTCAGCTGGTGATGTTGCTGCTCTTGGTGAAACACCAAACATGATTTTGGTGGAGCTCCGCGATCGATCACCTGGTAATGTTTGTTCGGGCTTTTCGTCTCACCACGAGCCTCACCTTTTGCAGGCGTTATCCACGGATCGGCGTCAACGTGACCCAAACTTGGCCCCGACTGACTTCTACTCTCATTAGAGAGGTGGGTCCCATTGGCAATGCACGGGCCACCGACTTGGTGATTTCGCGCGGTCCATGGAATAATTTTCTGGTAATCGAGAACTGAGGAACGATAAAAGCCACAAAGAACCCGAAGCATGGGAAATCGTGATATTTCTACCCGCTTGTTTTTTTATCTCATTTTATCGCCTCATCTCGGCTTCAGCGTCTCACCGCCATTTCCATCGTCGCCTCGGCTCTCCTCCTCCGCCTCTTCCTTCACTCAAACCCTTGCTTCCCTGCGTCGGGTCTGATGCCTATTGGAGAAGCATCGTGCTTCTGTTTCGGGTCGCGTGAATCTAATCGGCCGCGCCGGAAACCCTAGTGTCAGTCCCGCCCTAAGTCCTTTTTTCTTTCCCTTTTTGTCTCCCGATGGTCTACGGCCAGGATCCGTCGGAAGCACTACTCCAGGCCGTCCGGGACGCACTCTCCCCGCTGGAGTCGGCGGTCCTGCGCGCCGCCAGGGATCTGGAGTCCCAGTGGCTGAATTCGAGGGGCGAGTGCAAGAATGCGGAGCCCCCGACGAGCTGCCATGGATTGGCGAAACCGAAGTTGAGACAAGCTGTGGCTGTGTCCGTCGTGGCTTCTGAGGATAGGAAAAACGGCCCCATTAAGTCCTTTCTTGGCGCTTTGTTTCCGAATTGTTCCCGCGGGGATGGCGTCCGTGGTCGGACAGGGAATTCATCCAAGAAAGGAAGAGGAGAAGACGATAAGGATAAATCTCGCGTGAATTGCTTGCCCTTTGCGGCTACTTGGTCACTTGTTCTTAACAGCTTTCTTCAGGCGTGTCCGCGACCACTTAAATCAGTTAGGAAGTGTTTCGGGAATCAATGTCGAGAGGATGACTCCCTCTCTGAGCCTCGTCGTGGTAAAACTGCAAGGAGAGGATCATACAAGGTCGCATATTGGGATAAAACCGATAAATCAGCTTCAGTTGACGGAGAAACGTTGTCACTTGAGTTAATTTTTTGCTTTGCATTGGACAGTTTAGTTCAGAATCTTCAGATGTTAAGTTTGAGTCACCAGAGGAGCAGCGCTAAGAAATATGATCAGCCAGGGGCTTCTGCTTCTTCCTGGCCTCCACAGTTTGATCACTTGAAGACAATCGAGGGGTTAATTAATGGAAAGAAAGCAGATTTTGATGGAGTTCTTTCAAATTTGGGTTTTGCAAGGGTTGGAGGGGCTCCAGCTAGCTTTGTGGGAGCCACTTCATCTGTGAATACTGAGGGTGCGAGTCATGCCAATTGTGATGATAAAGAAGAGCCTATGAGTAGATCACCGCAGAAGGTTGCCAGTGGGTTGCTGAACATTCCATTGTCAAATGTCGAACGCTTAAAATCAACACTCTCCACTGTTTCTTTGGCTGAGTTGGTTGAGTTCATGCCTCATTTAGGGAGGTCCTCGTCTGACTATCCCGACAAGAAGAAGTTGTTCTCAGTTCAAGACTTTTTCCGTTACACCGAGGCAGAAGGTAAACACTAAGATGTTTTTGTAGTTCTTTAACCATATAACCATCTTAATGGTCCCAACTGAGCTGTGTGTCTTTATTAATCCATGTCATAGCTTCAATTTTGTTATCTTATTTTTTCCTGTATTAATGGTTGTTTGCACACAAATCAACATGCACAACAATGGTGTTCTTCAAAGTTCTTCAATTCACAATCCATTAGCCTGGAATTGATTTTTTAACTAATCTCTAATAGCTAATAATATGATTATTTGGCATAAGGTGTCTTTTTAAAGAACTCATTGTTCAGTTGAGTTTACAGGACAATTCCTACAAACTATTGATGCTCACAGATGTGTACTTCTCTCTGCCTAACAAGTGCCAACAATTACCTGGAAGTTTGAGCTTTGAGAGGCTATTTAGATAACTAAATTATGGTCTGAGTTCTGAAGTTAAAACATTGAGCACTGGCTATGAGATTAAACAAACAAGCTAGAAAACAGCAGGGTAAGTCTGACAGACTTGAAACTCACTGTTAATGTCTGTGTTGTGTATTCTCATTCGAGCTTCCTTTTGTGCCGAACATGGAATATCAAATGTTGAATGTTTTATCTCAACATAGAACACACAAAATTAGTATGTACAGGTGGTACATTTAAAGGAAAAAAACATTAGGTTTCACATGTGGAAATATCCCTACATTTTCTTATGAATATCTGAAATATAAATATTTCTGAATATTATTTTCCTTTTGCTAAATTTCTATGAATATTCGAAACATGTCACATGCCTCTTCACACACGCAATGATCAATTATGCCCTATACAGGTAAGATATCATCAAATTTGCCCATACTGTATCTATAGAGCATTCACACGGTATTTAGAGAGACACCGAGGCCAAGATGGGCCCATCACCATTTTCAAGTTCTGCAAGTTTTGGATCTTTTTATATGGCTTACATTTCATACTTCTTTACTACAGCAATATTTTTGGATGATATTAACTGATATATGTTAGTGCCCAACCTGTAAATGAGTGTTTTTACTGATCATCTTCACAGGTTATCAATTGATGTATATGGTGCTTAAATGAAGAAGCATTTGAGTTTCATGTCTCTTGTTCTTTGCTACAGGAAGGCGGTTTTTTGAGGAGTTGGATAGAGATGGTGATGGCCAAGTTAACCTCGAAGACTTTGAAATTGCAATGAGAAAGAGAAAATTGCCAAGGAGGTATGCCAAAGATCTTTTGCGGCGTACTAGAAGCAACTTGTTTTCAAAATCAATTGGATGGAAACAATTCTTGTCCTTGATGGAGCAGAAGGAGCCAAAAATTCTTCGAGCTTACACAACCCTTTGTCTTAGCAAGTCTGGAACCCTTCAAAAAAATCAGATTTTGACATCGTTGAGGAGTGCGGGACTTCCTGCCAGTGAAGATAATGCCATTGCTATGATGCGTTATCTCAATGTAGAAAGTGAGGGATCAATTTCGTACAGTCATTTCCGCAACTTCATGCTTTTGCTTCCATCGGAGAGACTTGAAGATGATCCTCGGTATGTCACGATACATAAATTATCTGGAAACTCAACTTTATGCAAGTTTTTGGACATAATCTGGCTTCTAGATGGTACATCCATGTCATGTTCGTTGAGTCAATATGTTCTCTGATCATTGAATTTATTCTAATATTGTTTATGCAGCTAGTTCATAGAGTTTGTATATCATTTCATGTACAATCTAAATAGTACCCAGTAACAGTATTGTATTCCAATTAGAAAAGGTTAGTTTATGGGATTATAGTTAATCTTTATGCTTAATTTAATATATACAGGAACATCTGGTTTGAGGCAGCTACAGTGGTATCTGTTCCCCCACCAGTGGAGATATCCACTGGGAGTGTTTTAAAGTCAGCTTTGGCGGGAGGTCTTGCAAGTGCACTTTCTACTTCTGTGATGTATCCTGTCGATACAATGAAGGTAACCCTATTAACTTAAAAGCATGAATTTAGTATAATGTAAGTCATGCCTTATGAATTCTTTCGTAGTTTTAAATTAATACTAAGAGGTTATAGGCATTGATTAATTGAAGTTAGTTCACTTTATCATGTAGAATTACTTCAAATACTAGTTTACAAATTTAAATCCCTTTATAGGTTTGTACTTTTAATATATATCAGCTGGTATTTTGTTGACAAAACTGCTCTCTCTCTATATATATATATCTATGCATCTGAAGCATACGGAGGAATAATACTTGCTTTGTCAATGTGTCGTTCATTAGGCAAGTTGAATTTTCCTTTTCTTATACAAGGTTGCACAACTTGATATTGATAAATAAATGTTTCTTCCTTTGGTTGAACTTTGGAATTTTCTTTTCTTGGGGACCTTTTGGAATCTGAGAGCATAGCGAGGTGCTCTCGGATATTAAAATTTTAAAATATATATCATGGTTGATAAAAATAAAATTAATCCATCAAAAATATATCCATTTAAAGTATTAAATTACATTGTCCATATCTAATAACATAATTGATAAAAAACAATATTAACGTCAAAGATCATTAAAATCTACTTCATTCTTAATCTTGTTATCTTCTTCCTCTTCAACTTGTATCATCTTCCTCTTCAACTGATTTACATTTCTCTTGTTCATCTTCATCATAATAAGTTTCTTCCTCTTCGACAATTATATATGATGAACTTGAGACTTTTTCATTCATCTTTATTCTTGCCAGTTGTCTTGTCTATGTTCTTATTTCTCCAACACCTGAATCTATTATTATATCTTTAAATATCAAATTATCATCATTAAAGGCAGGCTCATCTTTAACATTTTCTAAGTTCGCAACCATTTCTCCTACTAACCATTCGTTTGAATCATCTATATTTTCTAACAAAATTGGATCAATGCTATCTCACAAATTATAATGCCTTTAATGCTTGACTATACTTTATGTAGAAAATATCATGTATGTGTTGATGCTTCAACCAATTTGTCATATCATACGAATTAATGATCCATTTAGTTGTATTGATATCTAAAAAAATAAATTAGTTGAAACAAAATATTTTTATATACTTCTACTGTTGAAGACACTTTAATTTTGATCACAACATACAAACACTACAAGTCAAACTTAGAATTTTTATAGTTAATTGCTGCAAGTTCAGTGTAAAATTTTCAAATAAGCCCCATCATCCAGTTGCAACTTTAAATTTAACTATTAACAATAATATAATTTAAAAATTTACATGATGTTAATTATATGAACTTAGAAATACTTGGGACTTAGTAGCCATTGATTAAATAGCCACATGAATTCTAACAAGACCCTCAACATGCTTATATAAATATATTTCATTGATGATCTTGTCTTGAACTTCAATGTTGGCAACCAATCTTATAATGCATTGATATAACTCTGATACAACTTTTGCATCAAACTCAACGAAAAAGTTTTTAACAAAAAAGTTCTAGGTTTAAATAGTGCCCTACTGTATGTAATGGATGATGAAGTTTACATTCACATCTTCTATCTGATGGAAAGAATAGAATATAAGAACAATTATTGAAGAAGCTTTATTTTATTGAAGAAGCTTAAATGCATTAACATGTCCCTCTCCTATTTATACAGATTAGGAGGGAGGATTTTTTCTTCAACAGAATAGAGGATTTCCCTCAACAGAATAGAGAGATTTCCTCATATAGTTGGGGAAATTTTATCTGCTATCATGCCCCCGCAAGATGGTGCTCCTGTCAAGGATACTAATCTTGGATCGATGTAAAGTAAATGATTCTGGCGAGAGAGGCTTAGTGAGTAGGGCAGAGAGCGATCACTCCATCGGTTGGTGTTGATGTTCTTTAGCGCGTACGACGCCGACGACCGCAAAGAATGGAGAAAGCTATAACAATGTTTGTGAGGAGAGAAGAAAGAAGTCAGCAGAGGAGGAAGTTGTAGCGATGTTGCAGCGATGCTACAGCAGAGGAGGAAGCTACAGCAAAGGTGCAACAGAGAAGAAAGTTGCAGTAGAGGTGCAACAGAGGAGGAAGCTACAACAGAGGAGGAAGCTGCAGCGATGCTACAATAGAGGAGAAAGCTATAGCAGAGGAGGAAAGGTGCGGTAGTGCTGGTGAGCACAGCACTAGAGACGCCATAGCGGAAGGGAACGAACGTTGGCGCAGTGTGGCAGTAGAGAAGATAGTTGCCGTTCACCGAGGAGGAAAGATTTGTCGCACCGATGGCCTTACGACGAAAAAGCAGTGGTAGAAAACCTTTTCTTTTGCCGTCGGAGGTGGAGAAGCAACAGTAATGAGTCGGCAACGAGAAGAGAGCTTGCTCTAGGCAAGTGGCTCTGATACCATGATGGAAAGAATAGAAGATAAGAATAATTATTGACAAAGTTTTATTTTATTGAAGAAGCTTAAATGTATTAAGCTGTCCCTCTCCTATTTATACAGATTAGGAGGGAGGATTTTCCTCAACAGAATAGAGGATTTCCCTCAACAGAATAGAGAGATTTCCTCATATAGTTGAGAAAATCTTATCTGCTATCACTATCGATGATTATAAAAATATTTATATATGTTTTTTATTTCAACCAAAAGATTTTTGAATTTTTTCTTTGACTCTATCAATAGTCTCATAAATATTATTTTATAAATATATTCTATGGTTGGTTTTTTTTCATTATCTATGAGCCAAAAAACTCGAATGAGAGGGCCCATTACTTTCAATGCACGGCCCATATGATTCCAAAATGATGGCATCAAAATAACATTACTTATCCTTTTGCCTTTTACTTCTTTTGTCCATTTGCTTAACACCTATTTCTCCGAGGTAAACATATTTCTAAGATTGTGCTTTTGCCTAGGAACACTGGAATGTGAATGCCAGGAGTGAAATGACAAATTGTGTGATACCATATCTCATCAATTCTTCTCGATGTTTATAATATTTTCAATATCTTTAACATTAGAGCAAGACAATGTGTTGCTCATGGAGTTTAATAGAAGTGTGGTCTTTTGGCTTGTAGTAACTTACCTGACAAAGAGAAAAATAAAATTAATATTGTTTAAAAAACATAAAAATAACATAATTAAAATATTCAAAGGAAAAATCATACCAAATAAAACATAATTGTTTTCATTGTTTGATATCGCTGGAACCACATTTTTGCTCTCCAGTTTTGCCAACAAACTTGTCAGGTAATTCATTTTTTTTTCTTCGGATTTTATAAAATATGATGCATCAATTGACTTAATATAGTTCCTAATGAACAATTGACCAAGAAATTAATTAATACTTCTTTGTCTCTTATTAGTCTAAGTATATGACATAACAGTATAGGCAATCATGCACCATTAACATCATGTAAAATTTTAAACTATATTATTTTTAATAGTTAAATTTAAATTTGTAGTTGAGAGGTGAAACTTATTTGAAAATTCTACATTGAACTTGCGGCAATTTGGTATAAAACTTCTGAGTTTAACTTGTAGGGCTGTGGGTTGTGATCAAAATTGGAGTGTTGGAGAATGTAAGTATAGAAGAATATTTTATTTTTAACTAATTTATTTTTTAGATATCGATGCAACTAAATATATCTTTAATTTGTATGATATAATCAATTCATACGAAGAAAAGAAATTGGTTGGAGCATCAACGCTTACATGATATAGTCTATATAAAGTATAATTAAGTACTAAAAGCTCATTATAATTTACGAGATACCATAGATATGATTTCGTTAGACGATATAGATGATTGAAACAAATGACTGATGAAAATAATGAGTGCTAACTTGGAAAATATTGAAGATGAGCTTGTCTTTGATGATAATAATTTGACATAGAGAGATATAGTATCATTTTCAGGTGTTGGAAAAATAAGAATATAAATAAACAAGAACAAGGATGAATAAAAAAGCCTCATGTTCATCACCTGCAATTGTCTAAGAGGGAATTTATTACGATGAATATGAACAAAAGAAATGAATATAAATCAACTAAAGAGGATAATGATGACAGGATTGAGGATGATGAAGTGGATTTTAATGACCTTTGATGCTAATATTATTTTTTTGTCATTTTTATTATTAGATATGGACAATGTAATTTTGATGTGTTATTTTTATTTTAATTTATTTTTTATCAATCATGATATATATTTTGTAAATTATCATATTTGGAAGTGCCTCGCTATGCTCAGGCGAGCACCTAGTGCCTCGGGTATTTTAGCACCTTTATGCGCCAGCTTTGACTACACTGCCTTTTTAAAACTTGTTTGTTGTTGGTTGATACTTCCAAACTAAATAAAATTTAGATAGGTAGAATCTTTACTTTCAAAATTACCACTTTTATTTATATCCTTTTCCCTTACAACTAGTAAGCTGATTGTTATGGATAAAAAACAACTTTGAATTATATTTTGTCTGCAACTAACCTGATCCGACAAATTATTGAAAGATGAAGTTGAAATACCATGTCAAATCAATGTAACATTTGATCCATATATAAGCTCTCTGTCATTTTGTTTCTGAATGGAAAATTTTGAAACATAAATGCTATAAGAAGAGCGAGTCTTATGTCACAGTAGGTTGTTCCTTTGTAACTTGGGTGACTAGGGTTGTCATAAAGAATACCTCTCTGCACCAGAGGGAATATTATGTGAACCTTCAAAACTCCACATTGGCAGTAGCCTTGTGTAGGTGGTCACCCTTTTTTAATGAATGTGGGCCAATATCAGCTTGTTGGAAGCCTTTTCTCATGAAGGGATCTTATTAGTTGTTTTGTGTAATAGTTTGATTTTTCACCTTCTATTACAGTCCTTATTATTATTTATTTATACTTCATATTATTAGTTTGCTCAATACTGTACAGAAAGTAGAAACATACCACCATGTACAACAAACTTAATAATAGATACAATAAAAATGTATATAGCAAAAGATTTTGCTATATTATTAGTTTGACTTATGCCTTTTATGCTTATAATAGATACAATAAAATATAGCAAAAGATTTTGTATTGAATGTATATATAAATTAATATGGGATTTTATTTATATAATTAAAAATGTATCCATTTTGTTTGTTCACTTCTAGTAGTCATGTTGGCATGGACAAACCTGGAAAGATATAACTGATATTTTGGTTTCACGTTATGCACCAGAATGCTGATTGCTAAAATAAATCTCTCCATGCGAATTGGAGAAACAATAGTATTTATTAGATTGATGTATTCCACAATGAATTTAGAAAGTGGTGGTTCTTAAAGTACATTACAAAGTAATCATACTATAAGTGAGAACATCTTAGCAAGTATTTCCAATTCCACCACGATGCAGTCTTTTCAATACCATGCTTGTTGAATTCTGATTGAGAATCACTTTTTCATCTTGTATGCTCTGAAAGCTGGTTGTAATCATTTTATATTTGTACTTCATCAGACACGTGTACAAGCATCAACCCTTTCATTTCCAGAGCTTGTTGCGAAGCTACCAGAAATTGGGTTTCGTGGATTATACAGGGGTTCTATTCCAGCAATCCTTGGGCAGTTTTCAAGGTAAGAGTTCTTTTCTACAGCGCTAGTTTTGAGTTGAAGCAAGACTGATTTGTATTGCATTTTACAGCCATGGATTGAGAACTGGTATTTTTGAGGCAAGCAAGCTTGTGCTGATTAATGTTGCACCAACACTCCAAGAGCTTCAGGTAATATAGTTGTCTATGAATTTTTTCTTCTTTATGAAAATTGGTTTGGCTCAACAATTTATTTTCATATTTTGTTGAGGCTACTTGCAATGGATCTTTGTTTGTTCAGTCACAAACCTATGTATATTGTATAGTTAAATATTATCACAAATTGCATTAGAATCTCATTCTCGTTCTTTGATTGAAACAACAAGACTTGTTTCTTTTAGAGAAACATCAAGGATAAAGTTGCTAAAGTGAAAAAGTTCATGTATCATTCAGATTTAAACAAAAAATATATTCCTCTATAGGTGCAATCTATGGCATCCTTTTGCAGCACGATCTTGGGAACAGCAGTTCGAATCCCTTGTGAGGTTTTGAAGCAGCGACTACAGGCAGGCATATTTGACAATGTAGGAGAGGCAATTGTAGGTACTCTACATCAAGATGGCTTAAGAGGTTTCTTTCGCGGGACCGGTGCCACACTTTGCCGTGAAGTCCCTTTTTATGTTGCTGGAATGTGTCTATATGCAGAAGCCAAAAAGGTATCATTTGGACTTGTTGATTGCTATTTATTGCTCGTCCTCGATTGAAGAGATTCTTTTAATATGAACATAATTGAGGTTGATTCAAGCTTTGTGATAAACTGTAATCTATAAGTTTCTATATTCCGCTAATATCTTGTGAATTGGCTTCTTAATGTTTCATGTGTCCATTAATTTTACATCTAATTATCTTAGTTTTGTTCTAGAATATTTTTGGGCATTCTTTTGTGCATTATTAATTTTCAGAAACAGTAGTGAAAGAGAGCAACCTAAACCTATTGGATACTAGGGTTTCCTCAGCTTGTTTGGAGTATCATCCATTAGTGCATGTGAATGCAAAGGTTTGTCATGTGTATCAACCTTCTCATGTGCAAAGAGGTCTGTCATTGCTCGATTAGTAGAAGATATAGCATTTTTCCTCTTCCAGCAAAGCTAAGGGCAAACACTGACCGACCTTCTCTGAGATAGACCCAGCATACATCATTCAGTAGTCTTTCTGTTTGAATGAGAATAATTTGAATTTTCATTTTATTAATGACTATCAATATCATCTGTCAACTAAATTATTACTCGAATACTGTATGTGGAAAAGCATTATTTGTTGTTGGATTCATTAAATTCATTATTTTTTTTTCGGTAAAATCCTCATGTTTGCTTTTTAAATGCGCTATGATAGGCTGCACAGAACATTCTCAATCGAGATCTGAAACCTTGGGAGACTGTTGCGGTGGGGGCTCTTTCGGGTGGGCTTGCTGCGGTTGTCACTACTCCGTTTGATGTGATGAAGACGAGAATGATGACTGCACCCCAGGGCTTGCCGGTATCGATGTCAATGGTGGCTTTCTCGATTCTTGGACAAGAGGGCCCTTTGGGGCTTTTCAAGGGAGCTGTTCCCAGGTTCTTCTGGATAGCACCTCTGGGTGCCATGAATTTTGCTGGATACGAGCTAGCGAAGAAGGCAATGGTCAAGACAGAACCCATCTCCGGGTAAGGTACACCCACCCTTTTTCGGTTTTCTTGCTTTTGGTACACACGTGAACCACCAGGCTGGGCAACTAACTAACTCCCTTTTTAAGCGGCCTTAAAATTCATGTACTACCCTCTCCTCTGCATGTTACTCGACCACCTTTCTCTTTGCCGTCTTCTTCTTTTTTTTGCATTGATTTAAGTGAGGGTAAAGTTTTCGTTCTCTCTTTTCTTGGTAAAATCCATCATCACTTTACAGCATCCAACTTTTGTCACCTGTGTATAATTGCTGCCTCGAAGGGAATAATCTTTTTGATGTGCTCTGAATCAGTACACACTTGAGATTGTATGCTAACCACAGAAAAAATTGGTAGATGATCCACTAGCAAAATTGGATGAATGAACCTTGTTTCTTGAGGTTCCAATCTTTTATATACCTAACCGACCCTTCTTCGTTGTCATGTCACTACTGTATGCTGGTTTCCGTTGACATCATTGTTTTGGCTGTATTTGATCAATAAATGTTAGTACTTTACTTTAGGTTCCCCTTTGATTCACATTTTTTGTCACAGGGTTCCGATTCGCTCTTCGAACAAAATGGAATTATTTTTTTTTTCAGCTTTTGAGATATTTATTCCAATTTCATTTATATTTTTTGTGCCTTGGCTTTACCATTTGTTTACAAACTGAACATGGCTGATACAACCTTTACCGAGGAATGCCTTGGTAAACTCTTTTTCTATTTCTCCCCACCGATCCACATCTCCCTTTCTCCAATAGAATGGCGAATGCCTACCTACGTCAACTCTTCGTTGGTCATTGATTTCACCCTTCCTGGTCATTTTGGAAAACCCCTTTCCACCAAGCCTCAAACCCCCTCCTCTTTTCCCAAGGAGCGCAAGGGTCCAGAATGTGTGGAAGCTTAGATGCTATTTTAGAAGCTAAACTGTAGAAGATTCAAAGCTAATTCCTCCTTATTGGGTTTGAAATTTGACCCAACAGAGGCGAGTTGGGCTTGCAAGAATCGGAAAAAGAGCCACTCGGTAAGTTTCTTAATAGGATTCCTCCTTAATTTTCTTCTCCCCAAGGTTAGAAATCTTCCCATGGATGTCGACTTTAGCTATAGGTTTCTTCTGCTTTCAATTCTCCTCTGAATATGGATATAATTATTGTCTTAGTGGATCTTTATCCTAATCACCTAAAATTCAATTTTCAACCTCTCCTCGAAAGAAAGGATTGATAAAACCTCAATTTGAGTCTAATTTCTTGGTGTTCCTCTTGAACTCCTTAACCTAATCTTCCAGTCAAATTGCCTCCATTAGTATCTAAAGATTGACAAGATCTACTTACTAATCATAGGAACTCGGGGCAAATTTAAATTTGGTAGTCTGCGTTCTCCTCGATTTAGAAAAGCTATTGCTACAAAGATTGTAATTTTCTCCCCAAGTTTAGGAATCTTCCTTTGGTTGTCGCATTATCGACTTAGCTAATTTGATTGTGAGTCGAGCTCACAGTTGGGCCATAGTGACTATTCGAAATCATAATTTCCCAATACCTCTATCTAACACCTATAGCAAGGGCACTATTTATATGTCACTTCAATGACTCAAAAAATGCCTTCCATTTATTATCAACTCTAGGGGGCAATTGTTAAGGTCAAGCTTGGCTTCTTATCACTCATTGCAAAATCTCTCCCTCTTTCGATGCTAGGGAATAAGAGAAGGGTGCAAAATATACCTGATAGTAAGTTGCTACCATTTATCCCTATCTTCTCTTTTTCCTTACGCGACATGATGGTGTATTTACTTCTCATATCCGAATAATTGGGATATTGATATGAAAGACCATTCAAATATCCAATTCCTCAACCCGTTTGCTTCCAACCATTGATATGAAAGATGGAAGGGGTATGTATCTTCCTCCTCAATCATTGCTCTATTTTGAGTTTGTTGTAAGTACCGACGTCTCTCTCTTCTGACCTTTGATGCTTTAGCAGATCACATGGTTACTACATTCCATAGGGTGATGAATAAAGGGCTCTCTTGGTCAAGGATGATGATGAGATTTGTGCCTTTCGGAGTAATAAGAGTCTACGAACCTAAAATAAGAAAGAAAAGAAGAAAAAGAAAGAATATAGGGAAATAAGAAAGCAGGCATATCCCATCGAGTAGTGTCTTCCCCCTTCACTTTCCTTGAAAATAAGAAAGAAAAAAAGACTAGTGTGAATATAGGGAAATCTCTTCTTCTTCTTAAAACACCATGAGTCATGATTTTATCTTGGAATTATAGAGGAGCTTCCAAAACTCAATGCAGAGATGCTCTTTCACTTCACATCAAAACTCTAAACCTCGACGTCTAAGATAAGCAAAACCACTTTGATGGACTAGCATTCTTTTGGATTGGTGTTCTTTCGGTAGTTGAAGGTTGCTTCGGTGGCATTCTAGTGGCTTGCAAGATCCATGCCGTCGAAGTCTTTGTCGTGTTCACAAATAGGCAAGTCACAAAGTTGATTTTAGAGATTCCAGGTAAAGCTCCCTACCTCCTCCATGTGCCAATATTGTTTCTCACGTTTGAAAATATTTTGGTCTCTGTTTTATTGCAATTGATACCTTCGTGATTCTGTGGCTCATTTGTGATGACATCAATTCTATTTCTAGTCATGATGACAAATTCAACGATCGCTCTTTTACTTATTCCTTTTAAGTCTTTATTTTTCATAATAGTTTTTAGATTGATGCTAGTTTCTTCGGTGGTCATTTTACTAGGTGGTGCAACAATGGCCAAGATTGTGTTTCTACTCGTCTGTATAGAGTAGTATTACACAACAATCGTTGGGATTTTATTTTTAGTTTGACTTTTGTTTGATATCTTCCCCTTGTCATTAAACTTGGTCACATTCTCAAAAGGACAAAACCCTAACCTCAACATCAAGATCGAGTGGTATTGGGTTTGAGCTTGACGACTTTGTGAACTCGATAAAAAAAAATTATTACTCTACCAACCCTCTCGATGGAGACTAGCCCCCTTGGTCTCCCTCCACCCCTTGTTTTTTAAACTGAATAAAATCATTTTTCTTTAGGCCAAATCTAACAAGAACACCAAATTGGATCTTAATATCAAATCAACTAATGATGCTATTGTTGCTCTCGAGGAAAAAGATGCGGGCTAACCTACTCTCTGACTTTGAATTCACTTTTTTTTTTTCTAGAATTACAATAAAATTGCTATCTTCAATAGACAACTTAAATCTTAAATGATGGGTTGAACTAAATAAAATTCATTGAAATATAAAAAGGAGACAAAAACTCTCATTTTTTGACATCATTATGAATATGATCCAATTTTGATAACTTTCATGACACTGCTACTCTTTCTCCCAATTGGGAGAGAGACTTGGCTGGTGTTCATTCTCAAAAAATTCAATGCCACTCTTTCTCCCAATATGCATTTGCCAAATAGCTGCATCTTGCAAAGTAGCATTTCATCATTTGTGGGATGCTAATATACGTTTTAAAATTTTAATATACACTGTGACATTATATGAAATCATAAAATTACCAACATAATATAGTAAGAAACCAACATGATCTATGTCTTCTATAACGTGAAATTTTATTTATTTATTTTAAAGATTATATTATATTTATTTATTATATATAGGTACTAAAACTTTTTCATAAGATTACATCCGCTCATTTATTTATTTAACATAAAAAAATATGTATTCACTTTTAAATAAATATTTAAATTATTAAAAGCATAAATTTAGCATATAACATTCGATAGACATTTCCTATACAATTTTACTAAATAATACTCACTAAACATATTTAAAATATAATTTTTATCTATTGTTTACAAACACTTAAGACATTCTATAATTACACATTCACTCAAGCCCCCTTCTTTAAATGCACATTTAAAAGACAAATACGTTTTGAAATGTAGCTTAACATTCTTGCTAATCAAGAATAGTTCACCTTTATTAAAGGTAAAGGCAAGACCATTTATGATAGCATATGCATAGCCAACGAAGTGGTTCATTCCATGAGTAACTCTAGGAAAATATCTCTCATAATCCTCAAACTCGAAATGGAAAAGGTCTTTGATTTGATATCTTGGTCTACCATTATGCACATATTACACAAAAAGAACTTTTCTCCCCAATTTATTGACTGGATCATAGCCTCTCCCTAACCTTCTCGTCCTTCGTCAAGAATGCACAAATCTACTTGGTTCAAAAGTGAGAGGAATTACGTGTTCATCATTGTTCAACAAATTATATCCACTCTAGTATCTAATGTTGTGCATAGAGGCATCAAAATTTTTCATCTTATATTTGCGGACCATCTACTTTTTGCCTTTAGAGCAAATCCCAAATTTTGCTCCCATGTCATGAAATTTTTTTGTATTTTGAAAACCTTACCAATCTCAAAGTCATCCTGAGTAAATCCAATATCTATTTCTCGAACACTACTATCCTCCTTCGTTCAAATATGGCATCTGCTCTACCTTTGGTATTAGTGAGGGAAATTACTCTATCAAGTACCTCGAAACCTTTCTTTCCCTTGATAGACTAGGAGACCAATTTCAACACTCTAATGGATAACATTATGATAAGAATTCAAGGTTAGTATAGAGATCTCTTGTCCTAAGTTGGCAAAACAATACTTGAAATTTTACCATCAAGTCTTTATCTAACCACAGGTCTTCCAAAGAATTCCTAATAGAATCTCTTCCTTCACCAAGGAATTTCTACAGAATGATAATCTTAATCACTATAATATGCATCTTATACATTGGAAAAATCTGACTAAACGTAAAGATTATAGAAAATTGAGCACCAAAGATCTTTTCCTAGCCAAAAATCCATCTGTGCCTAAAAATTAATACTCATTCTCAACAATGATGACCATCTATGAGTATAAATCTTCTCTAAATATGGTCTATTCATTCTCAACAATGATGACTATGAGTAAAAATCTTCTCTAAATATGGTCCCATGTATTCATGGGGCATTAAAAAGACTCTGAAAAACATATCCAAGATTTTTTATGCAATCTTCAATTGATTCCACTCTCTCAAAGGTGGTTAGAAACTTAATGTCATGATGGGCTAACTGGCCTATCAACTTCGTTTGGTCTAAATCATTGACCAAAATGCTTAAGCTGAAGTTGATAATAGTACACTACCCTTATAAGTCAATCTTAATCCTGCCCACTTTCAATGTGGGACTAATCAGGGGTGTTACAATCACCCCCACTTAAAGGCTTGACATCCTCATCAAACCCCAACATAACCCAGATTAAACCCTAACATAGTGCATGCGAGGCGTAGCCCAATGGTGGCTCCACGGCGTGATGAGTCCTCTGACTCCGTCTACGAGTAGCCCTTTCCTACTCGAGCCCCCTCAACATGCCCAAATGATAGGTCGGCTCTGATACCAAATGTCATGACCCGAGCCTGATGGGCTAACTGGCCTATCAACTTCGTTTGGTCTAAACCATTGACCAAAATGCTTAAGCTGAAGTTGATAATAGTACACTCATCAAACCCTTATAAGTCAATCTTAATCCTGCCCACTTTCAATGTGAGACTAATCAGGGGTGTTACACTTATTGACTTTGGTTTATATCATTAGTATAACCTATGGACTCTTTTCTTTAGATGGCCCACCTACATTAATGTTAGTATCATGGACTATTTCCCTCGAGTGTCTAATCTAAATTACTCCAATTTGTTGTCACCTTACCTTGTTGCATGGCTAACTGATGGCCAAATCCTATAGTATCCATCTCTCTCAAATGCCCAATGATGAGATATGAGTACTCTCAACTCATCTAGAAGCACCTAGGTGAGTAATGCCCATATCCGCTTAAGTAGAGGACCGGAAGAGAATTGGTCGTGGCTTGGCAACCTAAAAGTAGCACATAACGTTAAAATTTTCTTATGGAAGTTTCATTGGTATTGTCTCTCCACTTCTTTATGATTGTCCAACATCTTACATTGCCAAATCAATCATTGTTTTCTTTGCAAATGGATTCTAATTCCCTTCTCCACATCTTCTCGTCACATTGTCTGATCTTTCTAGGATCTGATTCCCTTAACTATATCTTGAAGCTCTCTTATTGCATCAAGGGAATTGATGCTTGGCGCTAGGGAGCCTACTTGGAGGAAAGTATTGATCTCGACAAACCCTCCTTGGCTGCATCATTACCCTACTTTTTTGTTCTTATGGAATGGTAAGAACAATGCCCAGCATTAGCTTTACTATCTTGAGAGCCCTCTTAAGAGAGATAATAAGATAACCACCCATCCACCCGACGTTTCACTTCAACTCTAGTTTTTGTAGGATGTAGCTATGTCCTTTGTATGACCTCTCTTGCTGTTACGCAACCTCACCCATGTTGGCTCATGTTGTGCTCAAAAGACTTGATAGTGGCAAAGATAAAGACTCTCAACTATTTGCATTAAAATTGACGCCCTTCAGTTAGTTATTTTTGCCAAAGCCGTTCCTCTAATTTATTTTTTTTCTTCTTGATTTTTTTCATTTTAGTGTAACAAATTTTGTTCAATGCAATTCTACTATTCTACTAAAACCTACTAAATCTTAACCAACAGAACCAATTTATCATTTTTTTCCGACCTCAAGTCTTTCACCGATATGGTTTTCATTACATGTCACAATTTATATCATCAAAACTATATTCTAAGATACGAACCTTTGGGAACTGCAACAATAGTAAAACAATTATCTCAGTATCTCGAATTCTCATACTTGTTGTGAGTATTCCCAGTGACCCGTACCACCTTTCTAGTTTTTATAATAGAAAAGCCTCTTTTTTTAGTCCATAACGAGCATTTCAGCTCTGGGAACGTTTCCGTCCACTCCCCGAAAGCAAGAGATCAAAACCGCAAAACATAAACCGAAAGGTTGCTACAAGAAAATCTCGAGAAATTGCTGAAATGAATACCACCAGTGCACCTTCACAGAAGTTGATACTTGTTCGTGAAGGGATTTCAAGCACTCAGTAGCAAATGGTTGCTTTAGCTTATGATTTTGTTAAGCGCTGACGTACTCAGATCGAATCAGCGCTGGACCGTCAATAAGCATATAAGATCAATTGAGTTGCCATCACAACTATTTGATCCATTAGAACCAGAGGAAAGCGATTTCCTACCACGGATCCCACATGATAGCGTGGAAACTATAATCGTCAGAAGGAAATGATCACAAAAATTTACTCGCGTAGATCCCCAGTTTTAAGGACGAAATTAAAATCCTAACCTAAAGATTCAGAACGAAAACCAAGTAAATACACCGATTGGAAGAATCGTTTTAATCTTACTTGCAAACACCGAAAACAAAGAAAGTCATCCGAAATCGTAAAAAAACCAAAAGGGTAAAGAAAGCAAGAGGAAGGCATCGATCTATGAGCGTCGAAGCCTGCTTACTAATGTGGATCGAAGAGGCAGGTTGTCTCCACGGTAGGAGAGTCCAGCCGACTGGAGATGGAAGTGGTGCGCAGAATAACGAGAGAAGGGGGATTTAAAAGGAGGTGGTGGATTAGGGCAACGCATCGCATGCGTGAGATGAAGCCAGCATCCGTGGGTCATCAGATGGATCCAACGGCCACGATCTCAGACGCTGTATAACGTTTTATGAACCCGTTACATAAAAACCAATTACAAAGAGAGATACCGTATATAACGAATAATTTCGGCCCACGCTAATTTGATCACGGGCCCTGATTTAAAGCCCACGAGCATATTTTCGAAATCACAAAAGCATAAATAGAGTTAAAGATTCTAATATTAATTTTTTAATATATTATTTTGAGATGTTTGATATGTAACCAAGAAAAACTATTAGAGACATGTATGTTTTACGGATATCGTTGTTTAAAAATTCTTAGTAAAACTTTTTCGAATTTTGAACTTTTTAGTATACTCACTTTCTAAAACTTAGAATTCGAAAATAATAATTTTATAAGAATTAAAAGATTTAAATTATTTTCCTCTTGAACTGATAGGGTCATTGATGACCTGAGAAATCACCTTCCAAAAACCAGAAAGGATTTCGAATATAACAAAACAAAGGATCATGTTGGCTATTTTTTATTTTATTTTTGAAGCACAAAAAAGAAATTTATTACTTGATAATTCAGAATGAGCAGATCTCGGATCTGCCCCAAAAAGAAAAATCAAAAGATCTCGGAGCTGCTACTTAGTTGGTATTCCTATTGACATACTCAAAATCAAAATCACATTTAAGGATTTATAAAACCCTATTTAGAAGTTGATAATTTGTTCCATGCAAATTTCTAAAGAAAAAATTTTAATTTTTGAGGCCATCCTCAAATATCACGTCAGCTTTTCTCATCACTACATTATTGGTTAGTCAAAGCTCGATAAATAATCTTGACCATCAGTTCTCCTACTGTATTATTTGTTTAGCATCATTTATTATCAATAGAGGAAGCAAAAAAGTGAATACCCAAGATCTTATCAACCACCAAAAAAACGTTAATACTCAAATATTAATGTTAACTCTATTCACTTTCCACCTACATTAAGAAATAAGATAATATACTTTACCAATATGCATCAATTCATTAACATTTATAAAATTGGGTTATAAGCTAAAAAGGATATTCGGTAGCTAAGGATTATTCCAAATAAAAATGGTACACCCATTGCTAATATTAAATTGAAATCATTCCCAAACATCTAAAAATAATTTATGAATGTTATAGCCAATAGATACTTAACTCACAAATACTTAGTTGTTAGAAGAGCAAAACTCTCATTGTATAAATAGATCATTTAATAATTAGGAATTATCTTACGCCTCCCACCTTTTTATATCTATAAATAATATCCTAACTAATCGAATATAATCTTTTTTTATTTTAAAATTTATTCAAAAATAAATTTTGATAGTCTTTGTCTTTTGATGAATGACCTTCTTGGAGATTTAACTATTCAAAAGAATATGAGTTAGTAGAGCATTAAGGATCTACTTTTGGTTTTGTGGGTCTCCTAATGAATCTAAATTAGTTTAAATTAAAGCTCAATTGACTTCTAATTGAGATAACATGATTACAATAAAAACTAACTCAATTAGTCCTTTAAACTACTTCGATCATAAACTAAATCTTTTGATGATGACAACTTTCGAGATTTGTCATCACACATCATTCCATGCAAGCTTAGCGATTTAACAAAATTTTCATTACTTTGGAATATGCAAGCTAGTGAATTCTTTTTCTCTTTTGAGAAGTGTAAGCTAATTTTTGTTTCCTTTCTAATGTTAAGCTAGCAAATTTAGTAATTTTTATATCATTTTCAAACATGCTAATGAATTTTTCATCATTTTAGAACATACAAGCTAGCATTTTTTTTTTTTTTTTTGATGTTCACACTAACAATTTTTTTAAAAAGAATATAAATTTTACATCATGCAAGCTAGCATATTTTACATCATTTTAGAATATACAAGCTAGCAAATTTCACATTATTTTAGAATATGCAAGCTAGTAAGTTTTTGAGATGTGAAGTTTAGCAAAGTTTTTACTTCTCTTGAGATAATAATTTTTTATTTTTTTTTACAATGTGCAAGTTAGCACTTTTTGCTAATTTTTATGATATACAAGCTAGCAAGACTATCTCCCTTGATGTGCAAGCTTGCAAGTTTTGCTTTTCTTTGCAAGCTAACAACATGTTTTTCTTGAGATGTGCACACTAGCAATTCTTTCTCCCCCTTTGTGATAGGCAAAAAGAGGGAAATAATAATATAATAGTATGATTTATTTCTCTTTTCATCAATTTTTAAATCATCACATAAAGAATAATAAGAAAAATTAATTTGGTGATGAAATATACTTCATGAAAACAATGGAGTATCAAAACATAAAAAAAAAAATCAATTTATGTATATAATGTTCCAAACATCACACCACATTATCTCAAGTTGTGAGTATCACAAAAAAAATAATCAAGGACACATTATGATTCATTTGGACAATTATTCTCTTTAATAAAACGAGAGAATCATATAAGAATAAGGAGTAAGAGATCTTGATTCATTCGTATAAAGAAAAACTCATCGGATCAATTCGTGAATACCAAAAGACATGATTCACTTTGACAAATCTTAGTTTTAGTAAATAATGAAAAGAATTTTTAGGAGAATAAAATGGTAGAATATTTTAATTCATATATAAGAAATCTTATGATTTATATAGAAAAGCTCCTTAGCAAGTAGAATCATAGGAGAATAATGAAAAGTCTTGATTCATATAAAGAAAATCTCAACTTATCATAATTTGATAAATATTCTCTTAAAAGAGTGAATCATACGTGCATCAAGAAAGATGTTTCATGTTGAATATATCACAAGTCATAAATATGATAAATGATTTAGTTAGATATATCATCTCATTAGTAAAATGAGTCATGAGTCACGAAAATAGATCCAACATCAACATCAAAATCACTTTTCGAAAAATTCAACGAAGGTAACATAGATAGATTCCTATAAAAAAATAGCTCAAGTTATTTTAGTTATAACTTTTGTTATTGATTTTATGCAAGTTTGTCTTTGCCTTTTTATGCGAAATCAAAAATATGTATGATCGTTTAAAACCAAAAAAGTAACTTTTTTAATCATCGTGATTTCGAAATATAAACTAATTAAGCATGATTTCAAATTATCATTACTTTAAATCATCATGCATAATTAAATCATCAAACATGATTTCATTAAACATAAAACATTTTTAATCAAAAATATTTTAAAAATCATTTTTGACATAAATTAAAATGATTTATAAATTCAAATCATCATAACTTAAATTTACAAATTGATCATTTTCAATTAAGTGAATCTAACTGGTAATGCAATTGTCATGTTTTATTTTTTTTCAAAATCATTAGAAAGAAGAGCATGATCCCTTTTTTTATAATTTATTATATTTTTTACTCACTAATTAAAAAAAAAACTCATGAAAAGTATCAAGTAATTTTAAAATAAAGTAAAGGAGTTTCGTTTGAGTTGTTTACCTCATTGTCGAGAGTCACCAAAGCGAAGTTTACCACCTTATCTTCATCGGTTTGCTCCTCGTTTTCGGATGCATTCGTTTCGTCCCAAGTCACATTGAGTGCTTTCTTGTTCTTTGACAACCTTTTCTTTTTAAGTTTATTTTTATTCTTAGTTTCATGTTTTATAAATTTTATAAATTTATTTATGAGGAGTTTTATGTCATCATCACTTGAGCTTTCACTCAAGTGGTCTTCTATTGTTCGAAGTGTCAAATCCTTCTTGTTCTTTGGAAGGCAGTTATCATATTTATCAAGTTCATCATGTGTCTTGCACATTATTTCATAGGTCATCATCAAAGACTCAATAAGTTCTTCAATCGGAAATTAATTTAAGTTCTTTGATTATTGTATTATCATTACTTTCGAATCCTAATTTTTAGAAAAAGATCGTAAAACTTTATTAACAAGTTCAAGATTCGTAAAACTTATACCATGTGCTTTTAAACCATTGACAACATCTGTAAAACGGGTGTATATATCTCCAATGGTTTCACTTGGTTTTATACGAAACAATTCAAAATCACGCATCAAAATATTTATCTTAGAATATTTTACTCTACTAGTGCCTTCGTGTGTGATTTCAAGTATGTGCCAAATATCGAAAGCGATTTTACAAATAGATACTCAATTGAACTTATTTTTATCTATAACGCAAAATAAGGCATTTATAGCTTTAACATTTAAAGATAAAGTCTTCTTCTCCAACTTATTTCAATCGTTCATTAGAAGAGAAGACCTTTCAAATATGTTTTCAATAATATTTCATAAATCAAGGTTCAAGGAAAGCAAGAAAACTCTCATCCGAATTTTCAACAATAGAAAAGCCCTCTTGAAAGCCGAAAAGAGTTATTTCTCTTAGGATTTAAACCAAACGAGAAAAAAACATGGGTATGATATCAACTGTTAGGATTAAGAACGACATTAAAAGGGGGGGGTGAATTAATATAGCGGAAAAATTACATTGGTTTGAAAATCTTCGTACGATAAAAATTGATTTCGACGAAAACCATTTGTTTGCCTCGTTTAAGTTTGCAAGTGAATAGAAAAGAGGGGATCGGATAGTTTACAATAAAGTAAAATAGAATGCGGTAAAGAGAATAAGCAATAAGGAAAGAATACACTGGAATTTATAGTAGTTCGATCGTAGTGATCTACATCTACTTTTGATTCCTCATCCGTTGAGGTCACCAGCATCCACCAAAGGTCTTCCTTCAATAGGCGAAGATCAACACCTCTTTATAGCACTTTTTCTTTTTCATAGATTTAGGACATAACTCTTACAAGTCACTCTTTTACAAGTATTCTCTCACACACCTCCCTTAGGACAACTCTAAGTACTAGGAGGAGGGAACTCAAAGTTTTAGAAGAGTTTACTCAGTTTTTTCCTCAATAATTCTTGCTCCTTTCTTTTTGCCTAGGTGAGATATTTATAGGCCTCAAATAGTTTAAAAAATGGAGCCAAAAATTTAAAATTTATGGGTCTTCCGGGTATGGGTGATACCATCGCCCAATCTGATAGTACCACCACCCAATCTGGTGGTACCACTACCTGACACACTGTCACTATATGGTACCACCACTTGACAACCTCAGAGACATTAGGATTTTTAAGTTTTCCAACTCACAAGCAGTTCCACCGCTTGTTCTGGCGGTGCCATCGCTTGACTCACCTTTTGGGTCACTGAATGGGCCTCCCAATGAGCCCAATTCAATCCCAATTAAGGCCCAATTGACCTTAATTGAGTTAGCATGATTATACCAAAAGTTAACTCAATTAGTCTCCTAAACTACTTCAATCATAAACAAATGACTACAAAGCATGAATCCTTTGTCCGACATGTCATTGGTTCATCGACGCATCGTCCGATTGTTCGGCGCAACGTCCTCTCTTGCGGCTTATTGCTCAATCAGCTAGTTGATCTCTGCAACTCCGATTTCCTTGGCATAATTTCTGCTCTTCTTAGCCCGATGCCTGAACCCATGGCCCGAAGCCTTCTGTCGATATATCGATCGATCCTCCGACTCGACATCCAATCTTCTGACACATTTCACTTCAGCCCAATATAATTCTTCATACTTTAATTAATTTATCTTTGGTTGATCGAAGCTAGTCTTGTGTCACTCAAAATGTAGATTAGATGAATTTATTCTCACCAAAGTGTTTTTTCTTTTAGAATCCTTCAATTGGGTTCGAAGTCGTGCAATTTCGATGCAGTTTCAATCTATCTTAGCTAACTTATTTTGAAATACCTCCCTCATGGCAAAACCATCATTGCAGCTAAGGCATAGTGGGCCTTATTCAACACCGCTATCAAGTGCTGCCCCCTATAGTCAAGAAGACAATTAAAAGAATCTCTCGAACCTAAACATCTAGTGTACAAGCGATTAGGAATTTACCATCACCATGTGTTTACTATGATAATTGAGAAGGGTCTGTCTCCCCCCAATGCAAACCCGTCACAACTTGTGAAGGATGCATCACTCCTCATTTCCACTACATCGTAATGAACACAAATGTTAGACTTATGTTAGATAACATAGTTGAAAAAATAAATGACAAGAAATATAAAAGTTTAATTAGAGGGCTAATTTATTATACACATTTAAGGTTGGATATAATATTTATAATTAATTTATTAATCAAGTTCATGCATAGTCTTAGCAAGCATCACTTTGCAGGAACTAAGAGAGTTCTTGAATACATCAAAAGCATCCACTATGACCTGTTGAAATATTTTAAATTATATTCTTATATTAATAGTGATTGCGTTGGTAGTGTAGATGATTGAAAAAAACATTTTAAGATTTGTACTCAACTATGGCTTGGGGGTGATTTCATGGACAACTAAAAAGCAACAATGTGCTGCTCTCTCATGTTTTGAGATAGAGTATGCAGCGACTATAAGCATGACATGTCAAATAATTTAGCTTTAAAGAATTCTAATATATTTTAAAAGAAAAAAGATGAATAAATCAAAATATACTACAACAACAAGTCTTTGGTAGATTAAAGTAGATTAAAGATGACATCTGTTTCAAAACTTTGGTTAAAAAATATAAATAATATAAAAATTATAATTATTTTGAATTAAGATGTGTGATAAAAATGATTATGCAAGATGGAAGAGTCAATGAGTGGAGCATATATGAATGGAAGAGAAGATGAGTTTATCGAGCAACGTTGTTTTAACATGCGTGAAACTACCTTCCTTTGCCTATATAAATAGATGCTAATGGATGACCCCATAACAACGTAGATTAAAGTATTCCTCCTCAAAATATTTTGTCTACTATCTTCTCCTCGTTCTTCTTGAAGTCAACAAAACCAAAACCATTCCAGCAATCCCTTACCGAATCCATTTCTCCATCCTGCCATCGAAGGCCCATCAGCACTTTGTTGTTCCCTCCTCCGTCCATAGCTTTGCATGAAGCTTGGGTAGCTGTTGGACTTGCTGTGGCATCACTCAATACTCTCTCGAAGGACCACCCATCGGCTCCAAAACCATAGTACGGGAAGAAGTCAAGGCCGGTTGGGCTTGTGGTGTCGACGAAGTCATTTCTTACGATGTCAAGAAAACCATTCGTTAGGGCTATGGCAGATGTCACTGGATCAGTCTCGTCCAGGCCAACCTGCATGATGGATGGCTGCATTTGAAGGGTAGAAGAAGCCAGGAAGCAGTCACTTGGATCATGTGAAGGGGGTGGAGTACTGTTCAGAGTGGGTAGGAGTGGGGTGGTGATGAGGTCTTGATCTTTTGCCTTCTTGGAAGAAGAGGATGAAGAGGCGGAGGATCTCTTGTTTTTCCTGCATCCACCTCCCACCGGAACGTTCCTAAGTGAGCCTCCCTGAGTCCAGTAGCGCCTGCACTCCTTGCAGAAGTATCTCGGCTGGGAGGGGCTGTAGTTGTTGTAGTAGCAGAACTTGGTATTGGTGGAGGCACACCTGGGGCATTTCAGGGCCTGTCCTGGACCAGGCTTTGCCGTCTTATCCTGTTGCTTCTGGCTCCTGGGACATGCCACAGCTTCCTCTAATCCATGGCTACCCCGTGACTGTGGCATATGGGAAAGAACTTAGAGCAGCAGTTATGAGTTCTGAATTCCAAGAAGCACAGGGGATGAGATATGTGGTGTATTCTCCCAATTTCCAGATCTTATCATGCAGATAAAAGGCTCGGGTTGGCTACTTCCTATCACCTACAAGATCTAACAGATTATGAAGCTGCCTTGAGATCCTATCACGAACAAATTTTAGGACTTGTGGAGTAAATACTTTCTGTGTTTCTTCTCGGTACTTGTATTTACCGCATCATGCATGCACTCGGAAAACTGTATCAGGATTGATTCTTTCCTTCGAACTAAACCTACATGATGTACTTGCAACTTCCAGGGGTGTAAAGGAACAGAAGAAAATAGTCATGGAAAACTGAAGCACCTTCCCAAAGAAAGAATCTCCGAGTCCGCAGAACAAAGGATTTTGTAGGATAATGAAAGAAGAAGATAGTCATGATCAAGATCATGTAGAGAAGATGCATAAACTTGACAACAATTTTGAGATCAAAATTGAAGATAAAGAATGAAACCCAAAATCGATCTTTCTAATTCCATATGTTCTTGCAAAACCGAAGGCAAAGTAAAATTGAGCAGATAAAAGATCGAAAATCTAATTCATCAGAGGTAGGAGTTTCCAGTACTGCATGTATGTACTCTTCCAAGACTACATGTTTGCTCGAACGCAAGAAGCAAGGGCGCTAAGAGAACTCATTCCTGAGAAGAGCTTGAGACTATGTTACCTGGTGGCCAGCATTAGAAATCTCCATGCATGCGGAAGAACAACCTCAAAGAAATCGCGAGAGAGAGGGAGGAGAGGCCAGTCGAGGCAATGTAGAGTGGAAATAAAGACTTGCACTCCACCCGCTAATAAATAAGAAAGAGAAACGAAAGGGAGTAATGCCATTGGAAGGACCACCTATCTCGAAACAAGCGTGTTGCATGGGATTGGGCGAAGCGCATGCACTGTACGATCCTCTTTAGTGGATTCCTCGTGTTTGAATACGTCCCCATAAGCTTTTTCTTTTCTCTCTCTCTCTCTCTTTCTCTTTTTCTGCTTTATCTCTCTCTTCCACCTGAGCGTGACGAGAGGAGGATTGATGGCGGTGGTGAGGTTGATTCGCGATCAAGGAAGGAATAACGGGAACAAGGACGAATCGGCCAACTGGGTGGGGTTGGTCGGCGACGTGGGACCCGGCTTCAGGAAGAACCGATGCCGGCGAGAGCGGACTACCAACTACGTGATTGCCACCCGATGTTGTTTCTGAGTCACTACGAAAGAGAAGGGCACGATCTCTCGATCGCTTCGCCCATCCAGTCGGAGAAGGAGGTGGCGCTACTCATTTCGCTCCCGTCGCCATAACCTCAAACGATATATATATATATATATATATATATATAGAAAGGAACGGATGACCCCATTGAAAGACTCTCGTAAGAAGGCAAGCTTAATTGTCAAATCTCATGATCCCGCCATAATGCTGCAACCCTGCAACCCCGCGTGGAGAGACAATCCAAATCATGTTGAACGACCAGCCTGTTAGGTTGACAGCTCACAGATTCAGCTCATAGTGGGTTTGACAGTCCACACCCCCTCTTAATTTAATCCTAATTAAAATTAGAGGGGTGTGATGACTGCGTTTTGGAGATAGAAAAATACTTAAATAGGACAGCAACGTGGGAGAAGAACAGAGCCACGGGATTCCAAAAAAAATGGAGAAAACAAGACAGAAGAGAAAGAGAAAGAAAAGGAAGAAGATAAGGACAATGCAGAGAGGCTGTTCTCAATCATCTAGCAGTGTTCTCATCTCAAGTTATCAGGTTAGATCAAATCTACAGTAGACTCTTGCTGTGATTACTTGGGGAGGTTTTAGATATTGTGGACAGTGACATGATCCTTGTATCCCAGTTTTTTTTCTCTTGTGATTGTTGCTAGGGTTTAGGGCAAGAGATTTAGATTTGTACATTCATTATTCTCATAGTGGATTATCTCTAGTTTGCCCCATGGTTTTTACCCTTCATGTTGAAGGGGTTTTCCACGTATATCTTAGTGTTCTGTTCGATTATGATTTCATTTAATTCCGCTGCATATTATAATCTTCTAGTATTTGTTCATATACAAAGGTTATTCCTGATTTATATCTCCATCAACTAGTATCAGAGCAAAAGGGTTTTGGTGATTTAATTTTGTATTTGAACATGAAGGCCAGTAATATTTCTCACATGATTAGTTTAAATGGAAACAATTTGATGATATGGAAACCAAGAATAGAAGATCTCTTGTATTGCAAAGATTTGTATGGACCTTTGTAGGGGGATAATGCAAAATCCACAACTATGACAGATAATGAGTGAAAGATGTTAGATCAAAAAATAATTGGATTTATTCGATAGTGGCTTGATGATAGTGTCTTTCACTATGTTTCTACTAAAAATTTCTGCATATTCTCTTTGGAAAAAGTTGGAAAGTCTCTATGAAAGAAAAACAGCATGCAACAAAACTTTTTTTATCAGAAAACTTATGAACCTAAAATATAGAGAGGGTGCTTCTATTGCTGAACATTTGAATGAAATACAAAGTATTACTAACCAGTTATCCTTTATGAAAATATCTCTTGATGATGAGTTGCAGGCATTGTTACTTCTCAGTTCATTACCAGAAAGTTGGTAGACACTGGTGGTTTCCCTTAGTAATTCTGCGCTAGGTGGTGTTGTCACTATGAGTCAAGTAACAAGCAGTTTGTTGAATGAGGAGTTGAGAAGAAAGAGTTCGGCAATATCTCAGAATGATTCACAAGCACTTATCTCAGAGAACAGAGGAAGGTCAAAGTCTAGAAGCAGTTCACGCATGGGTAGAAGTCAAGATTAAGAAAAGATATTGTCTGCTATAACTGTGGTGAGAAAGAACATTACAAGAACCAATGTAAGCAACCTAAGAAGAACAAGAAAAAGGGAAAAGAAGTGGAGTCTACAGAGTCAAAGGATAATATTACAGCTACAATGCAGGGTGGTGATTATTTGATTTTGTCTCCTTCTGATGATATTTTTTCTTGTGTGTGTAAGGATCTTGAGTGGGTGATTAACACAGGTGCTTCTTATCATGCTACACCACGAAGGGAGTTTTTTTGTTACATACAGGTCTGAAAATTTTGGTGTTGTCAAGATGGGCAACTATGGCACGACAGACATTATAAGCATGAGTGATATCCATTTAAAGACTACCCTTAGCTGCAAGTTGGTGCTTAAGGATGTGAGGCATGTGGTTGACTTGAGGCTGAATCTAATTTTAGTTGGAAGGCTAGATGATGAAGACTGTGAAAGTAGATTTCATAAAGGACAATGGAAGCTCAGTAAGAGTTCTCTTGTTATAGCTAATGGAAAGAAATGTCATACTTTGTACAGGTTGCAGGCTAAAGCTTATGGTGAGCAGTTAAATGCTATAGAAAACGACTTCAGCATGAAGTTGTGGCATAGGCGACTAGGACACATGAGCGAGAAGGGGCTGCAAGTTCTTTCCAAGAGAGAGGTATTACTAGACCTTAGAGGTATACATCTGAACCCTTGTATTGATTGTTTAGCAGGTAAACAACATAAAGTTTCATTTGCTAGTCCTGCTTTGTCTAGAAAAATGCATGCCTTAGACCGTGTTTATACAGATGTATGTGGTCCTTTGAGGATAAAAACTCATGGTGGATCTGTTGATGTTCTTGGTATAAGTGGTGCACTTTATTTTGTCACTTTTATAGATGATTTTTTCATGAAAGTTTGGGCCTATGCTTTGAAGACTAAAGATCAGGTGATTAATATCTTTAAAGAGTTTCATACTAGGGTTGAAAGGAGACAGAAAGGAAATTGAAATGCATAAGATCAGATAATGGTGGTGAGTATACTGGATTGTTTAATGACTATTGCAGGTCACATGGGATCCAACATGAGATGATAGTTCCTGGTACACCTCAGCATAATGCAATTGCAGAGAGGATAAACCGCACCCTCATAGAAAAGATCAGATATATGCTTTCACAGGCCAAGCTACCCAAAAGGTTTTGGGATAAGACTTTGAGGACTACAGTTGATGTTATCAACTTATCACCATGTACAACCCTAGATGGTGATGTTGCAGAGCATGTATGGTCAGGGAAAGATGTTTCCTACAAGCGCTTGAGAGTTTTTGGTTGTCGTGCATTTGCACATGTTCCAGATAATGAGAGGTCCAAGTTGGATGGTAAGACTAAAGAATGTATTTTTCTTGGTTATTCACATGATCATTTTGGTTACAAGCTTTGGGATCCAGAAAAGCAGAAGGTGTTTAGAAACAGAGATGTAATCTTTTTTGAGGATCAAACTTTTGAAGATTTGAAAAAGAAGGCACCAGCCAATATTTCTACAGAAGGATTAGCAGATTGTGATCCAGTTATTCCTCCAGTATATCAGGGTGATGGGGGAGATGTGCAGGAAGATGATGTAGAGCCTAATATTGATCTACCTATAGGACATGTTGAGCAAGAAGAAGTAGGAGAGCAAGTTCCAACAGAACCTCAATTGAGAAGATCTTCTAGGCAACGTCAATCTTCCAGAAGATACTCTAAGTATGTGATGCTTACTGATGCAGGTGAACCAAAAAGTTACCAGGAAGCAGTTGAAAGTGAGCAGAAAGAGAAGTGGTTAGTTGCTATGCAGGAAGAGATGGATGCTCTTCAGAAGAACCACACTTATGATTTGGTACTGCTACCAAATGGAATGAAGGCCTTAAAGAACAAGTGGGTTTTTAGGTAAAGACTCAAGAATATTGTTCTCAACCAAAGTACAAAGCTAGATTGGTTGTGAAAGACTTTAGTCAAAAGAAATGTATTGACTTTGAAGAGATTTTTTCTCCTGTTGTTAAAATGTCTTCTATTCGTGTTGCTCTTAGTATTGCTGCTAGCTAGGACTTGGAGGTTGAGCAGTTAGATGTGAAGACAGCTTTCCTTCATGGGGATTTGGAGGAGGAAATTTATATGGAGCAGCTAGAAGGCTTCAAAGTTAAAGGTAAAGAGAACTTTGTCTGCAAATTGAAGAAGAGCTTGTATAGGCTAAAGCAAGCTTCAAGACAGTGGTACAAAGTTTGATTCATTTATGATAGAAAATGGATACAAAAGAACGACTTCAGATCATTGTGTGTATATCAAATGGTTTGGTGAGAATTTTATTATTCTCTTACTTTATGTTGATGACATGCTTATTCTTGGGAAAGATATGTCTAAAATTGACAGGTTGAAGAAGGAACTGAGTGAGTCTTTTGCAATGAAGGACATGGGGCCAACAAAGTAAATACTAGGTATGCAGATTTCCCGTGACAGGAAAAATAAGAAGATTTGGTTGTCACAGGAGAAATACATCGAGAAGATATTGGAAAGATTTAGTATGAGCAATGCAAAACCAGTTGGTTCTCCTCTTGCAGGTCACTTTAAGTTGTGCTCAGAACAGAGTCCGTCAAGTGATGAGGAGAATGAGAAAATGCAAAAGGTTCCTTATGCTTCAGTAGTTGGAAGTTTAATGTATGCAATGGTATGTACGAGGCCAGACATCGCATATGCAGTTGGTGTTATTAGCAGATTTCTTGGGCAAAGAGCATTGGGCAATACTGAAGTGAATTTTTAGATATCTCAGAGGGAGCTATAAGGTTTGTTTAAGCTTTGGAGGTGGACCACATGTGTTGACAGGTTACACATATGCAGATATGACAAGAGATATAGATACTAGAAAGTCTACTTCAGGTTATGTACTTACTTTTGCAGGGGGAGCTGTGTCATGGCAATCAAGGTTACAAAGGTGTATTGCTCTCTCCACCACAGAAGCAGAATATATTACTGCTACAGAGGTATGCAAAGAAATGTTATGGATTAAAGAATTCTTACAAGAATTGGGGCTGAAACAGAAAAATTATGTGATGCATTATGATAGCCAGAGTGCCATCCATTTGTGTAAGAACCCAATGTTTCATTCCAAGTCAAAGCATATAGATGTCAGATACCACTGGATTCGAAATGTATTTGAAGAGAAGCAGTTGCAGCTTCAGAAAATTCACACAGATGACAACGGAGCAGACATGTTAATAAAGACCTTACCAAAAGAAAGACAGGAGATATGCCGACAGTTGATCGGCATGGCTTCACATTGAGGAGTCATGAGACAGCCTCCCTTATGGGCTGAAGGGGGAGGTTGTTGGGCTGGCAGCCCACAGATTCAGCCCATAGTGGGCTTGGGCAGCCCACACCCCCTCATAACCTAACCCTAATTAAGATTAGAGGGGTGTGGTGGCTGCATTTTGGAGGTAGAAAAAGGCTTAAATAGGGCAGCAACGTGGGAGAAGAACAGAGCCACGGGATTCCAAAGAAAAGGGAGAAAACAAGACAGAAAAGGAAGAAAAAGAAAAAGAAAAAGACAAGGACAACGTAGAGAGGCTGTTCTCAATCATCTAGCAGTGTTCTCATCTCAGGTTAGATCAAATCTGCAGTAGACTCTTGCTGTAATTACTTGGGGAGATTTTAGATATTGTGGGCAGTGACATGATCCTTGTATCCCAGTTTTTTTTCTCTTGTGATTGTTGCTAGAGTTTAGGGCAAGAGATTGAGATTTGTACATTCATTATTTTCGGATTATCTCTAGTTTGTCCCGTGATTTTTATCCTTCACGTTGAAGGGGTTTTCCACGTATATCTTGACGTTCTGTTTGATTGTGATTCCATTTAATTTCGCTGCATATTATGATCTTATAGTATTTGTTCATATACAAATATTATTCCTGATTTATATAAAAAAAAAACAAAGAAGTGGCAACTGCCTGAACCTTAATTATTAGACCTGAGTCAATTTCGTTGACATTATTTGTTCGTTGTCTAACATTTTAGACAATGTCAGATTACAGTATACATTTTAGTCGGTTGTACTATGAGAAGAAGTAAGAGTCTTGAAGTATTTGGTGGCTCTGCAACTTTCAGATTCGTAATGCTGGCAGACTTTATGATGCACTGTTGATTGTGTGCCCTTAACACAGTGATTTATGAGGTCTAAGTTGCCCACCTTGGAGAATCTACAGAGTTTGCATTTGACCTGCAACCTTAGAGAGTGGCTGAAAACAGTAAAATTGGGATTGCAGCCGATGAGAACTCAGATTCAGCCAAAGGAGTTAAAAGGCTTTCACATACATATAAAGACCCAACAACGGGAGCAGTAAACTCTTGGAGAAGTCCATTACATCTAAGAATAGCGTACACACAAGCTTCATAGTTTTGTCCAACAAGGACAATACATAAAACAACTTAATTGTCATAGGAAAGCACTTTTAGCTATCCAATACTCCAATCACGTATCAGTAACAATACCCATATCCTTCTAGTGTGGATGAAAGTACCTATCCTTGCTCAAAATGAAGAGCCAATTGATTCCAGCACTATACACGCTGCTTGGCTTGACTGCTAAAAGATCAGCCAAGACCATTTCATGTGAGCAGCCATGATGAGATGTCCATATAGACAACATGGAACCATAAATTAGCAACTGCATCAATTTTATGTCCGTCTACTAAAACATCGGACACTGTCGAGGTCTAGTCAGGGTTAGGTTTGAGGAAATGGTACAAAGCAGTTGCAATCTCACTGACCACCCTGCTTATCATCTGATTGCCCTGCTTGTGGGTCAGAAACCAAGTTCCTCTTGGTGTTGTCTTCAGCACATTGGTTGCATTTCTTGATTATTGCATCTTCTTCTTCTTTAGTTTGTTCTCCAGTTCTCTCCTGAAAAGATGGAATATCATTCCTGCAACTTACGTATCACAAGCAGAGAAGAGGAAGCAAACGGTGGTGAAGTTCAATACCTGCAGAGAGCCATTCTGAGCAATAAGTCCATCATATTCTTTCTTGATTCGGTCTACTTCTGCTCTGAGGGCACTATTCTCCTCTTTTAGAACCTCAACACGCTGTGCCAATTCTTCGTACTCTGCCTGAAAGTAACAACCCATTAGCCATGACAATCGTCCACCAAATGTTCTTCAAACAGCTCAGTTTCCACTAAACACACTATACCTGCTTGCGCAACCTTGATCGACGTGCAGATTCCCTGTTTGACTGCTTTCTTCTTTGCCTTTTCAGTTCTCTTTCATCCTAAATTCACCAATGATCATACATTTAAACAACAAAAAAGTTGAAAGTCAAGGTGATGTGTGTTGCAGAATAGACTATAAGGTTACAAGAAAAGAAAACCAGAAACAAATTTATAGCATCACAGGCCTCTGAGAAGACAAAAGGCATATGATGAACAAAGGACATCAAAAATAACGATGAGGTCAAAGAGGGAATATCCAAGGATTTTCATGTCATTTATGTCTTAATGTTAGTTACATTAATTCAGGCTTCATGCTACATGAATAACTCTAGGATTACCAGAGCAACAAATAAACAACAAAAAACAATAACTTGTTCAGCATACAGCAGAATGGAATATGGTATCAAATCCCTGTTATGAAAATAAAACACTTGTGAAATGTCATAGTGCCTATTATCAGATCAAATGTTGGAATATTTACCTACAGATCTGTTTGAAATATCTCATTCCATTGAAGGGAAAACCATTAAGGTTAATCTTCACTCATGGACATGCCAGTTAGAGCAGTTCATTATATATGTTGTCTAACGACGAATGGAAAATATAGCCAATCTACAGTCAGACGCCATTTTCAAACAACAGAGAGAAAAAACCCTGCCAGAAACCAGTTGATTAGCTAAAGAGCAGTTTAACAGCAGCATGAATCTTTTCTAGGGATACAGGATACAAATATGACATGACAAAGATGGAAGTTTCAAAAAAAGTAGGACATGATAGGGCAAGAATTTAATAATAAAATAGTACATACCAATCATAATATCTTTTATTTTATTAAACTGATTGAAAAATAACTGTAGTTAAAATCTTGTAAGTAAAGCTAGATTAATTAACAAGAATAGATTATTCTACACAACAATATGGCCCTAAGCATATTATTAAATGTAACAAAAAGCTCATATAATCTTGGGAATAAGATAGTAGCACCGAATGGACCATAAGAGTTGGCCATGAGAAAGCTCCGGTAGTCCAACAGTTCACAAGTCAATATTCAAATATCCACCAAGTAGCAAGATTTTCATATGATCTTCCAATAAATGCCAAGAATCCAACACACTGTCACGACCTTAGCTGGAATTGCCTAAGGCGTGAGGCACCCTTGCGGCCAAAGACGCGAACTTAGCTTGCGTTGCCTAAGTCGTGCTTCACCCTTGGGGCAAGGACGCGAACTTAGCTTGCGTTGCCTAAGTCGCGCTTTCTTTCTTTACATCTTGCTCCGCGAAGATCAGCCCACTTTGTAATCTCGCAGTCCCTAAGGACACAGTAAAAGAGAAAGAAGTTAGTTCGAAAGAACGAAAGCAACGGACAAGTCCCTAAGTCTCATGGAAAGGGAAGCTTTACAAGCAATTAAAACAAACACCTTGTGTGCACAAGAGAAAAGAGGGAGGGGAGAAAACAAGGCTTTCAAGGATGAACAAACAAATTTGCAAGCCCACAAACAAATCACTCACTGGTCCCCCGGAAAAAACAAAGTTCCCGTAAAGGTCACGTCGCGAACTTGAAAGAGTGTTCAACGCCCGGATATATAACCGAAGCCCCATCCAGCCATGTGCCACCCGGGGTTCCCTGGGTCCGAGGCGGTCGACGTTTTGTGAGCGGAGGCAGTTCTCCGCTCACCTCCCCCTCCACGCCAAAAAACGAGGCTGATTTGGGCTGTTTTGCTCGGTTCGGTGAGCGGTCGCTTTGCAACGCTGCAGCTTGTTCGAACTTACATATTTACAAGCAAAATGACCCAAAACTAAGAGAAAACATGCTGCCAAGCAGCTGTACATGCAGGTGCGAGCGACGAACGGTTCGTTGAACAGAGTTGTTGCGGGTGCGCGACGACCGTTCGTGACAACACGTTGAAGAAGTATAAACCACTTAGCAGTATCTTCATATGATATGGCATACATTCCAAGGCACATGTGAGAATCTTTCCACATGAAATGGGCATGAAAGCTTTGAAAACTCGTGGCACATACTATTTGAACATCAGCAAGTAAAATGTTCATTTAAACTCAGAACAGTAAAATAGATTATGATCTTACAGTGAGTTAAAACATCTTATGCAATGAATTGGTGGCTAATACATAAAATTAAATAACCAGGATGAAGGATGAGAAAAGACCTGTAGCCAAATCTCTGATGGAACCCTTTCGCTGGCTTCAACAAGTGAACCAGGAACCATAGCTCCTGTGGTTGCTGTTGCAGAAACCTTACCATGCAATGGAGAAATGGCAGATGGCATTGGGGCAGTCCAGTAGTCCATCCCTATATTCAAGTTTGTAGTGGGACCAGAAACCACTCCAGGTACTCCAGCTGCTAGCATAGGCATTATTTGCATTGTCTGATGTAATGTTGCGTGTGACTGTGCAGTCATTATGCCACTTGTTCCATTCTGGGATGTCTCTGCAATTATACATGGATAAAATGTCATGGACATTATATTCATCAGATTAACTAGGTGGTACAACAATTTATAATGCCTACCATCCGGAGGCCTTTGTCCAACACCAGTCTTTGGTTCTGAGTCCTACACAATTTGTACACCATTAATACTTGACCTACTCAAGAATCATTTAACAAACTTTTGACAGGCTATTAGAAAGAGAATGCTTTCAAACATATATCAACGACTGGTATTTCTACACAACATGCATGCTTGAGAAGATAATTGATGAGTGAGAAATTGAAAAGCAAAAGGAAGATGGATAGCCAGAAAATATAAATTCTGGGTCAAAATTTGTCAGATCCAATAAAAACAATAAGTCAAATATCCTAAGAATAAGGTTATTACCTTGATGGGTCCAACATTTCTGTCCATTGATAAGATGCTAGAACCTCTTTAAAACCAAGTATGTTACTCCTAGGGAGATCACAACACATGGAAGAGATTTTTTTATGTATGACCTCATTTATCATGCTTATAAACAAATCAGAGATACATTAGACAACTTCTTTATGACCTGACATGGGCCTCATTGCAAAAGACCTGACCAAGCTCAGATTCAAAGTTTAGGAGTTTTTACATATATATACCATCCAAAACCTCTAAAAAAATACTACATTTACCATCTCATCTTTAAAAATACATATATACCATTATAAAATTAAAACTTGGTGATATTCAGTTGAATTTTATGTATATCATTAACTTAATTATGCTTGAAACATAAATTGTGTATATTTAATATACTTAATCCTTCATTAACTTTCTTTCATATTTTTCTAACTTCATGTTTATCATCTCCATGGAAAATATAGTTATTAGTATTAGTTTTATCGTTGAAACACTTGATCTAAATATGTTTCAACTTTAGGCTGTAGAACTTGTTTTCTTTTCCACGAACTTCAAGAAAGCATTACATAAGGGATGACTCACAGTCAGAGAGTAAGCATCACTTCTTTCACTTGAATCTTCATTTCCACTGTAACTGCTAAAAACAATAGATTCACATCAATAATATAAATACATGAATCAAAAGGCTCAAAAGAGCTAGTACATGGAGCATCATGATGATGATTGAAAATAATCAGGACGTTATATCTTTACCTTGGTGATAACACTCCATTAGCTGCTCCTGATGTTTTATCGAGCTCATTGTCCTTCTTTCCTGTTATCATATTCAAACTTCCAAGACTTCCCTTTGATCTTTGAATGGGAATCCTTTCTTTACCCTCAGATGATTTTGCATCTCCTGTGCTTGCAGGCACACTCCCCTGTTAGATGAAAAAGCAGGTGTTCGCAGGATTCATTACCATTGCACCAACTTTTGGACAATAAGAGATTCGACAGTGTGGGTTAGCAGGCAACTCACACAAGCTTCAGCAGTACCATTTGAAGAAGTCGTTGCATAAGGACTAAATGGGTGCAAACCCTGCTCAGAGATTGGTGGAAAAGTCAATTAGTGGAATCTTGCAAAAGCAAGTCTTGCTTTTCAAAGGAATGAGTCATGGTTCAGTCATGTTCTAACAAGATGTACTGGTGGAACAGATGGATGTGGATATACTCCATGAGGATACATAACATATGGAGGCGGTGGGGTCCCATAGGTTGGCATAAATTGCTGCAAAACGAAAATAATCCTTATAAATACATTCCACTAATGTACATAATTGAGATGCAACAACATGAATAAAAATCACTTGACAGTCATTTGAAGGTATCAATGTTATCCTCCTTTGACATTAGGTATTCAAAATTTAAACTAGGACTACAGCAGGCTAACAGTTTAACATGACAAAACTTTATTAGCCAATGCAGAAACAAACTAGATGAGAAGGCAAGAATGTCACTGTAGACATACATAATGATGATATCATCCCATGGCATAAATCAGAACCATTCATAATCTTTTGGAACACAGACTAAAAGCCGTTGATGGGATCAGCACAAAGCAAAATACACTTTTAAATCAGGTATTGACTGTTACTTCTCTGAATCAACACACTACCTCCACGCTAGATAGTTTACATCTCTACTCATGCATCAATATTGTTTTATGAGACTTTTTTGGTATGCCATAATCAACTCTTCTCTTCTGGTGACAGAAATGGCCTCATATGGAATGAACAAAAGTTGGATCGCCAAACAATTTTTGCCACGTTCTGAGTTTCCAAATTCAAGATATCACCCTTTATACCTGAACTCCTCAGACATAGGCAAACACAATCGATCCAGCTACTAAAAAAAGTCTTAGACAATAGCATCTAATAATTGAGAGCGAAAAAAAGGAAAATAGATATTAAAGAAAAACCACCTGTGCTCCCCACATGTAAGGATGAGCCTGAGGACTCGATACCATGGGGGAATGGAAGAAGCCATGTGGAAGCATCGGTGAGTATGCCTATTCAACTCAGATGAAAAATTATAAAGTCATGATGACATCTGAAGACAAATCTATTCTGTGAATTCACAACATTTATCAATGAGATGAGGAAATTCCAGTTATCACCTGAAATCCAGACCATTCCGGATAGACTGAAACGCTGGGTCTGGCGCTTGTGGCCGGTGGCTGCTCCTGAACAAGGTAAAACCAGAACATATAGAAATTAGGGGAAAAAAATTGAAGATTTTTTACTCTAGATTAGGAGCAAAGAGACCCAGTTCGCAATTGTAAAAGTAGAACGCATTACCTGCGCAGCTGATGTCTTCGGCCCCTTGGTATCTGTCTCGCGGCCTCCCATTGTCCAGTATATCCGTCTACCACAACGTATTGCGGTCTATTCCGCTGGTTCTACCCTTCCCTTCTCAAGCCATCTTATTTTCTCTCTCAAGCCATTTCAGCGAGCAAAGATCCTCCACACCGCCGGCCGAATTGCGAACAACCACTTCCTAAGCCACTAAATTCCGGCTCAGATCTCGCTACAAAACCCTAACTAGTTCGAAACTTTGAGAAAGCAGCATAAAAATCCAATCTTGAGCAGAAAAACATAATGAAGAAACTCGAAGCTGGGAATCCAAGAGGGTCTCGCCCAAAATGAACACGTCGGAGCCGTTCAATGGTGAAAGACGTTGTTACTTACATAAAAAATAACACTCTTGCAGGACAAATCGGAGCTCAAAGCGAGACCACGGACCAAACTACAGCGCAAGTTCCCGGTCCGGCGATCCCGCTCGTCGATCTCCGAGGGGAGAGGAGAGCGAGGAAGGGGAGGAGGAAGATCGAGGAGCAGAGGAGAAGGGCAAAGTCGGAATCCACTGGTTTTTTCGTGGACAAAACTGGAGTAGCCTTTAGTCTACGTGGTGGTCTCGTACGTACTAAGATGGGTACACATGTAGGCGTAGCCGGTATCGAGAGTTCAACGGTTGGGCTGAGTTGACCCGGGCTTAATCCAAACGCAACAGTGTGTCCGACATGGAACTTCCCCTATTTGGAGTGCTACAATATGTCTGCTACATGTGTTTTGATTGGATCGGCTTGTGATCTTTGTCTCTATTGGAATCGTTTCAGCTATCAAGCCTCAAGTCCGTCTTTAACATACCTTGCACACTGAGGCAAGAAGTAGATGAATGTACAAAGAAACTGGATGGTATATTTTACTTATCTACATCATGATTTAATCTGACATATGAACTGCAACTTCTGAACACAATGAAACAGAGATCTTCACAAAGGAGGATATCAAGACCTGTACCATCTCCGCCTTCCAAAGCCACAGCTGCTGCCTCATCGGGTACAAAGGATATGTGATGATCCAGGAAGTGACAGAACAACCATCATCGATAGACAAGGTCAGACGGCACGCGAGTGCAGTGAATGAGTCAAGGGAACGTGTATGATCCGCCGATCTGCGAGTTCGCCGACGGAGGACTGATGACCACCCGCAGCAGTGAGATAGTGATGACGATGAACCCCGACTACAGGTAAACGATCGTCGGTGTCCTCCCCATTAGTCCCTTTGCAAACGGATAGAGATGAGCAAGCACCCAGAAGCTGAAGAACAACCCTGCCAACAGCTTGCTCCACTGAGGGATCACGTCGTCCATTGTCCGGCTCACCCCGACCGCGATGGCGATCGGGTTCACCATTATTATGGTGAGCGGAGGTATCTTCAGCGACGTCCACTTCACCACGTAGAGGTCAGCGAATTCGTCGTCTCCATCGTCGGCAGCTGACTTTGAGGTGAGCGTGAATGAGATCTCTATGCCGGCGATCACCTTCAGCAACCCTTGAATCACGGCTGCAAGGTGAGCACTGGTACCGCCATTGAGCCAGAACTGCTCGTTGCGCCACCAATCTTCGAGCGAGACTCCAGACCACCGGATGTCGAGGATGGCCAGCAGACACAGTATCAGCGTGATGACGAGCAGGTAGATGAGGTAGGGCACGCTGAGAGTCTGCACGATGAACTGCCCGGATAACGGCGAGAGTGCCGGTAGGAAGCAGTATCCGATGAGGAAGATGGAGGTGAATGGATATATGCCGACGTTGAGAGGTAGCAATCCTTTGCAGGACCTTCATCCTGCCAGCAGCAAGAGAATAATGAAACTCCGAGACCGACGAAAGTAATCTACATGTCCAAACGAACAAGAAGCTTTCTAGCGTATCATAATCCAAATGGTTTTCTTTTATCCATTATGCATGTGCATGCATAAAAAAGATTAATTTGGAGGCAAAACAAGGTCAACTTAACATCATATAGATTCTAACTAGTAAGTACTATTCTTACCTGCGTTAATCTTGTCATGGACCTTTCACAGTTTCTTTTCACTATCAATCTCATTAGTGTGTCCACCTTCACCAACTAATATTCTAGTCTGTGAAACAAATTTAGTACGGGCTATAACTCGTTGGATATATAGTATCTGTATAATTCTGGAGTGACCTTTTCTTATTTTCCAACATATACAGGTGAATTTTCAGTCAATGCGATGGCCCACAATATATAATTTAAATTGACTAAGGCAGCGCAATACGTGATATCCAAGCCATCTCCACTCGCTGCGTAACCAGTCGTTTTATTCATTCACTCATCTCACGAGTCAAATCTCTCGCCGAGTAAAAGTCGAACTCGAAGCAACTTCCAAGTCGAAACCAAGAAAATAAACGGTGGGATTCCCTCACGGCGACCCCTCACTAGCCGAGCTTGCAATACCTGCCACCTGTCCGTCTTCTATCTCCTACTTTCACGCGATCCACGCTCTGCCCACCAACAAAATATCGTACCTTAATCGACGGCCTGTATTCGATGTCATGTTATTATTAGCTTTTGAGATTTGGCGGTAGCCGTTGGATGGCGGATCGCATTGTTCCATTTTCCTTTGCTCGCAAGAAAGCGGCGGACGATTCGACCGATCGTCCTCCGCTATTTGTAGCCAACGGCAATCCGCCACCTCGCTCTCGCTCTTCGTCTTCTTTCTCGATCGCGGTCCTCGGGTCTCGAGGAAGAGCGGGAGCCGTCGTCGCGGAGATGTGCTCTCTTATCGTCAACGGTATCGGTTCTTCTCTCCGATCTTGATGTTTGTCCTTTCGGTTGCTGAAATATTGTTTGCGAGAAGTTCTCTCTGTGTGATCCGCTTCGTTTCCGTCTTATTTGTGCTTTCCTATAAGATATTTAGGTAGATCTGTTCTTTCGTGCGTTGTTCTTGGTGGATTATGTTGATAAAGGTTTTGATTTGTAGGTGGGGTGGAATTGAGTGGTTGGGCGCTATTAGTTGTTGTTGATCAAGATGATTAATTATAGTCGGAAAAGGGATGATTGGTTTTTGTTATGGTTGTTTAATGAAATAAGCTAGTTTGAGATGTTAATCCACCGATATTCTCCTTGCTGCAACGAGAGCTTAAGGACTAATTACAATAATCCATTCACAGAATGGTACTGAGATGTACATCCTACGCAAACTTTCAGTCACGTTACAATTTCAGAAAGTGCAACAAAAACCATGGAGGGAGGGATCCTTGAAATTTCCTTTCCGAAACGGCCACTAATTCCACACTCCAATCAGCCTCTTTATAGGTGTCTTTCAATATAGTACTCTCAAAATTGACAAAGCCTTTGCCTAGTCATCGGTTCTTTTCTTCATCTTGAAGGGGTTTCAGAGTATGGATACTTGTAGATAAGAATAAAAATCTGGGTCTAGTACCTGATTCATTTGGTGGTTCTATTGGTACGGTATCGGTACAATATATTAAAATCCTAGTCTAGTACCGATACCAATCAGCAGGCTTATTGGTACGATATTCATACCACACCATGTAGTGGGTGTTGATGCAGATTGGGAAAAGTCAATACCGGCTAGTCACTGTAAGCACAGAGTAAGAGAGAGAGAGAGAGAGAGAGCAAAGGTGGCGATGTGGCAATACTAATAAGGAGAGGAGGATAGGAGGGGAGTGATGGGGATGGAGAGGAGGTGGTGATGCATTGGAAAGCAGCAGTAGCCAAAGAAGAGTATGAAGAAGAGAGAAAAGGGGGTAGGATTAGTGCCTTTCCATTCTATACCGTTCAGCATCGATTATCTTACCATCCAGTACTGGTTAGTTCACCAGTCATTTAGCTAACATTTGTAAGCTTGGATTAGGCAAAATTACTTTGCATACCTATCAATCGTTAGACCAATAAAAACCAGTCCGTTCTGGCTGGTACAGTCAGTTATTAAACCTTGATTTAATATAATGCATTCTTCCTTGTTTTTCCTATTTCCTTCGATGATTCTGTTAACATGCTTTACAAGAATATGTTGGACATCATGCTATTTCTATTTATTCCAGGATTTTCTTGCTTGGTGTCTAGCATGATTTGAATTTTTCTATCTATACTGTGACGGGAAGTTTCTAATTACTAAGTGAGGTGGGCAGCCTTCGTGGAGACCAGTCATCCGAAAAGAATTAGTCAGTGGTTAGTGTACACTTCTTGGAATAAAAATAGAAGAGATGAACAGAAAGGTATTGGATAAAAGTGAAGGTGTTATGCACAATCTGAAGAGGAAGAGAGAATCTGGTGCATGTTTCACTACTTTTGGCCATGGCCTAGTAGCAAATCCACAAATCCCAGATCTAAGGGGTTGCAGCATAAAGCGTTGTACAAATGATTTCAGCTGCAGTATTCAGAGTCAAATTCTCAATAAATATTGCAATTTCACAAAAAGTGGTTTGCCAGGTCGGGTGCTATCTTTCGAGGATGGTGAATGGAAAGATTTTGCTGAGAATATCATCAGTTTGGTCCAGGAAGATTTCCGGCTAAAGAAGGCAATTACTGAAGCATATTTTAAGAATCAGCACTTTTTGTTAGACTTTGTCCACATGGTATACATTGATCTGAAAACAGGTTTACAGAAACCGATCGCTTGGATTGATGCAGATGGGAAATGTTATTTCCCGGAAGTATGTCCTGAAAATTATGGATTAAATAGATACCATCATTATGGCAAGGGCAAACAAGTTCACATGATTTGTGATCCAAATGGGACACATGAAATTGATGCCCGTTTGGAGATTTCTGTTAGTGCAGCTGAAAGCTCAAGTTCAGGATCTGATGATGAGGTTATGTCCAATGTCAAGAGGATCAAGAGAGAGGAAAATCCTTTATGTGCTCAAGGCAATGAGACTGTTGGAGAAAATGAGCCATGTCCATTTCTCCCTTCAGATATTTCTGCTTTAGAAAGTTGGCAAGAAAAGAAGGTTAGATCTGCTGGTGATCCGCGAGTCAGTGCTGTGCTGGACTTGTTACTTAAGAGTTTGGGCCAAGTAATTGATGCAAAGGACATTCTTAGGATCCTTAAAACTCCAGCAAAAAATGACTTAGGTATGGTTCGATTTAGCCTTTTTCAAGAGCAAGCTATGGTCACCCAAAAAGTCCGTGGCAATGCAAATGTTCGTTATGCCTGGCTTAGTACCTCCAAGGATGTTGTGGAAGAGGTGATGTCGAAGGGAGTTTTGAAGAAACCTATACAGAAGCCTGCTTTTGGCAATGGCATTCATCTGGCACCGGCAAATTGTTCAAACATACGGTGAGGTTTTTTATCAACTTTATGGTGATTGTCTTCTGGCAGTTACCTCAAAACCCTTTATTTTTTGGTTTGGAAGGACAAAACGCCTATTATTTTGCATTTCCTGGTTCCCGTTGGTCATGCACTCTTCTTTATTTTGCTGATCATCGATGGTGAATAAATATCACTAATGCACATGTACCGTCTTCAGTGCAAGCTGTTCTGATATTGACGAAAATGGTGTTGTCCATATGATGTTGTGCCGTGTAATTATGGGGAACATGGAGCTGATTCCGATGGGATCCATGCAGCATCAGCCCAGCCATGAAAATTTTGACAGTGGCATAGATGATCTTCAAAATCCAAAGCGTTATATTATATGGGACTTGAATATGCATACTCATATTTATGCAGAATATATTGTAACTTTAAACTTGCCAACCAATGCTAAAGGTAATTTTCCTGGGGCATCATCTGTCAGTTTCTATATATATTTGTCTTATATATCAAGGCCCTGTACTTTTTTTGGTGATCGCAGAAGGTTTGGTCAGGGAAGCCAGTATATCTAATGTATCTGCTTTGACAAATTCTTATTCACCTCACAGTTTATTTCAGGTGTGTTTTGAAATTTACAATTTTTTAATCCATCTTTCTTGAGAATGCTTAATTAGAGTCAGGTCTCAGTAATAACTATCTGGTAGACTACAAATTAATCCTTCCATTGATGAATATATACCCATCACCGACCATCTGGTCAAAATATTCACATGGTCATGATGGAAATGACTAATCTATTTGTTTCATTAAATTATTTTATTGATGCTGGAACATTTTTTTGCATGATAAATAATCTGAAGATATCGGTGAACACTTTGCATAGTAGGATGTTCAATCAGCTGCATTAGATTCCACAACAAAGACCTTAGATTACATAATTTGGACTTCTATTTTGGTGAAACCTGAAGCAGTTGTTTTGTTCTTTTACGTGGTAATGAAGTATTTGATTGTCTTGCCCCTTCTGTGACTAGGATAAGTGTCAGCCATCTCCAGTTGTGGGAAATCAATCTACAGGTTTATTGTCAGGCCGAGCTCCAAAAACTCCAACTTCACCATGGATGCCATTCTCAATGTTGTTTGCTGCAATTTCAACTAAAGTACCTCTTGAAGACATGGATTTAGTTAATACTCATTATGAAGATTTTAAGGTTGTGTTTTCCTTTAATAAACTACAATTACATCACAAGTATATTGGCGTCACAAATAACTCCGTATGCTTTTCCTTTCATCAGAAGAAGAAGATAAGCAGGATTGACCTGATTAAAAAGTTACGGCAGATAGTTGGTGATAAATTGTTGGTTTCTACAATAATGAGGCTGCAACACACGGTTCGTTTTCACAGTTTTGATTGGTATACATTCATTACCTATGAAATTACTGAAATCTCTGTGACTTATCCAGATATGATCTTTTGCCATATGAGGAAACATAGATTTAGTCATACAACTTAGGGATCTCTTATTTCGAGCTTCAGTTATTTTAATGGTTTATCTTGGTCTTGCTGGCTCCTGTGAATTTCTTTAAGTTCTTATTTTTTTATGGTAGATATCAGATTTTGCTTGCTCTACTACATTGTTAAAATGATTTTATATTTTTCTTGTGGCTAATTTACATTACATCCTTTATCTCTTAGAAAGTTATACTACCTATTCGTGGGTTACAAAAACATTATCTTGATGAACCTCAGTGAGGTTATCTTGAAAGCGTGCCTTGAGTTAAAAAACTTGGAACTTAAAATTGTGTTAAGTATTGACCTCTCATTTTCTCATGGAGTTGGCTCTACGTTATAAATAACAGAACTTAATTGTTGAGCTTCTTCCTAGATTACTAGTTCGCCAATGAGGATTTAGTTGCCTCTGGGATCTATAATTTCCATGATTTAAGAGTAAATTGATGAAGCTTATGGGATCTATAATTTCCATTCTCAGAAAGTGGTTCTGAGAAGTTGTCAGAGGCAATTCAGGAGTCTGATTATATTGACCAAACCTGTACTTTGTTCAGCACGATTTGGCGTAGGTTCCCTAGTGGGATGTCCTAATCAAGGGCATCACCAGAGACTTCTCTGGTAGTGTAGACATCATTTTGTTTCCCATGCTTTATGCTAGTGTAGACATCAATTCCTGCATTTCAGAACTTGGCATATGCTTTGATCTCTATTCACTTTAGGTGCATTCTGCTTCTTGTGTGTCACATCTGATTACACAGGATAAGGATTGCTGGTTTGTTTTAGCAAGTGACTTTCTTTATTTTTCTCATGTCATTTTGTTTCTTCCATATTTTAGTTTTCTTTCTAGATAAAAGTGCAATTAGTACTTGCCATTGTGTTCTACAATACACGGTGTAGCCCACTGCAAGGCATTGCATGCCATTGTGCAGGACAATGCAGAGACTTTACTGTTCCAACCTAGGCATATTTAGCACAACTCATCGTTTATTCTAAATGCATGGTCTAGTTAGATACATGTCTATTTGTTGGTCATTCGGCATGCAAACATCATTCCTTGAGTTACAATCCGTGTGTCAACTGTGCATTTTAACTCCTGCTATATTCTGCCTAAGATTAATCCACTTGCTAGCCACTAGCTACTTTTTGTGCTATGAACAAGTTTCGTGACCTTTAAGTAAGCCCCCTTGCTTGCCTGGAAGATAAGATAAACAGCAGACGTTAAGAAAATCACAATGATTTAAAACTTTATATGTTTGATCAAGGGAAATTAATGTCACATATGTTGATGCTCTTACATCCTTCCTATTGCTCGTTAACCATAAGCACCTGCTGTGTTTTGCAGTTACCACCAATGGCCAGACATCCACCTCCAAAATCCTGGTCCACGGAGCTGCAAAACAAGCCTGGAAATGGTGGAAGCCCCTCCTTGTTTCCAGGTTGGTGTTAGTTAGTATATGGGTCATATCTTAATGGTGTTAGCGGACTCAAATAGGCTGATGATACAGGGAACTACTAGTTCATGCTCTGTAGGAACACATGACAGTCTTTTATTTCGTTATAAATGTGTGTTGATCCTTGGCATCTGGGGATATGTTCTCGCTGCTGCTTTCGCTATTTTTGCTAGTGGACCATTGTGCTGCCCATTGGTAGTTATGGTGTGTCCACGGCTTGCGACGTTTGTTGCAAATTGTGATGCACGAGCGGCAGGTGTGCAGAGATCATCGGTTGGCGATTTAGCGGGATTTACTTATCTAGGGTTGCTGTCTGCATGCCACGTATACTTGAGGTGTATTCATGGGTTGCTCCTTGGAGCCCAAATCGGGCTTCCTGTAGCGGCGCAGTGGAGATTAGTAACGTATGTCTAAGATTTTCTTTTAAATTTTTTAAAAGATAAGTGAAGAAGATAAAATTTAATTTTAGTATCTTATGAGTGATCTATCAAAAATCTTTCCAGTTAATAAATTACTCAAAACTTTCATAAAATATTTTCGGATTAATAAATGTGGGAAGGCGAGATCAGAGGCAATAAATAATGGAAAATCTAATCCCATTTATTGAATTTGGAAAAGAAACGAAATCTTATGAGAAAGATGAGAAGACATGGTCGACAATGAAACTGCCACTTCCCTTTGTACGAACGAGTTATTGTAATTGTTTCAAGATTCTTTCTGATGCTGCAAATTGCATTGATTAGTTCATACGTTCAGCGATGAGGTATTCGTTAGTTTTTCTTCATCCCTCTGAATCCTCATTATTCCGATAAAAGGGGACAGACACTGACTAATTCATTTATTTCTTTGATAATATATGTGGTCAACGCACTAATTATGTTTTCAAAAGGTGGCGTGCACAGCACCTTACTGTGTGTGCCTTGAGAGGAAGAGGTAATGACTCCTCTTAAAGCACACACAGTAAGGTGATAGCTACACGTCATGGGCACATCTATACGCACCTCCTTGCTTTCATTCACAGTCTACGACTGTGAAAAACATTGCTACAGTAAATGTTGACAAAGATTCCAACCCTTTTTTTTGTTTTTTTTATGCAATCACTCACTGCAGTAGCCATCGCAGTCGCATGGACCAGCAAGCACGCTCCCATGCGCGTCTGCGGCCGCCCCATAGTGTACTCATGACAGCTAAAAACCGCGTCTTGCACGACTCATCCATGGCAGACGCAGCAAGACACATGTAGCAGAACAAAAACGATGCATCAAGATCCAGCTCACTATGGTGACAGGTCTGGAGCTGATGCTGTCAAGACCAGCATCCCCATCAATTCTTGCATGTGTGTGGTGACAGGTCCCCTGATAGACAACAAATCCTGAGGTAAAAGGAAGCACAATAGAGATGGGAAGCAGCGCAATAAATACACAACATAAATAATCATAATAGTTCAAGCATGTTGCATTGAATCCATCCTTACCAACCAGACTCCAACCGAAGCAACATCTTCGCAAACCAAGCAAGCAAGTATTACACAGCACGTACAAGCAAACTACTGAGAAAGAAGAAGTCAATTCCCGAACCAACACCCTCCTCATCTTTTAGCTCGTGAGAGACGTCGCCGGCTGGGGCGAGGGTCACATCTGGTGCGCTCTTGACTTCCCTCCAACAACCTACATTCCCTTTCCTTGTTCGCTTTCCATTCTACACAATGCTGCTATTTCAACTAATAAACCTCCTACTGCATTGTTCTTAATTACACATGGTGCGACCTCCACTTTCCCTGGACATCACCTTGGATCCCATTGTTGAGCACCGATACGACCAAAATGGCCCCCCACCATACACTCAGGTTGAACAAGTGAAAACTTGACAAAGTCCCAAGTACACTGAACTGATGTGGGATGCCCTCAAAGATCGTGGGCATAAGCGTCAATGGTTGGGCTTTGTCAAGTAGTCCCTTGTCGCACCAGAATGATGTTGATTCTGGTGTGATGAGAGTGGAGCGAAGCGCAATTTGGTAATATCGAGTAAAATAGTTAGGGTTCAGGTGACTCCAGCCACTTACCTTTTAGGGCTATTGTTCCGGCGCCATAGCAGCCGGCTCGGCCGCGGCGCCACCGCCGAGCACGGCGCTGATCTGTTGCACGGTGTTGCGGAGGTGGTTGTTGATGGCGGTGACGCTGGAGAGGTTGAGCTTGGCAGATGGGACTGCGCTGGCCAGAACCTGCATGCCGATTGTGAGCAGGCATCCGATGGTACTGGCCAAACCATCGCTGCTGCTGATGACGGCGTTTGGTGGGGCAGCGGGCGAGATGACGAAGCCAGTTGGGAGGAGGGGAATATAGGACGGGTCCTCGCCGCTCATCGCCACCTGGACGGCGTCGACGTCGATGGTAGCGTACACGACGATGCTGCCGCCGGAGGGGTGAGTGCTACTTTCTTGAAGCAGGAGCTCCACACTGTGGGAGGAGTTGCTTGCCGCCTGAGTGGATATATCATTGTTAGCATGCGGAATCATATTCATCAGCAACCAACGACAAAATGAGACAAACAAATAATATTAGACGTATAAGTAGTTCGTAGTGTAACAAAAGTGCAAACAAATAATATTTTTTCTTTTCTTATGGTTAAGCAGAAGGAATGATCTAAATACTCCTGCAAAAGATGGAAAGTTTGAGGCAACAAGTAGCAGGCAATAGAAGGGCGTACTGACATTAACACGCAGAAGCGAGACGCAGTTCCTTGGGTGCGAACCATTGGCGATATGAGCCACCTCATGTAAGGAGTTACCGCTTGAAAGAACATCCAACTGCAGCAGAAACAGGCATTTCATTTCAGCTTTGACAAAAACAAAAAAAAAGGTTCTCTGAAAGCAAGAACAAGCTGCTAATCTTATGTTCAGGTACCTGAGACCTCCTTTGCTCGTCCGTCAAAAGCTCGAACACCTGTTGATGAGAGAAAGGAAGCCATGTTGTCGAGACAGCAGTGAGAATAACACCATTTGGCTGGCCAGGTTCAGTATTTTTCCTGGTTGTCACCCTGATTGTGTCATCGGATGATTCAGAAAGAGCTGTCCAAGATTGCATTCCGGAGGCGTGTACGCTGGCGCAGAACGTTCTCATCATTCTCTGTGACAGCTTCATCATATTCTTTCTTGCCTCCGGGGTGGGGATCACTGAAGGGATACACAAGTCCATTTAGATGAGAGAATCACAGCTTATAGAGTATATATATATATATATATATATATATATATATATATAAAGACAAAGAAGCCAGAATCTATGCCTAGCATTATTAGACACTGTACCTCCAAGGTCGGCAATATTTCTGGCCATAAGGCTTGCAAGCCGCTCACATTGCCTTTGCAGGGTTGAAACCCAGCGTGTTGCTCCAAACGCCACGCCGGTGCTGACAAATTGATCAAATATCTGATGCACTGGTTTATCCTCCACCTCTGCATGTTCTACCCACATCACCTGCCCAAACAAGACAGATGAATCTATCCATCCTAAATTTTATTATGACTTGATATCCAAAAACAAATGTCATTAAATGCACAGTTTTAATGCTGCTATTCCCCAAGTCATATGCTTCTGTAATGTTCTCTAAAATTCTAGTGCATAATTTGTTTTATATAAATACAAAAAAAAGTGCCTTGGAACGTTTGCATCCCGATGCTCGATTAATAACATCAGTTCATACAATATTTCATTCCAGTAGGAACGTATAAAGAGCCTCCAGTTACCAGTTCTTTTGAGTCATGATCCAAGAACATGGCGGGCATGCGGCGGGCATCAGTACAAGCGCTAATCTTGTCTTCTATAAGTCAGGCCCTAATGAAAGATGATAACCTTTTTGCTACTAAATTCTGTATTCCCATCCATACATGTCGAAGTTAACATTTTGTGCTTATCATATAATGGAACAAAGACAATTATAATTGATCGTGTACCGATCAATACGAAATCTGTAACTAAATCGAAACTAGTTTCAGTAATTTCACATCATTAAGTTGGGTAATGAAAGGGATTAGAACTGATCTTTTAATTGAAAACATCAACTTAGCAGAAAGAAAACGTAATTCGTTTTGTACCTTGGAATACCCATTGGGCATATCTTGGATGACACAACCAGAGGTCCTCCTTCTATACCAGGGGAGTGACGTTTGAAGGCCATCGACGCAACCATCGACAGGGAAATCAACAATGATCCAAGTACCTTCTTCTGAATTGTGTTGGAGGTACCGGAAGAAATGAGCCTCACGCGCAGGCACCAGAGGAGTCAGAAATTGCAGCTCTGCGTGCAACTGTCAATAGCTCCGACATGAGAACACTTGTATCGAACAGGGCGGAAACAACGGTGCAGCAGATGCTAGATTACCAGATGCAAGCAGCCATTGCCATGACCAGCGACTCCTGGACTCAACACCTGAACTGTTGTAGCCTTCGAGACGACGGAAGGAAACAGCCCCATCCATTTGTCCTGGAAAGCACGATTAGAAAGAGAAATGACCAACAAGCAGCTCACAAAATGGACTAAGGAACACATACAAATCTTATAACGATTAACTCACGGCATCCAGGAAGGCATCGACCAACGTAATGCTGTTCATAATGACCATGGCGCTGTCCCTGGAAGCCTCGGTCCTAACCTCTCCATGCTGCTGTTTCAAGTCCATCGGCCAGGAAAAGTTTTTTGCATGCTCTTCCAAATCCAAGACTTCCGTGGTGCGACCATCTCTTCTAATCCATAGTGGCCCGTTCGTACGGCACATCCTGACTAAGTGATCCGCCGCCGTGATTGCTAGGTCCAGAACCAACGGCTTATCTTGTTCCAGGATGAGCATGCCAGAGAAGGGAGAGGCTTGGTCGGAGATCTGTGGAACGGGGATTATGTCATTGCAACTCACTACTGGCGGCTCCTTGAAGTGCCTCGAGTAGATGCCCATGTTGAGATCCAGCGAGGGGAGCAGTATAGGCGGTGCGGGACCTAATGGCTGCTGTTGCCGGCCACTATAGCGGGATGCGATGCAGGATAGACGTTCGAGCTGTACATAAAAAAGGCAGCTGAACCGACTGTGTGTCCTCCATAAAGAAGCTGATTAAAAAAGGATGAGATACACACAATCTAGCATGTAGCACAAGAAAAACTTTTTTTTTGACTTAGAACTCCAGTTTTCTGCGTTGTCGCATGCATGTGATGTTGTTCCGGGAAGAGGTTAATGAGGTTGACTTGCTGGAACTAGGGTTTAGTACCTCGTCCTTGAGTCGGGCGTTTTCGATGCGCAGTTGCTGCTCGTCGAAAGACATCTCGCCGAGGATCGCCGGGCCGCCGCAGTTGGGGCAGACGACGTTCTGAATCGCAGCCTGCAGCCGGAAGTTCTCGTTCTTCAGGCTCTCGTTCTCGGCTCGCAGTACCACGTTGTCCGCCCGGTCTTGTTGCGCCTTCAGTAGTCCCCAGTCCCAAAACCATATGGATCAGTAAACATTGTACGCTAATAAGAAATGATTTCTAGTTTTTGATCGTGGTTTGCGGGTGCACGAATGTGCATGCACGCGTGAGGATATGTAGTCATCAAACGATGATAAAAAAGTTAGATGCGGTATAAAAAATGGAAACATGGTGCAAGGATTGGGAACGCATGGGCGGACCTTCATCTGGGTCCGGCGGTTCTGGAACCAGAACTTGACCTGCCGAGGTTTGAGGCTGAGTTCTTGGCTTAGCTTCATCCTCTGCTTCTCGTCCGGGTGCGGACATTCCTTAAACAACCTATTCCAAAAATCAGCATCGGATCACATCAGTCTTCTATGCCCCATCAAAAAGAATAGTCAAAACGAATGATGTATCGAATGAATGACGAGGTATGTGGGAGAATCTGATCTCACGCTTCCATTTCTTGAATCTGTCGGGTGGTGTGGCGGTGGTAGCGCTTCCTCTTGGCAACCGGCTGTTGCTGCTGCTGCGATGGTGGTTGTTGTTGCAACTCGTTATCATGTTCCTCGCCGCAGCTAAGCACTCCGTCCAAGGGTCCGCTACCAGACCCACTCTCCATCTCCTCTTCTTTGCTCACTCCCCTCCCAATCAACATCAGCCCCTCCTCCTTCTTACACCAAAACAGATAAATCTTAGCAATAATCTCTTTTGGAAAAGAACAAGAAAAAAAAAGAAGCAGATGCACAAAGAAAAAAAAAAGTCGATATGTAGGGGAAGACTGGTGCTTACCGGAATGATAGAGGAGAAAGCGTTGAAAGGGGGCATGTTGGCCATGAAGCCGAGGTTAGGGTTTTGGATCGGAGAGGCGAAGAGTGAATCGGGTGACGCAACATTACCACTCACCATGGATGACAGCACTTGGCAATCTCCATACATCTTTAGCCCCTCTTTGTTCACCACTACTTTTCCCTGATGAAATGGTTAGAAACAAGGAAGCACTCGAGTGTTTTTTGTTTTGCCTTTCTCAAAGCCACACTTCCTCCATCTTCGCCATATCATTCAAACTTCTCCTAAACAGAACCGAACACAACAGAATGGAGAGATCCTTAAAGAATGAAAAGAAAAGGAGAGTAGATATACCGAGCGAAGAAGAAGAGAGAGGAGATCTGAAAGAGAGGATGGGATAAAGGGAGGAGCAGTAAATGGTGAGAAATAAATACCACTCACCACTGTCGGTGATATTTGGGAGAAAGGAAGGAAGATCAGGAGGATAAAAAAAGATACAAGTCCTCTTCTATTCCGACTTCTCCTCCTCTTCTTCTTCTCCTGCACTGTTTTGTAGACCTACGCTTTGGCTTTCTGTTTTTCTTCTTCCACCTCTCTCTACATGATCTCGATTCTGCTTCACGGACAAACCATAGTAACTCTGCTCTCTCTCTCTCTCTATCGGGAGGAGAAGGAGGATTCTCTCTTTTTCTCTCTCTTAGACCAAAAGTTATCTAATATTTATTACTGGTGGGAGGTCATTACTGGGAGGGAGGTTTCACAGGGAAGGGAGGAGGAGGAGGAGGAGGAGGGATGGATGGTAAATGCGACTTTAACTGCGGGTGGCAGAAACCGATCCCCCGCCAGCAAATCCGTCTTGCCCACCGTAACCGACACGTGTCTTTCGGCAGCCCGAGCAGCGATCGGTCTGTTGCCCTAGGTCAACTCCCCTTCCCTCTCCCCCTCTCTGTCTCTCTTCCTCCCTCCCCGCCCCCCCTTACGCGCTTTCGCTCTGTCTTCTACTGCACGTTTCTCTCTCCGCGGTTCGAAACGTCCCTGGCCGGACCCGCCGTGGCTTCCGAGGTCCACCTACTGGACGGCTCTGATTCGCTTGATGACGTTCGATTTAGTGGTGGAGCGGGAAGTTAAGAAGTCCAACGGGGGGTTTCCGATATAACCAAAAAAAGGTAATGACGCAGGGGCGGTCAAAGGACTTTGACTTAAGAGCGCAGTCGATGTGAAGAAAAGAGTTTTAGACCTACCTGCCTTGTGAATGGAGGCACCAACGCCCAGCGGATAATTTCGTTGAGGGCCCACCACAACTTTCGATCGCAAGGAAGGTAAACGGTTCGAGTACACCGAGACGAGTAGCAAATGTTGATCGGATCGGTGACGATTGGCCTTCCAAGTGGCACCAATGTTGTGCCATGTGTAATTTAGCGAGAAGGGCAAAGTGAAATGGGATCATTATATGTTGTTACTCTACAAATCAAACCTAACATATACACATATCAAACTTTGAGCGAGAGTCGATATTTCTCGTAACTGCACTCACACAGTGCCTTAAATATCAGGATCTCTCCTCAACACATTTCCAATTCAACTCATATGATGATACGCCCACGAATCTATCGTTAATGCACGCGGCTAGTAATCCACTCCTTATTTCAAAAACATATATATATATATATAGCGTAAGACCGTAGCTCTTTGTGCATGTGTCAGAATTGAGAGGGTCATAAATTCCACAAGTAGTAAATGGTTTGGATGGATACTCCATTAGTATGCAATATGATATTGATCTGCCAGATATTTGGGACTTTACTAGATAGAATGTATTGCACATAACAAGGTGAAAAAAGAACAAATCTCATGGATTAGGTGGTAGAGGAACATGGCCGTCCCAGGGAAGAACATGCTTCCGCAATCTGCAGTAAACAAAGCAGCATCGCTGTGTGATCTCTAATTCTCTGACACCAACTACCTAATTAATATCTACACATTAACTGGGGGGCATCGTTTGCATCATATGTGCTCTTAATGCTGCTAGTGTTCATCAATAGTCCCGCCTTTGTGTCACTCATCGAACAGCATTTACACAGTGACGTATTGCACAGTCACCACCCGGGCTGAATTACGTGTTTTGTGAATATATACATAATTATTATATGCATGTATATACATATGTATATATATGTTCAGAAAATTCTGTACGTCGTTTTATTAGTATTTGTGATTTAGTTTTCGAATCACAAAGGTCCTGAAGTGGTGGTCTATGACGGTCAACCGAGTAGAGTTGAACAAGTGGATCGATCGAATTCAACGCTTGCATGGAAGAACGCTGGGAAGGTGTAGCGCTCCGAAGAAGATGAGGGGGACTCGTGGCTTACAGAAAGGCAAAGGAAAGATAGCCAGAAAGGAGAAAGAATTGGGCGTGTACGGCGCCTGAGACGCTTCGTCACTTTGATGCAAACTAGGCAGAGCTGTAGGAGGGAGATGGAAGGGATACGGAGGGAGCGCCACCATTCAATTCGACTCAATTATGTGACGGCCATGTGGAAGCGAAGGGAAGGGGCTTCACACATGCCACCACATGGGTGCACATCACGCACGCATTCAAGGCACGCTCTTGCCCCTCTTTTTAATGGCTTTCTTGTACGACCATTCCGGAACGCACACTGTCATTTGAAATCTTTGAACCTATATGAATTGTCACAGCACCTGATTCGACCATGCGTTGCTATGATATGTGTAATGTTGTGTCTCCCACCGACGTCATCGAGTATAAATGTAGCAGGTCATCGTATCTGACAACGTGGGAGTTTCAGTGAGTGGTATCGCCCGATATGGATGATCACTCTCGACGACGAATGATTAACTTGACCTGCTCTAAACCCGATGGAGTTGAGGTTTTCCGAGGTGCTGAGGGTTCTCATCGTGACATTGAGCCCGAATCGTCTTTCTCTTATACATTGTTACGAGGAGCTGCTTATATTGTAATATTTAGATTAGTTTCGTATCGATAATAAATAAGATTAGGAATAATCTATAATAATATGATAAATATATAATTTTAATTTAAATATTTTATTTAATAATTAATAAAATAGAATTAATAAATAGTTAATCTATCATATTCGAATAGTGCTATTTGATATTAGACTCGAGTTAGTATTTGAATATAATAAAAAGATTCTTAGAACGTCTTCGAATATAATGATGTTAAATCTTAGATTTTAATTATGAAATTAATTAATAAGTTTGTAATCTAATTAACATTCGAAAAAAATAATGTAGAATTAATTTTGATTATGGAAAAGTAAAATAATTATAATAAGAGAATTAGACGTTGGGTCGAGTAAGAGATCGAGCATCAGATCGAAAAAAATCGGACATCGCACTAAGATCAGATGTTGCGGAGCTTAATATGTAGATGAATCAAGCAATACATCGAAGGAAAACACGATGCGTCGAGAGTTCGGATGAACCAATAACATGTCGAATAACATATAATTCTTATCTTGTAATCATTTATGTCTTAATAGTTTAGGATTTAATTTAGTTAGTTTTGAGTGTAACCATACAAACTCAATTAGGGGTCCATTGAGCTTGAATCGGGATTGATTTGGGCTGATTAGAAGACATATTCAATATCCATAGTTAGGTCAGGCAGTGAAACTGCCTATGAGCTGGAACACATATAAAATATATGTTTTCTTATAGACCTAACAGTGGTACTGCCTAGATTGGCAATAGTATCGCTAGTACACGGTCTTCTATGCTGTTAGGTGATAGTATTTTCCAGACTGGCAATAATAGTACCGCTAGGACTCCAAAATCATAGGGATAGACTTTTTGGCTCCATTTTTAAAGCCACCTATAAATATCCCACTCATTCTTGAGATAGAAAAAAAAAAAAAAGTGAACGAAAGGCTTGTGATTTTAAGTTATAAACTCTTGAAAAGCGTTTAGTATTTCCCTTTTCCTCTTTAAAGTTTAGAGATCATTCTAAGAGAGGTGTAAGACTTGTAAATGTTCTCGTCCATTAAAATAACTTGAAAGGAAAAAAAGTTATAACAAGGGTGGTTGATCTTCGTCCATTAAAATAAGGTCTTGAGTGAAAACTGATGATCTCAACGGAGAAAGAATCGGGAGTGGATGTAGGTTACAACGATTGAACCACAATAAATTCAATGTGCATTTCCTTTTATACACTTCATTCATATTGTTTTTTTATTTAATTACTTATTATACTTACTCATATTATAAGTCAAGTATATTTACAATAAATGAATCATGTGTAAAAAATTATAACACTCTAGCAACCGAAGTCGAACAAAACTAATAAACTAGTTAGCTCATCAAGTTCGAGTTGACATATTTCCTAAAATAATAGTTATAAAAATATTTCATCAATTATCTTCTTATCCATCAATAGTTACGAAAATATTTCTTATAATAAAAAAATATTTTAAGAATATATGGATAAGAAAGATATATATAAATTTAACGGTTATGAAGTATTTTATAAAATAAAAAAATTTGAAGAATATTTTCTATACAGATTGTGGTTGACATTACTAAAAGAAAGAATAGGGAAGAGATGGATAAAGTTGACCTTGAAGACCATACCCACTCTCACTTTTAGAATAAAAAAATATATGTAGAGAATATATATTTTTAATATAGATTATGATTGACATAATGTATTTGTCCATTCGGTCCTATCGTTTTAGATGATGTGTCGAACTCCACATAAAGACGAAGAATATGAGAAAATAAAAAAAAATATAATTTTGAGTTTAGGCATATTAATTTATCTGGTTACTTACAAATTAGGCCACAGTTATTCTCAAAGCATCATCTGTTAGGTGAGTGAGATGGGCATAAACCTAAGACCGTCATCGAAGCCAGTACGACCACAGAGCCTATATGTATGGCGGACATGATAACACCACCATGAAAGATTGCCAACAAGTCTTAACAACAATTGACTTCACGGAAAAGGAATACATGGTGCTCGCTTATTGAAACCCATCTATCATGACATCGGACGTGTTATCAGAAAGCTAGATTGAAGAGAGATGGGAGTCCCTATGGATGTTGCCTCAATATAGAAACTCAACCACTTCCTTTAGGCTTTAGGCATCGGAAAACTAGTGATCAATTTTTAGGGAAGAGGGATTCGCACAATATAAGCTAAATCTTAATGGTTTCATGAGGGTTCTCACTAACCTAGCTTGCTTGTTATAGCACTTCTGTGGCTGATCAGGGAAGAAAATTGAAGGCATGGATGAATGAGCTCTGATACAGACCACAAAAAAGAATGATAAATGAATGCAGATGCTGAGAGGTGTAAAGTAAGTTTACCCCTTCTGATATTTGTCCTTCAAGTTGAAAGCAAGGAAGCAATTCAATTAAAAACACAGGCTGCTGGCAATGTAGGAAAACTTGTCACTGCAACAGTTCTGATAGAATGCATTGTGTTACTGATTAGATGTAATCAGCCAGGAGGAAAACTCTCCGAGAAATCCTGAGTCTATCGAAGCTGTTTGCATAACTTCTTGGCATAACAAGCATCTAAAAGCCCACCATGTAGAGACCGAGGCATATGATGTTCTTTTTTGGTCGATGGACTTGGAACTGCAGGAGGAGTGAGTGATCATGTTGAACTCGTCAGAAGCACTTCCACAGTTGCATCCGTCAAAGATGACTCTCCAGAAGGCCAACGAGTCATGAATCTGCTCCATGAATTAAATGGAACAAAGGCAGCCATTGATTTCTTGCATCGAATGCCATGGACAGTCACATGAAACAAGACTGCAGTGACTAATCAAGCAGGCAAAAACTTGTCTTCATGTAATAAATTCACGAGAATAAATGGTCGTTGCAGTCAAAATACAGTATGTGACTACATCGAGATATGTTTACGCAGCGGTTAAGGTGGGATGCAGTTGACAAAGTCCATGGAAATGACACCAAGTTGAACAATATGGGACAAGCAAGATAGCATAAACAAAGCGTTGTACAGATGCGACTTTGTTGGCTGAGTAAAGTCTGGTCAACTGTCAGAAATGGAGGGAATTGTAACCTGAAACGGTGAGACGACGCTTTGAATCATATGCCTTCGGAACTCAGACTCGTTTGTGACAAGTATTCGCATACAAATATTTTACGCGTTCTTGAAGTGAAGCATCAGGACACGCATTAAACTCTGTCGGGAAATTGAACTCCGGCAGCACAAAGATTTCGTTAGGTTGAGTAAGTCAATGGATACAATCAAAGTCTAAATCAGCTATATTATTTTTTGGATAAAAGTTTTCATTAAGACGAGTGATATCATTAAAAATCAGCGTAAAATCAAAAACAAATAATTTCTATTGCTTATAAAGTTAAAATACTAACTATAAAAGTTAAAATAATAAAATAAAAGTATGATAAAATACTTATAGGTGTATAAGAACGTAGGTTGTTCCTAGACAATAAGCAATAAGCTTTGGGGTCTTCTCATAATAGTTGGCTGAATTTGTGAGATAGAATTTGAACTATTATAACTGGAGGAAGAAGGGGCTACTATTGGAGGGCAGAACCCAATTTTGAACTCCTCTTCTTTTGGCTCTTAGTGTAAGTTGGATCTAAGGTCGATAGTAAGACTTCTTGGCCAACTTTTGCTTTTTATTCTTTTTATTATTGTCAAATATTTCTTTGGAAGCTATTAAGGCCAATAGTAACTTGAAAAGATTATCTGTAATAAGGTGGCTATAGGTAGCAAGGAGGGCTATTGAACTTATAAACCTCATCATCTTTTTCTTTTCTATCTTTTCAGCTTAGGACTAACTAGCTTCTTAAGAAAATGTATGACTTGATTACTTTAAGTGAGTTACATTTATAGGATTGATGGCATCCAAAATATAATTTAATTAATAATTCTCTTGATTTTCTTGCAATCATAATTAGCTAATTTACGGATGCTTTCTTCTTTTATAGCCAAGGGGTAGGGTCATAATTAGATTAGGACTTAGAGCTAACTTAAATATAGTCTTTGGATTCCACCAAGATCAAAATGGAGTTTGATTAAAACTCCAATTGGGCCAAATTATCCCTAGTTATAACTTTTCTAATTAAGCGATTCACGTCCCATTGAATCTTGCTTTGAGATTTCTTTTCTTTATCTATAGTTTAGAGTTTTTGTTATCATCCATCGATATGGTTAGTGTCATTGTACTTGGCCATGCTATCTATATAAGTTGTTTGATGAGATTTTTCTTATTGTTAATCTCCGTCGACTCAAGGGTTGTCTTTCTCTTTTTGGGGCTTTGAGGTTGCTATTATCTTTTTTGGTTTCTTCTCTTTTCTGACTTTGATTTTTTATATCGAGAGATTCATAAGTTTTTGGCAAATATTTACTATTCTCTTTACTTAGCCATCGGATGTTATGTCTTCTATCGAATCAATTGGATCTTATATGATAAGGAATTTCTTTCCATCATTTTATAGTTGGTGCTTTTTGGGTAAAAAAAAAAAAGCAGACTACATCTCGATCATAAAAGTTGGGTCTCTCAAAGATGACTTATATGCTAAGTGGGACCATCTTGCATGTCACTTCATTAATGAATCCTATGTGATAGTGAAGCATATATTACATGTTGGTTGATCTTTGTCTTCACATTATCGTAAAGCCATCTAAGAAGATATGGGTAATATTTACATTTCAAAGTATTCACATTCCTTGCATTCAGTTAGCTATTATAATTTGTCTCATCATTACCATTAAGCTTCTAGAATACAAGAAGTTTTGCCCAAAAAAATAAAATTTTACTCTAACTTGGAGCAAGTCTCCGATAGTTTTGGTCACTGCTAGAATTGTATAATCTTCTTTATCATTTTTATTGCCGACTCCTCTATGTAGAAAAGATACAACACTATATGCTACCTACTAAGTTCCTTGGTCAAGCACTTCTACATCGATCCGAAATCTCTTATTTTTGGTTATCTTGATGATAAGCTTTTCGACACTGGTCTTATAAAGTTTTCTAGCTTGAGCCATTCTATCTTGTCTTAGTACTTAAAGTTTTCCTTTTGTATTCTCCACCTTCTTAGCCCCCTTTCATGATCATGTACTTTCCCTTCATGAGAGGAATGATCAATAACTCAATAGAAGTCTCGCCTTTATGGTACCATGATGTTGTCATACCCATGACCCTACTAATTGTTGTCTTGAATTGTATCCCTTTCTTCGTGATTGATAGATATACCTCTACAGTATTGTAGTACTCCTCCGAGTCCACCTTTATCCTGATCGTCGCTTAGTTTTGGATAACTAAATCCCTCTGTACTCATCATCACTTCCTTACCTCTTTTGACCACTTGTTTCAATACATATGTATATTCTTTGAACAGTTCTCCTTGGTTAATAGAAAAATAGACTATAACCACCATGCAGCCTCAACCATCATGTTGTAGGGCTCACATTGATCCAATTCTCCTTGATAGCAACATTCATATAATTTATCTTATCTTCTGATTTGTTGGGATCCTTTAAACGAATATGAGCTATAGAGTAGTTCAATTCTTTGATCGCTCTAATCATACCTCTGTATGACCAAGCCTTTCCATGGGATTCATTAGTATTTAGATTTAGAATCTCCCTCGATGGTACATATCCTTCACATGTTGATGATCAAGGATTTCATTCAATGCAAAATTTGGTACATACATAGAAGACCCACTTCTATAGTACCATGATATTCACTCGTTGAATATATAGCTCTTCTTGCTATTGTATTGTTCATTGAGGTGGAGTGCTTAATAACACCTGGTCATACCTTTGTATGATTAAGCCCATCATGAGATTTCTCTCGTAGGTGTCACATTCCGTTGAAGTATTTTATCATGATCTGTTGTACTATATCTCTTATAGTGATATCTCTATTGCATTATGATCTGTGAGATGAACTTGGATTATGATATCTTTATATGTAGCATTTGCTAGCATATTGTAGAGCCTCTGTCACCTTTGATTGTGTTCGCTCCTTTGACAATTGACTTTTGTCTATTTGCTCTTGGGTCACACATGGACAAAACATAGCTCTAGGATAATCCATCGCTTAGTAGCTCTCGAAGTCCACCGACTTTATTAAAATTAGTGTGCTATTGTCTAGATCTTAAGCCCCTACTCCCAACATAATCTTCGCTGCCCACAACTTCCTTTATAATAATTCAAATTACAACACTGTGGTATATTCTTCAAGAGTACCCATCTTCATAGTCTCTTACCCTATGCTAAGGCTTTGTGATCCCAGTTTTGCCTCCACAAGTTGTGTTACTTTAGTCTCTCCATCAAACGTGATAAAATTCATATACCTCAAGGCTCCCTTCAATTTTGATACTATATAAGATGAGTTCGCTCAATCAGAACGATAGACCTATTAAACAACATGATCTCGCTTTTACTTTTGTAAGAGTTCATGTCTTTAACTTTTGTATAAGAAAAGCTTTGCACTTCTGCTCTATGTTCTATCTTCTATGTTGACTCCCTTCACGTGACTTGAACATTTCACCAAGTTGTTCTACTCCTTAGTTTATAATGAGTTGATGGTGGCCCTCGTGCCTACCATTTTACATGTTAGCCCCTCGTAAGTCTAATCTTCATATCAGCTCTAAGTGTGCCTTTGTTTGGTGTTGTATAGGGTCACTCTCCCACTTGATCTCATAATACGTCCATCAATGCATTATCTCATGTGAGCTCATACGATGACTCTTCACTGCTTGCTAGGTCCATTGAGTTTTAGGAGTTATTATCTTGACATGACCCCCTCAATATGTGCAGTTTATTATAAATGATTCTCCCTTTATAGAATCGAATTTTATCCCTCTTAGATATCTATCATGATGGATCAACTTTTCTATTCATATTATTTCCTTTAGAAATTATGGAGATCACTATCCCCTTAGATTACTCTATCTTATTGAATAAACTATGCATTCTTTGTCACCATGAACATACTTACTAGATTATGACTCTTCACTAATAAAGCCTTTATTGCACTCCTTAAGGCTTAGCAACATATTAAACCTACTGTATACTTCAGTCTCGTATGGGTGTATTCTTTCCATACTAAAAAGAAAGATTCTATGCTTCATAGTATTGAGTTTCAGTCACCTTGAGATGGCCCATGGACAATTCATTATTCATATATAAGTTCTTGCATAAGTACTAATTCTTTGAGTTAGTAATTCACCTCACTTTTATGAGTTTTACACAACTCTTTTAGTTATAGAGCAACTCATCTCTTCTTGCTGTTGGAAAATCTAGGGGTAACATCACATGCATAGTGGAAGAACATAGAAATAAAATCCTCAATTTCCCAAAGATATGTTCATCATTGTACAAAGATTGGTGCATAAAATTTATAAAACTTAAAACTACGTATATGAAAGATTGTGTTACCTAGAGAGATTGTATATCCATGAATCCTTGCATATCTCTAGGAGAGGGTGAAGGAGGTCAAGTGTCCTCCTCTCTAGCGGTGATTCATATAACAGGGCTGCGACAATACTCCTCAAGTCTCCAGGCCTACTAACTAAGGAGGAGAGGGGAAGAAGAATAGGAGAGGCAACCCAAAAAGGCTTTAGCCTATGAACCATTGGTTCCCTACTATTTATAGAGGTCATATGCAACTTAACCCTAATGGATCCTGCCCTATTGGGTATTAGATCTCCATCTAACTACCTAAGCCTCTTAGATTAGTATATCTCTATCAAATAATCTCTCATTAGCTCTGATTAGATCTCATCCATAGGATTCAATAATTCAGGAGCTTATTGGATATCCAATAAAATAAGGGCTCTAGCGGATATCTCGTCGCAAGGCCTACCACATGTGTATGACCCTCTAGGCCCAATATTAAGCTGACCGTGAGTCATATATGTCAGACCTCCTTTTGGCTCAGTGAATTATTATCTCCAGAATAATTCACTCGACTCATCGATTGTGGACATACTAGGCCACTATGCCGTAGTCCCAAGACGATACAGGGGAATCCAATCCATTGGACATGTTTATCCTCAGTTACCATATATTTATAGTCCCTCATCCATCTAATATCCCAAAGATCATATAGTAGGCATGGTGTTTGTTAGGATCGAGAGTTGGGGTCGGCACTAAAACCATATACTTCGTTTTGATTAAAATAGTTTCCGACGTAAACCCATTTCGTAAAGGTAATACTTTGAAAGCATACATAAACATATTAAAGGAAGTAAGCTGTTAAAGAGGTTTGTAGTATGTAAATGACAGGAAGTAAATGCAAACCAGAGTTTTAGAGTGGTTCGGTCAACGTGACCTACATCTACTTCCGGCTTCCTCCTCCGACGAGGTCACCGGCATCCACTAGAGGCCTTCCTTCAATAGGCGAAGGCCAATCACCTTTTACACCCCTCTTCTCATTTTACCGGGTTTAGGAGTTAACCCTTACAAGCACTCACTCTTCTCTTTTAAATAGTATTCTAACACTTAGACTTGGAGGAGGGAATTTCTAAAAAGATTGCAGTAGCGTTTCTTTGCTTTTAGACTCTATGTGCTTGTGTGCTTTAACCAGGGATGAGAGGGGTATTTACAAGCTTCAAGTTGACTCAAACTTGGAGCCTAAAACTGTCCCATCTTGGGTTCCCCGGACACGGGCGATATTACCGCCTGCGTTGGGCGGTACCACCGCCTAGAGTCAGTCGACACTGACACTGTCCTAGGCGATACCACTACCCAGGTCTGGCGGTACCACCGCCCAGGGGGTAGTGCTAGGTGGTACTATCGCCCAAACTGGCAGTACCACCGCCTGGCACCCTGCCAAGAGCGGTACAACCACCCAGACTTGTGGTACCACTGCCTGACATAATCTCAAAGACTGTGCCATGACAGTGAGACTTCTTGGGGCATTGTTTAGGCCTCTTATTGGACCCAACACAGTTCTTACATGGGCCTAGCTAGCCCCTAATTGGGTTGGCTCAAATCCAAGCCCAATTATGTACTAACTATGAAATCCTAAGACATTTGCTAAGCTAAACAAGTCCATATGTCTATTCTTCCGGTGAGCATACGACGATCTTCTAGCGAACCTCCGATGATCTCTTGGCAATGTTCCGACGGACTCCCGGTAAGCTCCTAAACTTCACGACGATCTTCTTTGCGAGTTCCGACGAGCTTCTTTGGCAAGCTCCGAGACTTCTCAGTTGGTTCCGACAGAACTTCTAACGAACGTCCGGACTTCCGACGAACTCTCGAACTCCAACGAAGTCGCATCCTTGACTCCGAGACTTCATTTTACTTTATGCCTTGCTATCGTAGTTAATCCTGCACATGTAAAAACACACTTCGATCTAGACAATTAATACTAAGCATTAATCAAGTTGTCCGGCATGTCATTGGTCCGTCGACGCTTCGTCCGATTCTTCGGTGCATTGTCCTCTCTTGCGGCCTATTGCCCAATCGGTCAGTTGGCTTTATAACTCTGATATCCTTGGCGGAATATATGTTCTTCTTAGCCCAATGCCCGAATCCACGGCCCGAAGCCTTCTATCGATACGTCGACCGTTCCTCCGGCCCGACGTCCAATCTTCTGACATGTTTTCTTTCGGCACAACATGATTTTTCCTGCTTTAATTGTTTCATCCTGATTAAAGCATCCCGCGTTACTCAAAATGTAGATTAAAATATAAACATATATCGATTGGTTTCATCATCAAAATACAAGATTCAATAGTGTTGTCAGACCTATATAGTTTCTACTCGAGTCTCACTCTAATTGGATTCTCCCAGAGAACTCTTTCTCTCTCAATCCGAATGACCCAAGACAGGGATTTGCCTAAGTAAGAACATATAGGTTATTCCTCTCATGACATTAAGAGTGGATGATCCTCTATCGATACTCAATAGTCCTCGTAAGGTTGGCTACTACTCCCGATGACCAACGGTACTAGATCTAGAAATTCCAGACCTATTAAGTCCGGTATCAAAGAGTGAAGTACTCATATAGGACATCCTTTGTATTTCAAGTCTAAGGACCAAATACAACACTTTGACTACGAAATCACTGTTTGATAATAAGACATCATCAACCATCCATCATTCCATACGCAGATCAATCAGTGAACTCATTCTCTAATGAGCACATATACTATATCCCTAATGTCCCCACACAAACAGTTATGAAACCAGTTGCATCCATCATATGGACAAGTATACAACATGTTGGGAAATCCTTGGGGGCGACATCACATGCGCAGTGGAAGAACAAGAAAACAAAATCCCCGATTCCCAAAGAGATGTTCGTTGTCGTGCGAAGATTGATACGCAAAAATCCGCAAAACATGAAACTGCATATAAAGTAGATTGTGTTACCTAGGGAGATTGTATATCCCTGTTTCCTTGCAGATCCTTAGGAGAGGGTGAAGGAGGTCAAGCGTCCTCCTCTCTAGCGGTGATCCACACAGCAGGGTTGCGACGACGCTCCTCAAAACTCCAGGCCTACTCAGAGGTGGAGAGGGAGAGGAGAATAGGAAAAGGCAAACAAAAGCTCTCTAGCCCATGAGGCTCTGAATCCCTCCTATTTATAAAGGTCCCTTGTCAAACCCTAATGGGTCCTCCCCTAATGGGTATTGGATCTGCATCCAATAAGACAAGGGCTTCGTCGGATATCTCATACCCGAACCTCTATTCATTGCAATGCCTATCATATGTGTGTGACCCTCTAGGCCCAATATCGAGCTGGTCGTGAGTCATACTTGTCAGAACTCCTTCTAACTCAGTGAATTATTATCTCTGTAATAATTCACTCGACTCATCGACTACGGACGTACTAGGCCACTACGCCGTAGTCCCCAGACGATACAGGGGAATCCAATCCATTGGACCTGTCTGTCCTCAGTTACCATGTACCTATAGTCCCTCATCCATCTAATATCCCAAAGACCGTATATCGAGCATGGTGTTGTCAGGCCCATACGGTTTCTTCTCGAGTCTCGCTCTAATTGGATTCTCCCGGAGAACTCTTTCTCTCTCAACCCGAATGACCCTGGCTAGGGATTTTTCTGAGCAAGAACACATGGGATATTCCTCCCATGACGCCGAGAGTGGATGATCCTCTATCAACACTCAATAGCCCTCATAAGGTTGACTACCACTCCCAATGACCAGCTGTACTAGATCTGGGACAGCCAAACCTATAAGTCTAGTATTAAAGAGTGGAGCACTCATACAAGACATCCTTGGTGTCTCAAGTCTAAGGACCAGATACACCACTAGGACTACAGAATCGCTGTCTGACAATAAGGCATCATCAACCATCCAAGATTCCGTAAGCGGATCAATCGGTGAACTCATTCTCCAATGAGCACACTTGTCTTTGTATCCCTAGTGTCCCTACACAAGCAGCTATGAGACTAGCATCCATCCATCATATGGACGGGTATCTGACACACACATGCGTCCGGTTATCACGATATCCCTCTCGAGTAACCTATGACTGGGATTATTTAGGATATGTGTTTAAAGGTGAATCGATCTCACTATCGTGATCTCATCACGATCCGATTCCCATTGCACAAATCCAAGGACATCACAATATATGTATGCATTTATGCAATAGTTATAAAGTGATATATGCCAAAATATAATAAGCAAAAAGATTCTATATTAAGTCACCGTGCCATCACTCACATGATTGGCTTCTTTGGGCACCTATGACTAGCAATCTCCCACTTGACCTAAAGCCAATCACCTATGTGTCGTCCCCATCGGACCCTGTGATCTCAAAAACAAATCAGACAACGGCTTTGTTAGTGGATCTACAATGTTATCTTCGGATGAAACTCTTTCCACTACTACATCTCCTCGGGTCACGATCTCTCTAATAAGGTGGAACCTCCTCAGAACATGCTTAGATTTCTGATGAGACATAGGTCCCTTTGCTTGAGCAATCTCCCCGTTGTTGTTGCAATATAGGGAGATCGGCTCTTCGCTACCCGACACGATTCCCAAATCTGTGATGAACTTCTTCACCCAAACTCCTCCTTTGCTGCATCATCGATGCAGCAATGTACTCTGCCTCGTGGTTAAATTCGGTATGGTATCTTGCTTGGAACTCTTCCAAACACTGCTTTGCTCCTCCATTCAAGGTGTACACATACCTTGAATTGACTTACTATCATCGACATCGGTGAAAACTTGAGTCGGTGTAGCCTTCAACTTTAAGGCTATTACCTCCATATACTAGTAAAAGATCCTTAGTCCTTCTCAAGTACTTAAGGATATACTTTACTATTTTTTTTCAACTCCAAGCTTGGATCCTTTGATATACCCTTTCGTGACACTCGGAGCATCGCGCTATATCAGGCCTAGTACATAGCATGACATACATGATAGACCCTATTGCTGAGGCATAAGGTATCATATCCATGTTCGCCCTTTCTTCTGGAGTCTTTGGGGATATACTCATAGAAAGCAATATCCCATGTCTCATCGGTATGAGACCTCTCTTGGAATTTTCTATGTCAAACCTTTTGACAATGATTTCTATGTACCTAGACTAGGACAAACCAAGCATCCTCTTGGATCTATCTCTATAGATTCTAATCCCCAAAATATAGGATGCTTCCCCTAAGTCCTTCATGGAGAAGTGTCTAGATAACCAAGTCTTTACTGTGGATAGCATTCCTACGTCATTCCCAATGATCAGGATGTCATCCATATATAACACCAAAAAGGTGAAAGCGCTCCCACTTACCTTTCTGTATACACAAGGCTCATCTTCATTCTTAACGAAGTCATAAGATCTGATTGCCTCATCAAATCTTATGTTCCAACTTCGGGAAGCTTGCTTTAATCCATAAATGGATCTAAGCAACCTACACACCTTATCTGGGCAGTTCTTGGACACGTATCCCTCAAGTTGTATCATATACACCTCCTCCTCGAGGTTCCCATTGAGGAATGCAGTTTTCACATCCATCTGTCAGATCTCATAATCATAGTGTGCTACAATAGCCAATAGAATTCTGATGGATTTTAGCATTGCTATGGGTGAGAAGGTTTCGTCATAGTCAACACATTGCCTTTGACGATACCCCTTAGCCACTAGCCTTGCTTTATAGGTCTCTACATTTCCATCTACTCCGATCTTTTTCTTAAAGATCCACTTGCAACCGATGGGTACAATACTTTCGGGCGCATCAACTAGGTTCCAAACCTTATTGGAGTACATAGAATCCATCTCATAATTCATGGCTTCTTGCCACTTCCCGAAGTCTATACTCATAATAGCCTCCTTATAGGTCTGAGGATCAATATCCTCTACATCCTCTCCTCTAATATATCCCACATATCTCTTAGGAGGATGGGATACTCTATCAGATCTGCGTAAAGTTGAAACTTGTGTATTAGGTACCTGAACAAACTCGGGCTGTAGAGTGGTGCTTGAGCTTGGTTCTCCAACCTCGCTCAATTTTATCATTCTCCCACTATCTCTGCCAAGAATATGTTCCTTTTCAAGGAACACTGCTCTCTTAGCTACAAAGACCTTTTGGTCCTCGAGATGATAGAAATAATACCCACAAGTTTCCTTGGGGTATCCCACAAATTTGCATCGCTTTGTCCTTGATTCTAACTTATCGGGGTTGTGTCTTTTAACATGTGTAGGGCAGCCCCAAATCTTAACAACCTTAAAATCATGCTTCTTTCCTTTCCATATCTCATATGGTGTAGACACTACCGACTTAGTTGGAACTCTGTTCAGAAGGTAAGCTGCAGTTTCTATGACATATCCCCAGAATGAGATGGGTAGATCAGCGAAAATCATCATGGACCGTACCATATCTAATAATGTACAATTTCTCCTTTCAGAGACACCATTGAGCTGAGGTGTATAAGGAAGTGTCCATTGGGATAATATCCCATGGTCCTTGAGGAACTGAGTGAACTCTGCACTTAAGTACTCACCTCCTCGATCTGATCGAAGAGTTTTGATACTCTTTCCAGTCTGGTTCTCCACCTCATTCTTATACTCTCTGAATTTCTCAAAGGCCTCGGACTTGTACTTCATTAAATACACATATCCATACCTTGAGAAATCATCAGTAAATGTAATGAAGTAGGAGTAACCTCCAATGGCATGAGTTGACATGGGTCCATATACATCACTATGTATGAGTTTCAACAACTCAATGGCTCTCTCTCCAGTTCCACTAAATGGAGAATTGGTCAATTTTGCACAAATGCAAGGCTCACAAGTTGCATATGACACATAGTCGAATGGATCTAGATATCCATCATTTAGCAACTTTTGAATCCTTCTTTCATGGATGTGACCTAGCCTACAATGCCACAGGTATGCACTGTTCAACTCATCTCGTTTCCTGTTGGACACATTTACATTCATGATATGTGGAGTTGTGTCTAATATAAATAAATCATTATGCAATGTTCCTTTCATGATGATCTTATCATCTAATAATATCGAACAACCATTGTTCTCAAAAATAAATTTATATCCACTAACTATTAAACATGAAATGGAGATAATGTTTTTGATAATAGAAGGAACAAAATAACATGCATCTTATGTAATAAAAGCTCCACTAGGCAGATGTAGGGTGACCTCACCAACAGCTACTACAGCAACTTTTGCTCTATTACCCATCTTGAGGTCCATCTCGCCTCTCTCTAGTCTCCTAGGCCTTGCCAGAACCTGCAATGAATTACATATATGATAAGCACTACCGGTATCCAATACTCATATGTTATCATAAGAGTTTGACAAATGGAGACTGGTCATGAATGTACCTGAAGCTTCATCAAGCTTTTGTTTCGCCCTTTCTGCAAGGTACTCTTTGCAGTTTCTCTTCCAGTGCCCATCTTTACCACAGTGGAAGCACTGGCCTTTGTCCTTTGCTGGGTCTTTCTTAGCAACCTTTGCTTTACCTGGTTTGACCTTGCCCTTTCCCTTCTTAAGGGACCTTTTTGCTTTCCTTTTCCTTTTGGTCTCACCAGTGTAGAGAACTAGCTTCTCTTTCTTGATAGTACTCTCTGCCTCCCTCAACATATTGAGAAACTCTGGGAGAGTCACTTCAAGCTTGTTCATATTAAAATTCATTATGAACTGTGAAAAGGAATCTAGTAGGGACTGAAGCACAATGTCCACACACAAGTTATCCTCTAGGACCATTCCTAGACCTGTGAGTTTCTCTATCCACTCAATCATCTTTAGGACATGGTTCTGAACCGGTATCCCTCAGTCATCCTAGCGCGGAAGAGGCTCTTAGATATCTCATATCGCTGAGTCTTTCCCTGTCCCTCAAATAATTTACGAACATATAGGAGAATGGATCTGACATCCATCTTTTCATGTTGTCTCTGTAACTCAGGAGTCATAGAGCCCAACATATAGCACTGAGCAAGAGTGGAGTCATCAATGTACTTCACGTAGCGAGTGATCTCATCCTCGTTTACCCCTTCTTCGGGCGCAGGCATCACTGTATCAAGGACGTACATGATTTTCTCCGCTGTGAGAACAATTCTCAAGTTACGGAGCCAATCCGTATAATTTGGACCAGTGAGGCGGTTGACATCAAGTATGCCACATAAGGGATTTGAAAGTGACATTTTCTGAAAATAAAGATGCAGCAGAAATGAATAACATGCAGATTTTGCAAGAAATAAACTATCAAGATATGAACTTCTATCTTAATATGCTCCCACTATTTTACTAACGAGTCACGCGACACCCTCAGCATGTGAAACGGAAGTTTCCGGCAGACTTCTAGTGGGGATCAGGATCCAATCAGCGTCTTAGTGTAACCTCGAGGAACTCGACCAATCACACTAAGCCTAAAAGGTAGGCAACTCTTGTCGATCACAACTCCTTATGATTCCCGTCCTATTCGGCCTCCGAATCACCATGGCCTCGAGGGACTCGACCAACCATGATGCTCGGTTAAGTCAACACCTTCGTTACAAGATGAGTCTGATTTGATGATATACCCCCGAGGGACTCGACCAAGTATACCATGCCCTCAGGTCACCGGTGACATCTCTATATTGTAAGCAAGATAGTGAATCGTGATATAGGTGAGTCTCGATGGACTCAACCATCTCAACCTACACCGGGAATCGGTTCCTACTTATAATGATGGAAGGCCACGTGGGTCAATCTAATTGCCTCACGTTTACCGACTTAATATTATCGAGAGATGTTTCTATGATTTGGTCTTCTAATATGACATGTCACACATATACATATTTAATATATATCTACATCGCATGCAAATATATATACATATCTAGTATGTGTATAAGCAATTACACCAGATGATCATGGACCACAACCTAATATGATTAGGCCCGAGCCAGTAGGCCTAATCACTCACAACAAGATCTATGTGTGCAACAGTGCATCTCCATGCCCTGTGATCGTCCATCTCGTCCTTGTCGGTTCCGTCAACATCTTGATGCATCACGATCGTCCGTCTCGTGGGTCCCGCTATCGCATCCACGCTCCCGCTAGGCCTCCTCATGTAATTACAACTTAATCATAGGCACGCAGGCCCGACAATAAACGAGAAATATAATGGAGGCTCGCAGACCTCAATAATAATAATCACAGGTACACACATCACATGGTCTATGATCATCCGTCCACACATCATACATCACATGTATAAATAATCATCATCATGTAGGACTACTAGATAATAATAATAATAAAAATAATAATCAACTAAACCTTTTAATTAATTAATATTTTATGAAATCAGGGACATTATAGGGAATTTCTGAATTCATAGGGGTATTTTCGTAATTTAGACAAAAGACAGAAACTGGAATTTTTCAAATTCCGAGGGGCAAAACTATCTTTTGCCCAGAAAACCCTAATGCCCTTTCCCCTTTTCGCTGCTACCGTCGCCGCCACCCTGCCGGCGGCAGCCTGTGCGGCGGGGCGAAAGCACTGCCCTCGCCTGCAGGCGGCACGCCCGCTGCCAACGCTGCCGCTGCGGGTGGGCGCCTCTTTCGGGCGCCGCTGCCTCCGCAGGCGGTGTTGTCCCGCCGGGCGACCGCCCCTGTGGGGGGGTTTCGCTCGCGGGAGCAACGGCGGCGGGCGCCGCTGCCCTACGGCGCCTCTGCCCGTGGGCTGCGAGCCCCGTCGGCAGCAAGCTTGCTGCAAGCAGGCCGCCGGCCGGCTACAGCAGACGCAGCCCCTGTGCTGCCCGCCTTCGGCTATGCTACACGCACGCAGATCGAGGGCAACAACTGTTGCTGCCCTTCCTTGTTTTTGCGTCAACAATTTTGATGTCAAAATTCTTCCTAAACACAACACATGCAGTTCAAAACCAATTATTCGCACGAACAACCTTGCTTTGATACCACTATTGGGAAATCCTTGGGGGCGACATCACATGCGCAGCGGAAGAACAAGAAAACAAAATCCTCGATTCCCAAAGAGATGTTCGTCGTCGTGCGAAGATTGGTACGCAAAAATCCGCGAAACATGAAACTACGTATAGAGTAGATTGTGTTACCTAGGGAGATCGTATATCCCTGTTTCCTTGCAGATCCTTAGGAGAGGGTGGAGGAGGTCAAGCGTCCTCCTCTCTAGCGGTGATCCACACAACAGGGTTGCGACGACGCTCCTCAAAACTCCAGGCCTACTCAGAGGTGGAGAGGGAGAGGAGAATAGAAAAAGACAAACAAAAGCTCTCTAGCCCATGGGGCTCTGAATCCCTCCTATTTATAGAGGTCCCCTGTCAAACCCTAACGGGTCCTCCCCTAGTGGGTATTGGATCTGCATCCAATAAGAAAAGGGCTCCGTCGGATATTTCATACCCGAACTTCTATTCATCGTAATGCCTACCATATGTGTGTGACCCTCTAGGCCCAATATCGAGCTGGCCGTGAGTCATACCTATCAGAACTCCTTCTAACTCAGTGAATTATTATCTCTGTAATAATTCACTCGACTCATCGACTACGGACGTACTAGGCCACTACGCCGTAGTCCCCAGACAATACAGGGGAATCCAATCCATTGGACCTATCTGTCCTCAGTTACCATGTACCTATAGTCCCTCATCCATCTAATATCCCAGAGACCGTATATCGAGCATGGTGTTGTCAGACCCATACGATTTCTTCTCGAGTCTCGCTCTAATCGAATTCTCCCGGAGAACTCTTTCTCTCCCAACCCAAACGACCCTGGCCAGGGATTTGTTTGAGCAAGAACACATGAGATATTCCTCTCATGACGCCGAGTGTGGATGATCCTCTATTGACACTCAATAGCCCTCGTAAGGTCGACTACCACTCCCAATGACCAGTTGTACTAGATCTGGGACAGCCAAACCTATAAGTCTGGTATCAAAAAGTGGAGCACTTATACATGGCATCCTTGGTGTCTCAAGTCTAAGGACCAGATACACCACTAGGACTACGGAATCGCTGTCTGACAATAAGACATCATCAACCATCCAGCATTCCGTAAGCGGATCAATCACTGAACTCATTCTCCAATGAGCACCTGTACTGTATCCCTAGTATCCTTACACAAGCAGTTATGAGACCAGCTACATCCATCATATGGACGGGTATATAGCACACCAGTCTGTCCGGTTATCACGATATCCCTCTCGAGTAACCTATGACCGGGATTATTTAGGATATGTGTTTTAAGGTGAATCGATCTCACTATCATGATCTCATCACGATCCGATTCCCATTGCACAAATCCAAGGACATCATAATATATGTATGCATTTATGCAATAGTTATAAAGTGATATATACCAAAATATAATAAGCAAAAAGATTCTATATTAAGTCACACGTGCCATCACTCACGTGATTGGCTTGCTGGGCACCTATGACTAGCACAACACACCAGTCTATCCGGTTATCTCGATGTCCCTCTCGAGTACCCTATGACTAGGATTATTTAGGATCTGTGTTTAAAGGTGAATCGGTCTCATTATCGTGATCTCATCACAATCCGATTCCTATTGCACAGATCCATGAACATCACAATAATAAGTAAAAAGACTACATGTCAAGTCACACGTGTCATCACTCAAATGATTGACTTGCAAGATATCTATAACTAGCACTTGTATGGTCTCATCCTTTGCCAAGTGCCTCTACTTGCCTTGAGCACTGTCAAGTTTGGTTGCCATCATTGAGTCGTAGCTCGAACATAGTCATCATAACCTTTGTACGATATGTGTTCTTCTCAGCTCGCTTGTCCTCGTGATATCTCTCTCACGGTTAACCATTACTCTAAATACCAATCTCAGATGCCTGATCCTCTGAGTAACTCTTTTCCCTATATCTCTATGTTTATTTCCTCAAATAGTCGCGCATGTTAGTTACCATCAAGGCAGTCCCATTAGTCCCCCATGTTTACATGTCATGTATTTTTAAGTGTGCTTATCTCGCTCTGATACCATATGATACAGACTTAATTAGTTTGGCCTAAGCCATGTAGCACCCTTATATGTTCATCCATAAATCATCAGCCTTCTTAAAGTCTCTTATAGTGCCTTAAGGACTTGTAAAAGTGAAGATAGGTTAAAAAAAGTATTTAATTCAAGATCTCACTACATTGCTAGTCATAGGTGCCATACAAGCCAATCACGTAAGTGATGACTCATGTGATATTATATGCACTCTTTTTGCTCATTATTTATTTAATATTTTCTCGCTTTATATTGCCTGTTGCATATATTGTGATGTTAATGGATCTGTGTAATAGGAATCGGATCGTGATGAGATTACAATAAGAAGACAGATTCACCTTTAAACACAGATCCTAAATAATCCCAATCCTATGTTACTCGAGAAGGATATCAAGATAACTGGATTGACTAGTGTGCTGTATACCCGTCTATATAATGAAAGCAACTAATCTCATAGTTACTCATGTGGGGATACTAGGGATATAGTACAAGTGCTCATTGGAGAATGAGTTCATTGATCGACCCGCTTATGAAATGCTAGATAGTTGATGATACCTCATTATTAGATAGTAATTTTATCTCCCTCGTGGTGTATCTGTTCCTTAAACTTGAGAAACCAAGGATGTCATATATGAGTACTTCATTCATATAGGACATCGAGAGTGACAGTCAATCTTACGAGGGCTATTGAGTGTCGATAGAGGATCATTCACTCTTAGTGTCATGAGAGAAATATCTTATGTATTCTTGCTCAGACAAATCTTTGGCTAGGGTCATTCGAATTGAGAGAGAAAGAGTTCTTTGAGAAAATTTGATTAGAACAAGACTTGAGTAGAAATCGCATGAGCCTGATAGCACCATGCCTGATATATGGTCTCTGGGATATTAAATTAATGAGGGACTATAGATACATGATAACTGAGGATGAATAGGTCAAATGAATTAGATTCTCCTATATCGTTTGGGGACTGCGGTGTAGTGGCTTAATATGTCCGTAGTCAATGAGTCGAGTGAATTATTATGAAAATAATAATTCACTAAGCCAAAAGGAGTTCTAATAGGTATGACTCACAGTCAGCTCAATTTTAGGCCTAAAAGGTCATACACATATAGTATGTATTGCGATGAGTAGATGTTCAGATATCTGTTAGAGCCCATATCTTATTGGATATCCAATAAGCCCCTGAATTATTGGATCTTGTGGATAAGATCTAATAAGAGCAAATGAGAGATTATTAGGTAGAAATCCACTAATCTAAGAGGCTTGGGTAGTTTTATGGAGATCTAGTACCCAACAAGACAAGGTCCATTATAGTTAAATTGATAGGGGATTTCTATAAATAGGAGGGAACCAAAATGTCATAGGCTAGATCATTTTTTATTACCACCTCCTATTCTTCTTGCCCCCTCTCCTCCTCAACCAGTAGCCCCTATTTGGGGCGCGTCGACAACAAGAAGGGTTGACCCCCTTCTTGATCCCATGGTGCATGTGGGAAGGAGGATTGTGCAGCGATTTGAAAAATATTTTCGCAGCTCTTGCCATGTGGATCACTACTAGAGGGGATGATAGTTGACCTTTTTCATCCTCTCTCATATATTTATAGGATTTCAAGGATATATGATATCTCTAAGTAACACACATCCCTTAATATGCACGGTTTTTTGGGTTTTGTAGGTTTTTGCACATCAATCTTTGCACGACAATAAGAAACTAATTTTTATAAAATTTATTATTTTTGTTTTCTATTTTTCTGCTGCATATGTGATGTCACCCTAGGTTTGCCAAACAATCATATGACTAAAGAGTCTAAGATAGTCCGCTATAGTTAAAAGTTTTCACAAGTATCCACATGATAGTACTATAGAATAAGACAGTAAACTAGCCCTAGATAATACACTAAAGGCTCATTCAACCATGTGCCACTAAGGTAACTTCAGGGTGTTATATTGGCTAACACTCCGTATCACTTTATGGAGATAGAAAAACTCCAAAATGATATCTAAATAACTTATTTTTGGATAGTTTTACCTTTGCATGATGACTACACATAACCTATGTTTATAAGACTAAGTTAACTATGAAAGCTAATCAAAATAGGGCTACCAAATCTACTATAAACCCTTTATATACTATGTAAAGCGTCAACAAAATCGAAAGACACGAATATATACAAATATTATATCGAACACCCTTTTTACAGATTTATCTATGACAAACTGGTTGATCCAAAGAAGAGAAAAGTTGACATTTAGATAAGCTTTGTTGAGGCTAGTGTAATCAACAAGCAGTCATCATTTTTCATTACTTATAGAAAGAACTACACTAGCAAGCCACTTGAGATTGTAGACCTCATGAATAAAGTTAATTTACCTCTTCTTCCTTCATAGCTTATCGGTTTGGGATGAATCTTCGGGGCTTCAGTTAGACGAACCAATGTGCGAGATTGATGTTGAGTTGAGCTGAGCTGTGCTTTGATCAATGCCGAGTATGTTGCTTGGTGACCAACTGAACACTTCCTAGTTCAGGTGTAAGAAATTGACTAGTTCCTTCTTCTCATCAAATAGTTCCTTCTTCTTATTTTGATGGCGCGATCTGGCCGCTTAGGATCCAAGAAGATTTCATCTAAGGGCTTTCTTGCTTAGGATGAGCATTCGCTAGCCTAAGGTCTTGTCGGTCCATTTGTTAGATAGACAACATTGCCTTCTTGGGCAAGATGATCAATATCGGGTAGCATTGCTTTGACCCCCTTGGATCACTTCTTAGTTCATCAATCACTAAAATGCCTGATCCACCCTGCAATATCATCAAAATGCTTCAATAGACTTACAAAGAGCATTCAAATGTTTAAACATACACCAAAGAAACACTTTTACAAGAAGAACTTACAGGGCTTTTATAGACATAGATTTCTTAGAAAAGCAAGGGACTCTAAAAGAGCATCAGTTAGCTTCTAAGACCGAAGTGGTTCTCTATGGCTTGTCGATACCCTTGTCAGATGAACTAACGGGTGTATATAGAGATACAACAAAGTCAGGAGATTTCTAACGTTGTTATAGTTTCTTTGCTTTTATCTAACAAAATTGATATCCGGCTATTGAGGTGGCCTGATTCTTTTATTCTAGTGATAATGCATTCTTTATCTTCCAAGTATCTTTTTAGTATTGCACTCTGATGCATACGAAATATCTTTTTAGTATTGCAAGTATGACCATTTTAAGCTTGCAAGGGAGATGAGAAACTTATTTCTCCGACGAATTCTCTTTCAAGAAAATACAATAGACTTTTGCCCTTTTTGCGTCTACTCCATTTCTCAGTGTTCCATTATGAATTAACTCCAAAAGTTCATGCTACGATCATTGTTTCATACTCCGGATTGATCTAATGACCTTGAGAATATTATTTCTGCCCATAACAGTGACGGTAGGTATTATTGGAGGAGTTGTTTATACTATTTATTATAAGAAGAATGGTTCATGCAACTCTTGCTAATATTCCATGATGATTTTTGTTGGAACCATCTCCTAGATAGATGCAATCTTGAACTTATTGTGATGATTTTTTTCATTTTAAATACTTTTATAAACTCTCGAGTGAGACGATTAATGCAATATTCTTATTTTATAAACAAAAAAATTATTTTTTTTGGTCACCCTCCACATTTCTATTAGTGTAGAAAAACTTAAGAAATAAAAATTACTTTTTCATATAAGTGTAATGTATCTAACAATTTATGAGAAGTCAATATGGTTTCTCATCAGTTTTATTAGTCCTTTGCTTAAAAAATAAACTATTTTGTTATCTTTTTCTAGTAATACAAGTTTGTACCATCTATATAGATTATTCTAATTGTGTTTATTACATTTACTATGGCTTCGATTTCACCATCTATTGAAGTTAGTATTATATTTCCCACTGCTATATCTACATATTTCTTTCTTGAATTCTATCTTTCATAGTAACACCGATCCCCATGCATCTTCAAAGGTGTATAATTATTGTAGCATCTATCTGGGAATTCTCAATTGTGGTAGGTCTTTTATTCTTTCTACTAGTTTTTTTTTTATCTCCTAGATTAAAGTGTTTTTTTGTCTTGACTTTTTTAATATGTTGTATAGATGTTCTTATATATTTAATACCTAAAATTTTTTATAATTTTTTTTGTTTCTTGTGAATTATTTGACATAGGTGTCAGCACCCTGTTCTCTAGACATAATAGGAAACGTACATCATATATATATTAAGCTAACATATGACATGTATAAGCAACATATGACATCAATATAGAATCGCATCCATATTGATTATAACAAAACAGATTATATGTTAGCAACATATAATAATAAGCTATTATTAGGTGTCATTAATCGAGTGTTTGTATTATATAATATAAAAACCTTCAATATCTAACTATTGCTTCAAAACTCAAGCTTACAATTAGTTTTATTTAAAATTTAATTACCTAAAATAATATCATCTATAAATAAAATATTTCGGGGAGGTTGATCAATGTCAAAATGTAAGGACTTGACGAGGACCCTTGTTATTGTGTTATGCTAATAGAAATAAATATTTATTTTAGTAAATAAATAACTTCTATTATTGATCATTTAGATATAAAACCAAATTGATTTGTAAAGACATTTGTTTTATATCTTATTTGACTTTTCAATATTCTTTCTTAAAGTTTCAAAATGTGATTCATAATTATAAAGTTTTGGATATCCTCATTATTCTTTTAAAATGGTTCTATAAAACTCTTTCTCTATCTCTTTGAGATCTTTCTAATTCTCAAAATCTTATTAAATAAACTAGTCAATCAAACAAGGTTATTAAACTTATGATCTAAGCCATAGGATCATGTGATCTTATGGCATTAGCTTAGGCTTTTTAGATCTTGTAACATAAAAGGTGTGGAATCTACTTAGTAAGATGGATCGACTCAAGCATATCAAATCAACTTAGTTGTCTTTATATAAGAAAAATTAGTTGAACTCACCTTTAAAGACAAAACGATGTGAAAGTAAGGGGACAAATGCAAGTCTTAAAAGTTGTTATTGCATGCAACGAGAAAATGTTGTGAACCTCATCAACTAATTATTTAACTCCATCGATCATTACTTCTCTCTGATATCTCATAAGAGAGATGAGGAGACAAGCCTTATTGCTCATAATGAATTGCTGGCAACCTTGTGGACCATGATGGATCGTCACAAGTATAATGTCTTCTCTCTAAAAAGTCTATGTTCCTGTCTTCTCCTCCTATTTTCTCTTATATCCTCGCTTCTCCTCCCCTATCCTCTTTTCTTTCTCTCTCTCCTTCCTCTGTCCTCCCATCTTCTCCTATTCTTCTTTCTCCTACCTCTCGTCTCATTTGTTCTCCTCCCATCTCCCATCTCATCGCTTCTCTTCTCTTCTACCCTCTCTTCTCATCCATCCTAATCTTTGTTTTTGTTTGGCCATAATCTCATATCTAGCTCATGTTCCTATTTGCAATATGAGGTGTTGCCACTGTTAGGATGACCAAACTTATATAACCAATCTTTTGCAGAAATGCGAGACTATAAGTTTACACAATACAAAACAAAGTAGCATTAACATAAATTAAGTGGCCAACCGTTCCACTTGCAAAGCAACCAGTGCTTCGACATCGTTGGATTTTAACTTGAGCAGATTTAGTGGCTCAAGTGAAGATCTCTCTTTTTGTCATCTGTATGAACAATTAACTACAGTTTGCAATGCATTATCTTTTTATTTTTTACATGAGATAACCATTGTAGATTTTTTACTATATTGCTTTTTCATATGCTTATTATTTTCTCTTTGTCAAAACATATGTTCCAAGATGAAAAATACTCTTAAAAATTAATCGGATAGGAGTATGGTATATAATTTGAAAACAACCAAGGAAAATCAAATATAAACTCTATGAAAATATTATCTTAACTGGGATATATCATATTAAGCATCATTTAGTATGTACTCCAAAAAATGTTGAGACATGTAAAAGTGTTTCTGATGATATAAGAAAATAAATGATAGTCTTTAATGGAAAATACTGATAATTTTTATTTGAGTAACATTCAAAAAACCATTAACCAATTATTTAAAAGATGAGGCTTGTCAACATATGGCCATTTTTTTTTCTACGCCAATGTCATCATATTTAATTGTGTCAAAAATCATGAATTAATTAGAAAGTTTTTGAATTAATTAGAAAGTTTGGATGTGGATCTGAACCTCCTTTTTGTCATTAGAAAGTATACAAGCCTTAGGTATAAAAGTCTTTGAATTAGTTTACAACCTCTTTACAATCTTAGGTTGGAAAGCAAGTTATTCTTTGGTTTTGTATACTCTTTCAATCCTTAACGGGATATCATCATATTTCACATTCTTACCTATTTTTATTTTTTTCAAATCTCTTTATATTTCTTTCACATGTTTTAATTTTATAAATAAATCTATAATTACTAAACTTATTACTATTATCTATCTTTTATACTAAGTATAGGGATATTATGACTAATAATATTAGGGGCTTAACAAAGAAAATTATTGGGGAATTTAGGAATAGAGGTGTAACTTTAAGAGAGAGTTGGTGGTGGTGTAAGAAAGTTTAAAAATCAATTAATAAGAAAATATCATTTTTAAATATAAGCTAAATTATAAAAATGAGGAGAAATTTAAAAGACATATAACATCTAAAAGAGGAAAAAGAGTTATGATAATTTTTATAAGGCTTATGATAATTTAAAAGATAATTTATAAGGTTTATGATAATTTTTATAATAAGTTAGACAATAAGAATGACAAAAGAATAAATATTGAATTGTTAAAGCTATCGAAGGGAAGAGAACAAATTTAAATAATATTCGGTGCATTAAGAATGAAGATAAAAGGTTTTTATTAGTAATAATAAAATAGAGGAAGATGAAAATACTATCTTTCTATTTTTTAATGAAAATTTCATGGATAATGGAGCCATAAATAAAGATAATAGTGGGAGGTTTAATAATCATATATTTGTTTATAAAATTAGATAAAGGAGCTTAAAAGAAAGATTTTTAAAAGATGAAAATAAGTAAAAGTGTGGAACTTGCTAGTATCGCTATTGAAGTTTCAAAAAGTTAAAAGAGATAAAAGGAATACTTTGGTTGACTAGTTACTAGAAAAATCTTGAGATCTAGAAAATTGCTTAACAAATGGAAAATGATTTTTAGTCCCAATTTATTAGAATAAGAGTGATATCCAAAAAAGTGTTTTAATTATAGAGGAATTAAGTTTATGATAGTGATTGAAAGTCAAATATGATGTGAAATAAATATCTATAGAGATTAATTTCGTTTTATTTTTGGAAGAAAATGGTGGAAGCTATTTATTTATTTATTTATTGAGATCATTATTAAAAAATGATAGAGAGAAAAAAAATTTATATTTATTAATTTAGAGAAAACTTATAATAAAGTTCTTAGAGATTTATTATGGTAGATTTTATAAAAGATATATATTTACTAATTATATTGTTATTATAAAAGATATGTATGATAGTGTAGTGATTGCTATTAGAACTACAAAAAGTAAGTTTAATGAGTTTTTTTATTAGTATTAGATTAAACCAAGAATCTATATTAAGTCGTTATCATTTCAATAGACAAACTTATAACTTATATTGAGAATAAATCTACTTGATGTTTTTTTTATTAAAGATATTATTTTAGTTAATAATAGTTTAAATAAATTTAATTTTGAATTTAAGTTGTAGAGATAAACTTGAAAAGTAAATATTCTTAATTAAGTAAGACTAAGATTAAATATAGGAGATGTTAGTTTAATAATATTATGATTATATTTAAGTATATAGTTAAATTGTGTGGATAAAAAGTTTCATTAAATAAAGTTTTATATATCTTTGATCAATTATTTAGTAAGATAGAAAGAAAGGTGAAGATATTATCTATAAAGTAAAGTGCAAACTAGATTGTTAAAATAAAGAGGGGCATTAGAGTTTTATATGATCATGGATACCTCTTAAATTAAAAATAATAAGAGCATTATTGTTTATGGATTTGAGTATTAGATGATTAATAAATAATATATATAAGAGATTTGTAACATTAAGATGAGAAAACTAAGGTGGATGTGTCAAGTTACTAAAAATGATAGAAAATAAATTTTATTTGTGAAAAATTAAGCATAGTTTTGATAGAGGATAAAATGATGAAGAGCTATTTAAGATGATACAAATATGTGCTAAGAAGACATGTAAATGTTATAATTACAAGATGTAAAACTATTTCTATTAATGATATGCAGAGAGGTAAAGTAAGACATAGAAAGAATTTATTAAATATTATAAATAAAGAAGTAAATACTCTTAATTTAAATAAAAATATAAAGTTTTCATAGAGCTTAATGGTGGGATAATAATGATGTTGCATGTGGATTTTAAGGCTTTGTTGTTATTATTGCCTATTAAATTTTCTTTTTTCAGTTTAGGAATAAGTGTATAAGTTTGGATCATACAAGACACAACATGCCAAGTGCAATAGTAAATTTCATTGAGAAATGTAAAACAACTCAGCTTCGAAATCTTTGTCATGAATCTTTAGGACACTTTAAAACACTCAATAATAGAGGGTATCAAAGTTCTTTTATCATTCATGTTTAATGAGACTATTAATTATATTTTAGCTTTAATTTTTTAGCAAGTTTTTAGTTAGTGAAACTATAGGTTGACCATATATCTGCAATGGAATCTGACTAGATGATTCTTTATGAGAGCAATAAATTTTATAAACATGTGTGTTTCCCTTCATACCATGAAGGATATATCTGGAAGATCAATTGAGGCACTTAATATATTTCTATATATTTTTAATATCACCTATCAAATACATCACCAATATCTAAGGCTTTCTTTCTCATCTTCAATGTTCTAAGTAGTTACCTTATAAGCTATGTACTTGTTGCTTAAGTTTTGCTTCTCACTATATTTGATTCATAGACCATTTCTTCACCTTTCTGCTAGTGAGAATAATTATTTTAGTGGTCTTAATACCTACATTTGGGTATAAAAACCTTCCTGATTTTTAACACCCAAATGTATCAATCATTCAAAAATTTATAATTTCAATTTTTTTTATAATATTAATTCTAGAATACTTACTAAAATACTTGTTGATGGTATAAAACCTATCTTTAGTTGTCCTATTTCTTTAGAGTAATTTTTTTTCTCCCAAACTATAGTATTTATGATAATATTCTTATTCTTAAGAAAATTGCTCATGACTCTAAAGATGTTAACTCATTTGATATTCCTAACTAGATCTTGAGAAAGCTCATGATAAACTATGATAGAATGCTATCATCAAGGCTTATAGAATTTTAAATGTTTACCAAAAAAATTGTTAATTGGATAAAAAATTGTATCTCTTCCCCCTATATTTATATGTCTTGTAGATGGGAAGATTTCAAACTACTTTTAGGAGCCAAAGAGATAAGGCGATCCTTTTTCACCTTACCATGGTGGCCTAACTTCTTTCCATGATGCTTAACCAAGCTATAAATGAAGCTAACTTAATCCCTTTTAACTTTAAGCACAAAATCAAAGTATCACATTTGATGTAGGTTGATGAGATATTAATTCTTTTTGGGGCTAATAGGAAATCTTGTGAAATCATTAAGAAAATCTTTTCTGAGGATATTACTAACAAAAGGATAAACTTAAATTAATTTTCTTCCCTTAGAAATACTCTTAGGGAAAAAAATAAGAGAATTTGCTCTTTCTTCAATGTTAGGGAGGGTAAATTTTCTTTTATATATCTTGGTTCTTTGATCTCTTTTTGAAAAGGCCCCTAATTCTATATATTAGATGGTATGTCTTTGAATATCCAAAAGAAACATGGTTATTATAATAGCTCTAACCTTTCCTAAGTTGGCAAATTACTCTTGAGTGTTTTATGCATCACCAATTCATGCTATCAAAATTACTTGATTTCTTAAAAAGAATCCACATAGAATAATAAAAAGTATTATTAAAAATTTTCTATAGCAAAACAGAATCATTCTAAAGGAATGGATTAGGATCTTTGTGTCAAAAACAAAATCAACAACCATTAACCAAATCAACACATAGCTTCACAAGGGCCTTGAACATCTACAATAATAATGCAGATAACTATTGGATTTATATATGAAAATTTTCAATCATTCCAAGAGTTCAGGTGTTTTGCTGGAAACTATTTCATAAAACATTACCTACCATTGATAGATTAGCTAAGCTGAACATTTACCCTAATCATACATGTTATTTATGTTATAAAGATTTTGATAAAAAAGATCATTTATTTTTTTATTGTCTATTTGCAAATAGACAATGTGAAAATAAACATTATAAAGTTTATTTGAAAATAAACTTAATGTGTCCTTTGATTTTTTGAATGATTGGAAAAATGGTGCCTAGGTTAAGGAATGTGAAAGTCTTCTAAATATGAGTGCTTATTTCTTATGACTAATATGGAAGGCCCACAATGATATGCTCTTTAGGATCTCAAGAATTTTGACTCTCATATTATTTATAAAGCTTTTGCTTATATATTTAGTTCTATTTTTTTTTTGACAAGTTTGAAAGCTGACAATGATTAAATCATATTCTTATTGGCAGAAGAAACCACAAGAGGGTTGATGCAAATTAAACTCTTATTGTTCTTTTTATCGATAGGAGGACTTTAGAGGGGTTAGCTTTGTCATTAAATCTAGCAATAGAAAATGCATCATCATCCATCATGCAAGGAAGCTCTTGGAAGGTTAGGTTACAAGAAATTAAAATTACAATTGGGCATCCAAAAACTCGAGTCAAATCAGATGCTAAACTACTAATCAAAGTCTTAATCAAAAGAGAAACCCTCTCTTGGTTTCTTATCCGAACTTTTTGATGATATTTTAGATATTACTAAATTATTTATCAAGTGTAAATTCTTTTTTATATATCAAGAAGGAAATCGATGTGCAAACTAACTTCACACTTTGCTAGTAGAATTAGGACATCTTCATATTCCCATTAAAAGTATCATTGGACCCTAGAATCTGTCAATATTCTATACTCTAAGAAGCATGGTATGATTTGTCATATATTAATCAAGTAATAAAATCATTATTTTCTTTGGAAAAAAATTAATATGCTTCTAAATAGGATATAAACCAGGCTAAAATTTTAAAGATAAGATGGCTGATCTCAAAAACCTAGCTAAATTAGTGATGTGGAAGGTTTTTCAACGAAGGTTCTAAACAAATTTGAGGAAAGTGTTGCTATGACTTTTTGTGCATACCGAGGTTTTAGATCACCTAGAGAAATACCAAATAAAAAATTCATGCAAAATTTATAAGAGGATATTATTTATTGTTTCAAAAGCTTCTTATTGTTTGCCATAGATTCATTTTGGAGAAAATTCAAAACTCATTAGGCAATTTTTCTGAAAAAGAAAATTTGTTTTTCTCAAAGATGGCCCTATTTTTGTTTATACCAAATGATGCCTCTTTTTTTATATAATATCTAAAATAACCCTTATTAATCTCGATAATACTTTTCCCACCAATTATACTATTTTGGTCCGTTATAGTATTTTGGTCACCACAACAAAAATACTATAATGCCTATTTAAAAATATTATAGATGATACAAATGTACTCATAACATCAACCAAACTAACTTCAAGCCTAAACATTATTGAAAAAAACTATAAATAAGCCAAACGAAATCAAAACACATGAGAAATCATTTGATATATCTAACTAAGATTTTGATATATATTTATAATAGTTTATGAATAAATAACATCACCCTCAAGAATTAGTCTATTACAGTGTTTTAGTCACTATAATAAAAATATTATAAAACCTAACGAAAACACTATAAATGATTCAAATGGAATCATAAATTCAATTAAATCAATTATAAATCTTAAAATATGATATCATAATGATCTACGAGCAATAACATTAAAAAAAGCATCATATATATCACTTATAGTATCTTTTAGCATCTAAAAAAAAAATATAATACTATTGAAAAAATATTATAAATATATCAAATAAAAAATATAATAATTCAAAACTGATAAAAGAAAATTAGTGGGAAATGTAATATTAGGGTTGTTGAGGGAAATCGTATAATTGGTGGGAAATGTAAAACTGATAAAAAAAAATTAGTGGGAAATGTTATATGAATTAGGAGGCATCATTTGGAAAATAAAAATAAAATACAGATGTCTTTCGAAAAAAAAAATATATTTTTTTTTTTTTTGAGGGAAATCGCTAACTCTTTTTATTTTATCATTCCTAAAGGACCAATGAGATTGGTCTTCAAAATGGAAGGACGAAAAGGGCAACTTTCCATCATTCCTACATCGGTACATACTGAAAGGACTATAAAAATAATAATAATAATAATAATAATAATAATCCATGAATAGAGTTGCTAAACTAAAAGCTGGACCGTAGCAGCATGCTATCAACCAAGATTAGCAGTAGAATGTCATGTTAAGGTTTTGACCAAAATTTAGTACAATGTTAAGGTTCTTTTTTAACTGTGTTTGGAATACTGGTGAACTCAATCTTAATCCAACTATGACTCAGTTTCATGAACACATTTACTATTGATTAAAACTAATTAAACTTATATACGGGCTAAAATTAGTTCACCGAAGGTTTCACTTATGCTGGAGCCAATTATTTTGTCCACTTAGACCCTTCGAGCGATTTAAGGTATTGAGTTGGACCTACGGAGGCAGTTGGTCTTTTATCTTGGTGAGTCATGGACAACACCCTTCGTCGGTAGGAAAATATTGGATGCAAGGCCTTTTTAATTAGGTAATGATAATTTTAAGTAATCAAAGTTGAGCTGTGTAAAATCATCAAAGATTTACATCATAACAACTCTATAAGAAGCGATAAATCCGTCAATCTTACTCTCCCGACCAAGCGGGGTTACCTTTCAGGTTGATATGATTATTTCCAGACTGTGTTTCGTGTTGTCTTTTTCGATGCACGTCCCATCAATCTTTTTGTCTTTTTTTTTTGTTTGCTTTAATAATAATTATCAATCGAGATACTCGATGTCTTTCACGCTATCTTCTATACATCGAATGAAATGGACACTTGATGCTTAGCTCTTTGGTCTTCGTTTCGTTGAATATTCATTCCCTCCGTGTTTTGGTAATCGCTTATGTTGGTGAATGATGCCAATACTTTAATTGCAACGGTAGGTGAAATGAACATGATGAAGACGAACATTATATCACATGAAAGTATCTATAGCGTAGAGGGGACATGTAAGGAGTCTTGTTTACACTATTTTAGGAGTCGTTGACGGTCATCGTCAGCATACCTGCTAAAGCATGACACACCATCCTTGTCAGTCGAGTATTACAGTCTGCTTAGATCGTATACCCATGCAGTGATCATTTCTACGGGCGTTGTGATCGTAGCTCAGCCTGAGACACAAAGAGCCCGTGAAATCCGTAAGGAACACGGTGCGGCAGCAGGACCTCCGCAACGATGTCCAAGTCCGGCGATTGAGCGTCCATCACCACGAATCTCGATTCGCCACTCCCCTCGTCGTGCACGTAAGAAACCACGTACCCTTCGTCCTCCCCCTCTCTCTCCCCATCGGCCACGAAGAACGGCTCTCCTCCGAAGCAGGTTGAACCGAAGTCCCGCCGAGCCACCACGCAGTCGCTCTTGCCGGCCAATGTCAAGTCGAGCTTGACGACCCCAGATATCTTGGGCATCGGATCACCCACCCCAAGGTAGGCATAGCGGTTTTTCCGGCCCATATAACGAGGATTTATGACACCAAAGTCGATGTTGGCCGCCGACATCGGTGTCCGCGACACGGCTCCGCTCCCAAGGTCAATCCGCACCATCTCCAAGCAGCTGTGGACGAGCTCCATCCTGTCCAAGGCGTGCTCGACGGAGAGGACGTTGGGGGCCACCAGCACTAGCTCGTCCCCATCTTCCCACGCGTTGAGCGCGTGGACGGGGTTGAAGCCGGGCACCTCGAACCAGCGCATCTCTGCTTCGGAGGTGGCGTAGCGAGGGAGCACTCCGATGCGAGGCACCTTCCCGTTGTCCGACCCTACCGGCGCACCCCCGCCCAGAACCATATCCATCGGTTTCATCACAATCTGGAGGTCTGGGAAGATAGCGTATCGTTCTGTGATTGCGAAGTCATGCAGGAACGATGGCTGCCGCATCGAGAAGATGGGCACGTCGTCTCCCGACTTGTTCCCGTCGGAGTCGAACCAGAAATAAGTGAGGAAGGGAGGGACGGGACCATAACGGAAGGCAAACAGTTCCCCCGTGACAGGATCCTTCTTGGGGTGGGCGGTCATCCCCATGAAGAGCCGCCCCTCGAAGTCACAGCGGCCCAGCGTGGCAACGTCGCCGTCCTCTGAAGACACGCGCACGGTATAGGGCAGGTCCGACTCGCCCAGAGCGTAGAGTCGGCCACCAAAAAAGGCCAGGCTAGTGTTCGCGAGGCCCACCCCCTCGGCCGGGTTCATCTGCCCCGTCAGTACCCTGACGGCAGAAACAGCGCCGCGCGCCATACCAGCGGCTCCGTGGAAGGCGGAGAATATGCTGGGGAGGACAGGGGCGCCCGCATCGCGCTCGAGGAGGTACCTGTAAGTGCGAACGTAGCGGGAGCAGAGGATGGCGGGGGACAATCCGTCGCTCCCTGCCGGGGGGAGAAGGAGCGAGTGGAGCATGCCGTCTCCGTCGAAGAGATGATGAGGCCCTCTGGGAAGGTGCTGAGGGTTGGGTCCGTTGCGGATGTAGGCGCCTCCGGCGAGGCAGCGTGGTATGGCGCCGCGGACCACGGGACAGGATGTCGGAGGAAGCTCGTCCACTGGAGCGAAGTTGTTGGACAGGACGTGGCGTGGATCGACGGAGGGACGGAGAACGGGTGGATCAATGAAGTTATTGATGAGCTCGTCGAGTGCGTTGCAAAAGGTCGCCTGCGGGGATGGTGCTGCTCGTACTCGTGACACTGGTGCTGGCTGGAGCCGGGGAGGAATTGGCCTGTGGTTGGTCCGCTGGCTGATTCCTGAGTCCTGTTTGTTATCCTGATACGGGGTGGTGGTGGTGGTGGATGTGGGAGCAGTTTTGGTCTTGGGCTCCGCGGCACGAGTTTTCTCCTCTATTCTAACGGCCGATATGCGGAGGAAAGAACGAGGAGGAAAGGAGGAGGATGTTGGTGGTGGAAGCCCGGAGGGACCAAGCATTCGGAGCCGGCGGGAGGTGGCCGACACTGAGGAAGACGACGAGATCAGGAGGACATCCATTTTACTGGATGAACAAAGACAGAAAATGTGGTCCACTGGCGTTAGCGCCTCCTCTCCTCGCCTCTCGGTTTCCTCCCTTGCAGGATGAGTGGAGCGAGTGGCGAGCGTGGGGACGGACCTTCATTTATGGTTGCTCCGCTCCTCTCCTCTCCTCTCCTCCCAACCTGTGGATATAACTTAACCTGGGTCCATATAATTGATACCTTCGACAGCAACCTTAATTTCTCTTTCTGATATTTGAACTTTACTTTCATATTCACAATCATAATAAACCGTATTCACGTATTTACGGATGTTGATCAGCTCTGCAGATCACAAGATCCATCGATTTTTTTTCCTTTGGGATGCCTATTGGATGGATGCTTGCTTTCGTCGATTGATGACAAATGCGGCCAAAAATCTTCTCTCCTCCTTTCTGTGTCGGACAATAACTATAATAACCAATCACTTCTATCGTCTTTGTTTATGGCAACAATGTCCGTTATATCTTTTCGACAATAATGGAGATATTTTGTTCCCTCATTTATTTGATTCACGGTGTACCATTACTCACCTCTCATAAAACATGAGGCATCTGACTGTCTCCGATATATCCATTAGTTTATCAATTATTATTTAAATAAAATGTGTATGAAATATTGGAATGACCAATCAAGGCGTAAATTATGTTTGATTAATATTGGAAGTCCTAAGTGATAGAAGATAAGATTTTTTCATAAAATCTCTAGAATAAGAAAAATCCTTTATTCTGTTGAGCGAAATCCTTCCTTCTAAATGGTATAAATAGGAAAGGAACATGTTAATATATTTAAACCAAAGTTATTTTAATAAAGCTTCTTCAATAATTATTCTTATCTTCTATTATTTTTATCACTAATGATCTTCATTTATTACATGACCTATTGTTTTATGAATCAATTGAGGTGGACAATAATAATAGTCATCAATAAGAACAAGTTGGAAAAACATATATGAAAGTAGAAGAAATGACATCCGATCTTCAAATTAATTTGGAAAATTTCTAATGGAAGGTTCAAGTATTTTGTAAATAAAGTTCTTTGAAATAGACAATTTTATTTTTATTGAATGTATGAAAGTAACTTTTTTTCATCTATTGACGTAAGAGTTTGAAATATTTATTTTTTGTGGTTGAAGATATAGAATATGTTCCAATATTGACATGGAAAATATAATTATCAAAGATTTGAGGACCATAAATCTTGATAATTATCTGGTGAAAATATAATTATCAAATATTCGTGTGAGATGTGGTTGCTGTCCTTTCGTTTGAGCTAAAAAAAAATAGAGACTTCTTCTCTTCTCTAATCCCTTCTCTCAACATTTCTCCTTCTCAGTCTCCTCCTCAGTTTGGTTGAGATCAATTTACGGAAATTCAGTAATAAATAAGTTAAATTTTTTTAAAATTTATAATTTAGGCCTTTTAAAGATCCTCCTCAATATCTTAATGTGGGAAGTTTTTAGATGAAAAGAATTATTTTAAACCTGGTACATTTTTTAAAATAGGGTTACATCATTTTCCAATAGAACTCAGAAAATAATATAATCTCTTTCAAAATCAGTGTAACTTCAAAGTGTTGACTTAAATTTTCAGAAAACCTTAAAATTGCAGAAGGATAGGTTTAAATGACTCATATAACATTACTTCAAAAAAAACATAAATTCTTAATGGGCCATTAATTTTTCCAAGGATGAAATTAGCCACAAAAAGACTTCATTTTTCCATTAAAATCAGCCTCACAACTCAAGGTAATTTTTTTGAGTAATAGAACCCTAATTGGCCATTTGTCTCATCTTGTTTACATTTAAATGATATATTTACAGTTAGTAGACCCTTATAAGGCTCAAAATTAACTAACTGAAAATGTCATATTTTATCCTATTATTGGACCCCCTCAAAAAGTAATTTCACACAATCTTTCTCAAAAAGCAATGCAATAGATTATTTCACAAAATCTTTTGCAAAATATGTAATTTCTCCTTTGTTGGAAAAAAATATTAAAATACAAAGAAATTTATATTAAATATCTATTTAATAGAAAATTTAATTATTATAGGTATTTGAACCCAGAAACCTTTCACAATAAAGTTGGATTAGATTAATCAGTCACTACAACTTTAAATGGAGCTTTGGTTTGAGAATCAAATCATGTTAGCACATAATAGTGTAAGTTAGACATTGGAAAATCAACTAGTGTAAGTGTTACAAATCATAAGGAGGTTAGTTTGTAGGGACTAACTTGAGATTTTCAGAGATGCTAAGAAAATTTTAAAGGGTTGATTATAGTGATATCACCGAAAGAGCACCTAAAGGGAGATTGAGTTCTTTGTGGCCACTTCCTATCAAGGAAAAAGCCTTAGGGACACTTCCTAGTGGGAGACCTTAGAGATCGAAGAGATTAAAAACGTGTTAAAGAGTCGATATGACTCTCAGGGAGAAAAATGTCATGTCAAATTGGAGGAGAAGACTAAATCTAATTCAAGAGAATTGTGATTTTTTTTTTTTGGTTTAGGATGAGGTTAGTTTTTGTTTTTTTTTATTGGACCTGCACCAGTATCTTCACAAGACTAGATCTAATTGAAAAAATAAATACGAGAGCGTTGGATGGAAAAAAAATGATCTTTAAGAATTTTGATGAAAAATAGTCTATTTAATAATGCAAGTTTGATCAAGAAACTTCAGTTATTAAATATTTTAACATGATTAAGGATTTTATTAGAGTGTCATGATTGATTCAAGTATTATCAGCAGAGGAGTAAATAAGCAAAGAAAGCGACACGAAGCAAATCGTATGAGATTAACCGAGGATCAACAAACAAAGAGGAGGAGATCGAGGAGGTACCAAAAAATGGCAGCAGCAGAGATAAGGACATGTTTTAGTCCCATTTCCGAGGAATTGCAGACGAAAGAACTTAAATGGCGTGGAAATTTATTTATGTTCCGTCGTGTTGCAGCGGCGAGATGCTTAACGTGTTAGTGGTGGTTTGTAAGATGCTCGACGGGCGGGCCATGCGTTTGCTCTCGACATGACGAGTTGGACAAGGGATCGATGGGTACATTGTATACAGGCGGGCCATTTGTTTTCTCTTCCACGTCAAGGAGGGTACGAGAACGATGGGTGCATTAGTGGAGGACAACAATGTCTTGGCACAAGAAACATCCACTCATCACCTAACTTGCACCTTTTTGCCTATGAAAATCGTGTAAGCATTAACAAATTATAATATATTTATTATTTATAAAAATATTAATATTAAATTTTAAAATTAAATAATAATATATTCCTTTTAATATTACTCGTAAAATTATTATTTGATTTGTAAGTATATCATCGTTCGATCCGAGATTTATAATGATATCGAGATATCTAAAACCTATGGATTTAGGGATAAAGAAAATATGAGAATAGATCTATAATCTCTAATTGATTGGTTCACATGCCTGAACGAAGATGATAGAATATTTATAATTTTATTATATATTTAGTCCCTAAAAGATTCTATCTTTTTATAATTGAGAATAGAGGCTTTAGGATAAGTAATTAAAAGAGTTTCTCCCATTAATATCATATTCTAAGGAATCCTATACTTCTTTTCTATATTAGTTGATAACCTAATCAAAATCTAATTATATCCATAATATATCTTACATAATTAGATAGGACCATATAATCTATCATTTTTTCACTTAGCTTATTAATTGATAAGATACAAAAGGGTTCAAAATCAAGAATAAATAAAATAAAATTTATTTTAAAATAATTTTACTTAACTAGATTTTGAAATTTAAAAATATTTTATACACACACAAATAAAAAAATGACCAATAAGTCTAATAAATATAATAATACTATATTAAGTCTGACTAGTCATACGAGTCATAACAGTTGTATATTATTAATGTTATACTTTTTTTTTTTATATACTACAACACTATTAGCTCTTCTTAATATAGTATAAAATAACCCATGTAATTTCTCATAATCCTATCATCATATTTAATAATAATATGTATATATATAAAAGTATGAACAAGATAGTAAAACTAAATAACTTTAAGTACATAAATAAGAATATATTATCATATATTTTATGGGTCGCTCACAAATCCAATTATAAGAATATATTCTTTTAAATACTTTAGACAGTAAGTCTTAAGTCAATAGATTAACAATCAGTATAGTAGAACTTAAGTTATTAATTGATATTAGTTATTTATGGACTCTTTTTCTCTAATCATTAAGTATTTTATATGAGAATACATAAAGCTACAATAGTACTTATCATTTTTAGAAAAAAAAACTACTACGATATATCATAAAGTATATTTAATGACTGGACAATTGAGTATGATCATATCAAAACTTGACATAAAATTTTACAATCAATTTGTGACCTCAAAGTATACTTCAAAATCATCTTCCATTGTTAATAACATAATAATATATTATTTTATATTTTTTCCTATAAATCGTCTCTCCATTTTATATTTTATACTTCAAAATATATTTTTTATATTTTATATTGGCTTGCTGGGCACCTATGACTAGCAATCTCCCACTTGACCTAAAGCCAATCACCTATATGTCTGATCTCCATCAGACTCTTGTGACGCTCAAAGACAATCTGAGACAACGGCTTTGTCAGTGGATCTGCAATGTTATCTTCGGATAGAACTCTTTCCACTACTACATCTCCTCAAGTTACGATCTTTCTTATAAGCTGGAACCTCCTCAGAACACTTCTGATGAGACCCGGTTCCCTTATTTGAGTAATCACCCCATAGTTGTCATAATATAAGGAAGTCGACTTGTCGCTATCTCAGACGACTCCCAAATCTGTGATGAACTTCTTCACCCGGACTCCCTCCTTTGCTGCATCCGATGCAGCAAATGTACTCCGCCCTCTCGTGGTCGAGTCGCATGGTATCTTGCTTGGAACTCTTCCAAAGACACCTGCTCCTCCATTCAAGGTGTACACATACCTCAATTCGACTTGCTATCATCGACATCGATTGAAAACTTGAGTCGTAGTAGTCTTCAACCTTAAGGCTATTACCTCCATATACTAGTAAAAGATCCTTAGTCCTTCTCAAGTACTTAAGGATACACTTTCTTGCTTTCCATTGCTCCAAGCACGGATCCGCTGATACCGCCAGTGACACTCGGAGCATGTGCTATATCGCCCTAGTACATAGCATGGCATACATGATAGACCCTATTGCTGAGGCATAAGGTATCATATCCATGTTTGCCCTTTCTTCTCGAGTCTTTGGGGACATACTGTGAAAGCGATATCCCATGTCTCATCCAGATGAGACCTCTCTTGAATTTTCCATGCCAAACATTTTGACAATAGTTTCTATGTACCTGGATTGGGACAAGCCAAGCATCCTCTTGGATCTATCTCTATAGATTCTAATCCCCAAGATATAAGATGCTTCCCTAAGTCCTTCATGGAGAAGTGTCTAGATAACCAAGCCTTTCTTGTAGATATAGCATTCCTATGTCATTCTCAATGATGAGGATGTCATCCACATATAACACCAAAAAAGGTGATAGCGCCCCACTTACCTTTCTGTATACACAAGGCTCATCTTCATTCTTAATCGAAGTCATAAGATCCGATTGCCTCATCAAATCTTATGTTCCAACTTCGGAAGCTTGCTTTAGTCCATAAATGGATCTAAGCAACCTACACACCTTATCTGGGCAGTTCTTTGATCTGAATCCCTCGGGTTGCATCATATACACCTCCTCCTCGAGGTTCCCGTTGAGGAATGCGGTTTTCACATCCATCCGCCGGATCTCATAATCATAGTGTGCTGCAATAGCCAATAGAATTCTGATGGATTTTAGCATTGCTACTGGTGAAAAAGTTTCGTTGTAGTCAACACCTTGCCTTTGACGATACCCCTTAGCCACTAGCCTTGCTTTATAGGTCTCTACCTTTCCATCTACTCCCATCTTTTCTTAAAGATCCACTTGCAACCGATGGGTACAATACCTTGAAGCATCAACTAGGTTCCAAACCTTATTGGAGTACATAGAATCCATCTCGAATTCATGGCTTCTTTCCACTTCCTAGTCTATACTCATAATAGCCTCCTCGTAGGTCCGAGGATCAATATCCTCTACATCCTCTACTCTAATATGTCCCACATATCTCTCGAGGATGGGATACTCTATCGACCCTCCACGTAAAGTTGATACTTGTGTATTAGGTACCCAACGGGACTCAGTCAGAGAGTGGTGCTTGAGCTTGGTTCTCCAACCTCGCTCAATTCTATCATTCTCCCACTGTCTCCATCAAGAATGTGTTCCTTCTCAAGGAACACTGCTCTCTTAGCTACAAAGACCTTTTGGTCCTCGAGATGATAGAAATAATACCCACAAGTTCCCTTGGGGTATCACATAAATTTGCATCGCTCTGTCCTTGATTCTAACTTATCGGGGTTGTGTCTTCTAACATGGGCAGGGCAGCCCCAGATCTTAACAACCTTAAGATCAAGCTTCTTCCCTTTCCATATCTCATATGGTGTAGACACTACCGACTTAGTTGGAACTCTGTTCAGAAGGTAAGCTGCGGTTTCTAGGGCATATCCCTAGAATGAGATGGGTAGGTCAGTGAAACTCATCATGGACCGTACCATATCTAAGCCCTTGCCCTTTCCCTTCTTAAGGGACCTTTCTGCTTTCCTTTTTCTTTCTGGTCTCACTAGTGTAGAGAACTGGCTTCTCTTTCTTAATAGTACTCTCTGCCTCCCTCAACATATTGAGGAGCTTTGGGAGAGTCACCTCAAGCTTGTTCATATTAAAATTCATTATGAACTGTGAAAAGGAATCTGGTAGGGACTGAAGCACAATGTCCACACACAAGTTATCCTCTAGGACCATTCCTAGACCTGTGAGTTTCTCTATCCACTCAATCATCTTTAGGACATGGTTCTCAACCGGTGTCCCCTCAGGTCATCCTAAGCGGAAAAAAGGCTCTTGGATATCTCATATCGTTGAGTCCTTCCCTGTTCCTCAAACAATTTTTTGGACATGTAGGAGAATGGATCCGGCATCCATCTTTTCATGTTGTCTCTGTAACTCTGAGTCATAGAGCCCAACATATAGCACTAAGCAAGAGTGGAGTCATCAATGTACTTCACGTGGCGAGCAATCTCATCCTCGCTTGCCCTTCTTCTGTAGGCATCAGCGTATTAAGGGCGTACACGATTTTCTCTGCTGTGAGAACAATTCTCAAGTTTCTGAGCCAATCCATTATAATTTGGACCAAGAAGACGGTTGACATCAAGTATGCCACGTAAAGGGATTTGGCGATATTTTTCTGAAAATAAAGATGTAGTAGAAATGAATAACATGTAGATTTTGCAAGAAATAAACTATCAAGATATGGACTTCTATCTTAATATGCTCCCACTATTTTACTAACGAGTCATGCGACACCCTCGACCGTGAAACGAAAAGTCTCCAGCCAGACTTCTAGTGGGGATCGATTCAATCGGCGTCTTAGTGTAACCTCGAGGGACTCGACCAATCACACTAAGCCTAAAAAGGTAGGCAACTCTTGCCGATCACAACTCCTTGTGATTCCCGTCCCCGTTCGGCCTCCAGAATCACCATGGCCTCGAGGGACTCGACCAACCATGACGCTTCGGTTAAGTCAACACCTTCATTACAAGATGAGTCCGATTTGATGATATACCCTCGGGGGACTCGACCAAGCATACCATGTCCTCGGTCACCAAAGACATCTCTATGTCGTAAGCAAGATAGCGAATCGCGATATAGGTGAGTCTCGAGGGACTCGACCAACTCAACCTACACCGGAATCGGTTCCTACTCATAACGATGGAAGGCCACGTGGGTCAATCTAATTGCCTCACGTTTACTGGGCTTTAATAATTTATCGAGAGATGTTTCTATAATTTGGTCTCCTAATATGACATGTCACATATATACATATTTAATATATATCTACATCGCATGCAAATATATATACATATCTAGTATGTGTATAAGCAATCACATCGGATGAACATGGACCACAACCTAATATGATTAGGCCCGAACCAAGTAGGCCTAATCACTCACATCAAGATCTATGTGTGTGCAACGGTGCATCTCCATGCCCGTGATCGTCCATCTCGTCCTTTGTTTTGTTCGTCGACATCTTGATGCATCTCCATGCATCACGATCGTCCGTCTCGTGGGTCCCGCTATCGCATCCACGCTCCCGCTTCACCTCCTCATGTGATTACAACTTAATCATAGGCACGCAGGCCCGACAATAAACGAGAAATATAATGGAGGTTCGCACCTCAATAATAATAATCACAAGTACACACATCACACGGGTCCATGATCATCCGGTCCACACATCATACATCACATGTATAAATAATCATCATCATGTAGGGACTACTAGATAATAATAAAAAATAATAATCAACTAAACCTTTTAATTAATTAATATTTTTCTGAAATCGGGGACATGTAGGGAATTTCTCAATTCCTAAGGGTATTTTCGTAATTTGGACAAAAGACAAAACTGGAATTTCTCAAATTCACAGGGGCAAAACTGTCCTTTGCCCAAAACCCTAATTCCCTCTACTGCTGCCGCCGCTACCTTTTTGGCGGCGGCAGGCGGGCGGGCGAGGGCACGCCCTCGCTGCAGAGTGGCACGCCCGCGGCGGCGACGTCACTACGGGTGGGCCCTCCTCCTTCGGGCCGTTGCCTCCGCAGGAGGTGCTGTCCCGCCAGGCGGCTGCCCTGTGTGGGGGGGGTTTCACCCGCGGGAGGGCAGCGGCAGGCGGTGCGTCGCCGCCTCATGGCGAAGGCGCCGCTTCCTGGCGCCTCTCGCCCGGTGCTAGCCCCCCGCCGCAGACAAGCTGTTGCAAAGAACCAGACCGCCGGGCCGGCTGCTGTAGGCAATAACGCTATGCATCTTGGGCGTATTTCGCCTGGTCGCGTACATTCTTTGCCGTGTGTGCGGGCATCATCGAGGGCGGCAACCGAATCGCCCTCGATCTGCCGCAGTCTTCGCCGTCAGGTGGCTGCAGGCATGCAAATCGAGGGCAGCAACTGTTGCTGCCCTTCCTCGCTTTTTGTCAACGATTTTTGACGTCAATATTCTTCCTAAACACAACACACACAGTTCAAAACTAATCATTCGCATCGAACAACCCGGCTCGATACCACTTTGTTGGGAAATCAAGGGGCTTACATCATATCGCAGCGGAAGAACAAGAAAACAAAAATCCCCGATTCCCAAAAAAAAGATGTTCGTCGTCATCGTGCGAAGATTTGTGCGTAAAAATCATAAAACACAAAACTGCATATAGAGATTGTGTTACCTAGGGAGATCGTATATCCCTGTTTCCTTCTGAGATCCTTAGGAGAGGGTGAAGGAGGTCAAGCGTCCTCCTCTCTGGCGGTGATCCACCACAGTAGGGTTTGCGGCGACCCTCCTCAAAACTCCAGTGCCTCGAGGTGGAGAGGGAGAGGAGAATAGGAAAGGCAAGCAAAGACTCTAGCCTATGAGGCTGTGAATCCCTCCTATTTATAGAGATCCCCGTGTCAAACCCTAATGGGTCCTTCCCTAGTGGGTATTGGATCTGCATCCAATAAGACAAGGGCTCCAACGGATATCTCATATCCCAACCTCTACTCATCGCAATGCCTACCATATGTGTGTGACCCTCTAGGCCCAATATCGAGCTGGCCGTGAGTCATACCCTGTCGAGAACTCCTTCTAACTTCGGTGAATTATTATCTCTGTAATAATTCACTTTCGACTCATCGACTACTGGACGTATTAGGCCACTACGCCAGTAGTCCCCGACGATCTCTGGGGGAATCCAATCCATTGGACCTGTCTATCCTCGATTACCATGTACCTATAGTCCCTCATCCATCTAATATCCCGGAGACCGTATATCGAGCATGGTGTTGTCGGGACCCATACGGTTTCTACTTTCGAAGTCTCGCTCTAATCCAGTTCTCCCGGAGAACTCTTTCTCTCTCAACCCGAATGACCACGCGGGATTTGTGCGAGCAAGAACACATGGGATATTCCTCTCATGACACCGAGAGTGGATGATCCTTTATCGACACTCAATAGCCCTCGTAAGGTCGACTACCACTCCCAATGACCAACTGTATACTAGATGCGGGACAGCCAAACCTATAAGTCGGTATCAAAGAGTGGAGCACTCATACAAGACATCCTTGGTGTCTCAAGTCTAAGGACCGATACACCACTAGGACTACGGAATCACCGTCGACAATAAGGCATCATCAACCATCCAAAGATTTTTTTAAGCGGTTCAATCGGTGAACTCATTCTCCAATGAGCACTGCATCTTGTATCCCTAGTGTCCCTACACGAGCGGCTATGAGACCAGTTGCATCCATCATATGGACGGGTATACAAAGACACCCGGTTTATCCGGTTATCACGATGTCCCTCTCGAAAAACCTATGACCGGGATTATTTAGGATATGTGTTTAAAGGTGAATCGATCTCATTATCGTGATCTCATCACGATCCGATTCCCATTGCACAAATCCAAGGACATCACAATATATATATGCATTTATGCAATAGTTATAAAGTGATATACGCCAAAATATAATAATCAAAAAGATTCTGTATCAAGTCACACGTGCCATCACTCACGTGATTTGCTTGCTGGGCACCTATGACTAGCAAGCACCACCCAACGCAGGCGGTAGTATCGTTAGTATCTCGAAAATCCAAGGATTTAAAATTTTGACTTTATTTTTTGAAGCCATTTAGGGTCTATAAATACTTCATTCATGCTTACTTGGTGAAAGCATAAAAACTTGAGATTTGAAGTGTGCGAACTCTCTTAAAAATTATTGAGTCTCTTCCATCTTAAGTTTAGAGGTCATTCTAAGGGAGGTGTGTGATTTTCTTATAAAAGAGATGTGTGAAAGTTCTCTTTTAAACCTGTGCAAAGGAGAAAGAGTTATAAGAAGGGTAGTTGATCTTCACCTATTAAAAAGGAGATCGGTAGTAAAATCTAGTAGCCTCGAAGGAAGAGGAATCAGGAGTGGACGTAGATCGAGATGACTGAACCATTATAAATCTGGTTTACATTTCTCTTTATGCTTTTCCTTACTATTACTAACTAATTTAGTTACTCACTACCCTTACTCACATTCTAAGTTAAACGTATTTTCGATATATATTTTTTGATCGAACTTTCTTTCGAAAGCATTAATTCACTCCCCCCTCTTAGTGCCTTTATAATCCTAGCAATTGGTATCACAGCCTTATTCTCTCAGTTGGTTTAACACTCAAGAGAGATTAAATGACTTTTTTTGGTAATCAAGAGGATCACTCTATCACTCGTCCTCCTTTGTTTAGTGGAACGGACTACACTTATTAGAAGACACTATTAGGAACGAGTCGGCACTAAGAGGGGAGAGGGGTGAATTAGTGCAGTGGTAAAAATGTTGATTTTAGAAATTTCATTTCATATGATTAAAACCGATCTTGAAATATTTTAACTTAAAAGCATATACGAGCGTAGGCGTAGTAAAAGCATAGTAAAGAGAAGAGGCAGTTTGTTATAAAAGTAAATTGCTCAAAGTAAATGCAAACCGAGTTTATAGTGGTTCGGTTGTTGTGACCTACATCCACTCTCGATTCCTCCTCCATCGTGGCCACCGACATCCACTATCAGTCTTCCTTCAATAAACGAAGACCAACCACCTTTTACAGCTCTTTCTCCTTTTACCGGGTTTAGGAGATAACCCTTACACCCCCACTTACTTCTCTCTCAAGCTATTCTAACACTTAGAAGGAGAGGAGTTCACACAAGATTGTAGCAGCGTTTCTTTTTTTTTCACTCTCAATACTTATGTAGTTTAACCAAGGATGAGAGGGGTGTTTATAGGCTTTAAGTTGATTCAAACTTGGAGCCTAAAAATGTCTCATCCCGAGTTTCTCGAGTCTTGGCGGTACCACTGCCTGTAGCACTGACACTAGGCGATACCATCGTCTAGTCTGGCAGTACCATCACCTGGAAGACTGTGTTTGGGCAATACTACCACCTGACATAGTCTCGGAGATTGTGCCACGATGGTGCCACTTGTTGGGTCACTTTTTAGGCATTTCATTGGGCCCAACATAATCCATACATGGGCCCAACTGGCTCCTAATTGGGTTGCCCCAATTCCAATCCTAATTATGTGCTAACTATAAAATCTAAGACAATTACAAAGCTAAACAAGACTGTAAGTCTAGGTTTCTTCCGACGAGCTTCCGACGATCTTCCGGTGAACTTTCGACGATCTCTCGGCAATGTTTCAGCGGACTCCCAACAAGCTCCTGGATTTTACGATGATCTTCTTGACAAGTTTCGACAAACTTCTTTGGCAAGCTCTTAGACTTCTCGGTTAATTTCGGCAGAACTTCCAACGAACGTCCGGACTTCCGACGAACTCTCGAACTCCCAACGAAATCACATCTTTAACTTCGAGACTTCATTTTGCTTTATGCCTTGCTATCATAGTTAATCTTGCATACATAAAATCTACTTCGATCTAGATAATTAATAATAAGCTAATCAAATGTTGTCCGACATATCATTGGTTCATCGACGCTTTGTCCAATTATTCAGTGCATCGTCCTCTCTTATGGCATATTGCCCAATCGGCCAATTGACCTTCGCAACTCTGATTTCCTTAGCGCAATATATGTTCTTCTTGGCCCGATGCCCGAACTTATGGTCCAAAGTCTTCTGTCGATACGTCAACCGATTATTCGGCTCGACGTCCAATCTTCTGACATATTTTTCTCTAGCACAACATGATCCTTCTTACTTTAATTGTCTCTTCCTGATCGAAGCATCCTACGTCACTTAAAATATAGATTAAATCATAAACACTATCAATTTGTTTCATCATTAAAATCCAAGATTCAACAATCTCCCTTTTTTTTATTTTTTATGATGACAACCAATTAATGACAGAGTTAACCTTAACTCCCCTTATCAATATGCTATGTTGATAGAACTCTTGGATTCAAAAATCTAAGCAACATGTTATCATAAACTTATGTATAACATCATCATACTTCTCTCCCTTTGTCATCAACAAAAAGGAGAAGTTCAATTAACAAGTGTTTGAGATATTACAGTTCAAATCACTGCATAATAAACATTGTCTTCGGTTTTATCATCATATAAGCTAGCAAAAATTTTGAGCTTTGCAAATTTGTAAATTTTGCTATATGTGCAAGTTTAGCATGTCTTACTTCTTAAGATAGGCAAGATAGCACTATTACTTCTCTTGAGATTGCAAGCTAGCAAGTCTTGGTGATGTTCAAGATAGCAAGTTCTACATCATACAAGCTAACAAATTTTTACATCATTTTTTATTAATGTAAGCTAGCAATATTTGAGATATTCAAGAAAGCAACTTTTGCTTTTTGAAATATGCAAGTTAGCAATCTCTGCTTCTCTTTCAAATGTGCAAGCTAGTAATTCTTGCTTCTCTTTTGAGTTACGCAATCTAGCAATTTTTGAATATGCAAGCTAATAAGATAGCAAGTTTTACATTAAGCAAGCTAACACATTTTGCACCATGCAAGCTAGCAAAGTTTTCATAATTTTAGAATAAGTATAGCTAGTTCTTTCTCCCCCTTTGTCATTGTCAAAAAGAAGGGAAAAAATATGATTTTATAATTCTTTTCCCTTTATAATAATTTTTAAATCATGACAAAGGATAAATAATAAAGATGAAAAATCAAGTCATGAATGTCAAAACAGTTTTTCATCATGAATATTTCATCATTGCATGCATCATTATCATAAGTTGAAGCATTACATGCATAATATTAAATCATCATTCATAATTACATCAATATTTCAATCATAAAAAATGAAAGATCAAATCTAAAATTCAAGAAATCAAGAGAAACCATGATTCATTTTAACAAATCTCCTCTTAAATAATTAACAAAAAGAATTCTTAGGAGATCATGATATAAATAAAATTCATTTAATCTTGTAGGAGAATATGATCTCAATTCATGCATATAAAATCTCTCAATTTATTATGAATCATAAAAATTATAATTCTGAAAAATTATGATTCATTTAGATAGTAGATAGCAAAGAGAAATAAGGAGAAAATGATCTTAATTCATAGAAAGATTTCAAGTATCAAATATCGAGAAATCAAGATCATGAATTGAATTATTTTCCTCTTTAGTAAATGGCAAAGAGAAACATAAGAGATCAAATTAGATATCTTGATTCATAAAAGATTTCATGTTATAAATCTTGAAAAATCAAGATAAAGCTCATTCAAATTCAAATCATCACATCAAAATCATTTTCAAGAGATTCATAAAAAATATAGATAGATTCGTTAATCTCTCCTTTTTAAAAATCGATAAAGTAGATAAAAAAAAATTTTATTCATATGATTGATTTCATACAAGCATGCTCATTTTTCATTTATGTCAAATAAAAACATGTATCAATATTTAAAACCGAAAAAGTAACTTTTATTACGGTACAAATCGATAAGCCATAAATCATAAAAATCATCATGCATAATTTTGAAATATAAATTTATTAAGCATGATCATTATGCAGAAGATAAAATCATTACTTATGGTATCAAAATATTTAATATTTTTGTTACATCATTAAACATGTAATTTTCATAATCATTTTCAAAATTAGCTAGAAAAAGAAAAGCATGATCCCCAATTTTTTACATTTTCATTACATTATTAAACACATAATTTTCAAGAAAATTTTTTTTTCTAAATTAAATTAAAAATAACTCATGAAAAGCATTATGTAATTTCGAAATAAACTAAGGGGATTTTGATTACCTCATCGTCGAAAGTTGTTAAGGCGTAGTTTGCCACCTCGCTTTTGTTGATTTTTTCTTCATCTTCGGATGAGCTCGATTCATCCTAAAGTGCTTCCCTCTTCTTGCGTTCATAACAAGTAATTGCATTCTTTTTATTCTTTAATTTTTATTTCATAAACTTTTTAAATTTAATAGTGATGAGTTCAAGTTCACCATCACTTGAGCTTATACTCGAGTGATTTTCAATTGTTCTAAGTCTAAAATCCTTCATGTTCTTTGGAAGGTTGTTCTCAAGTTTGATTTGTGCCACATTGGTTATTTCATAGGTCATTAAAAACCCAATTAGTTCTTCGAGTGGAAGCTTATTTAAGTCTTTTGCCTCCTGTATAGCAGTTACTTTTGAATCCTAATTCTTATGAAGAGAATGTAAAATTTTGTTTACAAGTTTAAAATCTGAAAGACTTTTACCAAGTGCTTTTAAAACCATTGACGACATCCGTAAAATGGGTGTACATGTCTCCAATAGTTTCGCTTGGTTTCATATGAAACAATTCAAAATCATACATCAAAAAGTTGATTTTCGAATCTTTAACTTTGCTAGTGCCTTCATGTGTAATTTCAAGAGTATGCCAAAAGTCAAAAGCCTCACAAGAAGAAACCTGATTGAATTCATTTTTGTCTAAGGCATAAAATAAAGCATTCATAGCTCTAGCATTTAAAAAAAAAACTTTTTCTCCAAATCATTCCATGGTTCATTGGAAGAAAAGATATTCGGAAACTGCTTTCGATAAAATTTCATAAATTCAAATCCAAAGAAAGCAAGAAAACTCTCATTCGAGTTTTCCAATATATATAGTGTTGAATCTCGTATTTTAATGATGAAATCACTTGATATGTGTTAATGTTTTAATATGTGTTTTAAGTAACGTAGGATGCTTCGATCATGATGAGACAATTAAAGCAGGAAAAATCATGTTGTGCTGGAGAAACATGTCAGAAGATTGGACGTCGGGTCGGTGGATCGGTCGACATATCGACAGAAGGCTTCGAGCCGTGGACTCGAGCATTAGGCCAAGAAGAGCGGGTATTGTGCCAAGGATATCGGAGTTGCGGAGTCAACTGGCCTATTGGGTAATAGGCCGTAGGAGAGGACGATGCACCGAAGAATCGGACGAAGCGTCGAGGGACCAATGACATGCCAGACAACTTGGTTAATTGCTTAGGATTAATTGTCTCGATCGAAGTTTTGTTTTAAGTGTGCAGGATTAATTATGATGAAAGTAAGACATGTAGCAGGAGTTGCGCCGGAGTTAGGACTATGATCACGTTGGGAGTTCGAGAGCTTGACGGAAGTCCGGACGGTCGTCGGAGGTTCTACGGGAACAAATCCGAGAAGTCCAGGAGCTTGCCAAAAGAAGCTCGTCAGAACTCGCCAAGTGGATCGTCGCAAGTCCAGGAGTTTGCCGGAAGTCCGTAGGAGCATCGTCGGAGGACCGTCGGATGTTCGCCGGAAGTTCACCGGAAGAAGCAATTGACGCACCAGAGCAAGCTGTAGTAAAAGTCTTAAGAATTGTCGTAGTTAGCACGATGATTAAGTTAGAATTGGGAGGTGATCCCATTAACTTAATCTAGGGGCAATTGGGCCCTTGAAAGAACCAAATTGGGCCGAATGGATCAACCCATTCGGACCCAGATCTCTCGCCCAGAGGTGGCACCGCTTGGGTCGGTGGTGGCACCGCCTAGGGCTCAGTCTCCGAGTTCTGGCTGGGCAGTGCAATCGCCTCTGACAGTGGTGCAACCTCCCGAGCTCGGTCTCCGAGCTCTGCCAAGCGGTGCAACCGCCCCTGATAAGCGGTGTCACCGCCCAGAGGCTCAGTCTTCGAGCCCTGTCAAGCGGTGCAACCACCAGACCCCAGAATTCCGTGAGATGACAAATTTGAGCTCCAAATTCAAATTGGTTTGGAGCCTATAAATACCCCTCCAATCCCTGAGTAAAATATACAAGCATAGAGAGATTAAAAGAGAGAAAACACTACTGCAATCTCTAGAATTTCCCTCCTCTAGCTTAAGTGTTAAAATTCTGTTTAAGAGAGGAGAGTGAGTGCTTGTAAGGGTTGTCTCCTAAACCTAGTAAAAGGAAAAGAGGGGTGTTAGAAGGAGGTTGATCTTCGCCTAGTAAAGGAAGATCGTTAGTGGATGCCGGTGGCCTCGACGGAAGAGGAATCAGAGGAGTGGATATAGGTCACAATTGACCGAACCACTGTAAACTCCCGTCTTCTCTGGTTTGCATTTACTTTGAGCTTATTATCCTTACTACAAACCTCCTTCATAGCTTACTGCCTTCTGCGCTTTTACGATTGCGTTTCCAAGCTCAATATTTTCCGAATCGTGTTTAGACGTAAATCGCTTTTCTCGTACGAACATCGTATTTCAGTTTGCGCTTACATTCTAATTTCCATAACAACAGCAAACTGCCTTAACATATTCGTTTTAACTGCTTCTTGCCTAATCATAAGTTAAAGTTATTTACGAATCGACTTTTCTACTAAAATCGACTTTGTCGTACGAATGCAGTTATAAACATTGAAAGTTTTCCACTGCACTAATTCACCCCTCTTAGTGCTCTTGATCTTAACAATTGGTATCAGAGCCCGGTATTTCTCATTTCGGATTTACAGCCGAGAGAAATTGCTCTTCATGGCTTTAAAGAGGGTTTTTCGGTTGTTCGTCCACCGTTGTTTCACGGATTGGACTACACTTATTTGAAAACTCGAATGAGAGTTTTCTTGATTTCTATGAATTTGGATTTATGGAATATTGTTGAAAACGGTTTTCAACTTCCCTCTAAACCGATGAACGAATGGTCGGATTTGGAGAAGAAGTATTTTTTTTAAACGCAAAGGCTATGAATGCCTTATTTTGTGCAATTGACAAAAATGAATTTAATCACGTTTCGATGTGTGATTCGGGTTTTGATATTTGGAGAACTCTTGAGGTCACTCATGAAGGCACTAGCCGAGTGAAAGAGTCCAAAATCAACATTCTCGTGCATTCTTACGAACTTTTTCGAATGAAGCCTTGCGAAACCATTGTTGACATGTACACCCGTTTCATGGATGTCGTCAATGGTTTAAAAGCTCTTGGCAAATATTTTTCAGATTTTGAACTCGTAAACAAGATTTTACGTTCTCTTTCTAAGAAGTGGGATTCAAAAGTAATTGCAATACAAGAAGCTAAAAACCTAAACAACTTACCACTCGAAGAACTAATTGGTTCGTTGATGACATATGAAATGGTGCACAATGCACATGATGAACATGATGAACAAAACAACCTTCCAAAGAACAGGAAGGATTTGGAACCCCGGACAAATGAATACCACTTGAGCGATGACTCAAGTGATGAGGACAATGATGAACTTGAACTTCGAACACTAAATCTTAATGAGTTTATTAAACAAAAATCTAAAATAAACAATGAACTTAAACGGAGGAAGAGGCCAAAGAAGAAGAACACAAAGTGGGATGAATCGAGCTCCTCCGAAGACGAGGAGAAAATCAAGAAAGGCGAGGTGGCAAACTATGCCTTAACCGCTTTCAATGAAAAGGTAATCGAAATCCCCCTGATTTATTTTGAAATTACTTGATGCTTTTATGATGTATTTTCTTTTTTAGTTTAGAATTAATTTTCTTAAAAATTACATGTTTAAAAATAAAAATACAAAAATTATGATCATGCTAGTAATTTCGAAAATGATAACATTGCATATTTTTTTATAAACAAACAAAATGATTTTGATTGAAAATATGAAATCATGGTTAATAATTAATAATGTGTATCATGTTTGATTAACATTGTTGAATGAAATCATGTTTGATTTGAAGTAATGCATAATGATGTAATGAAAATATTAAATATTTTTTATACAATGATTGACAATTTTATGCTTGAGATTTTAAGTTATACATGATGATAAGCATGTGTTATTTTCATAAGTGTATTTGAAAAACATATGGCAAAACCATGTCCGAATGCATGAAAGTGTTCAACTTCATTTTTGGATTTTCTTGACCATAATAATTAATTTTTTAGAATATATTGATCTTGATGGTCTTATGACGAAGTTCATTTTTCGATCCTAAATATTGATGCATGTTTTTATTTAACATAAATGAAAAAGCATGCTAACATGAAATCAAATACTTAAAAAAAGGGAGGAAAATATATTATGAAATCATGAATCTACCTATATTATGAATTTTATGAATCATAAAAGTGATTTTTATGATTTAAATTTGAAATGAGTTTTATCAAAATCATGATATTGATTTCTTGGAATAACATGAGATTACCTTTGATGATCATTTTGATTCATGGAATTTTGGATTCATAACTTGGTCTTACATTTGCTTATGAGATGGTTGAAATCTTTGTACCTTTGAATTCTTCCCTTCTCCTTTCAATTTTTGAATTTATGCATGTTATATGTTGAAGATTTGTATCATGCATATCTAAGAAATATTAATGTGACAAATTGAATGAGTTAAAAATGAATGATGATTTTTCTCTTAAATATAACTTGTGATATTTTTTATATAAATCATCATTTTGATTTCTCGACATTCGATACATGAGATTTTATTATAAATAAAAAATTCTCATTAATCGATCTTCTATGATTTTACTTGATATTCTCTTGAGAGGAGATTTTCTAAATGAATCATGATTTTTCCTTGTGAGTTCTTGGAGTTATTACTTGATTTTCTTTTAAAATAAGATCTCTTCTTTGTACTCCTATGATTTTTCTTGATATTTTATTTAAAGAAGATATTTACTATATGAATCATGTCTTTTGTTATTCAAATGATTTTATCCTTCATGACATGATTTCTTTGTATTTATGGCTTGCATGGCTTGAAATGTTTTGATATGATGCATACAATGATGAAATATTCATGAAGTTAAAATGATGTATGCAATACTTATGATAATGATGTACATGATGTATTTATTGCATATGATGTGTATCATGAATGCTTTAAATGATAAATGTTTGGTATCATGATCAACATATTGATAAATGCTTAAAAATTTTAATGTTTGAGTATCGTGCATTAATGATGATTGATTTATTTTTCGATATCGTGCATGAAAAATAAGGTTTTTGAAATTATGTATGTTTTAATTTGAATATATAATGATGCACAAATAAGATTGATACTTACTTTGTCATAATATGAAAATTGATATAAGGGTCTTCCCTTGTTTTTGATAATGACAAAGGGGGAGCAAGAATTTCTAGCGTGGACATTATGAAAAGAGGCAAAAATGTAAACTTGCACATCTAGCAAAACTTGACAAATTTGCATATCTCAAGAAGCAAGAGTTTCTTTCTTGAACATCTTAAAACTGATAGCTTGCATGTTCTAAAATGTTATAATATTGCTAGCTTGCATGATGTAGAACTTGCTATCTTGAACATTACCAAAAGTGCTATCTTGTATGCTGTAAAACTTACATATCTGAAACTTGATAGCTTAAATGTTCTAAGCATGATGTAATATTTGCTAAATTTTCTGGCTTCAAAACTGCATGATGATAAAACTTGATATTATGTTTTTCATGCAATAAGTTAAATTAATATTCCAAACACTTGATTGTAGTACTTCTCCTTTTTGTTGATGACAAAGGGGGAGAAGTATGTTGATGACATGACATGTTATGCATAAGTTTATGCATAAGTTCATGATGATATGTTGCAAGTATTCATGATGAATATTGCAATGACTTGAATTCAGTTTGAATTCAAGGTTCTATCAATATGGCATATTGATAGGGGGAGTTTGTTTAAACTCTGGGAGTTAAGGTTAACTCCGTCATCAAGTGGTTGTCATCATCAAAAAGGGGGAGATTGTTGAATCTCGTATTTTGATGATGAAACCACTTGATATGTGTTTATGTTTTAATCTGTGTTTTAAGTAACGCAGGATACTTCGATCATGATGAGACAATTAAAGCAAGAAAAATCATGTTGTGCCGGAGATACATGTCAGAAGATTGGACGTCGGGTCGGTGGATCGGTCGACATATCGACAGAAGGCTTCGGGCCGTGGACTGAAGCATTGGGCCAAGAAGAGCGGGTATTGTGCCAAGGACATCGGAGTTGCGGAGTCAACTGGCCGATTGGGCAATAGGCCGCAGGAGAGGACGATGCACTGAAGAATCAGACGAAGCATCGAGGGACCAATGACATGCCGTACAACTTGGTTAATTGCTTAGGATTAATTATCTCGATCGAAGTTTTATTTTAAGTGTGCAGGATTAACTACGATGAAAGTAAGACATGCAGCAGGAGTTACGCCGGAGTCAGGACTATGATCACGTTGGGAGTTCGAGAGCTTGACGGAAGTTCGGACGGTCGTCGGAGGTTCTGCGGGAACAAATCCGAGAAGTCCAAGAGCTTGCCAAAAGAAGCTTGTCAGAACTCGCCAAGTGGATCGTCGCAAGTCCAGGAGTTTGCCGGAAGTCCGTAGGAGCATCGTCGGAGGATCGCCGGATGTTCGCCGGAAGAAGCGATTGACGCACCGGAGCAAGCTGTAGTAAAAGTCTTAAGAATTATCGTAGTTAACATGATGATTAAGTTAGAATTGGGAGGTGATCCCATTAACTTAATCTAGGAGAAATTGGGCCCTTAAAAGAACCAAATTGGGCCGAATGGATCAACCCATTCGGACCCAGATCTCTCGCCCAAAGGTGGCATCGCCTGGGTCGACGGTGGCACCGCCGAGGGCTCAGTCTCCGAGTTCTGGCTAGGCTATGCAACCGCCTCTGACAGCGGTGCAACTGCCTGAGCTCGGTCTCCGAGCTATGGCTGGGCGGTGCAACCACCCCAGTCAAGCAGTGCAACCACCCCAGTCAGGCGGTGCAACCGCCCCTGACAAGCGGTGGCACCGCCCAGAGGCTCAGTCTTCGAGCCCTGTCAGGCGGTGCAACCGCCAGACCCCAGAATTCCGGGAGATAACATATTTGAGCTCCAAATTCAAACTAGTTTAGAGCCTATAAATACCCTTCTAATCCCTAGGTAAAATATACAAGCATCGAGAGATTAAAAGAGAGAAAACACTGCTGCAATCTCTAGAATTTCCCTCCTCTAGCTTAAGTGTTAAAATTCTATTTAAGAGAGGAGAGTGAGTGCTTGTAAGGGTTGTCTCCTAAACCTAGTAAAAGGAGATGAGGGGTGTAAGAAGGAGGTTGATCTTCGCCTAGTAAAGGAAGATCATTAGTGGATGCCGGTGGCCTCGACGGAAGAGGAATCGGAGGAGTGGATGTAGGTCATGATTGACCGAACCATTGTAAACTCCCGTCTTCTCTGGTTTGCATTTACTTTGAGCTTATTATCCTTACTGAAAACCTCCTTCATAGCTTACTGCCTTCTGTGCTTTTACGATTGCGTTTCCAAGCTCAATATTTTTCGAATCGTGTTTAGACGTAAATCGCTTTTCTCGTACGAACATCGTATTTCAGTTTGCGCTTACATTCTGATTTTCATCACAACAGCAAACTGCCTTAACAGATTCATTTTAACTGCTTCTGGCCTAATCACAAGTTAAAGTGATTTACGAATCAGCTTTTCTACTGAAATCGGCTTTGTCGTACGAACACAGTTTTAAACGTTGAAAGTTTTCCGCTGCACTAATTCACCCCCCCCCACTCTCTTAGTGCTCTTGATCATAACATATAGTTCATCCCATTGAACAAGGGAGGATGAATGAGTGAGTGACCCTCTTGAAAGCCGAAAAGAGCTATTTCTCTTAGTTGTTAAACCAAATAAGAAATACGTGGCTCTAATATCAACTGTTAGAAACGAGTCGGTACTAAGAGGGGGTGAATTAGTGCAGCGATAAAAACATCGTTTTTGGAAATTTCATTTCGTACGATTAAAACCGATCTCGGAAGATGTTAACTTGAAAGCGTATGCGAGCGTAGGCATAGTAAAATCAGAGTAAGGAGAAGAGGTAGTTTACTATAAAAATAAATTGCTCAAAGTAAATGTAAACCGAGTTTATATTGGTTCGTTTGTCATGACCTACATCTACTCTCGATTCCTCCATCGAGGCCACCGGCATCCACTATCAGTCTTCTTTCAATAAACGAAGACTAATCACCTTTTACAGCTCTTTCTCCTTTTACCGGGTTTAGGAGATAACCCTGACACCCCCACTTACTCCTCTCTCAAGCTATTCTAACACTTAGAAGGAGAGGAGTTCACATAAGATTGCAGCAGCATTTCTTTCTTTTTTTATTCTCGATACTTGTGTAGTTTAACCAGGGATGAGAGGGGTATTTATAGGCTTCAAGTTTATTCAAACTTGGAGCCTAAAATGGTCTCATCTCGGGTTTTTCGAGTCCTAGCGGTACCACCGCCTGTGGTGGGCGGTACCACCGCCCAGTCTGGTGGTACTACCACCTAGAAGATTGTGTTTGGGTGGTACCACCACCTAGATTGGTGGTACCACTACCTGACACCGCTAATCTGGGTGGTCCACTGGGCAGTACCACCACCTAGATTGGCAGTACCACTGCTTGACATAATCTTGAAGATTATGCTATAACGATGCCACCTATTGGGTCACTATTTAGGCCTTTCATTGGGCCCAACACAGTCCATACATGGGCCCAATTGGCCCCTAATTGGGTTGTCCCAATCCCAATCCCAATTATGTGCTAACTATGAAATCTAAGATAATTACTAAGCTAACAAGTCCGTAAGTCTAGGTTTCTTCCGATGAGCTTCCGTCGATCTTCTGGTGAACTTCCGACGATCTCTTGGCAATGTTCCAATGGACTCCCGGCAAGCTCTTGGACTTCATAACGATCTTCTTGGTGAGTTCTGACAAGCTTCTTTGGCAAGCTCCTAGACTTTTCGGTTAATTCTACCAAAACTTCCAATGAACTCTCGAACTCCCAACGAAGTCACGTCCTTGACTCCGAGACTTCATTTTACTTTATGCCTTGCTATCATAGTTATTCCTACATATATAAAATCTACTTCCATCTAGACAATTAATACTAAGCTAATCAAATATTATCTTGCATGTCATTGGTTCATTGACGCTTCGTCTGATTATTTAGCACATCGTCCTCTCTTGTGGCCTATTGCCTAATCAACCAGTTGACCTCCGCAACTCCGATTTCCTTAGCGCAATATCTGCTCTTCTTGGCCCGATGCTCGAACTTATGGCCCGAAACCTTCTATCGATACGTCGATCGATCCTTCGGCTCGATGTCTAATCTTCTGACATGTTTTTCTCCAGCATAACATGATTGTTCCTGCTTTAATTGTCTCTTTCTAATCGAAGCATCTTGTGTCACTCAAAACATAGATTAAATCATAAACACTATCAATTGGTTTTATCATCAAAATCCGAGATTCAACAGACACGAATGTGGATTTTCTTGTTTTCTTTGGATTTTTATCTATAGAACATTATCGAGTTTAGTTTTCAAAAATCTTCTAAACATATGAATGAATAAAATGATCTTGAGAAGAAAATATTTTCTTTAAATGCTAAAGCTATGAACGTTTTATTTTGTGCTTTAAATAAAAATGAGTTTAATCGTGTTTCTACATGTAAAATTACACATGATATTTAGCACATACTTGAAGTTACTCATGAAGGCATAAATAGAGTAAAATAATCTAAGATTAATATTTTGGTATATAGTTATGAATTATTTAGAATAAAATAAAGTGAAACCATTGGTGATATTTACACCTATTTTATGGATATTGTCAATGGTTTCAAAGCTCTTGATAAATATTATACTAATCTGGAATTGGTTGATAAAATTTTAAGATCTCTTTTAAAATGTTAAGACCCAAAGGTAATTATAACTTAAGAAGCAAAGGATTTGAATAACTTTCCTTTTAAAGAACTCATAGGATCATTAATGTCCTAGGAAATTACTTGCAAAGTAAATGACGAACACGAGAAAAACTTTCTAAGAAACTGGAAGGATATTGCACTTAGAATCAAAGAATACTACTCGAGCAAAACCTTAAGTGATGATGATGACATAACATTCCTCATAAAAAAATTTAAAAAGTTCATAAAAAAGGACAAAATAAATTTTATAAGACAAGAATCTAAGAATAAAAATGAACTTCAAAATGATACAATAATTTGTTATGAATGCAAAAACCAGGGCACTTCAAAAATAGGTGTTCACAACTGAAGAAGAAATTGCTAGCACAAAAGAAGAAAGTACTTAAGGCAACTTGGGATGAATCAAGTGCATCAGAAAACGAAGAGCAAACCAATGAAGATGAAGTAGCAAACTACGCATTGATGGCTTTCAATGATGAGGTATATGACTCAACTGAAATCTCCTTAACTTATAATGAATTACTTAATGTATTTCATGATTTATATGATGAACTCAAAACAATTGGTATGAAATATAAATTGCTAAAAAAGGATCATGTATCTCTCTAGTGAATTTGATAAATTGAAAAATGAGTATGATAATTTCTTGTTAACATCTTGCACTAAATGTGAAGAGTTAGATTTATTCAAAAAATATATATTATTACAATAAATATTAAAAAATTAAAATTAGAAATAAATTATTAAACATGATTCTTGCTAACACATAACATGGAAAGAAAGGAATCGACTTTTTGAGTAGTAACACTCAATAAAAGCCAACTATATTTATAAAAGAACCCACATGACATGTTTCCCCTATAGTTAAATATATTTTTTATGAAAAATATATTTATTATGCTTATACATGTTCTTTTAAAAATATAGCTCTCATAAATTAGTTTGTGTTTCTAAAGGAACCATAAATGATTTGATGATAAAGTTCAAGAAAGGTAGATCTAATCATGATGGACCCAAAATTAAATGGGTACTCAGAACAAACCTATCCTTCTTGTAGGTATGTCTTCAAATAAGAGCTAGGAACAAAAGATGATATCTTGATAGTGGATGCTTAAGGTATATGACTGGATATCCAACATACTTCTCAAAGCTCACTATCCGAAACAACAATAATAAAGGAAAAAATCATTGGAATTAGAATTATTGATAACAAATCAAATCTTTTGATTGAAGATGTTTTGTTAGTAGATGGTTTAGAACATAACTTATTAAGCATTAGTCAATTGTGTGATAAGTGATATAAAATTAAATTTGAATCTAATACTTGCATTATAGAGATATCACATAAAAATAAATCTATGATTGCTCTAAGGAGCGATAATGATTATACTATTGATCTTGATGATTGTCATGATGAAACTTATCTTTCGGTTTTAAATAATGATGTACGACTTTGGCATAGAAGACTAGGGCATGCTAGTATGAAATTAATCACACAAAATTGAAACTAAAGAACTTGTAAGACAAATACATTTTTCTTAAAAATTTCTCTATCTCTAAAGCTTATTGAGTTTTCAATAAGAGATCCTTAGTCATTGATGAATCTATTTATGTTATTTTTTATGAATCTCTTGAACTAAAAAAATAATTTTATTGATGATTTTGGATTTGATAAATTGAATTTAAATAAAAATTCTCATTTTTAAAGTAACTTGGATATATCTATTCCAAAGAAATCATATCCAAGGAATGAAAGTATAGTCATTGACGAATCTATTTATGTTATTTTTTATGAATCTCTTGAACTAAAAAAATAATTTTGTTGATGATTTTGGATTTGATAAATTGAATTTAAATAAAAATTATACTCTCTAAAATAACTTGGATGCATCTATTCCAAAGAAATCTTACCCAAGAAATGAAAGTATATAAATGCACATCCTAAGGAGTTTATTATTGGAGATACATCAAAAGGCATTCAAATTCGTTCTTCATTAAAAAAATATTTGTGCAAATTCATTTTTTTCTCAAATTGATCCTAAATGCATTGATAATATTCTTTAAAAAACATTTACTTTTTGATCTCCTATGATTCTTTCTTTTTACTATTTATTAAAAAAGAGATTTATCCAAACAAACCATAATATTGATTTCTCAATTTTCATGACTTAGATTTCTTTTGTATAAATCAAGATATTTTACTATTTGATATCCTATGTTTCTTTCTTTTTGCTATTTATTAAAGAGAAGATTTATCCAAATGAATTATGATCTTTCTGTTGATTTCTTTTTACTATTTATTAAAAAAGATATTTATCCAAACAAACCATAATATTGATTTCTCAATATTCATGACTTGAGATTTCTTTAGTATGAATCAAGATCTTTTACTATTTGATCTCATATGATCCTTTATTTTTGCTATTTACTATAGAAGAGATTTGTCAAAATAAATCATGATCTTTTGGTATTCATGACTTGAGATTTATTTATTTCATATGACTCCTTTGTATTCATGACTTATAATACCCCATCATTAATTGACCTATAATAACTTGAACTTGTCTTTAATATTAATAGCCTTTATATTATGATATCAAACTAGTTTTATAATTGACACATTTATGTAAATGAAGAGAAATAGTACTATAAATCCATGATATCCTTCTCTTCTTTTTTATGATGACAAAAGGGTAGAGAAATAGTAGCTTGCACATTTCTCCTTTTTGTCGATGACAAAGAGGGAGAAGTCAACTGTACTCTTTGATGACGTAAAAAATTATGATGATTTGAAACTATGCATACAATGTGTGCAATGATTATTTAGATATTTTAACTATGATGTTTTGCATATGACCTTTGCAATGAAAGTCCCTATGATTATCTTGATCTTTCCAATGAAAACTGAAATTATACATATGACCTTTGCAATTAAGGTCACTATGATTTTTTAAAAATTATTTTGACTTGAATTCAAAAAGTTGTATTAAAAAATATTATTATTTTTTTGAATTTGAGTTCATTACAAAATGACATATAAATAAGAGGAGCCTGATTAAAGCTTTGTCATCAATTGGTTATCATCATAAAAAAGGATATTATTGAATCTCAAATTTTGATGATGAATTAATTAATAAGTTTATGGACTAATAAATATTTGAGGTAAGTGATGCAAGAGAAATTTCGATCATAGGATTAAACCATCTAAAAGCAAATCGTTGAAGTAGGAGAATCAAACGTTGGGCAAGAGAGCATTATGTTAGAGATTAGATGTCGGGTTAGAGGAATGGTCAACATGTTACAGGATGAACTTCGTGTCATGAGTTCGGGCATCGGGCAGAAAGGATTGGGTATTGCGCCAAGAAGATTAGATGTTGTGGGAGGTCAATATGTCGATGGATCGGACAATATGCCGAAGGAAAGGATGATGCTCCAGAGGTTCTGACAAAGTTCAAAATGAATAGATGACATGTCGGGCAATGTGCTAAAGGCTTCATGATTGTAATTAGAGTTGTTGAGTCTTGATTGAAGTTTTTTAAACTCTAATTGAGTTAGTTTTGGGTTGTAACCATGCCAACTTGATTAGGAGTCTATTAGGCTTGAATCAGGGTTAAATTGGGCCTATTGAAAAGCCAATTCAGTGAACTAGAGTTGGGCTAAGCTATGATACTGCCAGGCCTAAGCGATGGTACCACCAAAGCTCAGATTCCTAGGTTATCTAGTGGTAGTACCGTCCAAGCAAGTGGTGATACCGCTAGAGTCCAAGTTCCTAGGCTTTGTTAGGCGGTAGTGCCGCCCAACCCAAGTGGTCGTACCACTAGTAACCCGAAACCCGATGATTTAAATTTTTGGTTCTATTTTTAAATTTATTTGGAGTCTATAAATACCTCACTTATGCTTACTTAGTGAAAATATGAAAACTTGAGATTTGAAGTGTGCAAACTCTCTTAAAAAGTGTTAAGTCTCTTCCTTCTTAAGTTTAGAGGTCATTTTAAGAGAGGTGTAAGATTTTTTTATAAAAGATAGGTATGAATATTCTTTCTTAAGCCTGTGAAAAGGAGAAAAAGTTGTAACAATGATAGTTGATCTTCGTCCATTGAAAAAAAGATCGGTAGTGAAAGCTGGTGGCCTCAAGAGGAGGAATCGGGAGTAAACATAGGTCGGGATGACCGAACCACTATAAATATGGTTTACATTTTTCTTTATGCTTTTCCTTGCTATTACTAACTAATTTAGTTGCTCACTCTCCTTACTCACATTTGAAGTTAAATACATTTCTAATATGTATTTTTTTATCAAACTTCAAATAGAAACTTGATTTCGAAAGTACTAATTCAAAAGTCAATGCCTTTACAAATTAACAAGTTGTCTTTATGATCCTAACAAGTTGTGTATCAAGAAAAGAAGAAATTAGTTTTGTAAGTAGTAACACTTATCAAAAGCCAATAAAATTTGTAAAAGGACTCACACTACATATTCATTATAAAGTTAAATGTAATTTTTGTGAAAAATTTGGTCACTATGCTTATACATGTTCTCTTAGAAAATATAGTTCTCATAAATTAGTTGTATCTAAAGCAAATATCTTTTTCTTGTATATATGTCACCTAATAAGTGCTAGAAGCAAAAGACTATATCTTAATAGTGGATGCTCAAGGAACATGACCGAAGATCCAATACTATTCTCAAAGCTCACTAAATAAGACAAAGGATATATCATATTCAGCGACAATAATAAAAGAAAATTCATTGGCATTGGAAATATTGATAATAAATCAAATCTTTTGAGTGAAGATATTCTTTTAGTAGATAGTTTGAAACATAATTTAATAAGGGATTTAATGTTAAATATGAATCTAATGCTTACATCATAGAAATATCAAATAAGAATAAATCTATGATTGCTTTAAGAAGTAATAATATTTATACTATTAATATTTATGCATGGCTTTAGCATAGAAGATTAGAACATGCAAATATAAAATTAATCTCATAAATTAGAACTAAATAACTTGTAAGAAGAATGCCTAAAATTAAATTTATTAAAGATAAAATTCATGATACATGCCAACAAGGAAATCACATAAAAGAGTAGCTTCAAACCTAAAAATCCAGTACCTTTAGACTTTTACAATTAATTCATATAGATTTATTTGGATCTGTTGACATCAAGTGTAGAAGGAAATAAATATGCTTTTGTGATTATTGATGATTATAGTAGATATACTTAGATATACTTCTTGGCACATAAAAGTGACTATTTTAAATATTTTACCAATTTTTACAAAAAAAGTTCAAAATGAAAAAGGTTTTATGATTTCTTCTATTCCTATGATCATGGTAGTGAATTTAAAAATTATGATTTTTAATAATTTTATAATTTGAATAGGTATGACCAGAATTTTGCTACTCCAAGAAATCTACAACAAATGGAGTTATTGAGAAAAAAAATATGAGTTTATAAGATATAGTAAGAACCATGCTTAATGAACATAACCTACCTAAATATTTTTGGGCTGAAGCCGTTAACACCGCATGCTTTGTCATGAATAGGGTTCTCATAAGATCTCATATATCTAAAACTCCCTATGAATTGTGGAACAATAAAAGACCCAACATTTCATATTTCAAAATTTTTGGATGCAAATGTTTTATTTTAAATGAAAAGGATGTCTTAGAAAAATTTGATACAAAATCTGATGATGGTATTTTTCTTCGATATTCCTTTATTTCTAAAGCTTATCAAGTTTTTAATAAGAGAACTTTAATTATTGAAGAATCTATCTATATTATCTTTTTATGAATCTCCCAAAGTTAAGAAAAATAATTTGAATTTGATAATTTAAATTTTAATAAGGTTTCTTTGTCACAAAGCAACTTGGATATCTCTACTTCCAAAAAAACCTTACCCAAAGGATATATTTATACAAATATATTTAAACTCGTTCTTCATTAAAAAAATATTTATACAAATATTACTTTTTTTATCTCTGAGCCTAAATGCATTGATGACGCTCTTAAAGATGGACTAATGGGTTTCGATAATGCATAAATAATTAAATTAATTTGAAAGAAATAAAGTTTGGATGCTTATCCCTAGACCTAGTGATCATCTTGTAATTAGCACTAAATAGATCTTTTGAAATAAGCAAGATAAATAAGGCTAGATTAGTGGTTAATAGTTTTAACAAAAAGAATATATAGATTATAAAGACACTTTCACTCTTGTGGCAAGACTTGAAGCCATAAGAATACTCCTTGCCTATGTATGTCTTAAAAATTTTAAAAGAATATATAAATTCTTTTCTAAAAAGTTTATATTGAGTAACCACCGGAATTTAAAAATGATCTTTTTCCAAACCATATTTATAAATTATCTAAAGCTCTCTCTGGATTGAAGCAAGCCCTTAGGGCTTGGTACGAGAGGCTTAACACATTTCTTATTTAAAATAACTTTTTAAAAAGTAAGGTTGTAACCACATTATTTATTAAATATTTTAATAATTATTGCTCAAATTTATGTTAATGATATTATTTTCGGTTCTACCAATGAATCTTTATGTGAATCATTCACTAAGAGTATAAGCCAAGAATTTGAAATGAGTTAATGTGTGAATTGATATTTTTTTCTAGAATTACAAATTAAGCAACTAAAAGATAGGATTTTTATTAGCCAAACCAAGTATACTCTAGATCTATTAAAATGATTTTATATGGATAATGCTAAGGCCATCAATATACCAATGAGCATTTCTACTAAATTAGATATGGATAATAAAGGAGAATCCTTTGATCAAAAAACGTATAGAGGCATGATAGGCAATTTATTATACCTCACTATAATTAGACCTAATATAATGTTTAGTGTTGGGCTTTGTGCAAGATTTTAATCCAATCCCAAACAATCTCAGTTTAAAGCAGTAAAATAGATTTTTAGGTACTTAAAAGTGTTAGAATCAAGAGTCAGCACTAAGAGGGGGGGTGAATTAGTGTAGTGGTAAAATAACGTCGGTTTAAAAACTTTCGTACGATAAAAATTGATTTCGACAAAAATCGATTTCGGAAGCTTAATAACTTGAAAGCGTATGGAAGCGTAGTGACTAAGCAAAGTAGTTTGCAGTATGTAAATGGTAAGAATAAAATGCAAACCAGAGAACACAGGAATTTTAGAGTGGTTCGGTCAACGTGACCTACATCCACTTTCGGCTTCCTCCTCTGACGAGATCATCGGCGTCCACTAGAGGTCTTCCTTCAATAGGCGAAGGCCAATCACCTTTTATACCCCTCTTCTCCTTTTATCGGGTTTAGGAGATAACCCTTACAAGCACTCTCTCTCCTCTCTAAATAGAATTCTAACACTTAGACTAAGGAGGATTCTCACAAGAGATTTCTATGGTGATTCTTTACTTTAAACTCTCTGTGCTTATGTGTTTTAACCAGAGATGAAAGGGGTATTTATAGGCTTCAAATTGATTCAAACTTAAAGCCTAAAAGTTTTCCATCCCGTGTTCCCCGGGCACGGGTGGTACCACCACTTGCGCTAGGCGGTAACACCGCTTTGTGTCAGTCTGACTAACACTGCCCTGGGTGGTACCACCGCTTAGGGGGCAGTGTTGAGTGGGACCACCGCCTGACATAGTCTCGAAGATTGTGCCATCACGGTGAGACTTCTTAGGGCACTATTTAGGCTTCATATTGGGCCCAACACAATTCTTACATGGGCCTAGCTGGCCACTAATTGGGTTGGCCCAAATCCAACCCAATTACGTGCTAACTATAAAATCCTTAGACATTTGCTAAGCAAAATAAGTCCCTATGTCTATTCTTCCGGCGAGCTTCCGGTCATCTTCCGGTGAACTTCCGACGATCTCTCGGTAATATTCCGGCGGACTCCGCAAGCTCTTGGACTTCACAATGATCTTCTTGGCGAGTTTCGATGAGCTTCTCTAGTAAGCTCCGAGACTTCTTGGCTGGTTCCCCCAAAACTTCCGACGAACTGTCACGAACGGTCGGCGCGCACCCACAACAACTCTGTTCAACGAACCGTTTGTCGCTCTCATCTACATGTACAGTTACTTGGCAGCATATTTTGCCTTGGTTTTGAGTCATTTTGCATGTAAAAATGTAAGTTCAAACAAGCTGCAGCGTTACAAAGCGACCACTCACCGAACCGAGCAAAACAGCCCCAAAACAGCCCAAAACAGCTCTGTTTTCGTGTGTCGCGGACTGATTTCTGGAATCTGCCTCTACTTACCAAAACGTCAGCCATCTCAGCCCCTTTGAACCCTCTAGGTGGCACAGAGTTGGATGGGGCTTCGGTATAGTACCGGGAATTGAACACTCATTCGCAAGTTCACACGTTGCCTTGACGGGAACTTGTTGTCGCGCTTGGGACTCAGTGAGTAGCTGTTTATGGGCTTGCAGCTATTCGTTCAACCTTCTAAAGCCCTTGTTTTCCCCCTCTCCCTCTTTTCTCTTGTGCATGCAAGGTGCTCGCTGAATTGCTTATAAAGCTTCCCCTCTTTTCGCGAGACGTCGGGACTTGTCCGTCGCTCGTTTTTTCGAACTAATCAACTCTCTTTTACAAGTCCTTTGGGACCTGCAAGAGGTTATAAGTGGGCTGATCTTTGCGGAGCAATATCACAAAGGCGAAGCGCAACTTAGGCAACACAAGCTAAGTTCGCGTCTTGGCCGCAAGGGTGCCTCACGCCTTAGGCAATTCCAACTAAGGCCGTGACATTGTGGTATCAGAGCGGGCAAGCACTTTGAGCGAGCAGCGAAGGAACTTCGCAATTTCGCCATGGCAAAGCATCGTGGCGAATCTAGCAAGATGGGGCAAGCTAGACCCTTGCCCCAAGCAACCGTAGGTGGGCTGCATGTGCACACTTGCTCTCATGCTGTTGGAGCTGCTCAAGAGGAGCACGACAGCGAACATGATGAGCGAGAAGTTGGCTACTCTCCGCGAGCGAAGGAGGTGCAATCTAGAGCACCAACTGGGAAAAAGAGTCACAAGGAGAGACTCACAACGATGGAAACCCGCCTGGATGTTCTTGAAGCGAGCATGGAGGAACTCTAACATAGCCAACAAAGGCTTGTTGGGGTAGAGAGCTCGCAAGAGGAAATAGAGTCCAGGATCGACAAGGTCGAGGCCCTAGTCGACCGACTGTCTGATGACACCAAAGACTCCGTGCAACACTTACAAGGTGTTGTGGTGGAACTCACTTCAAAGGTGGCCATGCTCACAAGAGCACTTAATACCGGAGGAAGCAACACCTGCGTTGCACCACCATAAAACTTGAGGGCACTCGAGCCTCATGGTTATGGAGGAGCTAGAGATGCCAAAGAGCTCGAGAATTTTCTGTTCGACATGGAACAAGACTTTCGAGCTACGAGGCTCGATTCTGAACATACCAAAGTTTCTATAGTAACAAAGTATTTAACGGAGATGTAAAACTTTGGTGGCGAACTCGTTGGGAGGAGATCCAACAAGGTCGGTGTCAGGTTGACACATGGGAAGACTTGAAGCGTGAGTTGAGAACTCAGTTCCTACTTGAGAACACAGAGTTTATCGTAAGAAGGAAGTTGAGACAACTCCGCCAGAGTTCCACCATACGAGACTATGTGAAACAATTTTCTACACTAATATTGGACATATAGGACATGTCCGAGAAGGACAAGTTGTTCAGCTTCCTCGATGGTTTGAAGCCATGGACTCAACAGGAACTAAATCGAAGGAATGTCACCGATATGGTCAAGGCAATTGCTGTTGCAGAAAGGCTCACTGACTTTGTTTCCTCCGAAGACCCAAGGAAAGGAAACAATCTTCAGGCAATCACCCTCCAAAACATTCTCGAGGGAAGGAGCTTGAGGGCGAACAAAGGAAGAAGAGTTCCCACAAAGGGCCAAGCCCAAAAGGCAAGGCCCCGAAACCTGACGGATGCTTCTTGTGTGAAGGGCCACACATGGTGAGGGAGTGCCCACAAAAACAGGCACTCAATGCGCTAATGGCTTCTATCCACCCTCCCAAATCGGACAGCTGTTGCCCTTAGTTCGAGTAGTTCCGAAGCCAGCAGTGACGATGAGTCGCAAGGACGCCAGATGGGAGCCATGCATTTGTTGAACGCCATGCGGGGTCAAGTGGGGGAGAACCTAAAGACAAGGCAACAAAAAGTAGGAAATGGCGAGCTAATATATGTTGACATCAAGCTCAATGGCCAAACAACTCGTGCAATGGTGGACACGGGCGCTACCCATAACTTTATAGCCGATCGAGAAGCAAAGCAACTTAGGTTGATCTTAGAGAAGAGCCCAAGTCGAATGAAGGCAGTGAACTCGAAGGCCAGACGAATCTTCGAGTTGGCGAATGGAGTCCCCATCAAAATTGGGACATAGAGCGGGAACACCAACATGATGGCAGTGCCATTGGATGACTTCCAAGTGATTCTTGGAATGGAGTTTATGCACGTGGCGAAGTTGGTGTCAATGCCATTCTTGAACTCTCTATATATGATGGGAGGCGACGATCCCTGCGTGGTTCCTGTCTCTCGGAGAGGAACCAAGGAACCGTAACATATATCGGCATTGCAACTAAAGAAATGGGTGCGAAAAGGTGAATTAACCTTCGTGGCTGCGATGAAGCTAGAGCCACTTGACGAGAAGGTCATTCAAGAACCTACTGTTATGGCAAACGTCCTGAAAGAGTTCAATGATGTTATGCCACCCGAGTTGCCAAAGACTCTTCCACCATGCAGGGGCGTGGATCACAACATCGAGCTGGAGCCAAGAGTGAAACCTCTAGCGAGACCACCCTACCGCATGCCCCCGCCAGAGTTGGCAGAACTTAGGAAGCAGTTAGGTGAACTGCTATGCGCTGGTCTCATTCGCAGTTGTAAAACACCTTTCGGAGCTCCAGTTCTCTTCTAGAAGAAACAAGATGGGAGCCTCCGATTATGCGTCGACTACCGGGCCCTCAACAAAGTGACAGTGAAGAACAAGTATCTCATCCCGCTCATTGCGGACTTGTTCGACCAATTGGGCAAAGCCAAGTATTTCTCAAAACTCTACCTTTGATCGGGGTATTGGCAGGTATGCATTGCTGAAGGCGACGACGCGAAGACTACCTGTGTGACCAGGTATGGAGCGTTTGAGTTATTGGTGATGCCTTTCGGCTTAACCAACACTTCGGCCACGTTCTGCACTCTCATGAACCAACTATTCAAGGAGTATTTGGATAAGTTCGTGGTCGTCTACTTGGATGATATCGTCGTCTACAGTCAAACGCTCGAGGAGCACGTCAAACACCTTTGGACAATTTTTAAGGTTCTCAGAGAGAGCACTTTGTTCGTGAAAAGGGAGAAATGATACTTTGCTCAAACTGAGATCTTATTCTTGGGATATCAAATCGGTGATGGCTCCATTCGGATGGATAAGTCGAAGGTGCAAGTGGTTGTGGAATGGCAAACTCCAAAGAAGGTGCCAGAGTTGAGATCCTTCCTTAGTTTCGTCAACTATTATCGACGCTTCATAGCGGGATATTCGAAGCGTGCAACCCCACTGACGGAGTTGCTGAAGAAGGAGCAGCCTTGGAAGTGGTCTGACAAATGTGAAATAGCATTCCAAGATCTGAAGGCTGCTGTTATGGAAGAACCAGTGCTCAAATTGCCAGACTATGGGAAGTCTTTTGAAGTCCATACAGATGCTTCGGACTTCGCTATTGGGGGAGTACTCATGCAGGAGGGTCATCAGGTGGCCTACAAGAGCAGCAAACTCAACGAGATCGAGCGACGGTATCCAATGCATGAGAAGGAGATGACAACGGTGATCCACTGTCTACGAGTTTGGCGACACTATCTCCTCGGTTCGCGATTTGTGCTGAGGATGGACAACATCGCTCTGAGCTATTTCCAAACTTAGAAGAAGCTCTCCCCAAAGCAGGCGCGTTGGTAGGACTTCCTGGCTGAATTTGATATGGCAATGGAGTATAAGCCTGGGAAGGCAAATGTCATGGCCGATGCATTGAGTCGGAAAGTGGAGCGTGTGAATGATGCACAATTGGAGAGCGGAGGCCAAGCAAGTCAGTTGCACTCCAACTTCCTTTCCAGGATCAGGGATGGACTGTATAGTGACCCCCAGGCAGTTATCCTGATGCAGCTCATCAAAGAAGGCAAGGTACGATGATTTTGGTTCCAAGAGGAACTCGTTTACACAAAAGGGAATAGGGTTTATGTTCCCCGAGTAGACAATTTGAGGCGTGAACTCTTAAAAGAGTGACACAATTCCCTTTGGGCTGGATACCTAGGCATTCATAGAACATTGGCTCTCGTGGAGAGGGCCTTCTACTGGCCAAAGATGGGGACTGATATGGAGGAATATGTTCGAACATGCCTTACTTGCCAACAAGACAACGTGAAGCAGCGGAAGCCAATGGGATTTTTGGAGCCGTTGCCCATACCAAAAAGGCCGTGAGAGAGCATTTCCTTGGACTTCATATCAAGCTTATCACTTGTAGGGAGACTCAGATCGATACTCATAGTGGTCGATCAGTTTTCAAAGTATGCAACTTTCATTGCTGCTCCCCTACACTGTTCAGCAGAGGAAGCGGCCAAGCTGATGATGAAGGATGTGGTGAAGTATTGGAGAGTCCTGCACAATATCATTAGTGATCGAGACGCTCGGTTCCTGGGACGATTCTGGACCGAGCTATTCAAATTATTGGGGTCAAAGTTATACTTCTCTATAAGCCTCCACCCCCAGATGGATGGCCAGACTGAAAGGATAAACTCGCTCTTGGAGCAATATCTTCGGCACTATGTGAGTGCCAACCAACGAGATTGAGTGAAGCTGTTGGACATTGCCCAATTCTCCTCTTACTTGCAGTGGAGCTCTGCATCCAACAAGAGCCCCTAAAGATTATTACCGGACAACAACCGACGACTCCGCACACCATGGCCATTGGGTATACTGGGAGTAGTCCGTCAGCCTACCATTTCGCAAAAGAGTGGCATCGAAATGCAGATATTACGTGGCCTTACTTGGAGAAGGCAGCAAAAAGGATGAAGTGGGCAGATTTGGGAAGGCGACCGTAAGAGTTCAAAGTTGGCGATTTGGTGTTGGTAAAGCTCCAACCAGCATCACTCCAATTCTTTAGGAACAAAGTCCATAAAGGATTGGTGTGCAAGTATGAAAGACCCTTCCCAATTATCAGCAAGGTAGGCAACGTCTCTTACAAGTTACAACTGTCGGCATGGTTCAAAATTCACAACGTTCTTCACGCCAGCAACCTAAAAGCCTACCACTCGGATCCGCAAGATGCTTTCCGAAGTGTTCCAACTCGGCTACCTCCCATCAGAGCCTCCTATGAGAAGTGAGTTGAAACCATTCTGGCGGACCGCAAGATAAAGCTACCCAACGGAGCTGAGCAGACAGAGTACATGGTGAAGCGGCGAAAGCTTCCCCGAACTGAAGCTAGTTGGGAGCCTGAAGACGCCCTACGACATGAAGAAGAGATCATCAACAACTACCAACAAGTGTCGACGAGGGCGTCGATAATTTAAGTGGGGGAGAATATCACGAACGGTCGGCGTGCACCCGCAATAACTTCGTTCAACGAACCGTTCGTCGCTTTCATCTACATGTATAGTTACTTGGCAGCCTGTTTTGCCTTGGTTTTGAGTCATTTTGCTTGTAAAAATGTAAGTTCGAACAAGCTGCAGCGTTACAAAGCGATCGCTCACCGAACCGAGCAAAACAACCCCAAAACAGCCCACAACAACTCCATTTTCGTGTGCCGCGGGCTGATTTCTGGAATCTGCCTCCGCTCACCAAAACGTCAGCCATCTCAGCCCCTTTGAACCCCCTGGGTGGCACAGGGCTGGATGGGGCTTCGGTATAGTACCGAGCGTTGAACACTCATTCGCAAGTTCGCACGTTGCCTTGACGGGAACTTGTTATCACACCCGGGACTCGGTGAGCAGTTGTTTGTGGGCTTGTAACTATCTGTTTGTGGGCTTGTAGCTGTTTGTGGGCTTGTAGTTATTCGTTCAACCTTCTAAAGCCCTTGTTTTCCCTCTCTCCCTCTTTTCTCTTGTGCACGCAAGGTGCTCACTGAATTGCTTGTAAAGCTTCCCCTCTTTTCGCGAGACGTCAGGACTTGTCCGTCGCTCATTCTTTCGAACTAATCAACTTTCTCTTTTACAGGTCCTTCGGGACCTGCGAGAGGTTACAAGTGGGATAATCTTTGCGGAGCAATATCGCAAGGGCGAAGTGCGACTTAGGCAACACAAGCTAAGTTCACGTCTTGGCCGCAAGGGTGCCTCACGCCTTAGGCAATTCCAGCTAAGGCCATGATAGAACGTCCGGACTTCCAACGAACTCTCAAACTCCCAAAGAAATCGTGTCTTTGACTCCGGGACTTCATTTTGCTTCATGTCTTGTCATCATAGTTAATCCTGCACATGTAAAAACACACTTCAATCTAGACAATTAAAATTAAGTATTAATCATATTGTCCGGCATGTCATTGGTCCCTCGACGCTTCGTTCGATTCTTCAGTGCATTGTCCTCTCTTGTGGCTTATTGCCCAATCGGTTAGTTGACTCCATAACTCTGATATCCTTAGCACAATATCTGCTCTTCTTGGCCCGATGCCCAAATCCATGGCTCGAAACCTTCTGTCGATACGTCAACCGTTTCTTCGGCCCGACGTCTAATCTTCTGACATATTTTCCCCCGGCACACCATGATTTTTTCTGCTTTAATTGTCTCATCCTAATCAAAGCATCCTGCATCACTCAAAACATAAATTAAAACATAAATACTTATCGATTGGTTTCATTATCAAAATCCGAGATTCAACAAAAAGGAATTTCATCTCTAGGATTATGGTATCCTAAATCTAATAACTTTGATTTGATTACTTATCCTAAATCTAATATAATAGATAGAAAAGTACCTCTAAACTTATTAATTCCTAGGTCATGTACTTATTTCTTGATCATCCAAGAAGCATAACTCTGTTGCACTATTTACAACTGAAGCTGAATATATTACGGTAGGTGCATGTTGTGCGCAGGTAATTTGGATGAAGAATACTTTAGAAGATTATAAACTTTACCTAAAAAACATCTCTATGAAATATGATAATACTGGTGCAATTTGTTTAACAAAGAATCTTATTCAACACTCTCTATGACTATACACATTGACATTAGACAGTATTTTATTAGGGATCATATTAGTAATCATGATATATCTTTATATTTCATTAACACGAAATATCAGTTAGCAGATTTTTTACTAAACCACTTAGTGAGGAACAATTCAATTTTATTATAAAATAATTAGGCATATTGAACTTTTTAAATATATGAATCAAGACCTTTTACTATTTGTTCTCCTACAATTTTTTTTGCTATTTACTAAGGAGGATATTTATTTAAATGAATCATGATCTTTCACTTGAATTCTCGATATTCATGACTTGAGATTTATTTTATATGAATCAAGATCTTTTACTATTTGATTTCCTATGATTTTTTTCTTCTTGATATTTACTAATGAGGAGATTTATCTAAATAAATTATGATCTTTCACTTGATTGATTTCTGGATGCTTACAACTTGAGATTTACTTTGTATGAATCAAGACTTTTTACTATTTGTTCTCCTATTATTCTTTCTTTTTACTATTTGCTAAATAGGAGATTTATCTAAACAAATCATGATCTTTCACTTAGCTTATTGATGTTTACGACTTGAGATTTATTTTATATGATTTTTTTATATTTATAACTTGTATACTCGATTTTCTTGACAAAGGAGAAGAAGTAACTCATATTTGTGTTGATGACAAAATGGGAGAAGTAGCAATTCATGCCTAGCTTATATGTTAAACAAGAAAACTTATTATACAACTTATGCCTAACTTTTATTCTCTGAAATTTAAAACTTGATTGAATATTTGGGCTTTCAATGATAATATCAAGATTGAATTTGTCTCAACTTGAATTCAAGAGTATCATTGAAAAAGTATATTTTGAATTCAACTTCATTACATTTTTAAGATGGCTTATAGATAGGGGGAGTCTTGTTTAGACCCTACTATTAATTGGGCTCTTGATATCCATAACTTAAACTTATTTTCGATATTAAGATCATTTATGTTATGAATATTGATATAAAGGGAGAGAAGTAGTACCATAATACTATGATATCACTCTGTTCCAAAAAGGGGGAGAAATAGTAACTCATATTTTTTTATTAACAAAGGGGAGAAGCATATTTTTATTTTCAACCAAGGGGGAGAAGTAGTGACTCATACATAAATAGGAAGAATCATGGTCTTATGATTTTTTTTTTTTCTGTTATGCAAATGGTTAACTTATAGTTATATTTTAATTAATATTACACTTTTATAATTATTGAAATTTGAAACTTGAAATGATTATGATTTTTTAAACTTGATTGAACATTATTTTTTGGGCTTGAATGATTGAATCATAATATTGATAAGATCAAATTAAATTCAATAAATACATTTAAAATGATATATGATTATTTGAATTAATGTTTATCATAACCGTTCAAAATGACATATAGATAGGCGAAGTTTGGGTAAAACTCCGTCATCAATTGATTGTCATCATAAAAAAGGGAGAGATTATTAAATCCTAGATTTTGATTATGAAATCAATTGATGAGTTTATAGACTAATATGCTTTTGAGATAAGTGACATAGGAAATACTTTGATCAAGGACTTGAACCATCAAAGGGTAAATTGTTGAAGTAAAACAATCAAACGTTGTGCCAAGAAAAGTATCATGTCAAAAATTAGAAATTAAACCGGAGGATTGGTCGATGTGCCAAAGATTAGACTTCGTGCCATGAGTTCAGATGTCGTGTCGGAAGGATATGGTATTACACCAAATGATCAGATATTGTGGGAAAGTCAACATGTCGATAGATCGAACGATATACCGAAGGAAAGGACGATGTGCTGGAGGTTTGGACGAAGTATCGAATAATCATATGACATGCTAAAATGCTAGACAATATGCTGAAAGTTTTGTAATCATGCTGGATATATGGTTGGATTTGTAAAGTGTTGATCGATGTCTTTTTAGATCAAATTAAGTTGGTATTGGACCAAAACCCATTAGGCTTGAACCAAGGTCAAATTGGGCCTATAAGAAAGTTAAATCAATGATCTAAAGCAAGTCTATGTTGTGGTACTATCAAGCCAGGCGATGGTACCGCCTAAGAGCCGAAAAGCATTATTTGTGCTCTTTTGGCAATGTCGACAATTGGTACCACCTATACCAACTATGGTGCCACCCAAGGCAGTGGTAGTACCACCTAGGCCAATAGTGGTAATGCCATAGCCTAGATTCTTGGCCCCATGATGGTGGCAGTACCACCCGATACCGACAATGGTACTACTAGTACCCTAAAATTTTAAGGATTTGAATATTTAGCTCTATTCTTAAAGCCTTTTATGGTCTATAAATATCTCACTCATGCTTGTTTGATGGTGCTAAAATTCTTGGGAATAAAAGTGTTGTAAACTCTCTCTTTAGGCATATTATTTTAGTCTCTTCCTCCTTCTTGAGTTTAGAGGTGACTCTAAGTTATAGAAGGTGAGGTCTCTTATAAAAGAGTGAGTGTGGAGGTTCTCTCTTAAGTCTATTAAAAGGAGAAAAATTATAATAAGAGAAGTTGATCTTCACCCGTTAGAAAAAAAATTAGTAATTAAAGCTGATAACCTCAAAAGAAGAGGAATCGAGAGTGGACGTATGTCGATAGCAGCACCTCATGAAATGGCTATGGACAACAGTTACAACACCTTATGCAAGTGACTATTACACATAGTGGAGATTGTGCCCCATACAAGGCGATGGTTGCGCCCCACGCAATGACCGCAAAAAGGGAGATTACAATTTTCTTTTTACTAAAAGGATAGTTTTACCCCTCATAAATAAGATAATTTTTATCTATATCCATAAATTTTATCTTTTGTTTATGCCCTTCTAAAATTTAAAATTTTATTTTTGTCCTCAATTATAAAATTGATTAATTTGATTTATTCAAATTCTTTGATTAAACTAATTATAACTATATTTTCATCACCTAATTGGATTTAGATTCAATCAATCAAGTTTTGATCAAATTTAGAAAAAAATATATTTTGATCAACTTTAATTTTTGACTGATTTAATTGGATCAATATTTAGCCTAATTCTAGGTTTACCCAATTAAATAAGGTTGACTAGTATAATGGTTCGATATGAAATTAAAAAATTATAAATTATAATTTTCTTTGATATTTTTCATATGATATATTGAAAACATTTTGCATGTGAAAAATAAAAATTCAATTATTATTCTTGAATATTTATTTAGTTCTTCGCATGTATATGTTTAAAATTATGAAATAATATTTATTTTTTATATAAAGGCATGATTTATGTTTCATCATGATTATAGTTATCATATGAGTTTTTCTTTATGCTAATTAATATTTAATAATTATTATAATTATTCTTTTATTATTGAACTATTTCAACATAAGTTAGATTAAAGAAACTTGATGAATATTATTTGTAACTTAAGATGATAGATTTATTTGAACTATTGCAACATAAATTAGACCAGTAGTTGCCAAGGTAATCTAAGATGATAGATTTATAGGATGTAATTTATAATAAAGGCTTTATCATTTATAGAATATTTTAAATTATATTTTATATTATTATATTGGTCTTATAGATGCTAAAGTGGCCTTAACCAATAACATATAAAATTATATTAAAAAATTAATCTTAAATGACATAAAAAATAATATTCATAATAATGATATACATATAAAAATAGAATCTATTTTGAATAATTATATGATATGATATGATGATGCTATTTTGGATATCCTTGTAGTTTATGGTTGTATATCATGAGGTAGCAATAATACTGTTCCAAGAGGATAGTATAAGTCCTCTATAAATAATTTTATATAAATAATAATTATATCAATATTTTACCCAAATGTGAAATAGAGACAATACCAATAGTTCAATATTTATTGAAAAACTCAAAGTATTAATATTATATTATTTTATTATTATGATACATCCTTCTTTGTATTTTAATATATATTCATATATTTTTTAGATTAAATTATTATAAAAGACTTGAGAATATATAATTTACACTAGGTGTATTGAGCTTTCATGAGATTAATTGAAAGGATTACAGACTAAATATAATAATTATAAATAATATTTAGACTTCATTATAGTCTATAATTAGAACATTGAAATATTTTAAAAATTAACTTAAACTTACTAATAAGTCATTAGTTGACACCTTAATGAAAAAACTAACTGAAATTCAGAATAATAGTATTTAAGGAATTCAAAGTTATATCCTCTATATCATTGATAAAGTTATAAGCTTAAGAATATTAAGCATAAATAATATTGACTAATAAGAATGTAAGCTCAAAAAAATATTCACAATGGCACCCATAATTAGGAAATTTGAAGACTTTGAAAAGAGAGCTTTCTTTAATTAATTATTTGGTAGGGAAGAAAAATATTATTTCTAGATAGTGATGCAGATTATATGGTTGGATACCCAAAAGCAACAACACTAAGACACAGATGGTATTAATCTTTTATAATTATTATTTTTTTATTAAATACTAGATATGTCGATATTTCACTCAAAGATGAAATATAGATGATATGAATAGTTTATCATATTTTAAAAATATAAAATATTAATGTTATATTATTTTTTGTTATAATAATACTTCCTTTATTATATTTCTATGGTTCTGGTGTCCTTATAGTTTTTAGATTAAATTATTTTGAATGACTTGAGTATATGCAATTTACACTATATGTGTTAGATCTTGGTCGGACTTAATGAAAGAAACATATACTTAACTACTAAAGTTTTATGTGATAAATAATTAAAATAAATGATTTGAAAAGGTTTAATGGGCTTAGTTTTATGATAATTGCTAATAATATTTAGATTTTATTATAGTATATAACTAATACACTAAAATATTTAAAAACTTATTTAAATTTGTAAACAAGTCATTGGTTGACATTTTTATGAAAGAATTAACTATAACTCAATATTAAGGTATTCAAAAAATTCTAAAATATATCCTCATTATGGTTGATAAAATTGTAGAGCTCAAAATATTTGACATGACCAATCCTTCTCATACATTTCATTCTTAGTTTGACTCATTTAAAATTTACTATAATATAAATAAAGAATAAGTGCAACTTAAATAAGCTAACTAATATGTGTTTTAGGAGAATCAAGATTAAAATAGAAAATACTCATAATATTTTGATTACTATCGAAGGAGTAAATAATAATAATAAAATTAAAGCATAATTCACTAAATAAATCAACTGAATTTATAAATACTATAGAAACTTATAAAAGAAAATTTTTCACAATGCTACTTCTATAATAAAAAGGTTAGGTAGATGACCACGAGGCTTGCTTCGAAAAGGAAATAAATAAGTTTAATTGTATGTTTCGAATTAAATATTTTAGAAACTCTTTCTAAACTTGGTGGATTGATTTTGATGTTTCAACTTTTGTTGATGTAGAGATTCATTTTTAACTTGAAAACTACAAGAATATAAAAAATCTATTGTTATAGGGAATCATTTTAAAGTAAAAGTGATAATAGTAGGTATTTATTACCTATGTCTACATATGATTTATTTGATTGACTTTAATAATACATGTTATATTTGTACAAATATAGAAATTTAGTTTCTTTGTCTAGAATTATTACGATATTATCTCCTCTTTATGATAATAAACTTAGTATATTTGTGATTCAATAAAAATTAATTATAAAATTATATATAATAGTTTGTGTGAAATTCATATGAATCTTGAGTTTGTAATAATCCTATAATGAAATGAAACATAGTTTTAAGAATTCCTTAAGATTATATATACTTACATTTGTAGACTACCTTATGTTTCTTATTTTATGGAGAGATAATTTATTATTTTTATAGATGATCTATTGGAATATGACTATATATATCTAATTCGTAAATATCTCATGCTATTGACACCTTTAGGTGTACATAAATAAAGTTAACAAATAAAATTATTATATCCGATAAGGGTGATAAATTTTTTATAGATATAATAAGTTAAATTAGTATTTTGATCCTTTTATTAAACTCTTAGAAAAGTGAGATATTTTTGTTTAATATTTATTATCAAAATTGTCACAATAGAATGATATTTCTAAAATATATGATCGTATTCTTATGAATATGGTTAAAAGTATGATGAGATTTTCTTTTGTACTTAACTTAATATAGAGTGAAGCACTAAGGCTATATACATCTTGAACAGGTTCTTAGTAAGTTAACTCCATCAACATCTAGAAAATCCAATTTAAGACATTTATGTACTTGAGATTGTTCAAAACAAAGATAAGAGTTTTTAATCCATATGAAAAGAAGTTAAATCCAATAACTAATTCTAGATATTTCATTGGTTATCTAGAAAAATATAAAGGATACAAATTTTATTATCCTAACTATAATATGATAATAATTAAGTTTGATAATGTAAGATTTCTAAAAAATGGTGAACTAATAAGAGTGACAAATATGAGAGATTTAATATAAAGGAGATATAAGTTGATATTTCTTTATCATTTTCTATTTGAGAAGTTATTATTCAAATTATTAAGTGAATTAAGAGAGACGAACAACATGGTGATATTAATGAACTTTCACATAATGAAAATATTGCTATTAATGAGCTTGTACAATAACCAAAATCAACACTTTTGAAAAGATCTAAAAAAAAAGAAGATATTTTATTTTTAATAATTATATGATATATTTACATGAATCAAAAAGGACCCTTTGACAATTTCATAAGCTATAAAAAGTAATAATTTTAAAAATAATATAATATGATGAAAAATAGATGAAATAAATGGACTAAAATGATATAATATTAAACTTGTGGTCAAAAGTTGTACTCAGAAAAAATATATTCACTATAATGAGACCTTTTTAGTTTCTAACAATGACTTATTAAGAATCATTATAATCTTAATAACTCATTAAAATCAAAAGTTACATCAAATAGAGATAAGACTATTTTAATAGGAATTTAGATGAAGAAATTTATACTAAATAAAATAAATGAGTCACAAAGAAAGAAAAAAAAATTAGTTTGAAAATTTTAAAAATCTATTTATGACCATAAACAATCTTTTAGAGAATTATATATAAAGTTTCATGATATCATTACTTCCTTCATATTTAAAAAATATATTATTGATCAGTATATATATATATATATATTTGAAGTTTAGTAGGAGAATGTTTATTATATTGATTTTGTATATAAAAATATTTTTCTTGTTAGTAGTGATCTTGATTTATTACATTAGACTAAAAAAATTCTAATCAAGAATTTTTGGATAATTGATATGAATGAGACAACTTATGTTATTGGCATAAAGATTATTAGAGATCAATCTTGATAATTATTAAGACGGCTCAAAAAGGATATATTGATCAAATCTTTAAAAAATTTAATATGCAACTTTACTCGATGAATGCTACACCTATGTATAAAGGTGCAAAATTCAATATAAGACAATCCTAAAAATAGTTTGGAAAATAATAAAATAAAGAGTACTTTGTATGTATAAGCAATTAAAAGTCTACTATATGCTCAATATGGAGAACCATATATTAGTTTTGTGGTTTGGATACTTGAAAGATATTAGAGTTACTTAATAATGAATTATATGCTCACATACAAGCTATTGGATCAGCTTAAAATGATAGTATTTTTAAATATTGATTCTATAAATTACTTTGATAGTAGGAAATCAAATTTATGGTTTGTATTTATATTAGTAGGATAGGTAATTTACAAACAAAAGTGTAAAGTAATATATTATTACATTATCAATAATAAAAGCTAATTTCATGATATACTTTAAGGCCACTAATTAAGTTTTATAATTGTGAAATCTTATATAAAGATTTGGTATGATCAAACTCAATTATCAAACTACCGAAGATATTTTGTGACATATCACAATAATTTTTTTCTTTAATAATAACAAGTACTTTAACGGTTTTAAGCATATCAACATATAGTGTGGTTAGATAAAATATTTAGAAACAATTAAATATCAATTAAGAATTTAAGTTCGACCATTGATTGTTGATCAATTCACTAAGACTTTAAGGTTTAAAATATTTAAAAATCATAGTCTTATGATTGTGTTTATGAGCAACGTATAAAGATACGAGGATGTATGTTTGAGTAGTAAACATTATAATTGATATTTTACTTACGTAATTAAAATTATTTTTATTATCTTATTTTTCATCAACATATGTGCATATTATGTTTGTACATGATAATAGAATTATCCTGATATGATATGTAATTGCGATAACTTACATTTATAGTTTGACTTAATGTGGTATTATAATATTTATTAGATCTATTAACATATTTTCTAAAATCGTACTTGTATAAATTATTTTTCAAAGCTTAGAATCCAATCAAGCAAAAATATTTTTAAAAAATATTTTTTTTTATTATAATTTTGAATATTTATTTTACATCTTTTTTTATTCATGAGCCAAGTGAGAGAATATTAACCATATATGTGGCTCATAAGCTAATTGTTGAGATATTTTAAAGATAATGATTGGATTTTAATTAAAGATTTAAATATCAATATTTATGTATATTCAAATCTTGAATATTAATCTTGATGAAAGAAAATATCTGATAAGTCTTCGTAGACCCTCTCTCTCCTCTCACATATAAATAAGTATAGCCTTTTGTATTTTGTGACGGGTTAAGAAACACAACTGCATTAATCACAATGGTATTACGATAAATAGGAGAGAGGGGCAAAGAGGACTAGTTCTTTGTTGGGATCAAAGACGATAGCAGTATCGAGATATTTCGATTAAACATAAACATAACAAACAAATAAAGATACACACTTTTTTTTTTCAAATCCATTATATATTATATTTCAATTCTTGACATAAATGTTTTTTACATTATAATTATTTTCTAACACTAGTAGCGCCAATGGCAAAATATGAATTCTCTTGTCTCAGCCGAAGGTGGTGAACTTTTCTGATCCTTCCATATCTGTCTCCTGCATCAGTAAATCCTTGAATGCCTATCCGAAATACTTCCAACTGTATGCTTCTGAAGGCAGAATTGTAATCGGTGATTGTGGTGTGTGATTCTCAGTTATTGAAGGATTTTAGTAGACCAGACATGAAAGAAGACTGTATCCTGGAAGAAACTTTGGTCATCCTGCATCTGAATTACTAATGATATTTGGCATGGGAGGCTATTGGAAACTATACAAGTCCACACTTGTGCACTTAACCAATTTGACTAGTGAGAAGCTTTATGATAGATGATGCAGAAATAGTGCCAGTCAAAATTCATGTTTGGAATTATGATACATCTTTACTCACCAAATTTTGGTTGCCTTAGTAATAAGCAACAAACATTGAGGTCATCCATTACATGTCTTCACCTCGGCCATTGAATGCGAGAAAAGAGTTCAGATTCAGAGGAAGATGACTACCGTTGATTGGCAGAAAGGAAGGCTGCCATTGAAATCGAGTAATGCTATTCTTTAGGGATGGCTAAGCCAGCGATATGATGACGGCCTCTGAGGATCCTCTTTGACGAAGCGCGTGATAAAAAATGATAGATTGTTGTCAACGCAAACTCCAAGTTCTCCAACATGGTCGTCACACTAACCACTCGGTAAATTGATTAGGAGAATATCGTTGAATCGACTCGATTTCTTGAAGCAACTCAGCAATATTAATTTGATCCTCCAGGTAGAAATGGTCCCTGCAAAAGGTAGTGTTCGGTGAGGGCGCTAAACCAATCGGCACAGGAAAAAGGACGTGCGAAATAAAAGCTTGGGGAAGAGCAAGCAACACTTGCAAGAATCTTATGAGGATGACGGCATCGATGATGTAGAAAAAATCTTGTAGAAATCAACTGCGAGCCCCAACCTGTCAGGGTGATGTCTAAAACTGCTAGACTTTGATTTGTTCTCGCACTTGTATAACCCACGTCAAAGCTAATGCGAAAGACAGTGGACTTTGCTTCTGAGAGAAATATCGATAAATCATCCCATCAGAATCTAATGATGTGAAGGTAAATAAGCTTGCGTGACATGACATGACATGCCATGCCAGGCAAAAGGAAGCAGGTTACCCAAGTAAAGATATTTGATTACAAAGAAACATTTATGCTCATGTGCCTTCTCTAATTGGATAAGCAAAATTTTTTGAAGATGATTGATCTCGAGGTATGTAATACTGGTATGTCTATATGTAATGGAACATTCCTTGAACTTTCTTGGAAGTCTACTTTGGGAAGTAACATAAAGCAATAGATTATGGAGCAAAGGGGAAGGTGGACCCATAAGCTCAAACCACATTAGTTGTTGAAGTAAGATACCGGTGAACACAAGAACCCTTGCCTTTCTATAACTCGATTTCTCACGCAGACTCCCCTTTCTAGATCTTGATTTCTCACACATACTTACCCCTCACATATCCAAGGCTGGTTTGATACCTTATATATCCACATCTGTTGCGCCTCCGATCCAGCCTCTTCCTAAAACAATGGGCAGGTCTCCTTGCTGCGACGAGATTCACGTAAAGAAGGGGCCTTGGACTCCCGAGGAGGATAAGAAGCTCGTCGACTACATTCAGCTGCATGGCCACCGGAGCTGGCGGGAGCTCCCCAAGAACGCGGGGCTGAATCGGTGCGGAAAGAGCTGCCGCCTCCGGTGGACCAACTACCTTCGGCCTGATATCAAGAGAGGCAACTTCTCAGAAGAAGAAGAACGACTAATTGTTCAGCTCCATTCGGCCCTCGGAAACAAGTAATCTTCCTCGCCCAACTAGCTAGCTCTACTGATTAGGTTTGGAGACAGTGCGCGGGGTAAAACCCATCCGATCTCTTTCGATTCCATACGTTCGCTGCAACATTTATACTGGTCCAGGTGAAGCCAAAGTATTCTTTCTGTTTGTTCTCAAAGCTCTGTGCAATCACCTTGGCTTTTTCATGCAGGTGGTCCAAAATATCTACGCATCTACCCGGACGGACCGATAACGAGATCAAGAACTACTGGAACACTCATCTCAGGAAGAAGCTTCTCCGCGTGGGCATCGACCCCGTCACGCACCAGCGGGCAACTGATCTCGATCTGCTATCAAGCCTTCCTAGCCTTCTCGCTGCCACCGCAAAGCTTGGCAACCTTGCCAACCCCTTGGATAATGCTCTCAGGCTGCATGCAGATGTTGTAGCCAGATACCAGATGTTCAAAGGCTTAATTACGCTGATGATTCCTTTTGTTCTACCTCCTAACACGGATGCAATGAATCTGCTGGGCTTAGCCTCCCCTGGAAGATATCAAGTGAATGATCTCCTTCAACAGAATCATCAGCTTGAAGGACTCGTGAATGGCTCTCTCGCATTTGGTCAGGATCAGATGCTACCGGCTCCCGGTCCTTTGGGTTTGGTCAATCCAAATACCCCTAGCAGTTCTCAAGCAAGCCCGGAGTCAAGGATTCCTCAAGAAATGATGATGATGATGATGAAATCCAATTATGATGGTTCCTCCACTTTGATAGATAGCAACAGTGGAATAACTGCTCCAGATTTTAGTTGTTTGGACATGCCAACTGCCCATTCAACTCCTTCTTCGGTCTCGATCTCTCCAGAGAACGAAGCTGCAGACTTCATGCAGGGCGCATGTGGCACAAATGCTTCAACCCCTTCTCAAGGTTGGCAAGGTCTAAATCTAGCTGAACCAGATGACGATTTTTCCTGGAAAGATATCCTAGAGTAAGTAAACAATAGTTCTTCCTTGAAACACCAGTATCCATCTCTCTATCTCTCTCCCTTTGTTCCTGTTGTTGGGACATTTGCGTTAGTACTGTTTTTCGCTTCCTTCTTTTCTCTAAATTTATGTCTTCTTGTTTATTTTGCAGCCAAATATGCTGGGCGGACGAGTCGTAGAGCGTGAACGCACAAGTCCGTACCACTTCGATTATATGTTGCTCCCTCCCTTTCCAATTAATCGGAGCGAGAGAAAGAAAAAGAAAGAGACCATATTTTGTGACAAATATTTCTAGCAGACTTTTCATGACTTGTTGTTTTATTCCTTCTTCTGTACGATTTTGTTACAGAAAATCTTATGTTATTGCTCCTGGTTACAGTAAGTTTCCGATGAGGATACTTTGTACAGAGACGGAATCCTGGCCATCAGTATGAGCAGCTCAATGAATGAAATCCTTCGTCTCTTTGCATATGCATGCGTTTGCTAAACAACAATTCGTAACAAATTCTTACTACAAATAATAAAATCCATCGGCCAAGCTTTTGAGAACAGTAATCGATTAGCATTCCATCATGGTCTTCAAGTGGCAATTTCTTATGAAGGTATACACGCTACTATAGCCTCAATCCAACAAGACATCCAACGGATTGATGACCATAGTAACTGTAACTAAACTCTACAGCTATCTTATTTGGTTTGTCACCACTGGATGGGGGATTTAGAAGAAAATGACTCTCGCTCGGTTTACGCTGTCAAAAACTCTTTAATTGAATACTTGTAACTAAACAATTTGTATCTTAATTATTCAAAATAATTCATGTTTCATTTTCATTTTCATTTTCTTGCTATTTTTTTGTTTTGTTTTGTTTTGGTTCGGTCGAGGAGGGCTTAAACAAATTGTCATTTTATGGCAGTGATAGATTTCTGGGCAAGCTTAAAATTCCGCATAAACTTCTCTTTCTCAAAGCTTTCCCCCAGATCAGAAAATGTATTCTCAGACAAGCTAACCTTCCCATGCAAGTCATAGCATAATGTGCAGTAGGTGTGAGCCCTGGACCTACAGGAAGCAACTAATTAAGTTACCTGCACTTAATGATGCTTCATTCAACTGCTCCACTGGGTGCAATGAAGTCTAAGCTGATTATTTTGCAGCAGTAGTCAAGACTAGTTCCCTTTCTTCTTGTTCATTTCCTTACGAACAAGTTGTTATATTGTTCATGAGGGTTTTCAAAGTTCATCCTTGGATGCTCCTTCAAGCTGATGTCTGGTGATATGCTTTTCTCGCTTTCGATCTTGGAGTCAAGGCTAGGTTTGCTTAAGAACTCCAGAAATGGTGGAGATCTTTTCCAGAAAGGGGTGCAGGCCCCGATGCTACCTCTGTTCAACAAAGCATTTTGCACTAGAATGAGCTTTTTTGTCTGCTTCTTGCTAGCCGTAAACAATCAACCTATCTGAAGCTGACATCATGTAGATTATGCAGGTTTGAGAATCCCTACAGTTTTTGTCTGAAGATTACTACACGCCTTGTCAAAGGTGCTTACCTTCCTGCCGTGTGGAAGACAAATGTTACTGGTACAACATGTGATGTCATAAGCAGGAATTTCCCCTGGCCAATCTCTGCTGATGTTCATTGTGAATCGGCGACTCACATTCTTGTCAGTCAAAAGAAGATTAACCACGTTCTTATCGCCATCTGCCTATGCTTTGTCGCGAGATCGTCTCCAGATGAAATGCTTTGTCAAAAGAAGAAATGCTTCTGGTGACATCACACGATCAGATGAAGATGCAATATTTGTCTTCCCGCAGTATCATTCGGCCACATTAAAACATTAGAGAGAGTAAGCAACATGCAGCATGACACGCGAATCAAGTGGGCCGGGCCAAAAGAATCATCACTTTCGGCCCGAATTGATTCAGAGGAACAAACAAAAACTTGGTTGCCAAAAAGATGTGTACTCTGCAGGAGTCATCTTCTTATTCTCTGGATCACAGAGTGAAATGGCGCAGCTTTCTTCTCGCTGTTTACGAGTACCCTTCGGCTGTTGCGTGTCAGAATCGCAATCCATCCATCATTTTGTGGATGATGAATGTCTGCTGGTCTGTCCAGCAAATCTCTATCTGACAGTGCCACTGATCCAACACGCCACCCTCCACTCTCGCGTGCCGGAAAACAAGTTGTGCTGTCACAGTTATCATGTGCTGCTTTAGCAGACTCGTATCTGTCTGACTTATTGAGGTCAGACTAAAATATTGGATAATCAAATTTGAAACAAATATAAGAACAAAAGGATCCACGATGATCTTATTTGTATCATTTCTGGATTGACTATGAATCAAGTCTTGTTTTCCTACACACGTATCATCAGATTTAGAATCATGAATACAAAGCCCGATCGGATCGGGATGGATTTGGACATCTAATTAGTCGAATTTGATATTAATAGGATGAGATTTGTGGTTAACTATGACGGCTGCCATCATTGTTATGTTGACTTTGAATTCAATTATAGCAAGCACAATTGATCTGAGTGAGCAAGTCACATCACTGAGGAAAAATACTTACTAATGCCAACTGAATAATTCGAACGTTAGGTTTCTCTCTCTGTCTTCTTTTTGGTTAGCGGCTCATAGTTTTATCGTCTACTAATACAAGGAAAACAAAAAAAAATAAAAAGAGCAATCAAATGGCAACAACAAAGTTGATAGTGTGGCCAAACATGTGTTTTCTCGACGAGGATTTGATATATTTAAATCGAACCCGAAGAAGCATCAAAGATTAGATAATCATTAATGTAGGAATAAATCCACGTGTGTGGAGTGGAAGCCACGGCAGACTCGGGACCACCCGTTCTCAAAAAAGCGGTGCAACACGTTGGAAACGACACGGTGATCTCCGCGGTGGAAATCTTATCCTGGTATGCACTTAATCCCGACCGTCGGATGAGATTCGAGCGTATGAGATCTTTCGGCAGGTGTGAGGTTTCGGATTCCGTTTAAATCATCAGCCGCATGATGTTTCGGCCGTACACGTGGCGACCATGGATCGGCTGGAAGCGAATATTCGCACAGCTTGCGGCCGCAACAGGTGTTCCTGCGGAGCAACAGACTCTTCACCGGCCACAATGATACCTACCGCTCGTCATTACGAGTCCGATAAGAGAGGAGAGAAGCAGAGGGGAGAAAATTTAGGGCTTCTTCGTTGTGATCCGATTCTCCTCCCCTCTGCCTCTCTTCTCCCCAGTCAGATCCTCTCTCTCGCCCCGCTGATTCGTTCGTTCGTAAGAGAGGACGATGGGGAGAGATTCCAAGTACTCGTTGTCGAGATGGGAGGCGGCGGCGGCGGCCGGTGTGGTGGCGAGCTTCGGATTGGTCTTGGTCGCTGTGTATCTTTCGATGCCGTCCTGCGACTATAGTTTCCTCAAATTGCCCCGCTCGGTCGAGGACATCCAGGATCTGAGGTGATCTTTCCCCTCTTTCCGCAGTTGCAGGTGTCAAACTTTAGTTCTATTCAATGAAGATCTGCGTGTGCATTAAAGTGTATGAAAGCAACGAAATTTGGAATCCTTCGATTTTGTTATTCTATGTTTTAGCTTGGGTTCTTGTTAGGGGTTGCTTCTGGATAGAACTTGTTGTCCATCGTGAATATGTTTCGAGATTTCCCCTGTTAGAATCAGTCATGGTGAATGAAAACAAATAAAATAGGTTTTTTTTTCTTCATATGGAAATGATTTTTTATTTCTGCTTTATCTTGAATTATCTTCCAGTATTTTCCTTTATTTTGAGTAATTAACGTATGTTACTTAACACCTTTACACATAATTGTGCCTCGATGAAAACCACTGTCGACAGTTGTGTTCTGTGCGAGTCTTTCTGATCCTGTTATTGGAACCTGTGTGTGCAGGGATAATCTTGAGAGTTACACAAGTGACTACACCATACAGGTTTTGGTGGGCTACTGCACGGTCTACATTTTTATGCAGACTTTTATGATTCCAGGGACCATTTTTATGTCCCTTCTGGCTGGAGCCCTTTTCGGAGTTCTGCGAGGCGTAGCTTTAGTCGTCTTTGCTGCCACAGCTGGTGCATCTTCATGTTATTTCTTGTCATATCTGATAGGAAGACCCCTGGTGTTCTCGTTGTGGCCAGACAAGCTCAGTTTTTTCCAAGAACAGGTGAAAACTTGGCCTTTTCTTAACGCTGGTTCAATGGAACATATTATGAAGATGTAGGGCTTAAGTTGTCGATGAATCAAGAGCCTGTTTTGGCTGATAGATGTGTTTCCAGTAGTTTCGATACTTTCTTCACATTATGTATATCTAATTGTAGTTGTATTTAGTGACTGAGATGTAGTAATTTCAATTGACGCAGCCATTTCGGTCTATTGACCAGTTTGTACATTTTGCATCCAATGAATTTTCTGTATCCATGTCTCGTTAATGTAGCAGTTGCGTATCTCGTTTCAGGTGGCTAAAAGAAGAGAGAAGCTGTTGAATTACATGCTTTTCCTCAGAGTCACCCCTACACTGCCAAATACTTTTATCAATGTTGCTTCACCAATAGTAGATGTGCCATACCACATATTCTTCCTGGCAACGATCATTGGGCTCATCCCAGCTGCTTATGTCACAGTCAGGGTATCATTCCTCTGCCTCTAACTAGTTTGCTCAAGTAGCTGACTTTTTTTTTCTTTTTTGTTTTGTTGAGAGGTTTTAACTTATTTCTTTAATGGCTATAAAATCCTCTTGTATGATGTTTCATTACAATTTTGACTGTGTAGCTTTTCGCATATGTGTTTCATGTGATGTTGATTGGCCTTTCGTTGTATGTCAGGCTGGAATTGCCCTCGGAGAATTAAGATCTGTGGCCGACCTATATGATTTCCAAGCAATAGCAACACTATTCTTTATAGGGATTGTTTCTGTGACACCCACGTTGATAAACAAAAGTCAACCTGTAAATGATGCATAGGAAAGAAAATGAAGCTGACATTGGTTGTGTGATCATCACAACTGTTCCCTCCAAGTCTTGCAGCAGATTTCCGGACTGGAATTTCCAAAATGGAGGTCGTCAGTCTGATGATTCCATGATTATTTGCTGCTGATTCTGGGGAGGGAGGATACAATATATGTAAATATGCCTAGACCTGATTTGTGTTTTTGGATTTCCAGTTCATTGTAAATGCTTCGTTTATATTTTTATTTTGGTGGGTTTATTTTTCATAGATAAGCTTAATTTAGTTTTCATGTTAAATTTATCCTTTGTTTTTCTTAGCATATCCCTAAGCGGGTCGCAGGTGTCCTGTTTGCTACGCTACGTATGGGTTGATTGCATCAGTGTCTGACGTATCTCGATAAATATTGGTTTTGGTGGAAATAGTGAGATTTGGAGCTTTGCCATTTAATTCTGCCAGGAACATTTGATACCTCTCCTCGACCACCACCTCGATGGGGTCTTTAATGGGGGCGGCGAGGCTACGATGCGCTATGTCTTACGAAAATATCATGTGAACTTGAAATACAGACCCGAGAACATTGTTAGGTTGAAATCCATGTTTCAGGGTAAAATTACAGACAAAATTACTGAAAATTAATGTAATAAAAATTTCTAATTACTTTTTTTTTTAAATCAAATTCTGCGAGAACAAATAGAATTCTGGTTGGCGATAGAACTGACAACACACCTTCAGCATGCAAGATGAGTTTAGGGAGGCATGCCAGTTACCACAAAAGAGTTGTTAGAGTCGTGCACAGCCAACATTACAAGAACTTGGAAGAGACTTTCTTCATCTTCGTGCACTTTGTCAGGTCAGCAACCAACAAACAATCTAGTGCACAATTAAATATTACAACGAGTCTGATCAAATTGCGGACTTCAATCTTTTCTTGCTTTCTTGTTGACGTGGGTATTCAGTGGTGTACCAGCCTCCAGTTTGCGTTTCTTCAGAAGTTGCTTTGCTTTCCTGGCAGCAACCGCAGGCCGTTTAGCTTTAGGAGCCATCTGATCTGAACCTCCACCCCTCTTGTTGTTCCCTTGGTTACTGACTTGTGGCCGCAAGTTTGACTTCTTCACCACACCAGATTTGCTTGATCTCACTCCTTGGTATGACAGAGAAGCAGCCTTCGCCTTGGATTTGTCATTTTCACCTACTGATGATGTCCCACCATTCGCCACACCATGCGTCTTCCCTGGGAATTGCCTCTTTGGTCCGGCACTCGAACTCTTTGATGGTGTAGCATCCGCAGACTTTGCATGGCAAACTCTAAGGATACGATCTCTAACCTTTAAGTCCCTTCTCTTAGCAATGGAATTGGCAGCATCCTGCGGGCAAAATGTGCAAGACTCCTGTAAGAAACATGTTCGTACAACTGACATCACCTACCACTTTGGACACAAACATGTATGTGTCCAGTTGTTTTCTTCTTTTTATTATTTTCCGTGCTCTTCCGTGGCTGGCTCACAACACAATTAACATGATAATGTGGTGTGTCTCTATATAGGCCTCAAACCTTTTTTTTCTTAATCTTGAAGTGACGATTATAGAAAGCATACCATCTCTGCCATCTCTGGTTTTGTGCTTAAAATGTTCAAACAAATGGCGGATAATTATATCTTTGGTTCTAACTCTAAGAAGCAGCTACACAAGTATGCTCCAGGAGACTATAGCCAATTAAATATGTGCAATAAATGTTTCTACATATAATTTACCATACATAATATTCATATTCCAATACATAAATACAAAGCTTATGACAGTTATAATGGTAATAATGATGCAGAAAAAGATATTTCTCATATTGCCAAAACCAGAGAAAGAAAGAACAAAAGCCTATGTAACAATTAAGCATACAGAGGGTGAAGGTAAAAGGATACTTGTTAAAGATTAGAAGATTAACAAAAAAATGAAGAAATTATTTAATGAAGTATTCATAAGGATAGAAGTTTTTCTATTATTCAACAATGTGAAGAAATTAATGAAAATAATGTTTGTAGAATAAACACTAAATGCTTAAAGTCGAGGAACATTGATGATTAAGTGAGATCATTTGGTGCCCTTTCACTTGTAACAACAGGGAAAATAAACATGGTCGAGGATACAACTAGTGGTATTGCTATATAAGGGAAGCAATTAAATACATGATTGTAGTTCTCGAAAGACCCACAACAAGTAGATTCAGAAAAACCATCTTGTATCCATCAGTTGCTTAAAGCTGATCAACAAAAAGGGTATACTCAACAGAATATGTCAAATAATTAGTGTTATGCTAGTTTTCAAAGAAGACGATGATGGGACATGAAATCTTAACACCCTTACATCTTCTAACTAGATTGTGCCTTGATTTATGTGTTCATATAACAAGCACACCCTTCAGAAGCTGACTTTGTTCAAGCAGACCCGTGTATGATAGATTTGGAGAACGAAGACAATTAGAAATAAAGATAGTTAGAGTTGATATCTACTAAATAGACTAATGAAAGATGTCACAGTGCATTCAACTCAGGTTAAGGGGCAGAACTTGAGGTGATACCAAATTAGTACCTTGGTTGACTGAATTGTTAGGACAACTGGCATATAGCTTTATCAAATGATTCTTATCCTGACATCTGTGCCAAATATAATGTAATCCAAGATTTTGAAGAATGAAGAGTTCCATCTGGATTGTTTAAAGCTGAAATCAGAAATTAAGAAAATGCAGAATTTCACCTGAATTGCTCAAAGGCTGATGTATGCTAACCTAACAGGTTGATCAAACAAATATCACAGTCTAACGGGTTAGGTGCATGTTAGAGTGTCCCCATCCGTGACAGAGAGGATCAACAATAATGCCCTAAATGCCTTGTGACTATTATGTGTGGCTCACTGGACTCTAATCAGGATAAGAGAGGAATTGTCAGAGGATTTGCTTAAAAAGAGTCAAATGAAGCCTAAATTGTTATCTTTGAGCAAGTCAATCTGAAGCCACACATAATATGTTGGTGCACATGACAGTGTGTTAAACCTCTGTTTCCCCTGACCTAGCAATATCTAAATGGAGTCAACAGAGATTGCCAAGAACAGTACTCAGTTACAAACACATGTACATAGGCCATATAGCAAATTAGGGATTTCAAAAAAGTGAGCCACAAATCAAATTAATTTCATGTAGAGCCATGGAACCAATCAAACGATTAAATGAAGTGTTTTCTAAAGCTAGCTTCATATTTAAATTTAGATACTATGAACATGGTCATACTTTAACATGCATTAGGAGATATAGGCCTCGGTCAGAACTGACAGATAGAGAAATAATAAGAGAGACTATAGTACACTAATTAGTGGGTCCATTGAGTGATAAACCAAAAAAGTGTCCGAGGTATCAGGCCATAACAAACTACAGTCACCATACCTAAGACGTGATTGGAGACCTAGAATCTGAAAGATGAGGAACTAAAAGCACAATCACTAGGTTTCCTTTGTAGTGCTTATAGCAGTGTGAAGTGAATGTCAAATACAAGTATTAGAAACTAATAGCTAGGAGGAAAAAAATGAAAACATAAACAATAGGCAATATATAGATATGTGATTAATTACTGGCAAGAAGAATAGTCAATCATAAAAGAATCATAGTCAATCTTACCCGTGTTTTAAACAGAACATATGCAATACCCTTGCCCAAGCTCGTCTGAGGATCTCTAACAACTCGTATAGCTTCCACATTAGATTCTATTTCGCTCACCCCACAAAACAACTGATAGAGTTCTTCATCCTGAAAGCAAAAGTGAACATTACCCCAAAAAGTATAATAAAGCTTTTTTTTACAACCCTCACTACCAAACCATGAACTCTCTAAACTTCAATACAGAGAAAAACAATAGATATTACCTTCACATCAAAAGGTAGGTTGCCCACAAAAACAGTCCTCTTTTTGTCGTAAAGTGGACCATCTCCTCTCAATTTCTTACGAGGTGGACATGCCATGTCTACACGAATGTGATTTCCTCCAAACTGCATGAGCAAGTATAGTTATCTTAGACAAAAATCACTACTGACCAACAAAGTGAAGTACACAGCTCTTAAAGAACAATAAAAAATAGAATCTAGCCCACCTGTGCCATATTATGGGATAGTGCAGCCTTTGCTGATTGCTCATCTTTAAAAACAATGTATGCATGTACACTGCAATGTAAGAACGAGGTGAAGTAAGAAAAAATGCATAAACATAGGCTAAAACTATCAAATATTAGCAGAGAAACAGGACTAAAAAAATCAAAAAGATCCACTAATAAGTAATAAAAGAAGAAATCATCAATTACTAAACATACAGTCAATCCACTTGCCTATCAAAATGCAATATTAATTGACGCTGATACTAAAAGGCTCAGAGAACTTATAAAATTTAGGGTTGGTTTTGCCACGTTCACTTCGACTGCTGTTGCTGTAATAAAGTATTGTTCTGAATTTAGGCATGAATAATCAACTGGCTGTAGGCTGAAAATGACATGCATAGCATGCACACGAGGCAAGAATTAAAAAGAAAAAAAATCAGCAGGCTGTGAATCCCAGTCCTTCAAAATCAGCAGGCTACAAATCCCAGTATATCATCCTAATTTAAGAGGGAAAAAAAACACATCACACCCGTATTGCAAGTGCCTATAAAATGGACAACGGTGAGCTGCAAAGGGTTGATATATGCCAGAGGTAGATAGAACATTAGTTACCAACTAACGGCGCCTATTTCCCAATAAAAGGATCTATATGACAAACCTCAAATAAATGTGACTAGATATAAGTTGAAGGTTATGATTATGTTTTCATATAAGAGTTTGATGACATTGTTGAATTCATTCCCCCTCAAAAAAAGGTGAATTTCAGGCACATTCGGGCTTCCAACATTGAAGTTACATAATGAAAAAAATTAACGAGAAGAACTTATTTGCAGAAGTTTCATCATAAATCATAAAATAACAAAAAAATTACGAACCTATCAACAGCATCATTGATTTTGCCCTGCACTATCGCCCTGGGTGTCTTGCTCTGATCAAGAAAAACCAATACAAAAATCAGGAAAACATAAAAGTAAAGAGGTCATCTTAGGAGCAGAGTTTGACGCACTCACGTAGACAATAGGCACGGATCTTATCCGGACGGACTCCACCTCACCAAATTTCAGGAACTCCTTCTGCAGAGATTTTCGCTTGGTCTTTAGTGGTAAATTTCCAACGAATACTGTCCTCATAAGCTTGCTTTCGTCATCGAAGGCCTCCTTTGAGACCTCCATGTCTGATGAGACCACATCAGCCGCTTTCCTCTTCTCCCCGACTGCAACAATCCTTCCTTCAACTCCATCACCCTCGAGAACGTTCTCCGGCGCATCATATATCCGCTTCTCGTACTCCTCCTCTATCTCGCGCCTCTTCCTCTTCTTTCTGTTCTCTTTGGGACTCCCGCTGTCTTCTCCATTCTCGTACTTGTTCCTTTTATTGGGAATGGAGGCAGGCGTCAAGCTAGGATTAGGAATTCCAGACCCCTTACTCCGTTTTCTCTTCCTCGCCTCTTGTGCATCGTCGACGCCGCCACCTACGACGTTGGACGGTTTCCCAGCCAACCCTAACCCTAGCTCGTGCGTCGGGAGAGGCGACTCCGGCTGGGGCTTGCGGCGGAAGGGATTATCGTCGGAGAAGAGTGATTTGACGACGGCCGAGGATTCTTGATCCGAATCCTTCGATTTCCTCCCCATCGCTGGGTTCGATTTTTGGAGAGGAGACGAGAGGAGGCGCGGATTCTCGCTGGGGATTCCCCGGAATATATATATATATATATATTGATGGGCCGGAGCTTCGATGGGCCGGGTCGGGCGTGGTAAAAGTAGTCGCCCAATTCGAAGAGGACACGTAATTTATTGGAGCGAAATATTATAAAAATAACAAAAACAAAAAAAGAATTCGCGTCTTGTTCTTTTAAAACTTAATAATTATTTTAAATATGAAAAAAGGAGAGGTAATTGATCTTTCCTTAGAATCTCATTATTTTAAATATGAAAAAAAGGAGAGGTAATTGATCTTTCCTTAGAATCTCACAAGCTACTAACTATACCACTGTTGTCAAATGCATATTAGTCTGTTCAGCATTAAATGTTTGGCATAGCTATACTCATCTTAACAACATCCATTAATTAATAGGTGACTTTTCTTTGTTATTGTTCGTGTGATTACTACGTGTGAACGTTTATGCCTAACACAATATCAAGGCATTTTCATCTTTTCTTTCTCATCTGAAATCTTTATGGATCGGTCTAGGATGAATCAGTTCGATCGCGTATGTATTAAATATACATAGTCAGATATAATTTTTTTTTAATAGATTTATAATACTTTTGGCACCTCCACAAATCAATCTATTCAAAAGCATGTTTTAACTAAGACAAATTGACTCAAAACTAAATAAATAAAATTATATATATATATATATATATATATAAGTAAAGCTTCAAATATGTAAATAGAGAGGCTTCCATGTTTTCTTTATTTTTCCCAAAAGCATCAAACCATAGATTAATTATGAGGTCTTAAAAGAGTACAACCCAAAAGACCTGAGCTTAACATGGAAAAAAATTCCTTCAATTGAGAAGGTTTCTATTTGATTTGATAAAACTTATCGACCAATTAGCTACGAATAACATGATCGAATGAGTATGCTACAGAAGATTAGAGTAACCAAAAAATTGATGCCAATAATGTTATAGATTGTTGGTTAGTGTCCAATTAAGTATTTTTGAATTTGATTCTATGTTGATATGCTGATAAATTACTTATAGTGTTTTCGAATAGACTTACAGTATTTTGAAAAAAAAAAAAACTACAAGCTTATTCAAAAACATTATATCTTAGAAATTGGAAAGGAGACTATTGTTGTATCATGTCAAGAGTATTTAAAAAGATTATTAAAATGTGGGAACACCCCATAGGAAATATGAAAAATGGACCCAAAAATAAATTATTTTTTTCTCAAAAATTTGCCCTTAAAGAAATACAAGAGAAAAAAAAAAACAACCTTTTGTCCTCACTTTTTATAAGTTTAGAATTAGCTTTTGGCATACCTATTCTAGACAAGAAAACTATGTGCAAGAATGATAACCTACTGTAGAAAATAAAGTTGGTAGAAAGAAAAGAATATTTATTTTGTTGTCGATGCAGAAGAAGCCAATGTAAAGACACCATCTCTTGTTCAAATTTAATATTATCTCCTATAGAGCCTAAAACCACTTGTACAATAAGGATATTATTACCAAACAATCAGTATGAGAATTGATGTCTCACACAAGAATAACTACTTTGAGAAAACATGAAAGTATAACATTATGAGATCATTAGTAGTAAAGTAAGTCAATACAAACATGAAACAAGAGAAGTCAAAAGTAGACTATATTTCACCTGCCTCATTTTCCTGGTACACCTTCACCCTCCCAGAAGCTCAGGTTGACTATATTTCCAGAGTCATTCGCTCAACCAATGGCTATCCACATCTCCTTCGACACTTGGGTTAGATCTTTGGTCAGATTCATAGATTACTTCTGATGCAGAAGAAATGTTCCTCCTTGCTATGTGTTTCAAGGAAAGATGGTGATGTCATGAACACCGCTCACTCCTTGCAGCTACAACATGTCCCTCCATCTGGGGCTCAGAATGGGCAAGAATCCCGAGGGGGATTGCGGGAACAAGAACCCGAGGGGAGACGGTGGTGGCTGCGGCCCGGCTCCTGGTCCAGCCCCCAGTATCCCCGATTGGGCCAACGGAGAGAAGGCGAAGTTGGGAGTGGGAGGGTACAGAAACCCTGGCGAAAGCAGTGGATAAGGTGATAGGTTCAGGAATGCGCTTGGAGAAGGCAGCGGCAAGGCTGATGCTGATGGAGTAGGAGGGAGGGGCAGCGAGCTGGAATTCGTGATCCCTCTCGGGGATGGCAGGACGAGCGGGCGCGGGGAGGGCAGCAACCCTGGGGACGGAAAGGGGGGCATCGGTGGCTGCGGCTGAGGGTGGCGGGACGTGTCGGAACCGAGGAGGGAGCTCTCGAGATAGCGCATGTAGGCGGAGACGGGCGATTCAGCCCAGGCAGCGCCGGCGGAGGGCGAGGGACGGGGGAAGGAGGAAGAAGGGTTCGAATTGGGGTGAGGAATCGGCACCGGGAGCAAATTAGAGTTAGGGTTTCGGTAAGGCACAGGGGGCGGATACCGGGGAGGAGGCTGGGCGGCGGCAGCGACGGGGCGGAGAGGAGGGTGAGGCGGCCGGGCGATGGGGGCGAGCGGCGGGGGGCGGATCTTCTGGAGGCGGGTGCTTGGGGACCTCGGCTGCGGCGGGCGATGCTGAGGCCGGGAATTGGCGGCGGCGGCGGCGGGGCTGCTGTCGCGGGAGGGGGTGCCGGTGAGCTGCTGCACGATGCTGCGGAAGTCGTTCTTGCTGATGTTGTACACCTGCGGCGGCGGTGGCGGTGGTGGTTGTTGCTGCGGCAGCTGCGGTGGGTTTTGGTTGGAGTAGTAGTTTGGCTGGTGGAGAGGGCTCTTGCGGATGTTCTTGCTCAGCTTGTTGACTCCCAGATGTTGTTGCTGTTGATGATGATGGTAGTGATTATTTCTCGACTGATCCATACCTGTGCCTCCTCTTCGCAAGACCTTCTTTCCTATGACCTTCTTTCCTATTGGATCTTCCTATGATACCAGGAAGGGAGGGAGAGATGATGAATGATGAGAGCGAGAGAAAGTGGAGAAGAGAAGTAATTGAGACGGAACCATAGAGCGGTGGAATTGGTGGTGGGGGATGCTTGCTTACGTGCCCGAGCGGTCCTCCCCCTTGCTGGATTTTCCCCAGCCTTCACTTGTGCTTTCCTTTGAGCTGAGGTTGCGAAGACGCATCCGACTGGTGGTTGAGTTGCCTCGCCTCTCGTTTGACCGGTGCAGCAATAGAAATCCACGGTCAAAAGGGGCCGGCGAGAGGACCACTTGTAATGGTGTGAGCTGGAGCGAGAAAAGGAAGTGGCGTGCATGTCTCCAGGAGCCCGACTCATAACGGATGGCACGAGACCGACTCATAAGCGTTCGAGGCGCGGAAAGTGACGACATGGTTGGATAGGATGATGGCAGGACGTATTTCCATCACACTCTTTTCTCGTTGTCAAAAATGTCAGGCCATCTTCATCTTCCTGTGAGCATTCTGGACGTTTGTGGCTGCGCCAGCCCTGGATACGATGTTGAATTCACGCGAGTTACACGTGTAGTAGAAAAGCACGTGGACTATGCCATGCTGGCTGAACATAATCCACGTAGGTGACAAGACTGGACACATCATAAACAGTTGTAGATCAAACATTATAATCCAGATCGAGGTCGTAAACATTGTGTGTCCCTATGGAGCTAAAGTAAAACGATGTTTTAATTACAAAAAGGTTTCTGCAGGCTGGGGAATCCAAAGGAACAGTGACTTCGACTCGTGCCACACAAGTGCCCTATGTCTAACAAGAAGATGGTGTAGGATCCTTCGGCACTCTCTTTATATCGGGACCCCAAATATGAGCCATCGATGAAAGAGGGATGACCTCTGATGCTCGCGTTACAGCTGCGCTAAGAATGTGCGTTCGAACCAACCTTCCTCATGTTGCTGCCACGAGACTCTCGGGTTAAGTGGCTGTTCTCTTGATCTGGACATCCTTCCCAGTCTGTCGTACCATTAAGGATACGTTCCTTTGCTTCTTTACTGCTCTTGAATTCCACTTGGACTTGTGCAACAAAATCATTTTCCGTGTAATCTTCTGCAAGATTCACAGATATGAATGTAAAGATAAGCACTGAAGAAAGCGATGTTTCGAAATCCTGAAACCAAGCAGATTGGTATAAGATGAAAACGAGCTGCTTGATGATGAGTGCGATCCTTCAGATGAAAGAACCTCACCCAGCGGTTTAATATCAAACATGTTGTCCAGATGCGGGTCAGAAATGGACCATCGATTGCGTTGGTTATGGCAAGCCGATAAGCGTGACGGCTTTCTCAGCTTCGACTGCAGGTTGTGCAAGAAGACGGTCCAGACAGATCCTCATCACAACTATTCTTATGGTTCCTCAGTTTGAATGTTCCCAAGGGAGTTTCTATCTGACGTCCTTCTCCCTCACGGATGAACGCATCATTGTTGACTGGGCCGGGAGGAGAAGAATTGTTGCATGGATCAGCGTCCTCATGTCTTTCAGAGGTGAGACTAGAACTACTGCAACCATCCTCATAAACTAAAGATGAGCGATCATGTCTTTGTGCATGACCCAGCACAGATGATGGGGAACTATCAGTTGCCATTAGTGTCTTAATTTCCTCCATTAAGTTCGAAAACCAGCACGCCGATCGTTGCTTTACATAAAAGAGCAAATAGGCATCCTGGGCTAATACATCAGTTTCAGAGACTCTAAACACCTGCAGATAAACATCAAAAAGTAAGTACCATAATTATGCCTCCCTCCCAAGGAAGTTCAGTAAAAAAAAGAAAGAAATTTTGTCAGAATTTGCCTTCGAATCATTAATGCAATGCCATGTACTCGGAGAGGAACGAATGCAGCAGAAATAATGTCCAAATTCTAATGAACCAATGTGCAGCAAAACTGCATAAAGATCATATTTTGTGTGGACCTGCACAAGTTGAGTATAGATCATGAGAAGTTGATTTTGTTCTGAAGTGCAATCAGCAAGAAATTTGAAGGAACACAAACCTCATCTACTGGGCAGCTAAGGCATGGTGTCAGGTCCAGTTCCAATGGATACTCCACGGGATTGCGAAGCTTGTAGGCAAAAACCCCATTGTTCTTGAACCTCTTGAGATGGAGCGTGAGAACTTGTGGTGTATGGTCCAGCTTAAGCTGCTTCTCCAGCGACACTTGGGCCTTACAGCCTTCACAAGTGAAGTTGATGTCAGGATCATCAATTTTCTCCGACCTGGTGAAAGACGCAAGAGCATCTACGATGTTGTCCACATCATCAATCTCCAAGCTGAGATCGAGCAGCGGTTCAAATGTGTCTGAACAGTGACCACAATTGCAACATCGCAGCTGAAACAATGAAAATATACCATATAAACGAAGAAGAGAATAAAGAAATGCGCAACCATCTTAACAAGGACTTTCAGAATTACCTGGCTTCTAAGACGGCCTCCAAATACATGCTTGACGAGGCTGTCTTCATCTAATGAAGATGGCTGATCTGTAGTGCAATGACCAAGACAGCAAGTGTGTAGATTATCCAGCAAGGAGTGGAGAAATTCGTGTGCATCTTCTTGCTGTCCTAACTGAAAATGTGGTGATATTTCTGCCAATCCAATGGTTAAGTGTTCCAAATTTCAGTACATGAGATAGAAAAAGATACTATCTAATACTTTGCTCTGTTTAAACAAGCATACTAATGACCAACGTACACAATTTCAATCTTATGTGACAAAGTCAAAATCACTTAATCAACCCGAAGTTTGAAAACTTTTATTTGATAGGAAATATATTAATGCTCAATCATCATCTAACATCGTTACTCGGAAGAAAAAGATTCATGTCACCCTCCACCTATCTATTGACATGGATAAAAGTCTAAGGTAGATGATTCGAGATTGTATTTTTCTTGTCGCCCACGTGGACAAAATACCAAAAAGAGGACATTAGAACGATTACAAGTAGTCCCCTCTAAGACCAAGTATAAAATCTAATCCCGACACTACGCTAGAAGGTTTTCTTCTCAAAAAAATCTACACCCATAAGAGACCTTGGTCACTCACTTGAGTATCAAAGGGATCAAATCAAAAAATTTCTTCTGACAATTTTAGTACAGGTGATACCTTGAGAGCTCAACACTTCCACCTCGGAACCATCTCAAAATTATCTTAAAAATCTTATACTCTTTGGTTTGGATCATATCGAGTTAACTTACACATCGACATTTATTGGACTGACAACGAGAGAGACATGCACATGCACAAACTCGCAGTACGAAATTCTCTATAAACATCACCATTGGATTACCTTATACTCATGAGAAAAAGGATATATGGGCTTCCAATATCAATAAGCATTTGGAAAACACAGTCGATAGTAAAACGATCACAGGACTAGCCAGTATATCATTTAAAAGGAAAACTATATTTGGTACACAATAGATAAGAATAATAGGAACAACAAAACTTCAGATTTCATATAGAAACATCAGCATGTATCAAGCACATTAACAAAACAATAAATAGATGGCATAATAGGAGAATGAGAAGCATACTGCTCAAATTTTTAGCAAAATCTGTTGGGGAGATCACATATCCTGAAAGAAACAAAGAACGATTGATGTGTCCTTTCAAGGCACAGAAAGAGCAGAAACCTCCAATGTCACCTGGAGTTCCAGAATCAATCATTACTTTGTCTTAGAGTCAGCAAATAGTACAAATCCCAAATAAACGCAAATCTGAGAAGGGAAGAATTAATGGAGGAACCACAAAATATCGTACCACAACAGGAACAAGGATGATCCATCCTGCGGATCTTCTGTACGAGGGGCACGGTATGCGTGAGGCACTGTAGAACCGCATTGAGGAAGCACGTATTCCCCAAGTTGAAGAGAGCAGCTCCCTGCGATGGTACCAACCGCGGCAAACGGATTCGCGTCAAAATCACATCCAAGATGGAACCTTTTCTCAAGAGCCGATCACAACGTAGACGATACGAAGAAGGTATAGGAATCCTTACCACGACGCCGGGCTCGTAACTCATAGACAGATGCGAAAGGAAAAACAGTTTCGCGTCGGCAAAATCACGACCGAACTAAATGGAATAGACGTCGAGAAATCAAACACACAAAAAAAGAACGACAATTAAACCCTAGAATACAATGAAAATTTGCAGTACCATGATGTTGATGCGAAGGAAGGAAGAGGCCGACTTATTGAAGAGAGATTAGGGTTCTAAAGAATTGGCAATTTGGTGGTACAAGAAGGGTTCAGGAAGGGGGAGGGAGGGAAACCACCGCGACGCTTTAAAAAGGGAGGAGGCGGCACGGACACAAGTTCGGCAGACTTAGACTTCTTCCCCGATACGCTGTTGGCAAATAGTTTGAATACAAGTGTTCTTTTTCCCAAATACGACACTGGAAAAATCCATTTTTGTTAGGATAAACTTCCTAAAATAAATTCCTATTTTAAATAAACTCTCTTTTTTTTCTCACTTAGTAGTTCTATTTTTTTATTCGTTTTTTCCAAAAAAAATCTCTAATTTTTTTAATTGGATAAAAATAGCCTCAACAAATAATTTGTCTTTCTCTTTTTCATTTTTTCCCTTCCTTTTAAGCTAAATCCAAATGTCTCTTGAAATTGCCAAATGAAAGACACAATAATGTTCAATAAAGCATGAAACTATAGTATCTTGGTATCTTGTAGTTTCAATAAAAAACAATGCAACTCACATTCCACTTTTTTCAAATTTTCTTGGATTTATATAAAACCATGGAAATGACTTAAGAAAACATAGATGTTATTTTTATATTTTTTTTTTATTTTTCTAAGCCCTTAAAGCATGAAATTATATTATTTTCTTAAATTTATCCATTTTAAGGTGAGTTTACAACTCCCTTGGGATAAAATCTATTTAAATATTATTATAGAATGTTTTCTTAAATTTTGAGGATACAAAATTTTTTTAGAGATCTGAGTTGCACTATTTTTTTAATGGGGTTACAGTATTTTTGGGTCTTATTTAAAAATAGTTTAATCTCAATAAAAAATAATGTAACTAAAAAATTCACTCTTTCTAAGAATTCTGAAATTTTCAGAATTTTTTTTTAATTTGTAAAAGACATGAAAATGCCTAAATGACTTTTTTTCTTCTTTTTTTAGAGCATTTAAAATAGATATTTTAGCCCTTAAAAGCATGAAAAAAATGTTATTTTTATAAATCTACCCTAAAGTGAATTTACTACCACTTTGAGATAAAAACAATCACTTGAATATTATTAGAGAATATTTTATGAAGTTTTGATGTAATAAAAAAAATTAAATACTTGAGTTACAATGTTTTTGAATACGGTAGCACTACGTTCAAAATAATGTAACCTCATTCAAAAACTCTATTACTCATATTCCATTATTTTTAAAACTTTTAATTTTTTAAAAAATCTTATAAATAATCTGCAAAGGCCTAAATAATTATTTTATTTATTTTTAGCCTTTGAAATAGGTATTCTTATTTTTCAGCCTTTAACAGCTGGAAATTATTATTTTTTAATTTCACTCAATTTAAGATAATTGTTCAACCAGTTTATTATTAAAGAAGGTTTTTTTAAAGTTTTAGGGAAAAAAGTTTTAGAGACCTAAGTTACATTGTCTTTAGATTCTATTCAAAAACAGTATAACTCGCTTTCATAATTTATAAAAAATGTTCATCTCGAAGATACCTTTAAAATGAATTACGAAATCTTACATGACTAGTTTTTATGATTTTTAAAATTTTTAAATAAGTAATATTTTATTTATTTCGGTCCTTAAAAACTTCAACTTAAGCCATTATTTTGGATAAATTTCTTAAGATAGTAAAATGTGGAGTGTCTCTTAATTTTAGATAGTAAAATGAGCCTTCTTATCATTCATCATTATTATTGGAGAACAAATGTGTCGTGGTTGGTGAGTCAATATGGCCTGGTCTACGGGTCGATGTCGAGAGTTTTCTATCGATTGAGTTGGATGCTAGGGTGGGCCAGGCCCTCGCGCGCGGGGTGTTGATCAGCGTTTCTCGATCTGGGCATTGTTTGCGTCGAGTGACGTCTCTCCGTTCTCGGGCTGGTTGGCAGCTCGCCTTCGTTCGCGGGATGACGATTCCCAGGTCGAGGCCCTTGGGGCTCGTGGGTGGCCATTTGCCTATAAAAATAACCTTCGTTGGGTGGTTTCCGACTTTCGCCCCTCTGACGAGCAAGTCAACTGTGGGTTGAAGTTGTTTTTTTTGCCTCCCCTTAACCGGATGCCGGCCATGGGCTTTTATACTATTGTACAAGGGTAGGTTGCTCACGGGTTTGGCGTGGCCTCTTATCTTTGAGAGTTGAGATGACACTTCTGACTGGTCGTTGTCTCGGGACACACGGAGCAGTGTCAGATGGCGTCGCCCGGGTTCTTGGGGCAGGACATGTGGAACAGCGTTTCGGTACGAATTTTGACTTGGCGTGTGGGAGTGTTCCCCTTGCTGATTCTTGAGTTAGCGTGGTGGTATGCAGGTCGAACAGCGCCTTAGTACAGATTCTAACCTAGCATTAGGTATTAGCTGTAACGTGTCTTAGACCCAAAATATATACTGTATCAACCACCTTTACTACAGTACCATTTCCCCACCCTTTTTCCCCTTTATGTATTTTTTTCTCCTTCGTCGTATCTCAATATAATCAGCTCCCTATGTGTTCATCTCTATTATGTCTTAGGAACACCTATTTGCCATCAAGTTGGTAGTCACACCAACATAGAGAAGGGATTACGTGACGACTAACGAGATGGAGGCCATAAACTTTAGAGGCTCTTTATGATACTAAACCAAAAAAGGATGGTATATAATAATAAAAAAAAGGAGACACTCCATGGTAATAAACCAAAAATAAAATTAAAACTTCAAACTTTTTCAAACAATTTATCCTTTTAATCTAATTTTTATTATTTTTATAGTATTTATATTTATAAGTTTAAGATTAATTTTACATTTTATTTTTATTAATATAAATATATTATTTTATTTATTAACTATGAGTTATTTTGGAGTGATCTAAGTTTTGAGTCGGTTAAATCAATTCATTTGAATTATTTTTTAATTAAATTAGTTGATTAGTGAATTTGTTGGTTCAAAGGAGGAGTTGAGGGTATAATTGTTATTTTAAAAATTAGAAAAAACTCCAAATAGGGTCACTCTAAACAAAAAAAAAAAAACTAGAGGGTTGTTTTTTTTAAGGATTTTGCCTTTTTTATTATCATGTTATAATATTTGTGCTTATTAAATGTATATTAAATTTAATAATAATAATAATAATAATAATAATAATAATAATGTTATTATTATTATTATTTGGATTAAATATCTTTTTTTTTTCTTTTTAATGAATATATGAATATGCATCTCACTCAACTTACGTGATGGAGATAAGGAGTCCAAATCAATTAAGATAGAATCAATAGAGATGATAGTTAATGAAACTTGGATTCTACTTCTAACTCGCACCCTAAATTGTAACTCATATCTTTAATTAATCTAAAGCATAAGGCTATTAATTTCTATCATGTTTTTATCTCCTTCTAATAGTGAATAAATAACTATTAATGATTACAAGTCTCACGCGCTTAGCTTATAATTGTAGAACCCAAGTGGTAATTGTGTTGTACTCCCAATCCCCACCTCCGTATGGATTATGATGCCAACTCAAAATTATTTTAAATAATTTAAATGTAAAACTTGTGGGTTATTTTTATTAAAGTCACTTTTTATTTTGCTTTTACATATTTATTAATTTTTGATAAATAATAAATATATCTATTTTTTCGATTAAAAGTATTTTTCTCTTCATCTAATTGTTACTTGCCTTACACATCTAACTTACCATTGGAGATGGAGATAACAGTACGAGTGATCCAACTATAATCGATAAATTGATAGTTACGTTTATCTTTTGGATAAATTGATTTTTGTTTATCTATTTATAATTTTTTTTTACGAAGGTTCAACTTTGTTGCAAAAGGAGAAAGAGTTTGTGTCGTTAGTTTCGCTAATGATATTTATATATTATTATTTAGTATGAGATTTTATCGTAAGATATTTAGTCGCACGTTGATTGAGAAATAAGTTTTGACGCTAAAGGAAGGGCCCGAGGTCTACGCCTCGATCGACCAAACTCAGAACGAAGATTAAGTCACTCAACACCGATGATCCCTTATCACCGTACAAAACGAATACTCGATAAACCAAACATTATGCAAATAGGAATTTAGGTTTTAAAAGTACCCTCATACGATCAATCCACACATTGCTCAGAGCTTGCAATACCCAAACTTGAAGCCCATACACAACACCAACAACAATATTATTGTTCTTTTTTTTTTAGTAGCGTAAATAACTTATAATAGATGATAGATTCCAAGGGCTTCTTTAGGTCTCTCTCAAGGAGCGTGTCCACCACCGTAGCCAGCTCCGGCACCCGAACCACCACCAGCACCGCCTCCATAACCACCAGTTCCACCTCCGACACCTGAGCCTCCACCAGCCCCACCTCCATATCCACCAGCTCCGCCATATCCACCTCCGGCACCTGATCCACCGCCAACGCCACCTCCATAACCTCCTGCACCACCATACCCTGCACCGCCACCAGCTCCTCCTCCACCACCAAACCCACCTCCATGCTCCCCGCCGGCACCGTACCCTGCGCCGCCTCCGGATCCTTCACCTCCACCAACACCGTGCTCTCCTCCAGCTCCATATCCGTCACCGATGCCACTACCACCACCACCACCATATCCACCGCCATGTGCTCCTCCAGCACCATACCCACCACCAGCCCCACTGCCACCACCGCTTCCATAACCTACACCATGTTCTCCACCTTCTCCGAAGCCACTACCCCCACCACCACCCTTACCGCCACCACCTCCATATGCACCACCATACTCTCCGCCTGTGCCAGCGCTACCATAGCCCGCGCCACTGCCACCACCGCTTCCATAACCTACACCATGTTCTCCACCTTCTCCGAAGCCACTACCCCCACCGCCACCCTTACCGCCACCACCTCCATATGCACCACCATACTCTCCGCCTGTGCCAGCGCCACCATAGCCCGCGCCACTGCCACCACCGCTTCCATAACCTACACCATGTTCTCCACCTTCTCCGAAGCCACTACCCCCACCGCCACCCTTACCGCCACCACCTCCATATGCACCACCATACTCTCCACCTGTGCCAGCGCCACCATAGCCTGCGCCACCGCCATTGCCGCCACCATAACCACCTCCATGCTCGCCGCCAGCGCCATAACCGACACCACCGCCTGTACCACCTCCACCTCCGCCTCCATTACCGCCAGCACCATAGCCACCGCCGTTACCACCTCCACTCCCATAGCCAACCCCATGTTCAGATCCAGCACCATAACCAGCTCCTCCACCGCTACCTCCCCCACCACCGTAGCCAATCCCATGTTCGCCTCCGGCTCCATATCCAACACCACCGCCGCTCCCTCCACCACTACCGTATCCACCTCCATAAGCTCCTCCTAAACCACCACCAGACTCTCCCCCACCTCCATAACCACCGCCGGCACCTCCCCCACCTCCACCACCATAGCCGGCACCACCACCGCCACCACTGCCGTAGCCGCTACCATAGCCAACGCCATGTTCCCCTACGGTACCATAACCAGGGATGAACTGGCCCCCAACTCCATAGCCACCGCCAGAGCCACCACCACCTCCACCGCCAGAACCTCCAGCAGCGTAGCCGGAGCCCCCACCAATGCCGTGGCCTGCACCATATGGCGCTGTCTCTACGAAGCGTACCCTGGAGGCAATACATATGGTTGCACCCAGCAACACTAGGAGTGGAACAGCAACGCTAGCGGGAGAAGTGCCCATGTCACCAAGTTCGCGTTGAGGATGGGATGGAACACAGCAAGAGGTTGGGCATTTATAGAGATGGTAAGTGGAGATGGTTGAAGTGTAATGTGTGGAGCTTGTCAGTTGGGAATGGCTGGGCACATACATGCACGGCGAGCAGTGCACACCATGTGTGCCCCCACACGAAACTTCTCAAGCTTCTGCGTTCCTGCTGTAGTGCAAACTCCATCTTCCCATGCCCACTACACCAATCGAAGAAATTTTAAGCAAAATATTCTTTACGTTTTCTCCTCACCCAACTCGTCCGGTCATTTTACTATGATCACAGCATGCATCAACAGATTACTCCACTCTATCACTTGGATGCGTTCTTAGCCTTTTCTCCACTCCTCAGCAGCGCTGCTTTCCTGCATCCTAAGCTGGAACTATTGGAATAGCGCACGATTGGTTGTGCTATTGCACTCCAAGCAGGACCTACCTGCTCACGAGCAAGGTCTCCATAACCAGAACAGAGACCCACTTGGAAGCATACTTTGGAGTTCTGGATACGGTGGTACACATTGTGGGGTTGAAAGATAACTTTTGCCTCAGAACAAATAGAATGTCGAATTCACATTGAGTTTCGCAGTGCTCTGCTAAATTCTGTACGATTTCTGCTAAATTGTGTTCGAAGAATGAGCTAAATTGCAGCGTTGACCATGCAAAGGCCACACAACTAGAGTTCTACGGCGAGCCTCAAATACAGATACAACGCAATCATTCTGATGAGGCTAATGGATCTTGCATATGGAGTTAACCGTAATCGTCAAGGCTAGCGGTGACGAGGAAGGGCGTGCCAAACCTACAAACATATATCTTCAGAACTTCCTTTAAGATGAGATTACTTGAACGAATTAAGACAGAAGCTTATTTATTCAGAGAGAGAGAGAGAGAGAGAGAGAGAGAGAGAGAGAGATGTAACTTCAAAATTCAACCTGGTTCATGATGAGAAAGAAAAATTTTACCGAAGATCACATCATTGATTTTGTACATGTGATTGGCTCGACGAGTTTTACACGCAAAGACTCGAAGCCACCCTGTTGGAGCACTTCCATAAGGATCCTAGACAATGTTCTATCAAATCATAGGAAAATATGGTTAAAAAAACTTTAGTTTTCCTCTTTGACTTGATCTATATGACGCCATTAAAGCGTCAAAAAGAACCTGGATTTGCGGTGGCGTGCGACCATCCTGTATTCACTGCCACTGTTGACCAGAAGAGCTGTAGCTCAAGCAAGCTACCATGGAACAGAGAACATGGTCATCATAACTTGTGAAAGCCATGCTGCATGAGGCCAAGAGATGGTGCTCATATGGAACAGCCTTTTGCCCAGTCTGGATGTGAAAGAGAATAGGGTTTCGCCATTCACGGCCGAGATGAAGATAAAGGAGGCCATAAGAGAAAAGAAACCATATCCGCTCCGTGGATGGTGCATGACAGAAGGAAACGCAACAGCAGCATGCACAACAACAGCGAAGGTCCATTGGTGGGGCTGAGCCACGCCGTGTGCTTTTTGCCCACTCACGCCCATATGCTTGAGGTCGATCGATCCACACGCGCTCGGGTCCCCCGCTCAAGTGGAAAGAATAGCGCTGCTGTCGTCCTACACATTGGACCTATACAGTGGAAGTTTTGTCCCCATATTCTTTCTTCTCTTTTTTTTTTCTTCTTCTTTTTATCAACCTAAGATGGATTATATATTTAAAGGAGAACATGACTCGGATACTTTAATGTGTTGTGTCGTAACCTCTTACATCTATAAGACTAAGGTCATCGAAAACACTAATTTAATTATGGTTATCTTAGTTGATAGGGGCTATACTAATCATTATGGTATTAAGATTTATCGTATTAAGGTTGAGATTGAGTTACTATTGGATACTTTAGATGGGTCTTTTTTTTGTCCTTTTCTTTTATAAGGGATGGAATTATAGCTAGATTCTGACTTGGACAGTTTTAATGTAGTTACGGCTTGAAGAGCCCTTATACCCTTTAGAACTTAGAGTTGACTGAATCTAATTTTTGAACTTCAAATTAGCCTTTGTCTTAGTATAGTTTAATCAAGATCAAATTGGAGTCGAACTCTAGTTTGGCTAAATTAGAGTTTGGTTCAAATTTTGCTTGATCATCCCTAATTATTGATCCTATAATTAAGTGATGTATGTCTTGTTGAATCTTACTTTGGGACTTGTTCTCTCTACACTTGTAGGTTAGATGTTTTGCTTTAGTTGATCGATATGGTCAGCATCGTGTTGTGCTCGACTATGTCATCTATGTATGTCATTTTGATGAGGTTCTCGTTGTTGCTGATCTTCATCAACTCGAGGGCATTTTTTATCTTCTCGAGGTTTCGAGATTGTTATTGTCCCTTTTGGTTTCTCCTCCTCTTTCGTTATGTTAAAAGAAGGTTTTAGTTCTTTGTATATTGAATAAGATCCATGAGCTTCGGCAAGCATTCACCATCTTTTTTGCTTAGTCGATGAAGAATGTTTAGTGTTTCATCAAATCTATTATATCTTGGGTGATGAAGAACTTCTATCTATTCTTTTGGAGTAGATACTTGTAGACTTAATAAATGAATATGACATCTTGATCTTATAAGTAGAGGCTCCCAATGATGACTTGGTATATGTCAAGTGAAACCATCTCATATGTCACCTCTTGATGAATTTATTTATAATAGTAAAGCATATCTTGCATTATTGGTTGATCGTCATCTCCACATCATTATGAAGTCATCCAAGATAATATGGGTATAGATGTAATGTCATCTCTAGATTGAGGCCAAGCTTTTTAACCAAGCTAATCAAGATGAAGTTCTTTTGGCACTTGGTATCCAAAATCACACCAATAATTTCTTTCTTTATTTGGATCTTTGTGATGGAGAGCTCTTCTTAAATCTTTTGACCAAGACTTAAATTTGAGCTTATAACTTTTAGTTTAGCCATCATCTATAGACTCAGATCTAAGTATGAGATTGGTGAAAGTTCAATGAAGCTATCATCCACAATAGTGGCCATGATTCACCAACTTTGATTATTTTCTAATAACTTCATTGGGAAGAGTTCTAGATGAACCTTCTAATTTTTTTTCTAGAGTGAATGATAATTTTATAATGATCATAAAATAAATCTTTTTTTTAAAAGAAGATAAGTATTACCATCACTGAAATTCTTTTAGGCCTTTGAGTAGCCCCTCTTAGTCGTTTTCGAGGGTTTCTCGTTATAAGTATAATTCTTTCTCTCGATTATCACTGTTATATTACTAGTGATCGAAATATTATATACTTTGAAGAGACTCAATTGTGTATAAATTTATGTATTTCATCATCATCGTCGAGTTATTTTCGAGAGAAATTCTGAGCACCATTATTTATTATCGAAACTTAGTGGTATACTCTTGCATGGATTGATCCCTTCCTTAGTGTAAGTAGTGTGGCTTCCTTTATATATGTTCAAGATACTTTATATGGTAGAATTCTTCCTATATGATATTTTAGAATCGTGTTCATGATGTCTTCATTACTATTAGTGCTAGTCATATGTGTCATACAAGTCAATCACTTGAGTGATGACACGTGTGACTTAACACACAGTCTTTTTGCTTATTATATTTTGACATTTATCACTATATATATATATAGTGATGTCCTTGGATCTATGCAATGAGAATCAGATCGTGATAAGATCACGATAATGAGATCGATTTACCTTTAAATATAGATCATAAATAATCCCAGTTATAGATTACTCGAGAGAGATATCGAGATAACCGGACAGACTGGTGTGTTGTATGCCCATCCATATGATGGATGCAGCTAGTCTCATAGTTGCTCGTATGAGAACATTAGGGATACATTACAAGTGCTCATTGGAAAATGAGTTCACTGATTGATTCGCTTACAGAATGCTGAATAGTTGATGATACTTTATTGTCAGATAATGATTTTGTAGTCCCAATGGTGTATCTAGTCCTTAGACTTAAGACACTAAGGATATCCTGTATGAGTGCTCTATTCTTTGATACTAGACTTATAGGTTTGGATGTCCTAGATCTAGCATAGTCGGTCATCGGGCGTGGTAGACAACCATACGAGGATTATTAAGCATCGATAAACGATCATCCACTCTTAATGTCATGAGAGGAATGTCTCATGTGTTTTTACTCAAACAAATCCCTAGTCAAGGTCATTCGGATTGAGAGAGAAAGAGTTCTCCGTGAGAATCCGATTAAAGCAAGACTCGAGTAGAAACTGTATGGGTCTGATAGCACCATATCAAATATAAAGTCTTTGGGATATTAGATGGATGAGTGACTATAGGTATACAATAATTGAGGACAAACATGTCCAATGGGTTGGATTCCCCTATATCATCTAGGGACTATGGTATAGTGGCATAGTACGTCCACAATCGATGAGTCAAGTGAATTATTATGGAGATAATAATTCACTGAGTCATAAGGAGTTCTGATAGGTATGACTCACAGTCAGCTCGATATTGAACCTAGAGGGTTACACACATATAGTAGGTATTGCGATGAGTAGAGGTTCTGATATGAGATATCCGACGGAGCCCCTATCTTATTAAATATCCAATAAGCCCCTGAATTATTGGATCCTATGGATGAGATCTAATAAGAGCCCATGTAAGATTCTTAGATAGAGATTCACTAATCTAAGAGGCTTAGGTAGTTGGATGAAGATCCAATACCCAATAGGATAGGATCCATTAGGGTTAAGTTAACAGGGGACCTCTATAAATAGGAGAAAATTAGTGGTTCATAGGAGAGGTCTCATATTCTCCTCCCCCTCTCCACTTCAAAGCAGGCCTAAAGTTTTGAAGAGCATCGTCGCAACCCTGTTGTGTGAATCACCGCTAGAGAGGAGGGTGCTTGACCTCGTTCACTATCTCATAGAGAGCTGTAGGGAGTTAGGATATACGATCTTTTTAGGTAACATAATCTATCTCATACGTGGTTTTTTGTTTTGTAGATTTTTGCACACCAATCTTCGCACGACGACGAATATACCTTTGGGAATTGAGAATTTTATTTTCTGTTCTTCTGTTATCGCATGTGATGTTACCCCCAAGATTTTCTAATAATTAGTCCAAAAATTTGTAAATTGATTTATCAATGAGTCTGCTTTAGTGTTGATCAAGCCATTAATGTCAATACGAGCCTAAACTTGAAAAGGTGATCATGCCATCAATGCCATTAATGTCAATTGTAATCATACGAGTCTGCTTTAGTGTTCTTGCTATGATATTATGCTTGATAATATCTTCTTCGCAGTTACAAATAAAGATGACTCTCCCTCCTTATCTATAATATTCTTTACTCGATTGTCCCGTGTTGGTGGGTTGGCTTGGGCTTGCATCCAATCCATCATAATCTTCATCTATTTGATTAATCATCTCATCGGCAATTCTTTCATCGGTTGAGTACAACTCTTAACTCTTGAAACTCTTCTCCAGTGGCTTTATATCCTTGCTTAGCCTAACCATCAAGAGGCAAGAGATTGTTACTTTGATACCATATACCACCTGATCCGAATTAGATTTGGGTTCAATGATTAGTCGATTTAATACCACTTCTTGAATAAAAGTTTTGATAAAACAATTTCACTTTTGTTGGAATAAATATAATTTAGAAAAGAGAATTAATTTACTCTTACTTATAATAAATTAAAATGTCTAAATTAAGAAATTAAATCAAAGAGTTTTTGAACAACGATTGCTCCAAAGTTCTCGCACGATAAGCATTTGTTGTTTGTATTCCCTTTTTTTTCCTTTCTTACCGATCCAATAACACTCTAATAGGGGCTAGGGATTGATTAATTTCCATTAGTTACAAGTGTGTTTTGAGAAGAAATTCAAAACAGATGAAATAACGGATAAATATAAAACAAAACTAGTAGTTAAAGATTTTACTTAAAAAAAGGAGAGTGGATTATTTTAAAACGTTTTCTCCCATAACTAAATTTAAATCTATCAAAATAATGTGTGCTATTGCATCTATATACAATCTTCAAGTATATCAAATGGGTGTAAAGATTGTATTTTTATATGGTGGTAGAGAAATTTACATAAATCAACCTAAAGGTTATATTGTTAAAGGTCATGAGCATAAAGTATGTGAATTGAACAGATCATTACATGAGCTTAAATAAGTACCTAGACAATAGTATAAGAAAATTAAAATTTTTTATCTTAAAAATAGTAAAATAGAAAGTTGTGTGTTTGCTAAAGTCACTATAGAAATAAAATTCATTTTTAGTTGGTCATCCAAGAAATAAAATTATATTATTTATATTTTATGAAATTAAATTATATTACAATATAAAATATTCTTAAAAAGTATTCCTTTTATAAATCCATCTGATAAATCTATAACACTATATTGTAACAATCAAGTTGTAATTTATAATAAAATTAAAATAAAAGAATAAAGATAACAGTAAATTTATTGCTACCATTACAACAAAAGTGACTTTACCTTTATAAATGTCTAATCCCACCATACCGATTATTAAGTTATAATTTTAAATTACTGTAAATCAAAGACTATAATTTTTGAAGAACTGCAGCAAAACGTAAGTATACGATCTGAACCTATTATCTTAAATTTAGAGGGAGATACGATCTGAATCGTAGACCCTCCGACCGAGATTAAAAGGAACACAATGCTGCAGGATAAATAATTAATTTGGCAATTTAGAAGGAAAAAAAAAATCATGTTGTACTTTAAATCAGAATAGAAAAAAGATCTTAACTCGAGTTGAATTCTCTTAGAATATCTCTAAACATGAAGAAAGAAGAACATGACAGAGTGTTAAACAAAGACGGGTTTTAACCTTTCTTTTTACCTTTTTTGACTATGAGCTGAATCCATCCATATACACGAAAACATAACTCCCAGTGGAGAGCATGAGGTTAATGCTTGTTGTTGAAACCCAATACCCAACAACAAGTAGCTTTCTCGAGTCCCTCAGATGCCTTTTCCTTTATTATGAGTCTGGTTTCAAACCTCACCTTTTTCATGGCAGACGATACCGATCGGTAGGTCATAAGTCGCTTCTAATGGCGATGGGTTCATTCTGGTTGATTGCTATGATGACAATTATCAGTATCAAGTTCATCACTCGAATGTTTGCTTTCACTACAGCTTTGGCCGGAGAGAGAGAGAGAGAGAGAGAAAAAGTCGTCCATGCACAGCGATGTGCTGAATTCAATTACAAAAGATGCTTTGTATCGACGCCAGAAGAAAGAGGAGAAACAACGTCGACCACCCAATCCGACTGTATAATCAGCACAGTAGGAAGAACATGAGACTCAAAAGGAGGAAACGACATCTGCACGTGCACGGACGGCTGCCCCTGCACGTGCCACCCCTCGAAAAGTCTCCATCTCGTTCTCTGCTTTCTCCCACCCTGCGGTCCGCATCCAATCGCATCATTGAAGACTTTACGACGGAATTCGGTTCATCACAGCTCGAAAATTGGAGATATAAACGAGAAATCTCACAAGGCATATCGATCTTAATCACCTCCACTTGCGAGGTTGGTTTCCAAGGCATAAAATCTATTGCAGCAGCGTCGACGAGTGTAATAATAGCAATACCAATGCTAATGCTAATACATCCACGCTACTGCAGGCGCACGATCTCCTCCTCCGGACATCTTTCTTTTTTGTCGCGTGCGCAGATTCTCACCCGCGCCACAGCGGCGACCGCTCCTGCACCACCTTCGTCGCCGACTTCCAGTGCCGGAGAACCTTCATCGGGCTCAGAAAGTACCACCGCCGCCCTCCCTTCCCCTTTCCCTCCTCCTCGTCGCCGCAGCCTGCGGCCTGGGCTCGGCCCGCTGCGACCGACCTCGACCTGTACAGCTCCGACCCCGCCGAATCCTTTTTCCTCGCCGCCTTCGAGAATAGCAAGAACGGCGCCCACCCTTTGCCGCTACCCCGCGATCTCGGCGCCGCCGCTACGTCGTCCACGGGGGGTGCCGACACCGACGTCGACCGGTGTAGCGGAAACCCCACCGACTGGGACCTCCGGAACGATGGCTCGCTGTCGATGAGCCGCGACATGGGCCCCACCGCCCCCACACCCGTGCCGCGGCCCACCCCGCCGGGTCCGGCCAGCTCGGCGGAGGAGGGAGAGGAGGATGAGGCCGAGGAGGAGGGGAAGGGGAAGCAGCCGCAGGGTCGGACGCTGGCGCAATCTGGGCAGAGACGGAGGAGGCGATCGCGGAGACAAGCGGGGCAGACGCCGTAGTGGGGCTGCAGCGGGTGTTTCCAGCACTTCCATCCGGCTTCGTCCTCTACCACCTTCTCCTCCTCCTCGTTCCTCCACCACGGAACCGCTGACTCAGTCGTAGATCTCTGATCGGCTCCCATCCTCCGCTCTTCCTTCGCTTCTCTCTCGTTTCGCAGTTTTTGGAGACGGCGAAGCTTTCGGTGGCATGTCAATTTTTATTAATAGGGGAGGCAGCGCCGCGTAGTCATGCCATCGACTTTCGATTATTTACGACGACGCCACACACCTTTATCATGGGCCGTTCGTTTCGCTGGGGCGCCATGAGCAGTCGATCTCTGGCGCCACGTAGCACACAGCCAGTGGGTACGCGGTGGACTCGCACATCAAGCCGTGGGTTTAGACTCCACCACGCGACCGCAACTCGGTCTCTGCTGCATCAGCTTACGTCGACGACGGCCTTGATGAGCAGAGAGCATCGTCATGCTCGTAGCTTACATGACAAGCACTTTTAAGACTGGATCGAGCACACCTACAGTCGGTGGTATTCATGTCATACTCGGGTTTAGAATCAAATCGATACGAATTACCAAGGGCGATTCATACGCGATCTGCACGGTAAGCTAACCAGTGCAATTTTATTTATATCCAGATCAATATCTGCAACTTTGTCTTGGAGGAGAAGGGTGTTCGGGCCACCTGCATTTATTGACTCCGCTTTTCCTCGGAATTAAATGGGGCGGGCGGCCTCACCAACCCCTTCGTTTGTGGTGTATTGATGCATCGCGAAAGTGACATCGCCCTCATCCCATTCTCGTTTCTTCGACGCATATGGGAAGCTCAACATCGACAACAGCTACATACAAACGGCATCTTTCTCAAAGCTATTTAGAGCTTAAACTAATCTTTAAGCTTTTCTACGGTCGCCCTTGCCCGGTGGGAATTAGAAGACTTTGTCCACTCCCACGTTAATACGATTTAGTATGATCCAACCAAGTCCGAGGACAGCGTCTTCAGTTTCCACTTATGCCCAAAGCTTGACAGAGCTCGAGTCAACCACACGTATGAACAAGCCCCATGGTCGCTTTGTCTTAAAGACACTGCAACTTGTTTGAATAAGTAAAAGTCATCAGTTAATCTTCCTTCTTTTACCTAGTCAAAGATCTGCTTACGAAAACATTTCGAAACATAAAAAAGTTTTGGTCAAACATAAACAATGTTTATTTTTTCTTATGAAATGATTAGTTTCAAACATCAAAGAATGCTATCGATTGGCTGTCGTCGTGGTTTCCTGTTCTCAATCAAACCGATCCAATCTGCTGCCTCGATCCTTGACTGCTACTACTACATCAAAATGGAGCCCAGACGGCCATATGACAGGAACATGCATGATTATATCTAATCTTTGCAGGATATAAGCTGTGCTGCTTTATGCTTTTAGTTTTGGGCAGGTGAGGTGAAAGGAGGCGACCAAGGTTTGGTAGTGCACATGGATAGCATATGATGCAATGGTCCAGCGATCTTTAGGACTAACCAACAACAGGGATGTAGCAGCATATGATCATGATCATTTCCATATCCAAACTTTTAATAGGAACGGCTACTGATAACATGATCTCGCTTTGACCAGACGAAGATTTACTCACAGTTCGATTCGTTATCGTGATCTTCTTCGAGTATTTTTCCTTAGTTTTGGCATGTCGTCTGTAAGGCAATCGAGAGCGATCCCCTACTTCCGTGCTTCTGTGACCTGAATCCCTGCTCGATCAGTACCGTGTTCGATCATGGCCATGGAGTTCCATCTTAGTTTCTGGGTACAGCGATGGCCACTAAGAAGAAACCGCGGTTCGACGTGTCATGAGCTCTGCTTTTGGGGTGTGTGTGTGTGTGTGCTTCTTCCGATCCAATGCAGCAGCGAAAGGATGAAAGGGAAGGGAAATAAAGAAAGGAGAGATTTTGATGTGACAGTCGTCGAACATGACGTGATAAAGATGATCAGGCTCTCAGATTTAATCGTCAGATCGAGGAGCCTTTGTTTGTTCGTACAGCAGTGGAGAGGCTTGTCTGCTTTAGTGCTTCGGAAGAAGGAGAGGAGGATCCGAGCGAGCTGTGACGTGAGGTGATAGCTGCAGGAGTGAAGCAGCTCGTTACCCATCACCGGGCGAGAGATCATGTCGACAACAAGAGAGGTGTGAGATGATGGCTACGCGACTACTGATGAGTTCTGACATGCGTGCGTGTGTAGTGAAACTATCGTACGATCACTATTTGATGCAGTGGTAAGTACGCAGGCAGGTAGATGGATGAGATATACACATTTAGAGAAAGACGTAATCCATCAAAAGCTGGGTCATTCATCCTTCACTAGCTGGGGCTGTAGGTGCCAACGTAGGTGCGGTGCGGAGGCAGGGCCTATTCATGGTGCCAAATCTACCTGTTGGGTCGTGACTTGGCATCTCCCGAGTCCAAGAGTAATCGACTGAGCCCATAACAATATTGTTGGCCCATCAGTCTGCATCACATTTTCCAAGGGCAAAGCAGGAGATATTATTATTATCATTATCATTGCAGCTGCTGGAATATTATTGTTTGCAATCAATGCTACAGGAAGCAACATCCCGCACATTTCGGCCTTACACGGGAAACAAGGGATGCCATTCAGTAGCTTTGCAGCCACAGCAATGCACGCGTGTCGTCTCCATGTGGTTTCTTCGTTCTCAAACATTTGACTCCGCAGCAGGCTTTAAAGGTTTTATACGACAGCGGCAGCAAGCCAAACTAAGAGAGCACATAAAATAAGTGTTCCTGTTCATGAAGTTCCACTTGGATCCCTCCTTTGAATTAATATAATCTTCTTATTGTATTATTATCAAAGATAATATTTTAAGTTTTTTTTGGATAATTTAATTTTTCTATTATGATATATATATATATATATATAGAAAAAATAAAATTTCTAATTGACTAACCACGTATGCTAGATTGATCAGGAATGTATTATTTTAGAGAGGAGAGTGGTCCTCTCGGTTGATCCATTTTTTATACTCTAATAATCTATAGAGTTCTTCTTGTAATTATATAATTTAGTTAATATTTTTTTACAAAATATTTGAAGTTATTCTTTCATATCAGACCGGTAGTAATCGCTTTCAGAGAAGCTATCTAGATTCAATTAAAGAACACAATCATAGCTCAATCAATCAAGTGTCCGCAGGTCCCACATTGCGGGGTGTAGGACCCAGTGTTAATGGAATTTTTAATGGCAGATGGGAGAAACACTCCATTAACGAAAGATTCCAATTCCTCAGTGCTGAACTGGCCCCCATCATGGACTTTGACCCTCAAAAATAAGAGAGCGTGCGGAACGAGTCGCAGCTAATTGGCCTGTGAAATGAACTCGAGCCCGATGGCATTGTTGTGATTGGGTCGAAGAGGAACGGGCACAGAAGCAGCAAACATGAAGCCATGAAAGCACGGGAAATAACGTAGAGAAAGAGAAGGGAGACAGAGACATGCATCAGGAATAAACAAGTGGGTGTGGGATGATGATGGGGGGGAGATGAAAAGCTAAAAAAAGTTACTTGCAATTAACGCTTCTTACAAGTCCTGTGAGAGGATAAGAGCGACTCCACTCTCTGCTCCTTCCACACCCCCATTCTCTCTCCAAGTCAACAATGGCTCCTTCTGGCGAATGCTTCTGCTTTCTTCATCTCTCTTTCTCTCTCCTTTGAAATCTTTCCTCTCCTCTTTCTGTCAGCTGTCTGATTCCGGCAACTTCAAGTAAGCAGAGAAGAAAGGAGGGTTTTTGTCTAATGATCGAGAATCTCCATTCAGAGAGCTAAACATCAAGAACAGGCGAACCATGGTGATGTTTCTTTTCTCCTTCCTTGTTAGCGAAAAATGGTTATTGCTGCGTTCGAAAGCTGGCAGCGATTTGCTTTGGTGTGGGATTCTGATGATAGTGATACGGAATGGAACAGGGTGGAGGAGGGACGGTGGAGGAGGAGGGAGGCCGGTGGCCACCGTGGCTGCGGCCGCTTCTGTCGACGAACTTCTTCGTCCAATGCAAGTACCACGCTGATTCCCACAGGAACGAATGCAACATGTACTGTCTCGATTGCATGAGCGGCGCCCTCTGCTCCTTCTGTCTCGACCGCCACCGCGGCCACCACCCGATTCAGGTCCATTTCATCTTCTGCTCGTCTGCTTTCGGTGAGCCTTTCTTCCGATTGTACTAGAAGCCGACCTCCTTGTCCTACCGTGGAAATGGTTCCTTCGACGATCTCCTTGTTTCTTATCACCATAAACTTCTTATACAGAACTGCATCATCAGTGTCTTCCCTCGATTCTAGTCGCTCAACTCCCAACTTTTCCCGCCCTTTTTCTCTCCGTCTCGCAGAAACCAAACGATCGATCGAATTCCTTGCGATGACGAGCTTGTTCTCTCCTGGTGTTGGTTACAGATACGGAGGTCTTCCTACCACGACGTGATCAGAGTTTCCGAGATCCAGAAGGTGCTGGACCTCACCGGCGTGCAGACGTACATCATCAACAGCGCCCGCGTCGTCTTCCTCAACGAACGCCCCCAGCCGAGGCCGCGCAAGGGCGTCACCAACAACTGCGAGGTCTGCGGCCGGAGCCTGCTCGACTCCTTCCGCTTCTGCTCCCTCGGCTGCAAGGTCCCCACCTCCATGCCATTTGATTCAATCTCTGCGGCATCATCAATCATTCAACTGCCATCTCCTTCCCTAACCAATTGTTTGGCGAAATGTCCGTTTCAGATGGCCGGCACCGCACCAAACCGCAAGAGGAAGAACAAAATCCTACACGAGGCCATCAAGATAAAGTCAACGACGGAGTCAGACACAGATGAGTCTTACACGAGCACCAGCCGTGGCAGCGAGAAGAGCAATGTGACACACAGCTTCACTCCGTCGACGCCGCCGCCGACCGCCGCCAGCCTCAGCAGCGCCAAGAGAAGGAAGGGCATCCCTCATAGGGCTCCCTGATACTGGAGTTCTAGTCGCTCACCTACTCTTCCACGAGTTCCAATGGAGTAGCAGCACAATCACATAGTTACCGCGCCAGGAAAAAAGAGCAGAACAGGTGAAGGCTTCTTTAAAGCAAGTGTTCGAGGCTTTGTCGTTGTGGTGATAAATAACTGATAGTTATTTCAGAGAGTTGTACAGTAAAAAGTACGTTGTTTGAAGGCTCTGGTAACTGTAAATATCGACGGGAAGGGTTACGTGCGTGTCTAAAAAACCACGGGCACTCCATATAGTAATAAAGAAGGTTTCTTTATTTACATATGTATTTTGTATATTTATTTATCTTTTTCAACTGTTGAGGTGGCGCGAAGTGTCACACACGGGTGTGGTCCGCCGGTGTGGACGTGGCATCGTACTGTTGGTGGATATGACGTGATCCGTTGTCGTTTGGGGAAAGGCGGGGTGCATCCTACCCGTCTCGGGCTTTCTGCGTCGATGCCAAGGCCCACATGTCGGTAGGTGGGACCGATGGCCTTCGATGCCGTTTAATCCTCGATGGACGGTGTGGATCGAGGTAAGAAAAGGATCAGGGTCGTTCTTTTTTTGTTTTATTGTCAGCGCCAGCCTTCGAAGGCGTAAAGCTTTTCGAGGAGAACTAATTGGCCGAGAAGAATCGATACTTCTCGGGACTCGATTCGTGGATGCCATTACGCACATCGTCTCCAGCATCTGTTTTCCTGTTTCGGGTTTGGAAATCGCGACACGCGTCCAGGCTCGTGTCGCCAGATGATAGTTTTTCTGTTTCCCGGTCGCACGGCAAATTTATACCGCCCTGGCCTGATACCACGTGGCGGTTTGGTCGACATCGAGGTAAAACACCCACTCGTACACCCTGTCGCCGCCACACGAGGCGGATTCTCGGTCCAAGAAAATTCTTTCGTGGGTCCCGAAGGGGCCCACGCTGTCGACCCGCAGTCCCGAGGCCGGTGGATGAGGTGGGAAGAGATGAACGGGTAGGAACAACGTCACTCTCCTCAATAATGCCTGAGGAGGTTAACGTGCGCTATTTACTTTGGGAACGAAATCGCTCGTCTTCGTTCTCGGGAAACGGAAACGACGAGCAAAGGGCACGTTGCTCGGTATCTTTCACGACACTCGTCGTCGCTGGCGGTGACAATGGAGAAAGACACGATACATCACACCGCACTCCCCAGTCGGGAAGAAGCTCATGAGTGGAGAGATGTGTAGCACTCAGCAGTCACTTCCCGTGCCTGCTCATTCCAAAGTCACAGTCCTCTCGTACCGAACCGTGCCACTTCGCATACTTCCATTTCTCTCGTTTTAATCCCTTGTGCTGTGCATGCAGCTCAAAAAGCAGCAGCCACTAACACCACCGAGGGAGAAAAGGTTGAAAGGCCGGTTCCCCAGGACGCCTTACTTAACAGGGCCTTTTCATGTCTCATTTCCTTGCTAGCCCTCATCAATGTCACGAGAACAAGGCATCGTCATCGTCACGGTGATCAGTCTCTTCTGTGGAGTTGTTGTCACAGCCCGCCATCTTAAACCGCTTCGGTCTAAATTCGCTCGAGGATTCGGTCGGGGATTAAGATGAAAATAATTCTTTGGTTGGGACGTCATACCTAAGTCGACGTGTTTAGTGTGAAAGGAACAAGAGCTCATTGTACTTGTCCATTAATCTTTATGGCCATGGTGTGGTCGGACAATGGCAATGAGATCCCTTTCACGTAGGATGGCGGTCGACTCCGTTTGACATCATCCGAGCTAATAATCGAAGCAACTATATGTACACATATATGACTCATCTACGTTGAACTTTATGCGTATACTTTATATTCATACGTTTCTTTTAGCCTGTTTGGAATTATTAGGGACTGCTGTGTTAGTCAGAGACTTGCTGAACAAATAACATGTTGAATGTATAAGGAGAGTGATAGAACTGTGACGATAGTGACAAAGAAAAGCATCTTTGTTCGACTTCAAATATCATCATTACAATTCAGACTGTATTACTCTATACAATAGATGGGGTTTATATCTTCCCGTGGATACATCAAATATGTCACATTTAACATGAATCTTTTTTTCCTTGAGATTTTTTAATCTTTTTTAATCCGATATTTGATTATCTTTTATTAATCCAACATTTAATATATCATATTTATTTTTTTAATATCTAACATTTAATTTTTTTTCTTGAATCTCGTTTGGCGCCTTCAATATGTTTCACTTCTTAATACAATAAAAATTTCATGGTGCATTTGACAAAAAGATACTTTTAATTTTATTACTAACTCCCTTTAAACTTATTTTCATCTAACATACTAACCTTCTTGTTAAAATACTTTAAATTTAAGAGATTTTATGACTATATCTAACATACTAAACATGAAGTAGTTTTATTTTTTTATTCTTAATATATTTTTTTTATAAAATAAAATCTTGTATCAATATGCTCGGATCTTTCTATTGAGGTAAAAATAGGGTATTTAAATTTTGATTAAGAAAATAATAAAATAATTAAAAAAATCAGATGGTGCATATTCACTATGTAAAATCTCATCCCTATGTATAGAATTAATTAAGATTTTTATTCTAAGATTTAATTGATATTATCCATCTTCTAAGCATGATCATAGAGTGTCTTGATCCGCCTCTTTCAGCAAACTAAGTAATAATATAGAATAAAAAAATATATTAAAAGAATTAAAAAACAAAAAACTTGTATTGATCTGAATTAGATTAATTAAGATTATTTTAGGATTCTATATGGAGCCTAAAAGTGAACCAAATATTCAACTTTTAACTTCTAGAAACTCCATAGTTCTTAGGGTATAACATTGTCAATTTTCATTCTTGAAAAATTGTTAAGCAAATACACTTCACAAGCAATGATATATATCCAAAATTCTTTACGAATTCCTTTTTCCCTTTAACATGTATAAATCATGTCAAGAATAATCATATTCTTTTTTTATAGAACTCCATTTGTGTATATGACATGGTGAATTATTGTAAAAATCTATTATCTTTACAAAGACCCATTTTAATGTATGATCATTTGATATTTTGACATATATTATCTTTAAAAAACCTCTATTATCTTTACAAAATTCTATTTCAAATTCATTTGATGTATATTCATTACCCCTATTTATCCTTAAATATCTTAACGTACAATCACTTTGCTTTTCAACTAAATTTTTGAAAGAAATTGAAATTTCTTGAATTTGCTCAAATCTTTTTTCTTTTCTTTCAAGATATAAACCAAGTTTAACACTATAATCATAAATAAAGTTAAGTAAATACATGTTTCTTTCAAGTGATATCGGACTAACAGAGCTACAAAAACCTAAGTACACCAAATTAAATTGTTAACATGCTGTTTTTATTCTTTTTAATTAGAAAGATTTTATTTCTTTTATATAGATGGCACACATTTCAGATAACTTTGTTGGATGAGTAATTCTTGATAATCTTGTCATCATATTAAACTTCTATGCCTCAAAATTCAAGTGTTGATATCTAATATGTCATCATATAGAATTATCCTCCATAACAACCTTAAAATAGTTTGATGCATCAATGCACAAATGTATATAAAAAATTTTATTTTAAGTTATGTTCAAATGTTAAATTAGTGTTTTATTCTTGTTTCAAATTGAGAGTCATATTTTTCAATTTTAGGTAATAACTTTTTCAAGTAATCAACCTAAGCTTTGAATGTTTTTTAATTATGAATATAGTAAATATCTGAAATACATTATTCCTTGCCACTGTTGAGTCCAAGGGTGATTTTACCTTTATCTTCTATTGGTTTTTGGGATAAATTATTATATATAATTTTGCTAGAGCAATTTGTATGTGTCTGAGTAAAATTTTTTTGATGCCACATATGTGATATGAAGTTTGTATTTTTAGATACCTATTGACTTTCATATTATCATAAATTGTTAGCAAAATAGAGTTTTCATTCTTTTCTTCTTTCTCAATAAAATTTATATTCTCACCTTGATTTAGGACTGTAATAACATTCAAAATTTCATTCTCCACAAAATTTACATTCTCTTGCAAACATAACACTATATTTTTAATCTTTTAGAATTTCTGTCACATCCTCTTGATCTCAACCTGTTTGTCTAGAATATTCCCTATCAAATTTGTCTTTTTGAGATTCATGATTGATCTAATTTCCATCGCCTTTTCTTCTTTGTTGCCGATCTCTTTCTCTTTGAGATTTCTGTTCACCGCAGTACTTACTCCATAGATTTATCTTCTTATTTTTGTAAAATTTTATTCATGTATGTGAAGAGAACCCATTATTAGTTCTGAAGATATATAATCTAAATCTTTATATTTTTCAATGGCTACAATAATAAAATTAAATTTTAAGTTTAAAAGTTTTTCTATTAATTTTGGATCACTTATTTCTTCATCATTCTTTCTCATTTAGTGAGTGATAGGGCATATTTTGGTTCCTAATGAATCACCATCGATGTCACATGCCACTAGCCACGAATCCGACGCCATACGCCATCATAACCCTAGGGTGCACGCCACGTCGGGTCTCGTACCGATACACTGTGCGACATGACTACCCCGAGAGCTCGGGGCGGTACCATATGATGTCACTCAGGCACCCCATGCCAACTCGTCAGTGAAACCGCTCCACCCCAACGAAAGTCAGCGGCCACACCGAATCAAGGCAAAACCAATCCTCGCACAATGGTATAAAAACTCTTGTCCGGCACTCGACCAAGGGGGAGAAAAAACTCAATATCAAATACTCCACTAACTTGCTCATTAGAGGGGCCAAAGTCGGGAAGCACCCGATGAAGGCCATTTTGCAGGAAGACGGACACCCCGAGCGACGAGCGTCTCAATCTGGGAATTACCATCCAGTACACAATGACGCGTTGTCATTCATCCCGGAGTCGAAGAGACACATTCCACCACAAACAGCGCCCGAGCAAACCTAGAAATTCGGATCAACATCCTCTCACAAGGGCCTAGTCATCCCCGTCGGCCCGACTCTCGTCCGAGTTGCTCCGAAACGATCACTCCCGACCGGCGAATGTCTTGACCCAGGAGGCTCCTTCCATCGCACAAAGGAGAGCAGTGAGTCGACCCGGATCCCAATCAATGTCAGCCAACATTCCTTTCCGAGGGCGCGGCCACCTCATCATCCTACTCACCCCACAAGAAGCTCCTGACATCGACCCGCGAACCTAATCGTGCTGACTCATCATGAATTTTTTACCTTGTCGAAGCCACAAAACATTTTTTAAAATATTTCTCAAGCCTTTTTTGATTTCTTTGTTGGAAAAATGACCTCTAATATTATATCATCATGATCATCTTCTTTTTTCTTTTTTTTTTAATCTTTGAGTTATTTTTTTTTACTTTGGATATATTCTTCCATCCTCTTTTAGATATTTGTTCAACAAATATATTTTAAACAATGTTGGGAGGATATATTCTTCCTTCTTCTTCTGGATATTGTTCAACAAATATATTTACAACTATGGATATTGTTGAACAATATCCTATGCATCTAGCAAGCATAGAAGAATATTTATTTGGATGCATCATATAACTCTATTCTCTTTTAGAAAGTGTTTGATAAAAAGACTATGGTTTAACTATACTCTGATACCAAACATATTGAATGGATTGGAAGCTATAATACAAGGAGGAATAGGTATAATAAAAAAAAAATATTTTTTACTCAAGAGTATCCCTGTTACACCTCAAACTTGATAGATCTCGTGTTACATAGACCACATTTAATAGATCACGTTACAACTCAAACCAAAGATGAGATCTATATTTATATAGTTTTGTGAATACATTAGATAGATCACATTTAATATGATTTTTTTTAAAAAAAAATTATATCTATCTTTCAAAAATCAAATTTTAATTTGATTTATTCTCTTATAGGATGTTCAATATGTTTGACATCTTAATACAATAAACATTTTCATGACATCTTAATTTCACTAAGCCCAGTGCTAATAAATGAGTAATGTGTGTGGAAGTGACAGTCCAACAGGAGGAAGGGCATGAATGATAACTAAGAACATGAACAACAGTGCTGCATTGTGACAAAGACAACAATACGACGTTACCTTCTTCGACTAGTTGAAATTGACCGAGTAAAACCATGGATGTCGTTCCTTTACCTCCCTTGGCAGATATATGATAAAACGAAATGCCTAATTCTTGTTCTTCTCAGAAGCATTCTTGATGCGTGGTAGTAGCACTGTTTGTAGAGCCACTTCCACGTTTAATCATGGCCAAACTTCCCTGCCTGCCGGTGTTACGAAAGCTACTCTGCCATTGTCATCCACTTCCACGTTTAATCGTGGGTAACCTTCCCTGCCTGCCGATGTTACGAAAGCTACTCTGCCATTGTCATCCACTTCCGCGTTTAATCGTGGGCAACCTTCCCTGCCTGCCGATGTTGGGGGAAAAGAACCCAAATGAATTCGTCTTGCAGACTTAGTTAAACTGATCCATCCATTCTGTACCAGTCATTCACTCTTCCAGCTGCTGCTGAATGCCGATTGGTTGGGTGGTCATTGCTGATCCAATAATAAACTCATGAGTTGCTATCAGTTTCTTCATGGAAGATAAGCTGCTGGATGCAGGAGCCGAAACATGGCCTCATGACAAGCGCAAAGAACTGTTGAATCTTGACGAACTGTCTTGGAATATTCTGCGGCTTGTTCGCCGCCGGCCGCATCATCTCTTAGTTCGTATCCGTCTCATCATGTCAAGCTTTGTTTAAACAAGCCACCCACTCCACACACTGACATACAAGTCTCCTAACAATTTTGGAGAAGATTACTATTTTCTTTATTGACTCAGTTACTGTTTTCTTTTTGAGAGAAGACATAAGTTTATGAATTAGAAAAACGTTGTTGTGTTAAGAATATTATTTTCAAGGGTTTCAATAATAAATCTTTATTATTTTTTAGAATATTAATTTTTTAGTATCTTAGCGAGTTCTATAATAATTAATAAGGTTTCTGTTTCCGTAAGATAGTTACTAATGGCCACAACATCAACACTGTTCGTCCAAATACAAAGTCACATCGATCATAGCCCCTCGGTTGGATCAAGTCGTCTTCCAATGATTTCTTCTGTTACTTGGGCCGAATTCGTGGTAAGGCATTTAGTTCTTGGATTAGGTGAAGCAAATTGCTGCCGACGACGGATGGAAACTTCAAAGAAGTTTCTCCCCTGCCCTCCATCGAGAGAACTTCAGGTATCTCGTCCCGGTGCCGTGCTGTCACTGCTGCACCTACTATGAGTTTGCCCACGTGGACCCATACAAGCAGACACGACGATGCATAAGTGGAACTTTAAATCCGATGTGGCGACGCGTAGCACACACGTGACGGGCAGCCATTCGTCGCCCTCTCTGTATGAACGGCATTATCATAGTACAATCATCCCGGAAAGCTTAGGACGGTGCCGCGTGGTGCCGATCCGTGCAGGTCGATTGGCGCTCGCACAAAAGCTTAAGCCAGCTGCAATTAATTGACCTTGTACGATCAACTCATCCTTGTAGGTATAAAAGCTAACCCTCATTGATCAAGAAAGGAGGACACTCAACTCCACAACACTGACTTGAACTTTGGAGGGGTCGAGTCGAAAAATCCCTCTCCCGACCCCGACCTTTGTGCATAAACTGGCAACAGTAACCCGCCAAGGGAGAATTGCGCTTCGAAGACGACACTTGGGCCTAACCTGACCTGACATCGACGTGACCCAAGCATCCGCATGGGCAACCTTGCGCATCCGGGATTGGATCGAGCCATGCTGACACCTTGCGCATCCGGGACTGGGCAACCTTGCGCATCTATGTTCATCAATATTTTGACACTAGAAGGAGGGCCCCGATGTCGCAAGATCATCTCCAGCCAAGCAATCCAAGTGAACATCTTGGAGAGGAGCCACTCCCAATGCACTCAACCTTCGGATTCGAAGGACAACTCCCACCTCCTCCGAGCTTAGAAGAAAACGCCCCCACTGCAACCCCGAGCCGCTATTGGCGGTTGTTCATCGACCCTAGGTTGTCATCCCCCGGGCCCACCATCGGACAACTTCTCGTCTGTACCGAGGCGTTCCTTAGCCTCATGCATCAAGTTCAAGCCTAGGCAAGAATGATGCAGACCATCATCCCCCTTGTTCCTCAGCTTGTCCGACAGTCAACGTTACCTCAATTGTCGCAATGGGATCCATCGGCTCCTGTCCCCGTGCCACCGACAGCTCATCAACCCATCGTAGTGGACGTTATTACCCCATCGCCCAAATAGCTATCGGGGAATCCAAGGCCGCCACCCGAGCACAATGCTCCAGACCTTCAACGATCCTACCTGAGCACCCCCAAGCCCAACACACTATCATCCAATTTAGCAGACTCTTTCTAGGCTCAGCTACGCTTGGTCAATCGACATCTTGATAGGGTCCAAAAGGAGCTTCACAAATCCAAGGAAGAGTGCTCGGCAAGGCTCCCCTAATAGGATCCCCATTTGTGCAGGAGATTCAGGATAAGCCAGCCCCGCAAAACTTCTACCTCCCTATGCTCGAGCATTACGATGGTAGCTTTAACCCAGTGGAGCATGTCACTGCATTTCAGGCCCAGATGGTCCTATATGACACTTTGGATGCCATGATATGCTTGAGTTGTGCACCTCGACCAAATAGTGCCTCAATGGTGCACTTAGGTCAAACAGTGCCCAAGTTGTGCACCTTGGCCAAACAGTGTCTCAATGGTGCACCTAGGTCAAACAATGTGCGAGTTGTGCACCTTGGCCAAATAATGCCTCAATAGTGCACCTCAGTCAAACAGTGCCAAAGTTGTATGCCTCGGCTAAACAGTGCCTCAATGGTGCATCTCGGTCATACAGTGCCCGAGTTGGGCACTTCGACCAAACAGTGACTCAATGGTGCACCTCGGTCAAATAATGTGCAAGTTATGCACCTCGGCCAAACAGTGCCCAAGTTGTGCACCTCAGCCAAACAGTGCCTCATTAGTGCACCTCGGTCAAACAGCGCCCAAGCTATGCACCTCAGCCAAACACTGCCCAAGTTGTGCACCTCGGCCAAACAATGCCTCAATAGTGCACCTCCGTCAAATAGTACCAAAGTTGTGCACCTCGGCTAAATAGTGCACCTCGACCAAACAATGCTCAAGTGATGCACCTAGGCCAAATAGTGCCTCAATGGTACACCTCAGTCAAACAATGCACTTATTGTGCACCTCGATCAAATAGTGCCCAAGTTGTGAACCTCGGCCAAATAGTGCCCGAGTGATGCATCTCAGCCAAACAGTGCCTCAATGGTGCACCTCGATCATACAGTGCTCAAGTTGGGCACCTCGGCCAAACAATGCCTCAATGGTGCACCTTGGTCAAACAGTGCAAGAGTTGTGCACCTAGGCCAAACAATGCCTCATTGGTGCACCTCAGCCAAATAGTGCCCGATTTGTGCACCTTGGCCAAATAGTGCTCTAGTGATACACCTCGACTAAACAGTGCCTCAATGGTGCACCTCGGTCAAACAGTACCCGAGTTGTACACCTCAGCCAAACAGTGCCCGAGTGATGCACCTCGGCCAAACAATGCCTCAATGGTGCACCTTGATCATACAGTGCCCGAGTTGGGCACCTCGGCCAAACAGTGCCCAAGTGATGCACCTTGGTCAAACAGTGCCCGAGTCGTGCACCTCGAGCAAACAGTACCTCATTGGTGCACCTCAATCAAACAGTGCCCGAGTTGTGTATCTCGGCCAAACAATGCTCGAGTTGTGCACCTCGACCAAACAATGTTTGAGTTACATCTCGGCTAGTCCAATGCCCGATCCACACTTCACGGCTAGTCCTACATCCGAGTCGCATCTCGGCCAGTCCAATGCTCAAGTCACGCCTCGCGGCCAGTCTAACGTCCGAGTCGCATCTCGGCCAGTCCAATGCTTGAGCCACGCCTTGCGACCAATCCAATGTCCGAGTCGCATCTCGGACAATCCAATGTTCGAGTCGCATCTCGGCCAGTCCAATGCCCAAGCCACGCCTCGCGGCCAGTCCTACATCTGAGTTGCATCTCGACTGGTCCAATGTTCGAGTCGCATCTCGGCCAGTCCAATGCTCGAGCCACGCCTCGTGGCCAGCCCAATGTCCGACTCATATCTCGGCCAATCCAATGCCCGAGCCACACCTCACAGCCAATCCAATGTCTGAGTCCCATCTCGACCAGTCCAATGCCCAAGCCACGCCTCGCGGCCAGTCCTACATCTGAGTTGCATCTCGACTAGTCCAATGTTCGAGTCGCATCTCGGCCAATCCAATGCACAAGCCACGCCTCGTGGCCAACCCAATGTCCGAGTCATATCTCGGCCAGTCCAATGCCCAAGCCACACCTCGCAGCCAATCCAACATCCGAGTCCCATCTCGACCAGTCCAATGCCAAGCCACGCCTCGCGGCCAGTCCAATGCCCGAGCCACGCCTTGCAGCCAGTCCAACGTCCGAGTCGCATCTCGGCCAATCCAATGCCCAAGCCATGCCTCGTGGCCAGTCCAACATCTGAGTTGCATTTCGGCCAATCCAATACCCAAGCCACGCCTCGCGGCCAATCCTATGTCAGAGTCGCATCTTGGCCACGCCTCGCTGCCACTCCAACGACCGAGTCACATCTCGGCCAATCCAATGCCCAAGCCACGCCTCGCGGCCAATCCAACGTCCGAGTCACATCTCAGCAGTCCAATGCTTAAGACATGCTTCGCAGCCAATCCAACGTCTAAGTCGCATCTCGACCATTTTGATGCTTGAGCTACACCTCGCGGCCAATCTAATATCCAAGTCGCATCTCATATGTCCAACTCCCGAATAGAAGCTCTTGATCAATCAACAACCGAACCAACAATCCCAGTGATGTGGCGGGGGCATCATTTTAAGCCGTGGCCTTGGGGCCGACGCGGCTCGGTTCGGGGGTCTGAATGTGGGGATATCGGGCAGCGTCCCTCGGGGTCTCCCGGCGACCGAGCACGGTGGTTCGGGTCGGGAGGAAGCTCCGCCGCAACGCCTGGAAGAGTCGACCCCGTGTGGCACCTGCACAAAGGTCGGGCCGAGCGCCTCGGGCCGAGGCGCTCGGCCCGACCCCTCCGACGACCAAGTTAGCGATGTGGAGGGGGTTTCAGATGAAGAAGTGTTTGGAGTCGCCACTTAGGCGTTGTGTTTGGAGTCGCCCCTTAGGCGTTGTCCTCCTTTTCCCCTTTAGCATGCGAGGGTATTTATAGGGAAGCTTACTGTGCTTGAGTGCCCCCTTGCAGGGGCAGGTAGCGTCTGACACTAGCGTTGGCATGGCGTGCGAGACGGAGCCTGGGTAGAGTGTTTAATGTGCCTCGGTCGGCGTTCCGGTCCGTTTGACCAGGGACTGAGGCGTGATGCGTCATCTGGGACAAGTGACGTCAGCCCCAGTCTCGTTGCCATTATCATTCCTGTAAGGGGAGGTCATTTCGATTTGACCTAACTGCCGCGGGATGGTGCGCGTCACCGGGGGTAATACCGCTGGGTCAATGGTGATTTCCTTATCACTTTCCCCCCCCCTCCACTACTGGGGCATGTCGTATGGTTTTGAAAATTTCGTAGATAGGGGGGAGTGCGCCTGGGCCCAGATTCCTTGGTCGTGCTGGTCATCTATGGGGCTGGTCGGATCGTCGAGTCGCAAGTCGAAAGTCGAAAGTCGAACTGGAGCGACTCGGGCTGTGGTTTGGGCCGGCGAGTCGCAAGTCGGTGGTCGAACTGGAGCGACTCGGGCTATGGTTTGGGCCGGCGAGTCACAAGTCGGAGATCGAACTGGAGCGACTCGGGCTATGCGCCAAAGAGCACGACGCAGGCGAGCAAGCCGCGCGGGTGTGTCTTGGGTTATGGGCAATGTGCGACCGATGAGCACATCTCAATCGGGAAGCCGAGCAGAGGTCGTAGTCTCGGACGACGTGCGAGCGAGGAGCACGACGCAAGTGGGCAGGCCGCTTAGGCGTGTCTCGGGTTATGGGCCGAGCTGGCGAGTCGCAAGTCGGAGGTCGAATTGGAGCGACTCGAGCTATGAGCCGAGGAGCATGACATAGGCAGGCAGGCCGCGTGGGCGCGTCTTGGGTCATGGGCAATGTGCGACCGATGAGCACATCTCAATCGGGAAGCCGAGCAGAGGTCGTGGCCTCGGACGACGTGCGGGCGAGGAGCACGACGCAAGCGGGTAGGCCGCGTAGGCGTGTCTCGGGTTATGGGCCAAGTTGGCGAGTCGCAAGTCGGAGGTCGAACTGGAGCGACTCGAGCTATGAGCCAAGCCGGCGAGTCGCAAGTCGGAGGTCGAACTGGAGCGACTCGGGCTATGAGCCGAGGAGCACGACATAGGCAGGCATGCCGCGTGGGCGTGTCTCGGTCGACACACAGCCGAGGAGCACAACTCCGTCGGGCAAGCCGATCAGAGGTGGTATTGGGCAACACGCTGTCGGTGAGTATGACGCTGAGGGCATCTTTACCGAGGTAAACCCGGCGGTGTGGCCAAGGACACCGCTTCGTGTAGGCGGACCGCTGGCCGAGGTGAACTCCCGGCAACAGATGGTTTAGAAGCTTCTCTGCAGCGGCGGTCGCGCCGAGGACGGACCCAGCGGGCGTCGCCGCGAGGCGTGGTCTCGGGGAGCATGGAGCTAGGGAGCACCTGAGGCGTGAAAGGGCTGGCCGCGGGGACGAGGGGTCGAGCGTCTTGGGCCGAGCCGCGTGGGCGTCAGTCGCGCCCTGGGGGGCGACGGGCGGGCTGGCGCCGCCAGGGGACCGAGGGGGTCAAGGCGCCGATCTTGGCGCGTGGCTGGTCGTGTGCGTGGGGACCGACGCAGGCGGGCGACCCGCCGCGTGGTGCTAGTCATAGGTGCCCAAAAAAGCCAATCAATGTGAGTGATGGCAACGTGTGACTTGGATACGTAATCTTTTGCTTATTATATTTTGGCGTATATCACTTTATAACTATTGCATAAATGCATATATATATATATATATATATATATATATATATATATATATATATATATATATATATATATATATATATATATATATATATATTGATGTCCTTGATTTATGCAATGGGAATCGGATCGCGATGAGATCACGATAATGAGATCGATTCCCCTTTAAACACATATCCTAAATAATCCCGGTCATAGGTTACCGAGAGGACATCGTGATAACCGGATAGACCGGTGTGTGTCTGTATACCCGTCCATATGATGGATGCACTGGTCTCATAGCTGCCGTAGGGACACTAGGGATACAATGCAGGTGCTCATTGGAGAATGAGTTCATCGATTGATCCGCTTACTTTAATCTTTGGATGGTTGATGATGCCTTATTGTCGACAAATGATTCTCAGAGTCCTAGTGGTGTATCCGGTCCTTAGACTTGAGACACCAAGGATGTCCCAGATGAGTGCTCCACTCTTTGATACCGAACTTATAGGTTTGGCTGTCCCGCATCTAGTACAGTTGGTCATTGAGAGTGGTAGTCGACCTTACGAGGGCTATTGAGTGTCGACAGAGGATCATCCACTCACAAGGCCATGAGAGGAATATCCCATGTGTTTTTGCTCGCACAAATCCCCGGCCGGGTCATTCGGGTTGAGAGAAAGAAAGAGTTCTCCCAGGAGAATCCGATTAGAGCGAGACTTCGAAAAGAAACCGTATGGGTCCGACAACACCATGCTCGATATACTGCCTCTAGGATATTAGATGGATGAGGGACTATAGGTACATGGTAATCGAGGACGACAGGTCCAATGGATTGGATTCCCCCCAGATCGTTCGGGGACTACTACAGTAGTGGCCTAGTACGTTCAGAAGTCGATGAGTCGAGTGAATTATTACAGAGATAATAATTCACCGAAAGTTAGAAGTAGTTCGACAAAATGACTCACGGCCATTTCGATTTGGGCCTAGAGGGTCACACACATATGGTAGGCATTGCGATGAGTAGAGGTTCGGATATGAGATATCCGGCGGAGCCCTTGTCTTATTGGATGCAGATCCAATACCCACTAGGGAAGGACCCATTAGGGTTTGACACGGATCTCTATAAATAGGAGGGATTCACGACCTCATGGGCTAGAGTCTTTGCTTGCCCTTCCTATTCTCCTCTCCCTCTCCACCTTAGAGGCCCGGAGTTTTGAGGAGGGTCGCCGCAACCCCGTTGTGTGGATCACCGCTAGAGAGGAGGACGCTTGACCTCCTTCACCCTCTCCTAAGGATCTGCAAGGAAACAGGGATATACTGACCTCCCTAGGTAACACAATCTCTATACCAGCTTTTGTGTTTTGGATTTTGCACACCAATCTTCGCATCGACGACGAAACATCCTTTGGGAATCGGGATTTTTGTTTTCTTGTTCTTCATTGCGATATGATGTCGCCCCTTGATTTCCCAACAAAGGTATCGAGCCGGGTTGTTCGTCAACGATTGGTTTTGAATCTGCGTGTGTTGTGTTTAGGAAGAATATTGACGCCAAAATCGTTGACGAAAAGCGAGGAAGGCCAATGTTTGCTGCCCTCGATCTGCATGCCTCACCACCACCTGCGAGGCAACGCGATCCGCAAACCCAGCACCACCACGGGCCAAGAGCGAGCAAGCATCCAGAGCCAGATCGCCGGCCGCTGGTTCGGGCTTTGCGCGAGGCTTTATGTCGCCGCTGGCTGGGCAGCCCGCGGGTAGAGGCACCCACGGCCGCTGACCCCCCGGGCGAGGCGCCATGGGCGCTAGCTAAGGCCGAGGCACCGCAGGGCGTACGGCGCCGTGGTCGCCCTTCCCATCGGCAAAAACCCGCAGGGCGGCCGCCACCGATGCAAGACCGACCGCCGGGCCATTCGTGGCGAACCGAGATATGGAGGCGGCGCTTCACCGCAGCGGCGGCGGCCTTCAAATGGGCGTCTTGCTCGCAGCGAGGGCACCGCCTCGCCAGATTGTGCCGCCGCCAGGTGGCGGCGAGACAGCAGAGAGGGAATTAGGGTTTTGGGCAAAAGGACAGTTTTGCCCCCCTGTGAATTTGAGAAATTTCGGTTTCTATCTTTTGTCCAAATTACGAAAATACCCTTAGAATTGAAAAATTCCCTACATGTCCCCGATTTCAGAAAAATATTAATTAATTAAAAGGTTTAGTTGATTATTATTTTTATTATTATCTAGTAGTCCTACATGATGATGATTATTTATACATGTGATGTATGATGTGTGGATCTGGATGATCATGGACCGTGTGATGTGTGTACTTGTGATTATTATTATTGAGGTCTCCATGAACCTCCATTATATTTCTCGCTTTATTATCGGCCTACGTGCCTATGATTAAGTTGTAATCACATGAGGAGGCACAATGAGGCGTGGATGCGATAATGGACCCACGAGATTTTACGATCGTGATGCATGGAGATGCATCAAGATGTCGACGGAACCGAACGAGGACAAGATGGACGATCACGGGGCATGGAGATGCACCGCTGCACACATAGATCTTGATGTGAGTGATTAGGCCCACTGGCTCGGCCTAATCATATTAGGTTGTGGTCCATGATCATCCGATGTGATTGCTTATACACATACTAGATATGTATATATATTTGCATGCGATGTAGATATATATTAAATATGTATATGTGTGACATGTCATATTAGGAGGCCAAATTATAGAAGCATCTCTCGATAATATTAAATTCGGTAAACGTGAGGCAATTAGATTGACCCACGGGCCTTCCATCGTTATGGTAGGAACCGATTCCCCGTGTAGGTTGAGTTGGTCGAGTCCCTCGAGACTCACCTATATCGCGATTCGCCATCTTGCTTACTTACGACATAGAGATGTCACCGGTGACCTGAGGACATGGTATGCTTGGTCGAGTCCCTCGAGGGTATATCATCAAATCGACTCATCTTGTAACGGCGGTGTTGACTTAACCGAAAGCATCATGGTTGGTCGAGTCCCTCGAGGCCATGGTGATTCGGAGGTCGAACAGACGGGAATCACAAGGAGTTGTGATCGGCAAGAGTTGCCTACCTTTTAGGCTTAGTGTGATTGGTCGAACCCTCGAGGTTACACTAAGACGCCGATTGATCTTGATCCCCACTAGAAGTCTGGCTGAGACTTCCGCTTTCACGCGGCCGAGGGTGTCGCGGTCTCGTTAGTAAAATAGTGGGGAGCATATTAAGATAGAAGTCCATATCTTGATAGTTTATTTCTTACAAAATCTACATGTTATTCATTTACTGTTACATCTTTATTTTCAAAAATGTCGCTTTTAAATCCCTTTACGTGACATACTTGATGTCAACCGCCTTTCTGGTCCAAATTATACGGATTGGCTCCGTAACTTGAGAATTGTTCTCACAAATGGAGAAAATCGTATTAACGCCCTTGATATAGTGATGCCTATGCCCAAGAAGGGCAAGCGAGGATGAGATCGCTTAAGCCACGTGAAGTACATTAATGACTCCACTCTTGCTTAGTGCTATATGTTGGGCTATATGACTCCAGAGTTACTGAGACAACATGAAAAGATGGATGCCGATCCATTCTCCTACATGTCCTGAAAATTGTTTGAGGAACAGGAAGGACTCAACGATATGAGATATCCAAGAGCCTTTTTTCCACGCTTAGGATGACTGAGGGGACACCGGTTCAGAACCATGTCCTAAAGATGATTGAGTGGATAGAGAACTCACGTGTCTAGGAATGGTCCTAGAGGATAACTTGTGTGTGGACATTGTGCTTTCGGCCCCTACCAGATTCCTTTTCACAGTTCATAATGAATTTTAATATGAACAAGCTTAAGGTGACTCTCCCAGAGCTCCTCAATATGTTGAGAGAGGCAGAGAGTACTATTAAGAAAGAGAAGCCGTTCTCTACAATCGGTGAGACCGAAAAGAAAAGGAAAGCGAAAAGGTCCCTTAAGAAGGGAAAGGGCAAGGGCAAACAAGGTAAAGCAAAGGTTGTTAAGAAAGACCCAAAGAAAGGACAAAGGCTAGTGCTTCCACTGTGGTAAAGATGGGCATTGGAAGAGAAACTGCAAAGAGTACCTTGCAGAAAGGGCTAAACAAAAGCTTGATGAAGCTTCAGGTACATTCATGATCGGTCCTCCATTTGTCGACTCTTATGATAACACATGGGTATTGGATACCCCATTAGTGCTTATCATATATGCAATTGTTGGTTTCTGGCAAGGCCTAGAGACTACAGAGAGAGGCGAGATGGACCTCAAGATGGGTAATGGAGCAAAAGTTGTTTGATAGTCGCTGTTGGCGAGGTCGCCCTACATCCGCCTAGTGGAGCTTTTATTGCATTAGATGCATGTTATTTTGTTCCTTCTATTATCAAAAACATTATCTCTATTTCATGTTTAACAGTTAGTGGATATAAATTTGTTTTTGAGAACAATGGTTGTTCGATATTATTAGATGATAAGATCATCACGAAAGGAACATTGCATAATGGTTTATTTATGTTAGACATCACTCCACATATCATTAATGTAAATATGTCCAAAAGGAAACGAGATGAGTTGAACAGTGCATACCTGTGGCATTGTAGGCTAGGTCACATCCATGAAAGAAGGATTCAAAAGTTGCTAAATGATGGATATCTAGATTCATTCGACTATGTGTCATATACAACTTGTGAGCCTTGCATTCGTGGAAAACTGACCAAATCTCCATTTAGTAGAACTGGAGAGAGAGCCAATGAGTTGTTGGAACTCATACATAGTGATGTATGTAGACCCATGTCAACTCATGCCATTGGAGGTTACTCCTACTTCATTACATTTACAGATGATTTCTCAAGGTATGAATATGTGTACTTAATGAAGTACAAGTCTGAGGCCTTTGAGAAATTCAGAGAGTATAAGAATGAGGTGGAGAACTAAACTAGAAAGAGTATCAAAACTCTTCGATCAGATCGAGGAGGTGAATACTTAAGTACAAAGTTTACTCAGTTCCTCAAGGACCATGGGATATTATCCCAATGGACACCTTCATATACACCTCAGCTCAATGGTGTCTCTGAAAGGAGAAATCGTACATTATTAGATATGGTACGGTCCATGATGAGTTTCGCTGACCTACCCATCTCATTCTGGGGATATGCCCTAGAAACCCCGCAGCCTTACCTTTCTTCGAGTTTCCAACTAAGTCGGTAGTGTCTACACCATATGAGATATGGAAAGGGAAGAAGCCCCCATCTTAATGTTGTTAAGATCCGGGGCTACCCTACCCATGTTAGAAGACACAACCCCGATAAGTTAGAATCAAGGACAGAGCGATGCAAATTTGGGGATACCCCCAAGGAAACTTATGGGTATTATTTCTATCATCTCGAGGACCAAAAGGTCTTTGAAGCTAAGAGAGCAAAGTGTTTCTTGAGAAGGAACACATTCTTGACGGAGACAAGGGGAGAATGATAGAATTGAGCTTAGGTTGGAGAACCAAGCTCAAGCACCACTCTACACCCGAAGTCCGTTTCAAAACCTAATACACAAGTATCAACTTTACGCAGGTCCGATAGAGTATCCCATCCTCCCGAGAGATATGTGGGATATATTAGAGCAGAGGATGTAGAGGATATTGATCCTCGCACCTACGAGGAGGCTATTATGAGTATAGACTCCGGAAGTGGAAAGAAGCCATGAATTCGAGATGGATTCTATGTACTCCAATAAGGTTTGGAACCTAGTTGATGCGCCCAAGGTATTGTACCTATCGGTTGCAAGTGGATCTTTAAGAAAAGATCGGAGTAGATGGAAAGGTAGAGACCTATAAAGCAAGGCTAGTGGTTAAGGGGTATCGTCAAAGGCAAGGTGTTGACTACGACGAAACATTCTCACCAGAAGCAATGCTAAAATCCATCGAATTCTATTGGCTATTGCAGACACTATGATTACGAGATCCGGCGATGGATGTGAAAACCGCATTCCTCAACGGGAATCCTCGAGGAGGAGGTGTATATGATGCAACCTGAGGGATTCGTGTCCAAGAACTGCCCGATAAGGTGTGTAGGTTGCTTAGATCCATTTATGGACTAAAGCAAGCTTCCTAAGTTGGAACATAAGATTTGATGAGGCAATCGATCTTATGACTTCAATAAGAACGAAGATGAGCCTTGTGTATACAGAAAGGTAAGTGGGAGCGCTATCACCTTTTTTTGGTGTTATATATGGATGACATCCTCATCATTGGGAATGACATAGAATGCTATCCACAAAGAAAAGGCTTGGTTATCTAGACACTTCTCCATGAAGGACTTAGGGGAAGCATCTTATATCTTGGGGATTAGAATCTATAGAGATAGATCCAAGAGGATGCTTGGCTTGTCCCAGTCCAGTGTACATAGAAACTATTGTCAAAAGGTTTGGCATGGAAAATTCAAAGAGAGGTCTCATACCGATGAGACATAGGATATCGCTTTCTACATAATATGTCCCCAAAGACTCCGTAAGAAAGGGCTTAACATGGATATGATACCTTATGCCTCAAAATAATAGGGTCTATCATGAATGCCATGTTATGTACTAGGCCCGATATAGCGATGCTCGAAAGTGTCACGAAAGGTATCGTGGCGAATCCAGCCTTGAGAGACCGGAAAGCAAGAAAGTGTATCCTTAAGTACTTGAGAAGGACTAAGGATCTTTTACTAGTATATGGAGGTAATAGCCTTAAGGTTGAAGGCTACACCGACTCAAGTTTTCAATCTGATGTCGATGATAGCAAGTCGAATTCAGGGTATGTGTACACCTTGAATGGAGGAGCAAAGCAGTTTGAAGAGTTCCAAGCAAGATACCACCGCCGACCGACCACGAGAGGCGGAGTACATTGCTGCATCGATGCAGCAAAGGAGGGAGTCCGGTTGAAGAAGTTCATCACAGATTTGGGAGTCGGTCTTTGGGTAGCGAAGAGCCGATCTCCCTATATTGGACAACAACGGGGCAATTGCTCAAGCCAAGGAACCTAGGTCTCATAAAAAATCTAAGCATGTTCTTCGAGGAGGTTCCACCTTATCGGAGAGATCGTGACCCGAGGAGATGTAGCAGGGAAAGAGTTCCATCCAAGATAACATTACATCCACTAACAAAGCCGTTGTCTCATTGTCTTTGAGAAGGTCACAGGGTCCGATGGGGATCGAGACACATAGGTGATTGGCTTTAGGTCAAGTGGGAGATTGCTAGTCATAGGTGCCCAAAAAGCCAATCACGTGAGTGATGGCACGTGTGACTTGATATAGAATCTTTTTGCTTATTATATTTTTGGCGATATCACTTTATAACTATTGCATAAATGCATATATATTTGTGATGTCCTTGGATTTATGCAATGGGAATCGGATCGCGATGAGATCACGATAATGAGATCGATTCACCTTTAAACACATATCCCAAATAATCCCGGTCATAGGTTACTTTCGAGGGACATCGTGATAACCGGATAGACTAGTGTGTCAGATACCGTCCATATGATGGATGCAAATGGTCTCATAGCTGCTCGTGTAGGGACACTAGGGATACAAGACAAAAAGCTCATTGGAGAATGAGTTCACCGATTGATCCGCCACGGAATGCCGGATGGTTGATGATGCCTTATTGTCGACAGGCGATTCTCAGAAGTCCTAGTGGTGTATCTGGTCCTTAGACTTGAGACACCAAGGATGTCCTGATGAGTGCTCCACTCTTTGATACCGACTTATAGGTTTGGCGTCCCGATCTAGTACGCTTGGTCATTGGGAGTGGTAGTCGACTTTACGAGGGCTATTGAGTGTCGACAGAGGATCATCCACTCTCGGTGTCATGAGAGGAATATCTCATGTGTTCTTGTCGCACAAATCCTCGGCCGGGGTCATTCGGGTTGAGAGAAAAGATTTCTCTGGAGAACTGATTAGAGCGAGACTCGAGTAGAAACCGTATGGGTCCTGACAACACCATGCTCGATATACGGTCTCCGAGATATTAGATGGATGAGGGACTATAGGTACATGATAACCGAGGACGCACATGTCCAATGGATTGATTCCCCAGATCGTTTGGGGACTACTGCCAGAGTGGCCTAGTACGTCCGTCAGAATCGATGAGTCGAAAGTGAATTATTACGTAGATAATAATTCACCGAAGTTAGAAGGAGTTCTCGACAGTATGACTCACGGCCAGCTCGATATTGGGCCTAGAGGGTCACACACATATGGTAGGCATTGCGATGAGTAGAGGTTCGGATATGAGATATCCCACGAGCCCTTGTTTTATTGGATGCAGATCCAATACCCACTAGGGAAGGACCCATTAGGGTTTGACACGGATCTCTATAAATAGGAGGGATTCACAGCCTCATAGGCTAGAGTCTTTGCTTGCCCTTCCTATTCTCCTCTCCCTCTCCACCTCGAGGCCCGGAGTTTTGAGGAGGGTCGCCGCAACCCCCCCGTGTGGATCACCGCCAGAGAGGAGGACGCTTGACCTCCTTCACCCTCTCCTAAGGATCTGCAAGGAAACAGGGATATACGATCTCCCTAGGTAACACAATCTCTATATCGTAGTTTTGTGTTTTTCATGGATTTTTTATGAACCAATCTTCGCATCGACGACGAACATCCTTTTGCTAATCGGGGATTTTGTTTTCTTGTTCTTCCGCCACAGATATGATGTCGCCCCTTGATTTCCCAACACGTGGGGACCGAGGGTCGAGGCGCCAATGAGCCAGCCACGGGTCCGCCGCCGCTGGGGTCGAGGGGTCGAGGCGCCGGGGGGGAAAGCCGAAGTGGCCGAGGAGTTTGACCAGCCCCGTAAGTCGCCACATCGGTGCAGGTTGGCTATAGTGGAGCAACCAAGGAGAAGGCTAATGTACCGTCATTCCGGGCCATCCTTCAAGCGCCAAAATGAAGCGGCGGGGGCATCATTTTAAGCCATGGCCTTGGGGCCGACGCGGCTCGGTTCGGGGGTCCGAATGTAAGGATATCGGGCGGCGTCACTCGGGGTCTCCCGGCGACCGAGCACGGTGGTTCGGGTCGGGAGGAAGCTCCGCCGCAGCGCTTGGAAGAGTCGACCCCGTTTGGAAGGAGGACAACGCCTAAGGGGCGACTCCAAACACAACGCCTAAGGGGCGACTCCAAACACTTCTTCATCTGAAACCCCCTCCACATCGCTAACTTGGCCGTCGGAGGGGTCGGGCCGAGCGCCTCGGCCCGACCTTTGTGCAGGTGCCAGACGGGGTCGACTCTTCCAGGCGCTGCGACGGAGCTTCCTCCCGACCCGAACCACCGTGCTCGGTCGCCGAGAGACCCCGAGGGACGCCGCCCGATATCCCCACATTCGGACCCCCGAACCGAGCCGCATCGGCCCCAAGGCCACAGCTTAAAATGATGCCCCCGCCGCATCACCCAGCACGATAGCCAACCTAGCTAGCGAAAGGCACGAAGCCATGCCCCAAGCCCCTCCATGAGGAACCCGGGGCATGCCTGTTTAGAGGGGAGAGAATGATAGGGCACATTTTGGTATCGCCCAAGTGGACCCAGGAAAGCAGACATGACGATGCAGACGTGGAACTTCAAATCTGATATAGCGCGTAGCACACATGTGGCGGGTAGTCATTCGTCGCCCCCTCCGTACGAACGACATCATCATGGTATAGTCGTCCTGGAAAGCTCGGGGTGACGCCAATCCGTGCAAATCGGTCGATGCTCACACAAAAGCTTAAGCCGACCGTAGTTAATTGGCCCTATATGGCCAACTCATCCTCGTAGGTATAAAAGCTAACCCTCCTTAATCAAGAAAGGAGGACACTTAACTCCCTCAACTCCACAACACTAACTTGAACTTCGGAGGGGTCGAGTGGGGAAATCCTCCTCCTGACCCTGATCTTTGTGTAGGAATTGGCAATGAAGCTACAGCAACCTGCCGAGGGAGAACCGTGCTCGGGAGATGATGCTTGGACCTAACTCGATCCGACGTCGACATGACCCAAGTATCATATCCGGGACTGGACCAAGCCATACTGATACTACGGCCACGGCGTAAAGGTTCACCAACAGTAACGCATTTAGTTCTTGGATTAGGTGAAGGAAATTGCTGCCGACGACGGATGGAAACTTCAAAGAAGTTTCTCCCCTGCCCTCCATCGAGAGAACTGCAGGCAACTCGTCCCGGTGCCGTGCTGTCACTGCTGCTCATGCACCTACTCATGAGTTTGTCTGCATCTTCAGCATCTGTGCGATGTCTTCAAGTTTATGATGCCATTTGTAGCAAAATCACAGAGGAATCTCTGAGTGGGATTCATGGCTGATCGAAGATTTGCAGCTATCAAACTGGGAGGAAGAGAACGGTTGACAAAGATGAAAACAATCAATTACCGACTCCTATCGACTTAACCTGAATGCTCTGTTCATTTAGGGACGGACAAAATGGGGATATTAGCAAAGGCGAGAATCTCAGATCATGAAGTCCAAGAACACGAGTGTTTCAAAGCTGATGCTGGATGACATTTGATCTGAGTGGAAGTGGCATGAATTAAGCCAAGCAATAGAGAAGAAAGCCTGACATTTGATCTCCTTTCGTTTTCCCTTATTAATAACACGTCTTGGAAGCTGGTCAACGACGAAAGCAGCAGTCCCACGCCATCTTCTTCCGCATTCGATTCGATCTTATCTGGTGATACATCTCCTCGCCGTTTGGTTAACCTGCGTCCTTCTCCGCGATAGCAATGATTCTGAGGAAGGTCTCCTTGAGATGAACCTCCTTCTGACTGCATTTCCTATGTGGACGTAATGATGATAGCGGTCATCTCCGTCAGTGAACTACCGGATGTACACGCTGTCTCAGTATGGACCTCAGAAGTAGAAAGCGCCCGTTTTATTCATGCCAGACGAGAGACGCAAATAAGTAACAAAAAGGTTTGATCATTAAATGAATGCCAAAGGGTCGGCATCGCTAACATTACTACACGTCTTCTTCCATCTTTCGTTCATCAGTTCTCGAGCAGATTCACCGCGCATGTTCTACATGTCATGCGCAGATCGTGCCTTCCTTTCAGCTCTCATCCTCGCCAAAAACTTCAAGGCTCTTCTTCCAGACAAACATCTCCTGATCCTGACGTGAATTGAGCAGGATCAATAATTTTGTGCCTTTTAAAGGTGTATCCGAACCTGAGAAATTATCGAGTTTTATGGCCTTGCTGTAGTTTCTGCTCTGGGAAAGCAAAGTGTTCGTCCTCTGTTCGAAGATAAATCGTGTCTTGATGATGCAGAGAGTTTGGAGTGAGTTGCAAAAAGTAACTATTAGATGAAAGAAACTACAATGATAAACCATTAGAAAGTATAAATTGGTGAAGAAAGTAAGAGGAGATCTACAGTGTGCCAAAGCCTTGAAATGATCTGCTGATAGAGAAGGTAGCTTTCAAATGCATCTACACCCAACCCTCAGGAAAGCTACTTCCTTGACTGCCAATAAAGTTGGTTGTTCCGGTCAAACCTTGGGAGAAACAGAGCACGGTGGTATAAGGAAGCATCGGCTCTCTCTCCTTCTCAGCAAATTTTGACCGACTATCATACTGTTCTTGTTGGCGCTAGAGAAAACTTCGGCGACAGTATCTTTGGCCTTTTTGCTTTTCCTTCAAGTAAATTCTACACTGGTCGTTGATGGGAGAGAGAAAGAAGCTTCACCAGCCCAGGGGGCAGGGGGTGATTTTATCTGGTCGATCTTGATCTTGTAGAAAAAGGCATGAGATTGGTGTAATGGATGTTTCCAACACCACGCAGCGACTCTCACAAGTTCATCATGCATTTATGAACAAAGCATTCATAGCACCTCTCCTTGGTCAACCATCCTTTCCATTTCCATCTATCTTTTTCTCCTCCCAATCTCCATCACAAAACAAAGCAAATGAGAGAGAGAGAGAGAGAGAGAGAGAGAGAGAGAGAGAGAGAGAGAGAGACTTGCAGCTCTCGTCAAAGAAGTACCAATTCAGCAAGTAAGAGAAACTTTTACCATCAATTGTCTGGCCTTGAAACCCATAAAGATCCTCCATTGCCACTTCTACTTTGAGAGGAGCTTCTGAGACTCTCTGCTCCTTGTTGGCCATGGCCACCAATGACAACCATCCAACATGGGTTGCTTATGAGCCAATCAAGGACTGCTCTTTGGGCTTCTGTAGCTTCTACTGCCCCCAGTGGTGCTCTGCTATCTTCCCACCCCCTCCTCCCGTCCAATTCGCCGACGAGGGCTCCGGTCGGACCTTCTCGCCCCTCGTGATCGCCGTCATCGGAATCCTCACGAGCGCCTTCCTCATCGTCAGCTACTACGCCATCGTCTCCAAGTACTGCGGCACCTTCAGCTCGCGACGGTGGTGGTGGCCCAGGCCTGGGCACGGCACAGGCACCGACGACGATGAGCTCGACAGCAACCTGGGCCAAGATGGAACATGGCATTTCTCCCCAACGAATGGGCTCGACGAGGCCCTGATCAGTAAGATCACGGTCTGCAAATACAAGAGAGACGACGGCCTGATCGAGGTTACCGACTGCGCGGTGTGCCTGGGCGAGTTCCGGAAAGACGACACCCTCCGGTTGCTCCCCAAGTGCAGCCATGCCTTCCACGTTCCGTGCATCGATACTTGGTTGAGGTCACACTCCAACTGTCCTCTCTGTCGAGCCAATATCGTGCCTGTGACTTCGGCGGCGCCGCTGCAGTTGCCAGCTCCTCCTCCACAACAGACGGAGAACAATATTCCGATCAGGGAGGGCGAGCTCGAGGATGAGGTGGTTTTAGTCATCCTCGACGGAGACGAAGAGACAGAATTGCCTAACAATCCCTCGCGAATTCACTGCAGCTCCGGAGAGATGGAGGAGGGCAGTACGGTGGTCGGGACTCGAGACGGTGATCTGCAGCCGATAAGGCGATCGCTGTCGATGGACTGTTCGTATCGCGAGGGGGTTTCGATCGTCGAATTGTTGCAGATGACCTATGCGAGTTCGTCAAGACGGTGGGGAGGAGAGAACAGAAAGAACAGTAGCAGCACGAGCGGGCCGCACGGTGTGATGAGCCCCGCCCTGATGAAACGATCCTTCTCTAGTGGCAGAGTGTGGTTGACAAGGCAGGCGAAGGGAAGCAATTCAATGCTCCCAGTATGAGATTCCATGAAGGACTCGATGCACACTTCCCTTCCATAAAGTGTATAGAGCAGAAACAAAAAAGAACATCACAGTGACTTCCTGCTTTCTCCAGCAACATGTTTTGGCTTACATGAGTTCAAATCCTATCTTCCGTCTTGTGGGCTTGTGATTGTTTTGTCAGAAGCTTCGAGTTTGAAGACATGCATGGGGACAGAATCAGATGAGTAGTAATCTCTTCTACTCTATCCAATACGTCCCATTAACACAAGTCTAAATTTACAATAGTATATTCATCATTCACTCGGAATGATGCGCACGATAAGATTGTTGAACTACTTTTCGATTGTGTGGAAAGAAAGCACAGTGGTCGGAACCTGCAAATGATTGCCCGTAGCACACGAAACCGGAGAAGAGGATGTATTAAACCATGGCCGAGCGTCTCCAAATTACATGAGAATACAAGTGTTATATTGATTGTGGAGAGATGTTTCCTATCGTTAAGGACTTGAAAACCTTGGTGTACTTCAGTTAATGATCTTTCTAATGAACGTTCGGCTTGTTTTAGGACAGTGGAAGTCTCCATCTTCCCTACTGTGTCTCTGTAAGTCGGTTGATATGTCAAAGCTGACTGACATGGGACTGATGAATCAATCATTTTCTTAGCCGCCGGCATAAAATTAAGGTATTATTGATATGTCGATTCTTGTATTTTAATCAGTCTCGCCGTATAATATACAAACAGTATCACTATCTGTAAACTCGAGATGCGAGGATCCTTCACGCCCATCAATGGCGATATGTGGCTACATCTACTCCTATAATGATGTCGTCCAAGAAATTTTGGGACATCTTTCTGCAAGTTTGCTTTGGATGCTGCTCGGTGAACATATGCTCCCTGGATGGACTCAGTCACTCTCCGGTCTTCAATTCGTCTCCGGACACTATCAGAACTCGGGTCCATTCTTTCCTTTGCAAATGAACTATCAAAGTCTAACCCCTCGAAATTATTAGATAAGTGTATGTCTAAGTTCCTCACACATATAATATACATAGAATACAATAAGATATATATATATATATATATATATATATATATATATATATATATATATATATATATTATCATCACTTAAATAATATATTTTGTGACATTTATATTTTAGAAACATGATATATGACATGTTCTTATTATCGATTTTTTGAATTAAAATACACATGAAATTTGAAGTATATACAAATATTAATCTTTATTTTAAATATATTTTATAACGAAAAGGTATGATCCTCTAATACAATAGGTGTAAGTGTCCTAACGAACTTAAGTATGAGATTAAATTATGACAATAAATATGTGCACAATGATTAAAAAGACTTTTGTATGACAGTAGGTCTTAAGTCATTACCAAGATTTGAATGAACTCAATCATATTTAAAGTAAATGAGCTTGAGGTTTAAACATCATGTAAGTGCAGGATATCAAATTGATTTACTTATGCATGGAAGGAATTATGAATAATTAAGTAGAGATTAAAATCAAATAGGAGTGCTACACTAAAATTTTAAGATGCATAGATAAGATTGGAGGATGAATTTAGAACAAAAACTCATCCTTTTATCAATCCAAATTAGGGTCAAGTTAAATTATAGCAATCATAAAATTATGTTAATAAAGAAAAAAAAAACACTTGAGATGAGGCCTAATATGATTAAACATAAGACCTCATTGCAACCTTCTAAGCACATCCTTATCTAGGTTTGGCTTTATCCTTCTTGTCAACCTAACAAGTCATAATCATTTTCTCTCCTTTTTCATTCATTCTCTCATTTCTTCACCTTGTTTACATGGATGCCAAGAACCATAGTTCCAAGGAAGAATAAGGTGAGAAATTATAATCATTCCCTAGATATAACATAGGGTTTTAGTTTAACAGATTGTAAATAAATTTTAGCTATTTTTGTGTAACCTAGATTTATGATTTAATCCTCCATCTTTAGCTATATTTTGTATGAATGCATTATCATTATAAAATCTTTGATATTATCTTAATCTGAAATTTATAATTAGAGTTATAAGTGTTCCAAGATGAAGTGCTCAGAATCTCAAAAGGATTTTATTCAAATTGATTTGGCACCCTCGGAAATATGATGAGTCTTAAGAGGCTGTATTGATTTCTTTGAATTATAGTCAATGTTTATTCCATCAATCCTTTTTTTTTTTCTATGTGCATGTCACAATTTAATTTTAAATAGGTAAGCACTCATTATTATATTTGATCTAAAATTACTTTTAGTTAATAAACTAATTTTAATGATACACACTTGTTGTCTACAACAAGTCTCAAAAATACCAACTCATCTATCTATCACATGCACTACACGTGCTAAGATGAACATGTAGGAATTTAAATATTATATTAAATTAAAATTGTAGTATTAGATTAAAAGCACCAATACCGTAATTATTGCCAAGTAAAAATAGTAAAGTAATAATACCAATATAAAAATAATCAAATATAATATCTACCTAAAAAATTGAAGACGGTGTGTTAGGTATTCACCTTTAAGCAAATAATAATATTGTTGATATCAATTATACTTGCTATCTAACAACGATGTTTGGTGTGATTATTTGAATTTTAATCAATGACTATCGACATCGATGTCATCGGCCTTTTTTTTTTTTAATTTTAATCAATACTTTTTTTTAATACTATTTAATTTTAAAAATAAACACTCCCATTATTATGTTTGATCTAAAATTACTTTTAGTTGATAAACTAATTATAACAACACTCACTTATTATTTGCAACCAGTCTCGAAAACACATACCCATCTATCTATAATGACCATTACAATTTGGTAGATAAATAAATAGAAATTTAAATAAAATTTAAATATAATATTAAATAAAAATAATAATGTTAGATTAGAAGTATCAACACAACGATTGTGAAGTAAAAGAAATAAAGTAAGAAGACTGATATAAAAATAATCAAATATAATATCTATCTAAGAAATTGAGGATGGGATGTTAGGTATTTCCTTTTGTGCCAATAATTATTTTGTTGATATCGGTTGTGCTTGTTTGGAACGAGGATACACTCGTTACGATTCTTTGAATTTTCATCTATGCTTATTAACATTAATGTTATTAGACCTTTTTTTTTATTTCTAGGTGTGTGTCATAATTTGATTTTAAACAAAAAAACTCTCGTTATTATGTTTAATCTAAAATTACTTTTAGTTGTTAAATTAATTTTAATGATGCTCACTTGTTGTCTACATCCGGTCTTAAAAATATCTACTTGATAGGGAATATAAAATTGGTTAGCTACCATTTGTCATGTTAATACGCCAACAACCTTTTATCCATATGGATAGGAGTCCAATATTAGGATCGAGAGCACTAAGAGGGGTGAATTAGTGCAGCGGAAAACTTTCAGCGATTTAAAAACAACAAAAGCCGCGTAGATCCCGATAAAAAAAAATGATTTCGATGTAAAAGCCGATTCATTCAGTTTGTAGTTTACGCAGTTTGCGTCTAAATGCAGTTTGTGTCTAAATGCAGATTATCTAAAGCGCGTTTGCATTTAAGCGCAGTTTTACGCCTAAGCGCGGACACGCCTAAGCGCAGTTTGCGTCCTAAACACAGTTTTATGCGTCTAAACACAGTTTTGCGTTTAAGCGCGGTTTGCTTTTGAGCGCAATTTGCGTCTAAACGCAGTTTTACGCCTAAGTGCAGTTTTGCGTCTAAGTGCGCTTTTTATCGCTAAACGCGTTTTTTGCGCCTAAACGAAGTTTTACGCCTAAACGCAGTTTTTCGTCTAAACGCAGTTTTGCGTCTAAACGCAGTTTTTACGCCTAAACGTAATTTTACGCCTAAACGCAGTTTTGAACTTTGAAAAGCGTTTTATGAATACGCAGAAAGCAATTTGCAGTTATAAATGGAATCAAAACGTGGCGTAAACCGCAGTGTAAAGATCGCATCGAAAACACCGATTTACGCCTCAATGCAGATTCGAAAGATCGAACTTAGAGACTTCGTTCAAACGCGCAGAGAGGGCAGTAGCAATGTAGGAGGTTTGCAGTAATGATAAAGTGCTCAAAGTAAAAGCAAACCAGAGATTTAGAGTGGTTCGGTTAGTCTTGACCTACTCCACTTTTGGCTTCCTCCTCCGACGAGGTCACCGACGTCAACTAGCTGCATTCCTTCAATGGGCTTAAGGCTAACTGCCCTTTACAGTTTCTCTCCTTTTGGCGGGCTCGAGAGACAACCCTTACAGATCCTTTCTCTCCTCTCTTTACAACTCAAGACTTGAAGAACGAAAGAGGAGAACTTTGGACTTTACACAAATTTGAGCTCTTAGAATCACCGAAAAAGATCAAGAATTCGGTGTGGATCTGTGTCTTTTTCAGTGCTGAATGGGTGGGGTATTTATAGGCCCCAACCCGTTTCAAATTTGAGCTCAAACGATCAAATCCCGAATTCGGGATCGGTGATTACCTCTTGATCGGAGAGGTTGCACCGCCGGCGAGCTCGGAGATCGAGCCCGTGCGGTTGCACCTCTCGTCGGCGGTTGCACCGCTTGAGTCCGCTCAAGATCGAGCCCCAGCGGTGCCACCTCTCGACCGAGGCGGTTGCACCTCTCTGCTGAGCTTCGAAGACCGAGCTCGCGTGCTCCTACCTCTCTCGTCGGGGAGGTTGCACCGCCTCGATCTAGCTCAAGACCGAGCTCGGGCGGTTGCAGCTCTCGGTCAAGCGGTTGCACCGCCTAGTCTCGGCTGGGAGACACACCACAGGCGGTTGCACCTCTGGCCTAGGCGGTTGTACCGCTTTGGTGTAATCGGGTCCGAATGGTTAGCTCCATTCAGCCCAATTTCAATCTTTTTCGGGGCCCAATTGCCCCAAGATTAAGCTAATGGGATCACCTCCCATTTTCAAAGCTTAATCAACGCGTGCTAACTACGATTAAATCTAAGACAACTTCTGCAGCTTTGTTCGATGTCGTCAATCGCTTCTTCCGGCGAAGTTTCGCTAACTTCCGTCAATCATCCGATGAACCCTCGGTGATTCTTCTGGACATCCGGCAAACTCTTGGACTTTCATACGATCCACTTGGCGAAGTTCCGACGAGCTTAAGCTATAAAAGCTTCGGACTTCTCGGATCTGTTCTCGCCAGAACCTCCGACGACCGTCCAACTTCCGTCGAACTCTCGAACTCCCAACGTGATCATGATCTTGACTCGACGCAACTCCTGGCCGCTTGTCTAACTTTCATCGTAGTTAATCCTGCACAACAAAACAAAAACTTCGATCGAGACAATTAATCCAAAGCAATTAACCAAGTTGTCCAAAGATGTCATTGGTCCCTCGACGCCGTCCGATTCTTCGGCGCGATCGTCCTTTCCTGCAGACCTATTGCCCAATCGGCCGCTTGACTCTGCAACTCCGATATCCTTGGCACAATACCCGCTCTTCTTGGCCCGATGCCGAGTCCACGGCCGAAGCCTTCTGTCGATACGTCGACCGATCCACGGGCCCGACGTCCAATCTTCTGACATGTTCCTTCGGCACAACATGATGTTCCTGCTTTAATTGTCTCATCCTGATCGAAGCACCCTGCGTCACTCAAAACGCAGATTAAATCATAAACATATATCAAGTAGTTTCATCATCAAAATACGAGATTCAACATCCAAAAGGTAGCTTAGGTTGATTACGAACTACTTTTCCAATGAAATATTTGTAGAAATATTTTTAAAAGTCCAGAGGCCACCACGGGTCAGTTACAAACTGCCTCCCGTATGGAATATTCATAGGAGTATTCTCGAAAATCCTAGGGGCAACTCGGGTCAATTGCGAACTACCTTCCTCGTAAAATCTTTATGAGATATTTCTTCTTCTCAAGATCAGTATAAAAACATACCTTTAACTCTAAGTTAAGAAAGTAGAGATCTCGGTACTAACTTAAGCATCAGAGGGATCGACTTATGAAACTATTTGAACCTCGGTCTTTGTGTAGGTAGTGAGTTTGAAGAGGTCGTGCTCTATTCTAAATGACTTCTCGCATACGGATCAGGGCCGTATTCTGTTGATGAAGATGTCAACGATATTTTTTCCTAATATTTTGATGTTAGAAGGAGGGTCCAATATCATAAGAGCATCCATAAGTTAACCCTATCCATGAACATTCAAGTGAGACTCCGCCTCTGACCCATGATACTTTCACTCAAATAGGACAACATATGCCCTTTCCTCACATAGATATTTTCACCTTATCGCGAGTAGCAATGTAGTACTGGTGTTCATTCAATAATCCTAGACCTTTATCCATAAGAGTGTTATCGAACCATCTACCTGTTCTTGTTGATATATTATTAAACCTTATATAGCAAGTGCAAGCATTAGCCAGCATAATATAGGTTATTACCCTGCTCCTTCCTCGGTTAGACTAACGGGGTATGTTGAATTTCCCAGTATAATAATCTTTTTCTTTGACATATTGCCTAATATATTGGTATGTCGACTTTCTCATAGCATTTGATATTTTGGCATGATACTGGATTCTTCGAGTATGATGTCCAAACTTATAGCACAAGCTAATCTTTGGCATGTCGACTAATCATTTGACTCGACGTCTAATTTATGACATGATACTTTTCTCGGCATAACATTCGATTATAATGTTTTGATAATTTACCCTTTGATGGTTCGAGTCAGTGATCGAGATATTTCTTGTGTCACTTATGTCAAAAGTATATTAGTCCATAAACTCATCAATTGATTTCATCATCAAAATATGAGATTCAACATCCCCAAGCTCTTAAGTTTGCTCTTCTACTGAGGCAGCCTTCCTTTCAAGTTCCCAATTAAGTGTCTTTGCTGAATCCAACTCTCTAGTGAGCTCTAACAACTCCTCCTTCATAACTTGGTTACTGCCCCAAATATCTTTTAGTTTCTTGGCTAGGGTAGCAAGCCCTTACTCGACTACCTCTAACTTTTGTGCAAACTCATTACTCCAAGTCTTCACCTTGGCAATAACAACGATAGAAGGATCAACTCCCGCTTCCTTCAACCTCTCGACCTCTACCTGAAGGTTGATATTTTCCCAAGCCTGCTAGTCGATAACAACATCGATATCTTGAACCCAGTCCAACAAGGATGTCACATAATGATGGTGCTCAAGTACAAAGACAAGTGATAAAAAAGAATAAACACTCATGGCCTGCTTATCAGTGCTTTATCGTGATAGTCCTGATTGAGCAACACCTTAGAGGGGGAGGGGTAAATCTACTTTATCAGCTCTAGACATATGAATACCTAACAATACTACCCCAAGGCTTCACTATCATCTTACACCTTTTACCCCTCCTACAAGCCTTCTCATATCTATTGCAATGGGGTGCTCAAGATCAGGTCAAGTCAGTTATTGTCAAAATCGTGAAGGGCTAAGGCCTCCCCTGTGTGCTATTTTGGCTAGAGTGACACCACGTGTGATCTGAGGTGGTTGCGTGGTATCAGAATATCCTCTATCACTATCCATATATCTATCACATATATATTAGATATAAATTTAAATATAATATTAAATGATAACAATAATATTATATTAGAAGTATCCATGTGATATGGATTGCCTAAGAAAAAAATACTAAACTAAAACAATCAAATATAATATGTATCTAAAAAATTGAAGACACTTGCTATCTGATTAAATATTTGCTATGATACTTTGAATTATAGTTAATATCTTTCGACATTTATGCTAGCAGTTTTTTATTTTATTTTATTTCTAGGTGTGTTTCAGAATTTAATTTTAAATAGGAAAGTTCTCATTAATCTAAAATTACTTTTATTAATAAACTAATTTTGATGATACTCACTTGTTGTCTACGACTGGTCTCAAAAATATAAACTAATCTCGTACATTACACATGCAGATGAATAGGTCAAAATTTAAATATAATATTAAATAGAAATAATAGAGTTAAATTAGAAGTATCAATGTGACATAGATTGTCAAATAAAAGTACTAAAGTAAGAGTATCAATATGAAAACAATAAAATATAACATCTGCCTAAAACATCTACCTTTGAGGCAATAGTTATCTTGGTGGTATTGGTTGTGCTTGCCGTCTGATGATGATACGTTCTGTATGATTCTTTGAATTATAAATTAATGTCTATCGATACTGATGCAAGTAGCTTTTTTTTTTTTTTTTTTTTTTTTTTTTTTTATTTTTAGGTTTATTATTATGTTTGATCTAAATTTACTTTAAGTTGATAGACTAATTTTAATGATACCCACTTATTGTAAACAACCAAAAATACATACCCATTTATCTATCACGTGCATTACACATGCTTAGATGAATAGGTAGGAATTTAAATATAATATTAAATAAAAACAATAGTGTTAGATTAGAAGTACCTGTGCAATAAGAGATTGACAAGTAAAAGTAGTAAAGTAAAAAGACTAATTTAAAAAATAATCAAATATAACATCTACCTAAGAAATGGAAGATGATGTGTTGTTAGGTATTGCCCTTTAAGAAATATAATCTGTTGTGCTTTCTATCGAATGATGATGATTTGCTCACTGTGATTCTTTAAATTATAATCAAAGTAAGATGATTTGCTCAGATTTTATTTATAATATCTATCGATGCGATCGTAAAATTATTTAGTCCAATTAATAAATTATTTAGTCCAATATTAATTGAAGAATATGAGAACTAAGAACACATGAGTTCGTCATATCTGTTTTATCCTTAAAATTTTTTTTTTGAAGTTATGTTTCAAAAAGATAAAAGTACTTTGGAGTTGCTCCAAAAACATTAATTGTTTTATTGGTACCGTGGCTGCTATCGAAATGATGATACACTCACTGTGATTATTTAAATTATAGTTAATGTCTATCATTATTGATGCCATCAGACAATTTTAATTTTCTAGGTGCATGCCATCATTTAATTTTAAGCTCTCATTATTATGTTTGATCTGAAATTACTTTTAGTTGATAAACTAGTTATAATTATACTCACTTGTTGTCTACAATTACTCTCAAAATTACCTACCCATCTATCTGAATAGGTAGGAATTTAAATATAATATTAAATAGAAACTATAATGTTATATTCGACATATCATGCCATAAGGATTGCAAGTAAAAGTGCTAAAAAAAATAATATGAAAATAATCAAATATAACATCTACCTAAAAAATTGAAAGATGGTGTGTTCGGTATTTTCATTTAAGTTAATAATTATTTTGTTGTGATCGGTTGTGTTTACTATGTGCTCTTTTCCTACTCTTTCTCGTCCTCTTTTTATCCTCTTCCGCGCTTCTCTCTCTCGAATCATGATTCGCTCTCGACGGCCTCGACATCTCTTCGCATCCTGTGCGTTTAGTTTCGATATTATTGTTAACGCCCTCTGAAGCGTGGCCTTTTTCTCAACCCAACATTAACCCCTCTTCTTAGCCCGACGGCGACGGTGCCCCCCTTCCTCTCTCGATCCGATTCCCGCGTAGATCCCCTCTCCCCGCCGCCGATCGCTCTCTCGCGCTAGATTCCCCGTGTTTCGATCCACAACATGGTGTCTGCCAATCGGGAAATGGCGGTCTATTGCTTCGACACTCTCGTCGCCCACTATAACAGCGAGCAGGCGCCGCCCCCGGGTTTCGAGGAAGGCCAGCAGTAAGGACCCTGGACCCCGTCTTGCCCCTTCTTTTTCTTGTCGATTGGGTTTCGACCAATGCTCCTCTCGTCGACGGATTTTGTTGGATGATCGGAGGGATTTCATGTGTTTTCTTTTGCCGATTCATTATTTTGGGTATTTTCGGTCGTTTGGTTCCGTGAGAAGTTGTTCCTAGATTCTTGGAGTTGATGAAGCTAATTGATGCAGCAACGGGGTGATATATCGAGTTTACTTGTTTGGGTTTCGCTGGATCGATTGATTATTAGGACACAGGTCTTCTTTCTTGTGTCGTATCAATTGATCTTTGCTGTGGAGAATACTTGCTTTGTATGTTAGATTATTCAGTGCGTTTAGGTAGCTTCTTGTACTATCTGTGGTTGATAAGAAAACCGTTAATCCTTGCCCCTTCACCCTCCTCCTCTTGTGAATTGCTGACCCTTGTTGCAGTTGGGAGTCATGACTACCATTGGCTTTCACTACGAGCTCCTAGAATAGTCCTCTGCATTCGCTCCTATGTAATTAAGAGCTATTTAGACTCTCTGTGTTGTTTCTAATTTTCCTATGTCTTTCTCTACCTCTTCTTGCAACCGATTTTAAATATATCACCTCATCTAATCAGTGAATCTATTAATTTTCTCTGGACATGTGCATACCATGTTAAATTATTTTTTGATTACATATATAAATATCTTTTATTTTATCATTTTGTCACATCCATATCAGCATTCATTTATTATTTTTATGCTTCATAATCTATTTGAGCAAGTTGTAGTATTATTTTTTCTGTTAACTTCTGTTCATCTTTGACTGTATCTTTTCATTATTCACTTGATCTTTTTCCTTCTTAGAAGGTTATATGACGTATCAGGAATAGCATAAGCTATTAGTACAAGTTGTATTACCATTATCATTATAATATGTACCAAGCATGTGCAGGAACCATTCTTGGATGATAATCACCTAGTCCGATGCTATGTCTGGCTGTTTATGTACCACTGTTTTTGTACCCTGGCATGGTATATGTTCAATACTTGCTGTGTGTTATATCAGAACTTGGCTTGCATGGCTGTCTTATTGCCATGAGGTTCAAAATTATAATCCTATGTAAAAATATGATACACAATTAATCCGTGGGAACAAAAGACTTCTGCCGATGCAGTGTTTAGGGAGGATCAATTTATATATCCTCATCTTTGCCAGTGGAGAGGCCATGTCTGTGATTCGAGTCTTGTCACACAAGTCACTGGGGAGTAACCTTACCCAACACTAAGTCTCACCCTATCCATAAAAGCAAAATAAATATAAAGTTAAATGATATTTTCATATTTCTGATGCTATTTTTTGGCTGGAATTTCTTTCCTTTTGTTTTTCCAATGCATATCTGGATGTTTCTAAGCTGTTACTTTATAATATGCTTTTTCATATTATATTTTGTTCATTATTTAATTCTTGTAATTTGTATTTCTGCTTTTACATTTTCACCCTCATCCTAAAGTCTGTTCATTATTTAATTTACAAGAATAAGGATGACAGACAAAACTATTCTAATTATAGAAGAATTAAAATATAAGTGTACAATGAAATTTTGGGACAGAGTTATCAAAGTTAGGATAAAACTTGAAACAGAAATGTCTAAGAGTTATTAAAATATTTGGACTACGATTGCATATTTTCTAAACTCTTTTGAAGCATCCATAAACAGCTATTTAGTTCATTTCATGAACTTGAACATCATGATGCAGAACTCCATCTTGCTTAGACTGCATTCTTCAGGGTATTCATAATATGTATATAGGTATCAGCTAGTGGATGCTAGACATATATGACTGCATAATCTAGTTTTTTTTTTCCTTCCATTTCAGCCCATTGTTTGTTACATGGAAGAAAGCAATCAATGGAGCAGAGCCTCGTCTCCGTGGATGTATTGGAACTCTAGAAGCCCGCTGCATAATCAATGGTTTCAGGGATTATGCATTAACAAGGTATTTTTCTACTGTTGGTTCCATCAAGAGTTAGTGTTATCATATGATCTCTCTTGGAAGAACAGTAATCATTATGATTCTAATTAAAATTCGAAGCTGACTAGAATATGCGATCAAATCAGTTGAGAAAGGATTGCAATTGATCAGTGGCTTGGAACGTAGATAAGGACAAAATAAGTTGATTACATTGTCTAAATTTGTATGCCTTCTGTTCTCTGATATGCAATACTTTTAATTTAGCAAATTTGCCTCCTCCTTGTTTGCAAGCTGTATATGCAGGGAACTGTTGATGCGTTTCCATTTTTGTATGAATCATGGTGGTTAATGTGTAACTAATTGATGTGGATAAAACTTTCTCTTTAGCATTATTATAGTTTTAATCTCCACCGGCACTTTCATATATTTACAGCACTAACATGGTTGATTGAATAAAATAACCTGGTCTCACATTAGTTAAAAGCTGAAACAAATAGAAGCCTCTTATGATTGTGTGCTAAGTAATTAAAAATGAAAATAAGTTGTAGCGCTGGGTATCATAAGCCAGTTTAAAAGGAACATAACAGATGTTGAAGCTCCCATTGTGCATTCAAATTCATTCAACAGAGTAACACAATATATATCTGAAAAATTAAATATTTGCTTATTGTCTTGAACCTATGAAATGATTGGTAATTAGTGATGTAAGAAAGCTTTGATCACATCAATTACATATTTGTTGATTGATCATGAAATCACATGTTCATGTGTTGCAGTTCATGTGAGGTGTTGATCAGAGGGTTGGATGATAAAAGGTAGTATCACCTTATTGGAGAAAAACTGAACATCGATGATGGGAAATCTGAGAATGTCCTTAACATCATTGGTGTTGAATAAGGATTATAAATTATATTAGTATATTGAAAGAATAGGCAAAGAAGTTACCAATTAAAGATAAAGATAGTCCAAATTTATTAGGGCTAGATGGTGGAATTTTAAAGATGATAAAGTTTGGATTTTTAAGAATAGGATGGAAAAAGAGGTTGCCTGGAATATAATAATATTAATATTATTTGGATTACGATGGTCAATATAATTAAGAGTTTAATAAAGAAAATTCTTGCTAAACTAAAGATAGAGATGTAGTTTTAAGAGAGAGTTGGTGGTGGTATGAGGAAATTCAAAAAATAATTATTACTAAAAGATTGTGTTTTAAAAATAGATAAACTTATAAAAATAAGAAGAAATTTAAAAGATATATAAAATCTAAAAAAGAGGTTAAGAGAGCTGTTAGTATGATAAGATATAAATCTTCAGATAATTTATATAATAAATTACATATCAAAAATAAAAAGAAGATATATATCGAATTGCTAATCCTAAGGAAAAAAGTGTAAGGATTTAGATAATATCATATGCATAAATGCTTTTAAAAAATATGATAAATTATTGATAATGAAATTAAGGAAATATGAAGGTTTTTTTATAAATTATTGAATGAACATAGATTTAATGATAGATAGATTTGATAATAACATATTTATTTATAAAATCAGAGGTAGTACCTTACAAAATATGAAAATAACTAAGAGTGTAGGACTTCTTGATATTATGTTTGAAAAAATTTAGGTGATCAAGAAATAACTTGGCTAACTAGATTTAGAAAGATGCTTGATGAATGGATAAAGTGTCAAATCTACAAGAATAATTGTGACATATAAAATTGTTCTAATTATTGAAGAATTAAAATATAAGTATACTATGAAACTTTAGGCAAGAGCTATTAAAAGTAAGATAAGACTTAAAAAAAATATCTCTAAAAATTAATCTGATTTTATGCTTGGAAGATCAACAATAAAAACTATTTATTTATTAAATAATTAATGAAAAATGTAGAGAGAAAAACAAAGTTTTGTTTATTGTTTTTATTAATTTAGAGAAGCCTAGAGTTCATAGAGATTTATCATGGTGAGTTTTAGAAAAGAAAGATATATTCACTAATTATATTGATGTTATTAAAGATATATATGATAATATAGTTAGTAGTCCTAAAACCATATGGGGTGTGTATAGTGAGTTTTTTATTAGTATAAAACTATATTAGTGGTGCATATTAAGTCCTCATTTTTTCACATTAATAATGGATGAACCTACTAGTCATTTATAGGAGAGACATGAAACTTACTTGATGAGAGGCTAAATAGAATTAATTCTAAACTTGAGTTGTGGAGGCAATTCTTAGATACTAAGGGTTTTAAATTAAGTGGACTAAAACTGAGTATATAAGATGCAATTTTAATAATATTCAAACATACATGAGGTTATAGTCAAGTTGGATGATAAGAAGTTTCATTAAGTAAAAATTTTAGGTATCTTGGATCAATTATTCAATGAGATGAATAGATTGATGGAGATATTATTCCTAAAATAAAAACATGATAGTTAAAATGACAAGGGCATCAAGAGTCATGTGATCATTGGATACAAATTAAAAAATATATATAAGATAATTATTAGACTAGTAATACTTTATAGATTTGAGTGTTGGGTGGTTAAGAAATAACATATACCAAATTTTTGTGTTGTTGAGATGAAAATGTTGAGGTGAGATGAGAATGCGTTGAGTTATTAAGAAAGATAAGAAAAAGAATATTTTTATTCATGAATAATTAGGTATATCTTCAATAGAGGACGAAATAAAGGAGAGTCATTTAAGATGATATAAACGTGCACTCAGGAGACCTATAAATTGGTAATTAGAAGAGGTCAAATAAGAGATAGAGGAAGACTAAAAAATACTATAATAGAAACAATAAATAAAGATTTAAATATTTTTAATTTAACTAATCATATGACTTTTTACATATCTCAATAGTGACAAAAACTCCATGTGACTGACCCCAAATAGTTGAAATTTTTTTTTGGCTTTGTTGTTGTTGTAATTGTTGTGTTGGAAATGGTAAAATTGTTTCGAATTGACAAAGATGTGTGGCAACTTTTTCATCCATATTGTGCTTGCAATTAGGGGCAATTTGATAGGTTTGTTCCTTTATTAGCTTAGTTTATCACTGCATACTTTTTGATCTGGGCACATGCATGGTTAACCAATTTGAACAAAGAAAACTTTCTGCAGTGATGAAGCATTGATAATGTAGCATAGCAGTCGCTCTTATCTTTGTTATTTGGCTACATTGCAACTAGTATTTCATTTTCATGCTGGCAAGCATCTTTTGCTGTGTCATGGTGGATCATGAGGTTTAGAGGTTACCTCTACTTATAATGTCTTGATCTGATAACTTTCTGTGAATTTGTTACATGATGCACGCGCTTCTTGGTTTCAGATAATATAACAATTGGCACTGTTGTATCAGAGTATTGGTATGAAACTTCTGTTGACACAGGAATTTTCTGTTGTTTCCGTTGACATGTTATGTGGTTTAGTAGCTAATGATTCTTCATCATTTCACAGTGCTTTGAGGGACCGCCGCTTTCCTCCAATACAGGCTAAAGAACTGCCATTTTTGGAATGTACAGTATCTATATTAACTGATTATGAACCTGCTCTTGACTACCTTGATTGGGAGGTTTGCCATTTGACATTCTCGAAAATATCTTTTTTATCAACATTTAGTTCTATTATTTGTTTGTTTGTAGCTAGCAAAATTTTCATTCTTTTAGCTGACAACTCCCACCTTCATGTCAATGCTCATTTTTATAATTAATTCTAGTTTTGGAACATGCTATTATTGAAATAAGTGCTCACTGTTGCAGGTTGGGAAACATGGTTTGATCATTGAATTTACTGACCCTGATTACAACACTAGGCGTAGTGCAACATACTTGCCTGAGGTTGCTGCCCATGAAGGTCAGTTTGTACCTTACCAGCTGCTACTTAGTTTGCCTCTGTCCAATCCTTTGCAAAGCTTTTAAAGGACGGCCGAAGCGCTCATCGATACAATTTGTCCGGATGCTTCTCAAGAAATAGTGATACCATTGAGGTTCCAGTTTTATTCACTTTTCACTCTTTGTTTTTTTGTTGAATGGAGCAGGTTGGACTAAGTTAGAAACCATCGATTCACTGATGAGGAAAGCAGGATATAATGGTGCCATAAGCGAGTCGCTTCGAAATCGACTTCAAATTACCCGCTACCAGTCCACCCTCTACACCATGCACTACAGAGACTATGCTTCTTACGTCAAGATGACTAGAGGTGATTCCCTTCTAATTAATGGGGCTAAACCCATCCATTGATTCACCAGATATCTCATTGTCGGATCTCTGAACTGTGGAGTACATTTAAACTTGATTTAAGGCAGTTGGGTCGAACTTCCCTCCTGCTTGTTTGTAAGGCATTCGAAGCCTACCCCATTTACTTCACATTACAAACACTATCCATGGTTTGCGTTGTTTCTCCTCCTGACTTTATACTATTCACTTATTACCATGCACCTATTCACTTCTGTTACATTCAAATTATATTTGCAACGTAGCGGCGGCAGCAGGTAGAAGGGGAATAATGCCTCAGCAGAGAAAAAAAACGCGGAAAGTCTAGGTGGGTTGAATATTGATTTTACACTGAATTTTTTTATTATTTCCTTAAAAATATATATATTTTAGGTATTTTTCAATCCATAACTTTTATTTTATTTTTTCTCAAATAGAATAATCTAAATAAAAAATTAAATTATTTTTAAAATTAGTTTTAGTTTGTGATAGTGTTTTGGTTTGTTACAGTATTGTTATAGTATTTTTGACCTATTATAGTATTATGATCATCACAATTTTGATCATCATAACAAAAACAATGTAAAATGTACTTGAAAATAATATAAATGACATAAAATAGATTTATAGTATTATGATATTAATTATAAGTTTAAAATTTGATATTATAATAATTTGTAAGTAATAATAATCAAAAGAAGCATGATATGATATCATTTATAATATTTTTTAATAATATTTATAATATTTTTTACTATATCAATAAAATACTATAAATATTATTAAAATTTTTACAAATGAATCAAATAAAAATATTATAATAGTAAAAATTGATAAAAACAAAAAAATTGATGAAAAAATGTTTGAAGGATATTTTGGATTTTTTAAAATTAAAGATATTATTTATTTTTTAAAAAAATTTAAAATATATATTTTTTTAGGAGAATCATCTTTCTTTCCTCCTAGAACATTTTGACTATAAATACTTGTAAGGGATGCTATTTCTCATTTTAGTTGCAATAATTTTCAAATGATTATTTATTGACTAATACTTTCTTAAAAGTAGATTGCACTTTGAAAAAAGAAGTATAAATAAATTATATATATATATATATATATATACACACACACACTCACACCTAATGATAGACATGATAAGAATGTGACATGTACTCGGTCGCTAAATGTGTATAAGATGTTAATTTTTCTCTTATTTAAAACTTTGGCACCAAAAAAAAAGGATTAATGGGTGATTTGATAAAGCTATTTATTTTTATATTACAATATCTTACGTGGCAGCCGAGGAAATTCCGAGGTGGGTCCCGCCATGGGGTGAGTAGGAAATGGGTGCACTTGATTAATTTTATTATTCCGAGATTTTATTTTATTTGTTACCATGGGCTGATGTCCAGGGAGAAGTTGGGCTTCTGCCCTCAATTCCACGATTTCATTTGGCAAGTTTGGAGCCGAAATAGAAATACTTGGGACCGAACGAGCAAGAGAAAGTGATGCAACAAATCGAAAGTTCACGCACATGACCACCCACCTGCCCCTTCTCGTTCTCCCGAATTCGGTCGATCCCTTCATTTCTTGTTCGCCGTCATCGTCCCCCAAATCACCACACTGCGGAGATCGCTAGGGTTTCTTCCTCTCGGCGCTGTTGCTTCGTGGATTTGCCCATCTTAAGCCGCCGCTTCCTAGGATTTGGCCTCTCTCTCTCTCTCTCTCTCTCTCTCTCTCTCTCTCTCTCCGACTTTTCCGCTTCGCTCCGAAATCTTGAAACCTCTCGTTGGAATTCCGCGTGTTATTTCAATGGATTATGGCGGTGGAGCTGCGTACCCTGGTAGCAATGCCATCGCAATCATCCCGGACGCCTCCGGCCCTCCCGATTCCTGGCCCCCGGGAGGAAACGACCAGCCAATGTGGGCGACCGACGACGATTACCGTTCTTGGAGCGGAGACCCATCCGCCGACGCCGCCTCCAACTCCGCTTACGACGGCCGCCTGTCCCGGTCTCGGGCCGGTAGTGAGCAGCCCCCGGGCAAGAAAGGTCGGAACTCCCAAGCTGATGCCCAGGGTGGTAGCAGGACTACCACTTCCAAGGCCATCGGGAAGATGTTCTTTAAGACGAAGCTTTGCTGCAAGTTCCGCGCCGGGACTTGCCCTTACATCACGAACTGCAATTTTGCTCATGGGATCGAGGAGCTCCGCAGGCCGCCGCCAAACTGGCAAGAAATTGTGGCGGCTCAAGAGGAGGGCTCCTCCGAGCCCCGAGAAGAACGTCGGATACCGACGATGAACTCATCGGTCGTGGCTGGGGAGTCCGAGAGATCTTATAAGGGACGGCGGTGTAAGAAGTTCTACACCGAAGAGGGCTGCCCGTATGGGGATAGTTGCACCTTCATCCATGATGAGCAATCCAAGGCTCGGGAGAGCGTGACGATCAGTCTGTCGCCCATGGTTGGAGGCAGCGGACTAGGGGGAGGTGCGAATGCGCCGACTCAGAAACCTTCAAATTGGAAGACGAGGACTTGTCACAAGTGGGAGATGACTGGGTATTGCCCCTTTGGCAACAAGTGCCACTTTGCTCATGGTGCAGCAGGTATGACAAGAATCTTGCTCCTAGTTTCCATCTTTAGTTGGAATAGCCCTGAGGTATTTCATGCTTGCTCAAGATCTTTCTAACCCATAACAAAAATAACGATAACATCTTTATAGGATTAGTTTTCTTCTTGAATTATACAAATTCCTTCATTTAATTCTGGCTCTAGTCCTTGTGGCCATATTTCATGATGATCCATTGTGAAACAAAGGATCTTGCAGATGGTCCTCAGTAATCTGGTCTCAGAGTGTGTGCATTTGCTGTATGATCATTTATCTTGAATGAATCTTATGTCTGCGGTGCTTGTGTTGGTTTCTATCACCCACAATAATTTACATCTGTTCGATTGTGATGTCTAATCTATATCTTATTTTTATTTGGTGATTATTAGTTCAGATGATTTGACTAGTGTGAAACATCTTGAATTGGAAATCTCTCAGATCTAAACCAGACAATTGTGCACAACAAAATTCTGTTCGAAAGCATTTTTAAGTTTGACTATAGTCCATCTAGGGTGTTGACTGCGGCTTGAACTTAAAGAATTCATGAACATGGATACCATAAAGATGCTTTACTAGTATCTCCATTTTCTCCATTATGAATTGATGAGATTATGCCAATTCTATCGTTTCTGTTTTCCAATCCAATGATACATTGAATTCTCGCTTCCCTGATACTTATTTTTCTTTTTCTAGTACATGTGGGAATACTTTTGCGGTATTTATAACTTTCGAGATTTAGTCTGCATTATATTCTGCTTGTACGTGAATAACTTTCAGCTACAGAACTACACAGGTATGGTGGGGGTCCTGTGGAAACAGAAGGTAGAGATGCCTCCTTGGTTGTTTCAGACTCTAAGCATGGTGGGGTGCACACAAAGTTCCCCCCGTCGGATGCTTCTGTTGCTTCAAACAGTTCAGTTCCTCATGCTGATATGTATCATATTGGCGTCCCTTCTCAGAGGTCCGCTGGTGTCGTACAGAGGCAGGGGCAGAGGTCAGTTGGAAAATGGAAGGGGCCTGACAAAATTAGTAAGATATATGGTGACTGGATTGATGACATAGAGTAGAACCTTGTGCAATGCACCTGCAGACATAATAGTCACTTGTTTTCATTTTAGCTATTGGTTCACGATGAAGGTAATGTTTGTGTTTTGTGGAGTACCAAAGGCAAGAGAGGTTACTGATGCGAAGTAGGGTATCTTTTGGCATGATTATCTAAAACATGGGAAATCTGAAGATCATAGTAGAAGAAGCAAGTGAAATCACTTGATGCTTCTTGTGCTATATTTTATGGACACAATTGCTTCAACATAGCTTCTTGTTTTGCACCATTTACTGTTGCAAAAATTCTGCTAAGATGGCATGACATTTTTTTTAGTACAGAAAGAAGGATCATTTGATTTCATGACGGGGGCAAGGTGCTTATACTCTTTCATTGGTTCTCTGTTTGCTGTGGTTGATCCAGAATAACTCAGTAAAGGATTTGATCTTGCCAGACATCAAAGGTATATGGCCGGCTGCAGGAATGCTTCTACACTGACATATATTGCCTCTTTTGTTTTGGCTGCAACTGAACTGTTTCAGTAATGTTTGTGTCAGTTTGTTTGTGAACTAAATTGAACTGTATTCCAGGGATTTTTTGTTTTGTTCCATTAGGATTTTGTTAATGTCATAGCTTTGCAGAAAAAAAAAAAAGTTCTTTCCGTATCACAATTGACGCATTACGTGAGCAGCTACCAAGCGGCATTATCAACATTTTGCAGGTAAGAATTCTGTGACAAGAATGTTATTTGGCTTGTACCAAATATTACCTCTTCATCATCTTTCAATAATTTTGCTTCTGACTTGAGCCTCTAACCACAGTATGCCTTCATCCTTGTAATCTGGCACCCTGCACGGTGACACCGTTATGAACCACCTCGTAGTTGCAGGCATGAGGAGTAATGCGTTGGTATAGCCAGGAATCTTAATTGAAAGGAAAGTAGTAGAATATAGTAAGAATTCTAAAAGTCCTATGTTAATTGATACTTGTAAGTGAGACAACTCTTTCCTAAGAATGTCTTGAAATACTGATTCCATCAATCAAAGATTTAGGTACATAGTCTAAGAATATATTTATATTTTTAATGTATAGTAAGAAAATTTTTTATATTACATCGCATTGATCCCCTACTTTGACGAGGGATGATTTAAATAGACCTTTAATCAGTTTGGGCCTAAGAATTGAAGTCCATCTTCTTTCCATCGGATGTTACTTAATGTTGGCCCTAAGCGATCCTATGTGGCCCATTAATCTACAATATTGTCTTGTTGTTAGGCCCTTTTATAAGGTAGATCATTCGCGGAACAGATTGCGATTGATTCACACCTTTGGAAGAATGCAGATGGAGAAGGGGGGAGCAACCTTGGAGGAGGGGTTGGGCGGCGGAGGTGTGGTGACGCAAAGGGGAAAGCTGTGCCGCCGATGCAAGGAGACCTTCGACTCTTCCTCCAACACGCCCTCCTCGTGTCGGTTCCACCCTTCCTTCTTCGTCTGCCGCAGGCACGACGACCAAAAGAGGTATGTGGCGGTTCCCCTATCCGAACCCTCCTCCTCCTCCTTAGACGGCAAGTATCTCCTTCTCTTCTGTAGCCTGGTTCTTGAAGCAGCAGCCGTCTTCCATCACCTCGATCCTGTTCTTGATGTTTGATATGGAGGCTTTATTAGGACACTAAAAATCTCTTGATGAGCATGCTTGTTTTCTGTAATCATAGATGCTGACACCGCTCGGCCGGATAAAGACTTTGATCTCTCGTCTTTTCGCTTGAGTTGAGGTCTTTGATTTGTAATCTATGCCTTGTGCAAAAATGATTACTTTGACCACAATTTGTAATCGTGCCTAAGGCTATGAGGTAATAACTCAAGAGATAAAATCTGGCCGCCTGGAGCGCAGCTTTCCTCCAGGTGAGTTAGATTCCTCTTCCAGTTAATGACCCTTGTGCGTCTCGGTATCTCTTACCGCGAATTAGCCATCGGGAACTGCCACCAATAAGTAAAAACCTTAATTCGCATAAATAGTTAATGTGCAATTTCTTAGAGTATCTTGGAATTTAACTACATAGATGATTATGGGTCGTCATAAGTGAACCAGTCGAATGATGATCCTGCGGTTTTTGTTTCTTAGCATAACGTGCAGTGCCCAATTTTATTTTCATAGATGTGAATGAGCAACATATAGTGTATTTTTGACCTATGAATTTTTATTTTGATGATGATATTGTAGCTTGACATTTCAACAATCTCGTTATTTTATAATCACATAGTGCTCTGTGTTTTGTCTCTATTTGTTCCATGTGTTAATTAATGATACATCAGAATATTTTGGAATGAATTTTGACTATGATTCTTGAAATAAGGAAAAGGAGAGAGAAACAATCACCATGTTTCTTGGACTATGATTCCTATTTTAATTCCTAGTTTCAAGCAGGAAGATTCATAAGATGATTGCTTCGGATGAATTGTATGTTCTGGACATTGGATAGCCCTTTACTTTCCACCATTTCCTGTTCTCTTGTTATAGTTGCATTAGGAGGTGTGTCCATTCTCAGCTAAGCTCAAAAAACAGCCATGGATGATGATCTAGGATTGAAGTTTGTCATGAGACCCGATTTTGTCATTCTAAAGATTTAGAGTTTTTCTACCGACTTAACTTAGTCGCTGGTTTCCATTGTAATTAGATCAGTTCTTTATGTTTGCCAATTGTTGAAATCTTTCTTAGTTGCAAGCATAAGAATTTACTTTTCTAAGACAAACATGGTCTTTCTTATTATGGTAGAGCAAGAAGCGAGTTCTAGTTTCTCTTTCTTTTCATTTGATATGCTTAAAGATTTCTTCATAGTAGTTGATATCGTTTATTTATATAGTGCAACAATAAAAAGTCATAAAGTTTTAATTATATGGGATCGACTATATGGTTCTTTTGCCATAATTGAAATTTATAAAAAGTCATGTGTTTCGTTAAATTAAAAGCTTTAAATCTTTATTTATAGGTTCTATAAAATCCTTTTAAGTCTTCCTTTATCTCTCTTCATATCGTTGATAGTAATCATTTTAGCTCTCTTAATCACCACATCTAATTGATAATCACACGAGACTCCTACATCTCATTATTTTATTTATCTCATTTTTATTCTATGAATAATATCTTCATTGATCTCTCCATCTTGTTGAATAATGATCCAATATAACTAAAGATTGTGATTATATAATATCGAATAAAATAGGACACTAGGGGAATGAAGCCATAAACTCTTGCTTCTTTGGCTGTTCAAGTATCTAATTTCCTTTTTGAACCTTAGCCTCTTGATAATATGCTTTATGCATCTGAGGCATGGGAGCTTTTTCTGCCCACTATATATTTCTTCTATAACCATCTGTCAATTTGCGAGACTAAGCAATGTTGTTGATGTGTGCATCATGTATTAGGGTAGAGGAGTGTAAAGAATATTTGTTTGAAACTGAATCAACTCTGGCTTTAGTTGGCATGGAAATATTTGCAAGACAGTTTACACTAACTTTTTCTGTACTAGAAATTGCCTAAATAAGCACGATGTTACTTTGTGCTTGGCCCTTTGTTGCTCTTTATAAGTTGCAAAATGCTCATAACTATGCAGACAATTTTCCTTTCTTTTCCTACAAATTTCGGTTCGGACTTGCAATATTCGAAGTGTTTGGTTTAGCCAGCATGATGCTAACTTCGAGGCCTCAAAAAAATACCCATGATGTTTGCTGTTGCCGACTGGATAATGGTTATTCTGCTTCCTATATAAGAATTAGATAATTGGATCAGTTCTTGTTCTTGATGTGCTTCCGTATTTTGTCAAAACTGCATAATGAAAGGTGTTCTCATATTTTGTTGATCTGCTTTTCTGTTTACATATGCTTGAAGTTTTTTTTTATATTTAAAGTCAGCAAACACTTGATCCAAAATGAGCATCGCCATTGATCCATTGATTTTATGGTTTTGAAGTATTTTTTTTTGTGCCTTTCGTTCTTGTTGAAGGTACTACGAACTCGGTCCAGATGATCCACCATATGCTGCCAAATTCTACGACTGCTGCGGAGCAGAGGACCCAGTGGCATTGGGCTGCACCACCGATTTCCATGTTTCCTATGACGACTGATCTCCCTGCGAGCAATCTACCCTATGGCAAGTTTGATGGTATGCTATATCCTTGTCTATTAAAGGAAATGCAGTCACAATGTACAACCCTCCTCCTGGTGTTTCCTGTTTTGAACGTAATGGATCTTTTGAGAATTTAATTTTGCTGATGGTTGTGAATAGAGTGTCATTCTATTCCGCTCGCATAAATCTACAAATTTGTATTCCTCATGTTGCAGTTTGCCGAGCTTCCTTCTGTAAGATATGGTGAACTCAGGTGCGCCAATGATTTCTGAGTCCACGTTATGGTGGTTTCCTGAGCAAAGATAGAAAGCTTCCTTTTAGCTACTTAACAATTTATAGAACTTGGGGATTTGGCGATGAAATTTGTTAATGTCGAACGCCTTTATTTGCTATCATTTGAATTTATTGGGATCCAAATCCACTCACGACGTTGTACGTATATTTCATGGCAGTCTGAGATGGGAAAGCGTTCTACACATCCACAAGAAGATTATCAAGAAATATCAACCATGTTGCAGCATGAGATGCAACTCGGCGAACTGTGTCGCGCCTGCGCCCTTTATTCTAAAAGCTTCATCCGTCCCATGTATTCCGACCTCGGCGGTTGCATTTCTTTCGTATCGATTCCTGCACGAGGAGCTTGAGCAGAGGCTTCTGACCGCAGGCCTTCCTTGGTGTAGACACTGCAGTGTCCATTAGCTCCATTCCACCGCGAGCAGGGAGCAGCTACTTCGCAGACATAACAGAAACACTGCACCCAGAAGACAGACTGGGAATGGTGGCCGTGAATTGAGATGGGGAAGCGTTGTAGTGTCGGTTCCAAGTGTACCTTGTTACAGTAGCTCTCATGAGCGGTGCAGTTGAAGGGGAAGGTTGCACAGAGATGCCTCGGATGCGGGAAATCCCTGAGTGCCACCTGTGGGGGCATCACCACAGCTTCAGAATCATCAAATCTCTGCATCTGTGATCTTCTTGTCTTGATCGATGATTCACACAGAGAGAGAGAGAGAGAGAGAGAGAGAGAGAGAGAGAGCGAGCTTACTCACAGGTCCCTTCTCGGCAACAAGGATGACGTCGTCAGAAGGATCGCCGAGAGTAAGCTTGCCGAAGCAATCGGCGACGGGGTCGATCACATAGCAGTCATCGTCTTCGTCGTCAGCTCTGCTTTCCTCTTTCTCCACCGCCTTCGCCAAGTCAACCTTATCTTCTTCCATAGTCCTCGTTTATTTTGTTCTTTCGACCTCGTCTTTAAATTCCCCAACCCATGTGTCTATAAATTTCCTATTAATTTAATTTTAGCATATGCATAAACATCTTTCCAAAACTAAAGAAAAACCCACATATATATATATATATGTTATCATAATAAACTCCTTTGTTTATAATAACTACAAGTAAATTATTAGTTATAATTCTAATTTAGAACTCTTGAGCTATAAAAAGTATTTTATATTATATAAAAATAAATATTAATCATGATTAAAAGTGGTTGGCTTCAAACTTTCGAGATGGCTGCTAAAAACTTGACATGCATGGAACCGAACCAATATTGTTAAACTCGAAATCTCGATCGTATGATCTTAGATCATGCTTGGCGAGTTGGGTCAGATCCAATATTAACGTAAAAAGAGCAGAATCGACCCGACTCGCATGTCGCTTTATCGAATTAATTCGGTTTACGAAAACTCACATAGAAGACGAATCAACGTGACTCAGAGCGACGAGGAGACAATCCCGAGGCCTAACCTCGCGATGAGAGGAGGGTGCTATGAATGTCACCGCTTCTCTGTCGCACCCCACAAAAGCCACATCGCTTGACTTTTGTGGTTGTCAGAGCAACGAGGAGCGCTGCAAACATCATCTATGATTGATCATTCGTTCAGCGTTGGTGCTTCTCTCTTGTAGCTAACGTAGAGCGATGAGGAGTTGCTGCACTTCTCTCCTGCAGCCCATAACAGCGATGAGTAGTTGTCGCTTCTCTTGATCTGCAACTCACAAGAGCGACGCGTAAGTACTGTTTCCCATCTCCTCTCTAACCCTCTCTTCCCATCTTCTGAGTTTTCTTCTCCTCCCATCTATCTCTTCTACGCTCCTCCCCTCTCCTACATCTCTTTCCGTCACCTCTCCTCTCTCCTATCCTCTATTCTTTACTTCTTCCCTCTTTTCCTTCTCACCTAGAGAGTCCTAAGTCCTCGTTGAATCCCTCTTCTCCTCCTTTACTATATCTTTCCATCTTTTCTCCTCCCATCTCTCCTAACATGATGATGATGATCAAGAGAAAGAATAATATCCGTAGCCAGAAGCCTGCAAAGAAGGCCAAAGGGAGCCACTAATCAAAGTCTGTAAACCATAGCTATGACCATGGATAACAACTCTATCGAAATTTTCATTAGTTCCCGGATCTAAGTCTATCACTAATGGCTAGATCGAAGGTCATAAACTTGAGTCCAACACTTAGGTCTAAAGCTTTGAGAAGAGCCCTTCAATATAAAGATTCAAATGAAACAACATGTCATTTGCATGATCTTCGACACTGGGTGCCAAAAGAATCTCATCTCAAGAGGCTCAGCTTAGATATGACACGACATCCATGCTCATATTCTCTTAGATGGCTTCGTGATAATATAGAGATAAAGATCGACTAGTAATACAATATACATTTTGTCATCACAAAGGAATTCATCGACTCATCGACGAGATAATATGCAAGATGATTCCACTTGATATATTATTATGGACTTAGTTGGAATTGCTTAAGTCGTGAGGCATCATTGCGATAATTGTCATGAACTTAGTTAGAGTTGCCTAAGTCATGAAGCATCTTTGTACCAACTTCTCAGATTTAACTGGAATTGCCTAAGTCATAAGGCGTCCTTACGATATATGCATCCGCAAAGGATCTGCGTAGTTGTAATCTCATGCAGGTCTCGAAAGACTTGTAAAACAGTAAGTTGATTAGTTTAAAAACGAGTGACGAACAAGTCTCCACGTCTCATGAAGAGAGAAGTTTTACAATCAATTCAGTGAGTACCTTGAGTACAAGAGAAAAAAGAGAGGAAAGAGAAAACAAGAACTTTAGAAGGTTGAACGAACAATTGCAAGCCCGCAAACAATTGCTCATCGGATGTTGGCTCGAGAAAAGATCTATGTTGAATCCAAATTGATTTCCATCGTAAACAATCAAAATTTGACTTAACAACTATTGATATTTACTGAGAACATTAATTCTCTTTGGAGATTTAGCAAACCATTAGACATTTGTATGATGGAAAAGATATGTCTAATGCGAGTATGATATGTGAACTCTTTCACATGATATGCGAGTATGACATTTGTTATTAGGAGTTATCCATTTTGAGAGTTCAATCAGTGATATATTGGGACTTCATACATGTAATGATATCTATGATTGTTGCTTATTGTTATCATTGCTATATTATTCCCCTAACAGCGCTGTAAGGAGAATATTATTACTATACTATTCTCCTAACAGTGCTGTAAGGAGAATATTATTGCTATATTATTATTGCAGTATAAAATGGCAATTAAAGTCGACAAACGGATTAAGAAGATATTAAATTCACTCTCGAATAGAACCCCTGCATGAGTAGAATATATTAAATTGACTCTGAAAGAGAACCCCTAGTAGAAGATATTAAATTGACTCTATAGGACAACCCCGAGCTTGTTTGAATTTAATCTTGGTCAATTGATTTATCCTTTCAATTTACTGTTTATTAAATAGGTCATTATATTTTCATCATTTTATTTTATGCATATTGAGCAATGTTATCGAGTCACATTTGATAAGGTATATTTTGGGTCCCAACCTCGTCATCACCACATCATCAGCCACGTCACTATGGACGCATACCCTTCCCTCACCAAGTCAGCACAAGTACTCCCACGCGCTAAGCCAGAATCCGTACAAAGGCGCCCCTTGGTATGTCCCGCCCTAAAAAACTCGGGATAATGTCGCATGGCGTCATTCCACGCGTCCCGAGACGATGACCGCACAAAAGTATTATCTCGCCCCTTGAGGATCAACTGGCACGTAAACCCGCGTACGATCGACCCTCGTACAGTAGTATAAAAACCCCTGACCGACATCTGGCCAGGGAGAGACAAAAAACAAAAACCACCACCAAGCAATGACTCGATCGTCGGAGGGGCCAAAGTCGGTAACCAACCGAAAAGGACCTTCTATGCAGGAAAACGACTACCACAGAGCCACAATCATTATCCCAACTAAGAGACGCCAACCAACACTCAGTTGCCAGCACCCCGTCCTGAGGGCGTGATCGACTTCAGTAACCAGCGAAACCGATCGTAAACTTTTGACATCGATCTGTGGACTAGGCCATGCTGAGTCATTAGCAACGACGCATTAGTTCATCAACAACATTGTTTTTCAATCTTTAGAGCCTTAAGCTCCTGTATAATACCAAGATGTAAAGAAGGCTTGCTGCATTTATAAGTTATAAAATACTTCTATTAAGTTTCGTTTTGTATGTGTATCATGATGCTTGTTTGTTATCACATTCTAAATATTTTTATGTGAGAAATGTACTTGGGGTGTGACAATCTTTCTAATATATATATATATATATATATATATATATATATATATATATATATATATATATATATATATATATATATATATGTATAAAAGAAAGGCAATGAGATCAAGTGCACCTTTCTTTTCCTTTTTTTCTTTTACAAAAAGAAGAAGCTCATGTCACATACTTCCCTCAAAGAATCTTCATCCACGTTAAAAGAAACCCTAGATAAATATATGCCAAGAGACACAATCATGTGCTAAGGAGGGTTAAAGAGCCAAAACAATGCCTCAAACATGAGCACTTCCATCTTGGGTGGTTCCAGCATCAATCTCATTCACATGCATTGTGGTTCGGTGTAGTAAGCAGTACCTACATAATTGCACAAACTCAGGAATCCTGAGTTGATCGCTGTTCTTCCCTTGCAGTCTTCCAATAACAACTCTTGTCATATGCATGGCAATGCTTATCCCAAACCCTACAGGGAGCAGGTTCATCGCATACATAGCAATAACACTGCAAACAATTAGCGAAGTTGCCTAGTCTATCAGGAAACAACCATATAATTATAATAACATTTATGGACGAAATCATAAATAACAAAATAAGGCCTAAAATGGTGATGCGTCCACAATGCATCAAGTCTAAAGCGAGTTTAACATTAATATTTGAAATAATAATTAATACAAATTATGCGGAAAATTTTCTTATAAATATTTAATAGAACTAATAGACAGACACTAATGGTAGATGGTAAACAAAGATCATTGGCACATGGTTTTGCTACATTCAGTGTGTCTGCTTCTTTCCAATGCATAACAGATACAAATTGAGAGATACTTGGTTGTAGCTGCATGACAAGAACTTGCACTTTTGTTTGGTATCTCCCTTCTTTTCCTTTGTTAGGGTGCTAACCCACATCTCAAATTTTGTCTGAATTATCTAGGTTAACAAGGGAAAAAAAATGAAAGGATCCATAGATTCAGATACCAGAAGTCAAAAGTAGGTGAAATTTTGGTCCATGGTTCTATAACTATAACTGATGAAACTAGTAAATTCAGGATACCTAAAGTTACGATGTTTCCCATATCAGCTGATCTTTATCATTCAGATGGGACTTATATTAAATCCCATATTAACAGGAATAGGATGAGAACGATAGTAGTGATTGAAAGGACTGCTGATTTTGAAATTTAATGAACTTTTGAAAAAAGAGATCATCTAAAAACATATTTCATGTGTCTAAAACAGAAACAATAATCTTGTTTTGTATACCTTCTAGTCATCCTGCTTCCACCATCACCAATATTGTGGAGGTAACACAAAATACTGCACACCAATTTTCCCTTAATATTTTCTAAGATTATCAATACAACATATACCTTAGAGTAGCTAATAAAATTTACTGATATTTCTGCCAAGTTTCTCAATGTCCACTAAATACTTTTTTCCTTTTCTGCTCTGCTACAAGCATGATGCCATTGTTTCCTAGCAAGTTTCTGAAATGAAAGGAAGTGCCTATTTAATTGTTTTTTTAGCCCATATTTCATGGCAAACTTTAAAAGAAACTTTAACATGTAAAATCTCATCTTCAAGTTTGCATGAAGAAAACCTTACAAAGAAAATGATTCATGATTGTCACAGAGTTATGAATTTAGAAAATATATACTTTGCTTGAGAATCATTTGGAGCAAACTTTTTCCATCTTTGACCCACATTAGGAAAAAAATCTTTACACTGATTTATGTGTCATCATCAATGATTTTATTTTCAATGAAATAATTCATATATGAACCAAACTTCAATTGAGAAGGCTCCATAGAACCGATTCTTTTAGGTTTACTAATAGCTAGCTTTACTCTCTGCTCTCTTGCTCTTTCCTCCACTTCTGCTTCTCCTCACAATTGAATTTCAGGCAAGACTGCTGCTTGCCACTTAATCTTGAAGGTCAATTAATAAATGAGTGGACCTATTCTACAGCATACATTAAACAGCACAGATCAACTAGATGGGACTGACAAACTTCTTGTAATTTTAAAGTGTTATTCCCACCAAATACTGCAGCAGAATAATTTTAAAGAGTCAGTCAAGATTACAGAATTGTTGTAAATTTTGGCATATTCCAGTAAGAAATTAATAGTTCGATCAATTTCTATTTAGTTTTATATTGAAATTGTTATAACAAGACCATGTAAAATCTAAGTGAGCAAAATTACTCAGTTTCGGGAGTGTGCTATGAGAAGATATAGACTAGAAATATAAATTAGCAAAAATTACTCCGTTTCAGGAGTGTGCTATGAGAAGATACAAACCTCGTCTAATGAGAATGGTTGTCAACAAGCTTATCAACTATACACATGCAAGGGGTAACCTAGTAGTCTAGTGGGACAAGGCTTCTACTGATCCAATGTCCAGAAATGGTCAAATATAGGCAACCCTTGCTCCACATGCAGACAGGTTTCTCACATCTCGAGACCTTGGCTACCCATGTTGTAGCATAGCAGTGCCACCTAGCTACATGCTCCTTCTAGAAAATGCAACTTATTACTGTATGTATTTAGTATACCAGATCCATGAAACTCTGTACGTAGCATAAACTTATATCAAATCATTGTTATTCACTTTGGAAGGTGATTATCAAATTCCACAAGGATAAAATTAGATTGCTTGCTGCTTACAGTAGCAAGGCATTCAAAATATAGCTGCTAAAGAAATTCTTATTATTATTCTAACATATATGAAGATCAATTATAAGTATGTGGATTATTATGGATAAGCAATACAAGAAGAATCATGTGGTGTGTATTGCCCCGTTTTGCTTCTCACCTTTTTATATAATGAAGTTTATGAATGATCAACAAAAATGAAATTCTTAGGCTACCAATGAGAAAAAAGGGAAGAAAAAAAAACTTAGCCTCTGGGTAACCATATCATCAATGGGGCTTCGTGAATTTACTGACATGAACAGTCTCTGTGAAACCAAGCTAATTATTTGTTAAATTCAAACTTGGCCTAACTAAATTTGGACTGGACATAAACCTAACTTGATTAATAACTTTAACATATCTGGCATTTCAAGATTTATTCCATATGTTTTAAGGCAAAAACAACTAGAAAAAGATTGTACAATTTATTCTATGGATTCATAGAATAAATTCGTAAATCTTATTGTTGCAATTTGTGAAATTATTTTTTAAACAACTCAGTGAGGCTTGAAGGAATGAACTAATTTGTGAGCAAGATGCAATTATAACAACAACAGTTCTTTCTTCTTAGGACAAAGAATGCAAACAATACTTTCACATAGTAAGTAATACAAACCAACTAATATTATAAGGATTGAGGAAAAGAGAAAATGACCTTCTGGCAGTGGATGGGATGAGGTGTCTTGCTAAAGGGGTATTTTGCACACAAGTGTCTTGAGTGGGGATAATCTCTACAAGCAACCTGCATTGTGAACTTCAAATTTATAATTTGAAATTTTATTTATTCTTATCTCATTGAAAAAGCAAGTCTTCTTATGCCAGCAAAAAGATTTTCATGCACATGCAATAGAATAAGACAATTAGATGCATTTCTGCAGTTTGATGTAAAAAGGAAAACAGATGACACTCGATATCGTTATTACTGATTGTACATGATGCAACAGAGAGCATGAAAACTTTCTTTCAAGGGCATAAAATTATCCTCTTGATGGGTCCATGATTCGCAACTTGCTCGACTTCATCCTACCGACGGAATTAATTATTAATTCGTCACAAAGTTTACCCCAATATCCAGATTTGGCGGACCAAATTGACCATCCGAGTGAGAGCTCGGCAAGGTATCTGCCCCTATAAAAGTCTTCTCCAGCGCTTTCCATCGCGAAAATCAAATTTGCTGCAACAAACACCAATATTTCGAGATTTTTCTAGGGCTTCTATGTTGATTCGGTTCATTGGACCAAAAACAAAGGGAAAAGAAGGAGCAGAGAGAGAGAGAGAGAGAGAGAGAGAGAGAGAGAGAGAGAGGCAATAGAATAGCACTTGGCCTCGTTCTGCGACCACGGCGACGTCGTCGGACAGTGGAGGATCATCGAGGTAGAGCCTACGTTTGAGGTCCAGTTGGTCATCCAAGAAAGGGTTGTAGGGAAGGATGAAGCAGTCGTCGTCATCCTCGTCCTCGTTATCCACCGGTGCCTCCACTTTCTCCACCTTCACATATTCCCTCCTTTTCCTCCTACCCACCGTCGTGGCCATCTTCTTTGCCTGCATCTCTTCCTTCTTGCACTCTTCTTCGTCTTCATCGGTAGAGGAGATCTCGATCACCACTATCGCCATTGCAATCGAAGGGACAGAAGAAAGACGTTAGCCGCGCAATTGCGCGTATTAATTCTTAGAGGCTTTTCAGATACCCAAATCCTATTTATCTCATTATTTTATTATAGTAAATAATTAAATATGTCCCTTCAAATATTTAGAGGTAACATCTTTCAAATTAAACTGTGGTTTTAAAAAATATAAAGTTCCTCAAAATGATTGAATATATATATATATATAATATTTAAAAAAATTAATATAGAAAATCATAGTCTAACTATAAAGGACTTATAAGGATGCTGCATTGACTTAACTACAAATAGTTTTCGAAGTTGACTTATATCATGTGGTCTCGTACGTAGTCAAACGCACCATGGATTAGTCGAAGAAACGAGATAGAATAGAATTATTCATAATCGAATCATGACATTGTTTATCACGAGATCTTATTCATCGGTTCCAATAAAAACTAGTTGATTCAGTTGGGATCAACCCTCAAACTCCTTTACTTTAAATCCATAGTCAATTCACTCAACAATCCACAACACCAAATGGTAATTTCAATTAGAAATAATTTGTCAAAGAATTCATGAAGGACATCTACATCGAATTTGGAGGAACAATATGCATTAGTATGCGAGTAGTGGCATAAGGTTGGTACATACAATTTTTTTGAATCCACCAATTGATCTGCACCAGTGTAACGGATCAGGGTTTGTGTTTGAATCATAAGTGATCCGACCCCATAACACGCACCCTCTCCTGATCACAACATTTAATGAGAATAAAGTAATAAATAATATAATAAAAGCCACCCACTACTCTCCTCATTATTTCCCATGTACTTTATTATTATATACTTATACTCATTTGTGACAATTCCATGTATTATTATATATTATATATATGTATACATAATAATAATAATAATACATGGATTTATATATATGAGTTATATCTGCCACCACTTGACCTGGAGAGGAAGGGTCGAGCAACCACCCATGGAGGAGGACAGCAAGAAGAGCCCATCCTCATTCCGATCTCCGATGGCGATAGAGGAGGAGCAGGGGTTTCCCGCGGGTCTGACGGCAGAGGAGTACGCGGATCTGCGACACAGGGTGGAGTCGCACCACCGGTACCAGGTTGGGCCGGGACAGTGCTCCTCCCTCCTCGCACAGCGGATCCGAGCCCCTGCCGCCATCGTCTGGTCGGTGGTCCGGCGGTTCGACCGCCCCCAGGTCTACAAGCACTTCATCCGGAGCTGCGCCGTGAATGGCGGCGGGGAGATCCGACCGGGGTGCCTCCGCGAGGTGAGTATCATCTCCGGCCTTCCGGCGAGCACCAGCACCGAACGGCTGGACGTCCTCGACGAGGCCCTGCGGATGACCGGCTTCACCATCGTCGGTGGCGAGCACCGGCTCCGGAACTACCGGTCTGTCACCACCGTCGACGAGCTCCGAGGGAGCGGCGGGACGTGGGCGGTGGTGCTGGAATCTTATGTGGTGGACGTGCCGGAGGGCAACACGGAGGACGACACCAGGCTCTTCGCCGACACCGTCGTCCGCCTCAACCTCCAGAAGCTCGCGTCCGTGGCAGAGGCGCAGCCCTTGCCGGCGGCGGCAGCGGTGTAGGGGGAGCTCAGAGAACTGACCCCGCCGCTCACGACCCGAGGAGAGAGGTGGAGAGTTTGCCTTCGGGGATGGCGATGTGACGTAATAATGACGTGTTTCAAATGGTTAAATTACCAAAAGCACGCTTCTATTCTTCCAATATCGCAGAAGACCCTCCGCGGTCGGTCTCAGTCGCCCATCTTTTGCGGCCACAGGCGATGTTCCAGTCATTCTCTTCTTCTTTCGTTCTCTTTCCCTTTGCTTGTTTGTGGTGGTGACATAGATTGGATCTCAGAAAAGCTTCCAAGGAAACGCTTGTTCTACAATAAACCACCACAGCTGTGTGTGTGTGCGCGCGCCTGAGAAAAGACTAAAGATATGGTGCTGATGCATCTCATGTGGCCTATCATCTTATTATTATATGATGGCATCTCTTTGGCTGTTGATATGTACTCCAAGAAGTAGCAACGAGTATAGCATGATAGAGAGGATGATACAGTACTACAATACTTGCTTGCAGATATACTTTTTTCTCCACAACACACACCACTACTGATATAAAGAAGCAATAATTTCTTTGTTGTAGAAAGAGAGATAGATTTGTGATCTCACGTAGATTTTAATTAGATAGACGCTTAATTTTATTTTTTTTTCTATTCAAGATTGTTTAGATTATAAGGAGTTCTCTGTAGTTCCTGTGTTGATCAATTCATTTGCCATCAAGGTTTTCTCATGCACTTAATAAACAAAGGGCAAACATGTTATTTGTATCAAGTAAAGATGAAAAATCTAAGAGACAAAAACCTAAAGTAATAACTTTCCTTGTGCACATATCTATCCTACTATCCAAACAGCAAGCTTGTAGGGTTTTATGAGCAAAGCATACTACACAAACCTGTTTAAGTGGTAGCTAATTCCTTGGAATAGCTAATGCGTAACGTTGTGGCTTTGCCTGTGACTCTTCTAAGAAATCAAGGCTGAAAAGGACCAAAACTCATAAAGATTTAAATATGTATAGGTAGAAGACTTCCTAGGCCATGCAGTGTCATGATTAGGATTCTAAAGCCCAAGGAATACCGATCCAATCTAAAAGTATGAAGCTATCTAGTTATCTGAACCAAGGATAACCATGCATAAAACCTATCGAATGGCAAGAAAGTGCTGGAAATGTAGAATTCTGAATCATTAGGCCTATGTATAGAGCCTTTCTTTTTCTCTACATGCTGATTAAGAGAGGGGCATATCTTCCATATTATAATGATCGAGATGGAGAATTGCATGGGATATGACGGTGCCTTCTCAAAGACCGTAGTTTTTAGGTCAGTGGCATGCACTATAGACAAATGAAGATAATCTTTGCAGCAAACAAAAGTAGCAGCAGAAAAGCTTAGAATATCATATCACCCACTGTATCAGGAGGAATAACTCATCTTCACAGAATGTTGTAGAAGAGGAAACCAATGAATTAGAAGAGGGAGGGCATAAAAATAACTACATGGATGTCACAGTGATGGCATTAATTTTGTATTCTTTCATGATGACCTAATCCTGGTTTCAGTATCTTTCAGCTGTCCTAGATTATCCACTGATACTGGACGATGATTTGGAGTTCCGAGTCTTTGAATTATTCCCACTAATATATGTCATCTCTTCAGGGAAGATAGTGGCCCTGGGTGATCACATTTTTAAAGGCAAAGGCAGCTGCATTCCTTGATGGCATTGTCTTGTGAGAAGGACTTGAATCAAGTTGGCAACTTGGCCATAAAGAAAAGAGGGGAGTGATGAAAGCAAAAGGAATTCCCATTAGAACACAAGTGCTCATCTCGAGTGCATGGAAAGAGGGGGCAACCCAGAAGGACAAAACGAAGCAAGCACAAAAGACTTGTCATGTGCTACTGGAAGAACATGGTAAACAATACACCCATTCTTGAATGGTGTCATCGACATGCCAAAAGATGTGGATGCTTGAGGGGATGGGCAAGAGAAAGAAATAGGTGTTGCATCCACCACAGGATGACTAATTCGTAGTTCATGAGAAGAGTAAGGTGTTGAGGAAATGAGTCAATTTTGATGGCTATTTTGGCGTCTATTATTCACTAAAGAAATAAAAAGGAAAAACACGTTTTTCCTAGCGGCTTAATGTTTAGACAAACTTTGCTGTAGAAAATAGAAACAAAAAAAAAGTAGAAAGGTATTATCTTATATTATAAAAGAAAACATAAACAGAAGAGTGAAGAAAATAAATACCAAATAAAAAAAAAATGGGGAGCAGCATAATGTATAGATCAATTTTGCTGAAGAAAAAAAAAACAAAAAAAAATTAGAAAGGTATTATCTTATATTATAAAAGAAAACATAAACAGAAGAGTGCAGAAAATAAATACCAAATAAAAAACAATGGGGAGCAGAATAATGTATAGATAAAATTTGCTGAAGAAAAAAGAAACAAAAAAAAAGTAGAAAGGTATTATCTTACATTATAAAAGAAAACATAAACAGAAGAGTGAAAGAAAAGAGTAAAGGAAAAAATACCAAATGAAAAATAATGGGGTGAGAGAGGCTCGAACTCTCGACCTCAGGATTTCTCAGAAGCTATGAGACCTACGCGTTAACCAACTGCGCCACCACCCCTCGATGATAAATGGCCACATAAACAAAGAAGTAAAAGAAAAGAGTAAAGGAAAAACAAATTCTGCTATATAAAGATACTGTAAGAATCAACAACTACCATATCTCCTAGTCAGTGACATCATGGATTTTTCCTACTTAACCAGCTGATCATGACATTGGCAGTGTACCAACCAAAAACCACCCATAAAAAAGGAAAAGAAAACAGAATAACAAGAGGCCGCTGCAAGAATAAACAACACATGGAAATTTATGTAGCTCTGTCTCTCCAATGATGTGTCTTCACTATACCTGTTAATGCAGTAGTGAAATAGTAAAATAATAAAGAAGAATAGAAAAAGGGTACTTCTACTGAATGGGCATATGGAAGATGGATTACACAAATTGTGAAGGGCGATTTTCCTAGAAAATACCCATATTTTGGGTATTTTCAATTGGTAGCCTCATTTTGTTTTTTTCTCAAATAGTATCCCTAATTTGAAAAAAAAAACGTCCAACACTTCTTTCAAAATTTTTTTCATAAATTACAATGTTTTGGTTTGTTACAATGTTTTTGACCTGTTATAGTGTTTTGACCACCATAACAAAAATACTGTAAAGCCTACTTAAAAACAATATAAATGATCTAAATAAACTCCTAACCTTAATCAAACTAACTTTAAGGCTAAAATATGTTATTATAATGATCTATGAGCAATGAAAACCAATGAGGCACGATATGATGTCACTTATAGTATTTTTCAATAACATTTATAGTATTTTCAATCAAGGTCTGCAGCATCTGCATCAGATCGACGTTTTGACCCAGTTTCTGATGCAGATGCAGTGCAGATAATCATTGGGTGTACCGAAAGATACATTCAGTGTCTGAGAGCATTGTAGCACTGCTACAGTTACTACAGGTGCTTCGATCTGATTACAGGCGGTCCATGTACCGCTAGCTGTCCGGGATGAGGCGTCTGCTTTGTCTGATCCAAGCAGACGGCCCCGTCTCTGATAGACCTTGTTTTCAATACATTAATAAAATACTATAAACGTTATTGAAAAACACTATAAACGAGCCAAATAAAAATACTATAACAATTGAAAAAGGATTAAACAAATGAACGAAAAAATTGACAAGAAAACCTTTGAGGGGTATTTTGGGTTTTTTAAAATTAGGAGTATTGTTTAGGAAAAAAAACAAACGAGGGATACCTTTTAGAAAATATCCAAAATATGAGTCTTTTCTAGAGAAACACCCAACTGTGAACTAGGGCTTGTAAAAGTAATTTATGAAACAAAATGCTAAAAATATCTCAAATAGTGATACAAGAACCAAATACATCCGCAAAATAAAATAAAGGGGTTCGGGTCCAGACCAAGTTGGAACAATTCAACAAACACCTCAGATGCACAATTTCTTGAAGTCGAAATCCTCCTACATTCTTTTCCCTTTACCAAAACTACTTTTATCTTGCTCTCAAAATATTGTTTTCAGACAAGAAAAAGTAAAAAGAAAAGCGTTCCTACCTGTCGCTTGGTGCTTCACCGAAACAAGGGATTTGTTAGAAGTTGCAAGCATCTATAGAACCATCCCCCCCATCGTGACGCAGCACTTTTGTCTCATCCATCATGCGCAAAGCCTTTCAGAAATCATCATCAGGAGAACACAAGAAGCGTTTAATAACACTACTCAACCTAGGCAAAGCTCACGCCTTCCGTTGAAGATGCAAAGATGTAAGCAAGCAAAACAAGAAGGAGACCTTTCCTCGATCTGTTTAACAATCTCCCACTCCCCAAAATTTGTCACATTCTCGCGAAACAAAATCTAACTTACGGATCCCAAGTCGGCGAGAATGAGAAACACACTGTTCGATGATCCAACAAAAGTCCAGTATCGGTGAACTGATATGCCGTGGCTAATGAGTCAGCATGATTAGATCCACGGGTCAATGTGGGGAGTCTTCGGTCGATTAGGCTCGATGTCGAGGTCGAGTGGGCCCTCGCGACGGGGTGTTGATAAGCGTTTCTCGATCCGGGCATCGTTGATGTTGAACAACGTCTCTCTGTCTCTAGGCTGGTTAGCGGCTCGCCTTTGTACACTGGATGATAACTCTTAGGTCGAGATGCTCATAGCTCGAGGGTGGCTGCTTTCCTACAAAAATGACCTTCGTTGGGTGATTCTCGATTTTGGCCCCTTCGACAAGCAAGTCAATAGTTGTTTTTCTCTTTTTTTTTTCTCTCCCCTGATCGGATACCGGTCAAGGACTTTTATACTATTGTACAAGTGTCGATCGTACGCGGGTTTGGCGTGGTGGTCAATCCTCGAGAGATGAGATGGTACCTTTGTGCAGTCGTCGTCCCGGGACGTGCGGAACGGCACCAAACGGCGCCATCCCGAGCTTTCGGGACCGGACATACCAAACAACGCCTTGTAAGGATTTTGACTTGGCGCGTGGGAGTGCTCCCCTTGCTAACTCGGCTGCAGCGCAGCATGGCATCAATTGTGATGTATCTTAGAATATACCTTAGTTGGGTGGCTAGGACCAGGTAAGATGAGACTGACGTGTCGTAAGTCGGATAACCGATTTGGCGTGACTCAAAGTTAGGGGCCGACGAGTCACAAGTCGGAGATCGAGCTGGGGGGACTCGGTAAGAGATTTGACGAGTCGCAAGTCAGAGATCGAGCTGGAGCAACTCGGTTAGAGATTTGATGAGTCGCAAGTCGAGGATCGAGCTGGAGCGACTCGGTTAGAGATTTGGTGAGTCGCAAGTCGAGGATCGAGTTGGAGCGACTCGGTTAAAGATTGGGCTTGCAGGCCGAGTGACTGATCTCGGACTCAGGGTTTGGTTCTGGTGGGTCGCAAGTTGGGAACCGATCTGGAGTGACCCGGGCGAGGTTTGGACTTGTGGGCCGAGTGATTGATCTCGGGCTCAGGTTTGGTGCTGGCGAGTCACAAGACGGGAATCGATCTGGAGCGACCCGGGCAGGGGCTGGACCTATGGGCCGAGTGATTGAACTCGGGCTCAGGTTTGGTGCCAGCGAGTCACAAGTCGGGAACCGATCTAGAGCGACCCGGGCGAGGTTTGGACCTGTGGGCCGAGTGACTGATCTCGGGCTCAGGTTTGGTGCCGGCGAGTCGCAAGTCGGGAACCGATCTGGAGTGACCCGAGCGAGGTTTGGACCTATGAGCCAAGTGATTGAACTCAGGCTCAGGTTTGGTGCTGACGAGTCGCAAGTCGGGAACCGATCTAGAGTGACTCGGTTAGAGATTTGGCGAGTCGCAAGTCGAGGATCGAGTTGGAGCGATTCGGTTAAAGACTGTGCTTGTGGGCCGAGTGACTGATCTTAGACTCAGGTTTTGGTGTCAGCGGGTCGCACGTCGGGAATCGATCTAGAGCAACCCGGGTGAGGTTTGGACCTGTGGGTCAAGTGACTGATCTCAGGCTCAAGTTTGGTGCCGGCGAGTCGTAAGTCGGGAACCAATCTAGAGCGACCCGAACAGGGGCTGGACCTGTGGATCGAGTGATTAAACTTGGGCTCAAGTTTGGTGTCGGCGAGTCGCAAGTCGGGAACCGATCTGGAGCGACCCGAGCGAGGTTTGGACCTGTGGGCCGAGTGACTGATCTCGGGCTCAGGTTTGGTGCCGACGAGTCATAAGTTAGAAACCGATCTAGAGCGACCCAGGCGAGGTTTGGACCTGTGGGCCGAGTGACTGAACTCAGGCTCAAGTTTGGTGCCAGTGAGTCGCAAGTCGGGAATCAATCTAGAGCGACCCGGTTAGAGATTTGGCGAGTCGCCAGTCGAGGATAGAGCTGGAGTTACTCAGTTAAAGATTGTGCATGTCGACCGAGTGACTGATCTCGGACTCAGGTTTTGGTGCTAGCGGGTTGCAAGTCGGAAACCGATCTAGAGCAACCCGGGCGAGGTTTGGACCTGTGGGCTGAGTGAAGGCTGGGTGGCATCGTTGAGCGGCGCACTAGATTTTTCCCGGATGCCATCGTGCCATGTGGTGAGCTAGGTGGAGTGGCTCGAGACCTAGCGGGAGCTCCGAGGTCAGTGAATCCAGCGAATCCAAGGGGTTATGATGGGTTTTAAATGTTGTGACCATCTCTTTTCTCGGGAAGCCTAATCGTCATCTCGTAGTGGAGTAGCTTGCCCTTTATGAGCCCCTTCTAGAGCAGTTGCCATCACTTTTGCTTCAATCCTTCATCTCGCGCCCCAGCTTCTTTCTTCCAACCTTGAGGTTAGGATGTCTCTGTCTTCATCTTCGTCTTTCTCCTCTTCATCTTCTTCCTCTGGGGGCTCGCGAGCTGAAGTCATTAGTGTGTCCTCCGGTAGCGCTCTCTCGGAGGCCACAGGGAGCTCTGTCGCACTTGAAACTCTCAAGTCATGGCACGTCATGGACTCGGTGGTGACCAAGGACCTTTTGAGGGTACTCCGGGATCGTTATCGCATCCCGGATGCTATGGCGTTCACGCCCCTCGGCTTGGACAACGACCATACGATCAATTTCCCAATGGGTTCGGGCTGACTGTAGGGGATTTTGAGGCGGGGCTACGGTTCCCGCTGCATCCCGTCATCGGGGAGTGCCTCCGTAACTGGGGCATATCACCATCCCAGATGGCGCCAAACTCTTGGCGCTATATGGTGGCCTTTATTGGGGAGTGTCGGGGGGCTGGGATCGAGCCGACCAGGACCCTCTTCTTGGCATGCTTCCGTCTATGTAAGAGGCGGGGCTGGTATTACCTGACCGCCCACAGCAGTTTTAAGATCAGCGGTGCACCTTCCAACAACAAAGGTTGGAAGAGTCGCTTCTTTTTCGTCAATTGTAGTCAGGGGTGGTATTTCAGCATTGGATGGACCTTCCGAACCATTGATAATACCTCCCCGTTGCTCTCTATCGGAGAAATAACGGACGTGAATTGGCTAAGGGGCATCTTGTCCTCTTCTCGAGCAATCAGGGAGATGACCGAGGAGTGGCTAGTCGAAGCAAAACTAAGCCCAGCCACTGGGGGTATGGTCATTCGCATATGATGGATTGTCCGCTCGTCCCGAGCTATCTGACCGACCAATGTTTTTTGCAGAGATGGTGGATCTTCGATCTGTGAAGAAGATGCCTAGCGGCAAGGCTGTTGAGCCATCGCCTCGGGACGACGAGGGTCCCGAAGCTGGGGATGCCCCGTAGAAGGGCACACCGAAAAGGACGGTGGGGTCTCCGGAAGTGGGTCGCCCTCCAAAGAAGGCAAAGACCTTGGTCCGGAAGATGCCTGCGAACTCGGTTGCTCACGCAAGCGCTGTCCCGGGATCGTCCGGGGTTGCTCCCCAAGGCGAGGGCTCGGGGAGCACAAAGGGGAAGGGGGTGGTTGGGTTGTCCGGTTGTGACCCTTCCAGGAGGGCACCAGCGCGCTCGACGTCGATGTGGGACCTGTGCTGCGTCCGCTCTTAGGCTGAAGGCGAGCAGTACTAGGCCCTGAACATGGCCGACCTTCTAGCTAGGGAGCCGAGAACCCCCTACGCCTATCTGTGGGCAACTCTCAAGGCTGACAGTCGCATCTGGGGCGACGGGCCAACTGCCCAAGAGTTCATCCGAGGGGCACTTCACCTAGCCATGGTAAAGGAGCTTTACTGCTCCCCCTCGGAAGAGCTGGCGGACCGGGTGGCCAAGTTGCTTGTTTGGGTAAGTAGTGGTTCTTTCATTGCATGGGTCATAACGCCGATCTTTGTGTAGGGCCAACACTACACCATGGCGCTGATTGACCGGGTCCTCGACGTCGGGCGGGTGATTAAGCATCAGTTAGACGTCTACGCTGCTCTTCGCCTGGAGAACCTGGAGCTGAAGGCCGAGGGGGGCCCGAAGGCCATTGCCGTGGCTGAAGAGCATGCCTCTGCTCTGGACGAGGAGGTGAGCTGCTTGAAGGCCGAGCTGGAGGAAAGCCAGTCACGCATCCGGATGCTGGATGATGAGCTGCTGACCCTCTCCCATGATGTCGAGTCCACCAGGTTTTCAACTTGGGCCGCTGTAGAGGTCCTAAAGGAGGAGCAGCTAGCACTACCCCAGAAGATCGAGGGGGCAATCGCTGAGTACAAGGTGTCTGCCGGGTTCGAGTGCGGCCTGGTGAGGTTGGGGCGGGTCATATATGAGTTCGGGTACCGGGTGGCCTATGCTCACTTTCGAGCGAGGTACTCGGACCTGGAACTGGAGTCGGACCTATTTGCCGACCATCCGGAGGATTAGGACGTTGATATGCTAGCGAGCGTCCCCTTTGATGACGGGCCCGAGACCCCTCCTCCGAACTAAGGGTTGTACTTCCCTTTTTATTTTGTTTTAGTCAGGTCGAGTTTTGAAACTGTATCGCCCGACCACAATGTGTATATTTTTGTTTATCAATAAAAACTCCTATTTTGGAATCCTGACTTCTCGTCTTTCTCTACCACGGATGTACATACTTCTTTCAATTGATAAAACACGTCTCTTCGGGGCCTCGTCCTTTGGTTTTTACGGATAGAATTTCTTTAAATTCGCCGCATTCCATGTCCTTGGTAGAGGGGTTCCCTCCATGGTCTCGAATCGGTAGGTCCCTTCTCGGACCACATCGTAGACTCGATAGGGGCCTTCCCAGTTAGGCACGAGTTTTCCTCTCGCTCGGGTCGAGTCGCTCACCTCTGCCTTTCGAAGGATGAGGTCCTTGACCATGATCGGTCGCAAACGAACTTTGCGGTTGTATATCCAAGCCGTTGCCTTCTTGTATGCTAGGGTATGCAGGTGTGCCTTGGCTCTTCTTTCTTCGAGGAGGTCTAGGTTTGCTCGTAGGCCCTCCTAGGAGCCTTCTTGTTCATAGTTGGAGGTGCGCAGGGTCGGGAACACCATCTCGGGCAGGAGGACCACTTTGGTCCCGAACGCTAGGCTAAACAAAGACTCTCCCGAGGCGGTTTTGGGAGTCGTTCGCATCACCCATAAGACGCTAGAGAGCTCGTCCACTCAGGCTTCGTGTGGGCTTGAGATCCTCTTCTTGAGGCCCTCTAGAATTGCCCGATTCATTACTTCAGTCTACCCATTAGTTTAGGAGTGTACAACCGAGCTGAACCTCAATTGTATCCCATATGACTGACAATAGGCCTTGAACTTAGCGTTGTTGACTTGAGCTCCGTTGTCGGTGATGATAGCTCTTGGGATCCCGAACCGGGTGATAATGTTCTAGCGATCAAGAGGCGGTTGAAGCGATGGGCGAGCCACTTCGCCTCTGTCAGGTATAACGCCATCGTTGGGTCCTGGGCTTCGTAGCTCCCATTGACGTGTGCTGTCACCAGCTGGGAGTCGCTGAAGACTTCGAGGTTGCCCAGATGGGCGAGCCACTTCGCCTCAACCGACCACCATAGCATCCAACCCGATGCATCGAAGTTGGAAAGGATTTGTCGCAATGGCTGGTTGATGATCACTTTGATTGTGTGAGCTTGGAAATATGGCCGCAGCTTTCGGGCCGTCTTCATTAGTGCGAGGGTCAGCTTCTCGATCAGGGAGTACCACACCTTGGGCCCGCGAGCACATGGCTGACGTAGTATATGGGTTGTTGCGTTGGTGGCATTTCCCGAACTAACACCGAGTTGACTGCCTGCGATGAGGCCGCCAGGTAGAGACCAAGGGTTTCACCTGGCTCGGGTGAGGTGAGTCAGGGCAAACGGGCGAGGCACGCCTTCAACTTTTCAAAGTCTTCTTTGCATTCTAGGGTCCACATAAAGCTGTCGACTTGTCGCAGAGCCCGGAAGAAAGGGAGGCACTTGTCGCCCGAACGTGACACGAACCTGCTAAGCGCTGCCAACTTCCCGGCAAGTCGCTGCACCTCCTTGACCGAGCAGGGGGAATGCATCTCGGTTATGGCCTGAACCTTTTCTGGGTTGGAATCTATCCCCCTCTAGTGAATAATAGAGCCAAGGAAGTTCCCTGAGCTAACCTCGAAGATGCACTTCACGGGATTCAAACGCATGTTGAACCGTTTGAGCGTTTGGAATGTTTCCACCAGGTTGGTCAAGTGCGCGCTTGCAGCCTTGCTCTTTATGATCATGTCATCCACGTATACTTCCATGTTCCTCCCGAGCTGGTGCTTGAACAGCTTGTCGACCATCCTTTGATAAGTCGCCCAAATGTTCTTCAGACCAAAGAGCATCACTTTATAGCAATACACCCCTCTGTTGGTGATGAAAGCGGTGTTCTCCTGATCTTGAGTCACCATTCGGATTTGGTTGTAGCCCGAGAATGCGTCCATGAACATAAGGAGTTCATAGCTCGTGGTGGCGTCGACTAGTTGGTCTATCCTGGGAAGTGGATAGCAGTCCTTGGGGCATGCCCGATTGAGATCGATGTAATCAACGCACATCCTCCAACTTCCATTGGATTTCTTAACGAGAACTACATTCGATAACCACCGAGGGTATTTCACCTCAGTAATGAATCGTGCTTCTTTAAGGTGGTCGATCTTGTCGCTAATCGCCTTCTGTCGGTCAGGAGTGAACTTCCTTGGTCTTTGTCTCACTGGCCGAGCCTTGGGGTCGACGTTAAGTTGGTGCTAGGTCACCCTTGGATCAATCCCGGGCATCTCCTCGAGGGACCATGCGAACACATTGCCATTTTTCCTCAGGAAATCAATGAGGTGGAGTCGATCTGCTTCGAAGAGCGTCGTCCCAACTTTCACGGTCATATCGGGCCGATTCTTTTTTAGGGGTACATCGGTGAGCTGCTCGGGGGGTTCCAGCTGCATTGGAGCCATGGGTCCCTCGCGGGGGTCGGGGACTTGAGGGGGGTATGACTTCCCTGGGAGAGTAATCATCGTAAGATAGTATCACGTTGACTCTCCCGGATCATTTCGGGATTCCTCGATCCCCGCCGATGTCGGAAACTTGATGTCCCGGTGGTAGGTGGATACCATCGCCTTTAACTTATTGAGCGTCGGTCGGTCGAGAATGACATTATAGGCTAAGGGTAGGTCGACTACCATGAAGGTAGTCATTATCATCTTTGCTCTCGGCTATTCCCCGATGGTGACAGGGAGGATGGTGGTCCCAAGCAGGGAGATGGAATCCCTCGTGAATCCAGTGAGTGCTGATGTCATGGGGGTGAGGTCTTCCTTGGTCAAACCGAGCTTCTTGAAGGCATCGAGGTACAGGACGTCGGCGGAACTCCCGGTGTCGACCATCACCCTTTTGACCCGAGCATTGGCGATCCGAATGGAGATCACCAAAGCATCGTCATGATGGGAGCGCTCGACCTCTTTGGCTCCGAAAGTGATTCAGGCTCGAGCTCGGGCTGGAATCGTTTCTCGACCGTGCTCCGGGTGTAGTCCTTCCTCGCCGTTGAGTTGCTACCATCGGCTGCTTGTCCTTCAGAGATGATGTCAATCTGTCTTTCGACGGGTCCCCTAGGGCATGGAGTCGCTTCCCAGGGTTCCTTGAGATAGCGCTCGAGGTGACCTCTTCAGATCAATTCCTCAATTTGATTCTGGAGGTCGCGGTAGTCTTCCTTGTCGTGGTCGTAGTCCCAATGGAACCTATAATATTTAGACCGATCTTTGTGAGTAGCTTTCATGGGGTTGGGTTGTCACAAGAGACCCTTCTCCCTGATCTGGAGGAAGATCTCTGTACGAGATGTGTTTAGAGGGAGAGGTGGGGGCCTAGGGAGCGGTAGCTCTTGTCAGTCGGGCCTCCGGCAGGGTTGCACCGGGGCTGCTGAGGTCATTCCCCGGGATTGTTCCGCCCTTGGCCTCTTCCCGTCCATGCACTTTCCTGCCACCAGAGCTTCGGCGGCGATGTACTGGTTGGCGCGCTAGAGCATCTCGAGGATGGTTACTGGCGGCTTCTCGATCAGTGACCAGAAGAACCTTGAAAGCTTCAAGCCCATCAGAAATGCCTGCATGATTAAATAAGGGTGAGCGTCTAGGAATCCCTGAATTTCAGAGGTGAAACGTGCCACAAACTGAGAGAGCGGCTCATCTTCGCGCTGGGATAACGCGAGCAAGGTGGCCATGGAAGGCCGGGGTCGTACACTAGCGAGGAAATTCTTCTCGAACTCCCTGGGGAGTTGATCGAAAGACGAGACTGAGGACGCGCATAGTCGGCTAAACCACGCTCGTGCCGGTCCCCTGAAGGTGGTTGGGAATGCCCGATACATCAGCGCATCAGAGGTGCCATAGAGGGCCATCTATGCCCAAAATGTAATGAAGTGCTCTGTGGGATCAGAGCCACCGTCGTATGTCTCTAATGCCGACAGTGTAAAGTTGAGGGGTACCGGCTTGTCGTGTACTTCCTGAGTAAAGGGGGATCCACCCGAGCTGCCTTCGTTCAACTCGCTCCGTGACTTCTTGTCACAGACAAACTTCTAAACAGGATGTTTGATGTAATGCTTATGTATGTCTGTGTCTTTTGGTATGTTCATGTTTTGTACAGCATGTAGAGGGACGGCCGAAGGCTTAATAGTCCCATTTTAGTTAGGTTGGTGGCCGCTTTAGGCGTGTAAATAAAGGTTGTGTCATGTGGACACGTGTGAGAGATTTTCGATCTATAATGGACCATTTTACCCTTTTGTTATGCAATTGTTCAGAGCTTGTAAAGTCTGTTTATAATTTGCATTGTCTATGAAGTGTTTTCGGAGATGTTTGCTTGTGGATCTCGAGTGAGGCATTTTCTCTATCCTATTCTCTCTTTTGTGGGTCCTAAGGGACCATGGGAGGCTTCGGGGAGGCTGACCTTTGCGGATGGACACGCAAGGGTGCCGCACGACTTAGGCAAAACCAGCTAAATCCGTGATAGATGGTATCGGAGCGGGACAAGCACTCATAGAAACACTTAGCATGCAAACGTGGGGGACCTAGCGGGGCTGCGTTGAGGGCAGTTAGCACACGCGCGACCGTTTGGGGGAAAACGGGCATGGAGATGTAGGGAAGAGGAGTCACTCAGAGGAGCGGGTATATGAGATTGGCATTCAGAGGAATGGCCAACCCTTTGCGTAAGAGGCACCACAAGAATAGACAAGCTTGGAAGAATGTGAAGCGCACAAAGGTTGGGATGGTTGAGTTTGAGCTACGACTCAACGTTGACAACCATACTTGATGGTGCTCAAGGCAAGCGAGGTGCTTGGTAAAGGATGAGACCATGAAAGGTGGAATGAGTTGCTCAACGACTAAAAGAGTTATGCAAAGCTCACAGAGGTGAGGAGAATTGCTAGCTCGAAGAATTTAGTACTCATGCATGGGCTTGTATGCGGACAATGGAATGTTCGTGGCCATCCCAAGGCGACCGAAACTCGGTGCCATAGAGCATTGAAACTTTATCTTCGGCATGTGAAGGATACGTCCGTAGGAGGCTGAAGTGTGCAACAAGTTCAGCATGTTGCTAGGCCTCGAGTGGTGCAGCGGGGGCTGTATTGACGTGGAGTCGCAATCTAGCAAGGGCGTTTGCAGGAGGTAGAACAATGCATAGTTTGTTCAGCAGATCAGAGTAGTCCAAGGGGATGGTGGTCTCCGAAACGAAGAGAGATATTGCTCCAACGGGACAGTTATCCAGGAGGGATAAGTCCCGGCTCTCCAGAGGGAGAATCATATAAGACGAACCTCACAAGTTGAGGAGTACCTCAACAAACAACAACTCCATAAAGCTCAATGGACTGAGCAAGTGGCGAGGAGTTGTCGCATGATCTCGCTTGAGAGAATGCATTGGTGGATGCATTGCGAGATCAAGTGGGGGAGCCACCCAAAGCAACATAAATGAAGGCACACTTGAAGTCGATATGGAGATCGGACTCAAGGGAGGGCTGACCCGTGGAATGGTAGGCACGGGGGCCACCATTAACTCAATGCAAAAATGAGGAGCGGAGTAACTTGGGTGTAACTTGACGAAGTACCCAAGCCGCATGAAGGGAGCTAGCATAGAAGATGGAACATAGAGTAGAGACATAGTGCTTTCCTTGGACAGAGGTCAAGGACATGAACTCTTGTAGAGGCAAGAGCAGGATCATGTTGTTCCATAGGTCATTCATTCTGATGGAGCGGACTCATCTTGCATGGTGCCAAAGACGAAGGGAGTATTTGGGCACATGCACTCTATCTCGGAGGAGCATTTGATGGAGGAACTAAGGCGACTCAATTTGCGGAGGCGAAGTTGGATTTAGAAGGCCTTAGCACGGGGCAAGAGGATGCAGAGGCAGGTACTCTTCAAGAATATACCACAGTGTTGCCATTCAAATTGTTATGAAGGAAGCGGTGCACAACGAAGACTGTGCTGGTAGGGGTAGAGGCCCAGGATCTAGACAATGGTGCACTAATTGCAGCGAAGTCGGGGGACTTCGGGAGCTACTAGGCGACGGACTATCCTAGAGCGGTGCTTCATCTTGGTGTGACCCAAGAGTGGGTGGATGAAGGTCGATTGCCAAAGGAGCGAACAAAATCGAAGGTGGAAGAGACCCTGCGATGTATTGGCAGAGGCCACACATGAAGGGTTCACAATTCGAGTTCATCCCACAAGGATCAGAATGCAATATAGATGTCACCAGGAGGCGACATGGTGCAATGGATCGTGGTGGAATAGTTCGTGGCAATGCGATACACACAACCTTGCCCCGTGAGGGACTAGATCATATGGAGGTATGATCGGGAGCTACTGGAAGCTCCACTTCGGTGAACAACACGACGGCAAGAATGGCTATGGATTCAAGGAGTGAAGGCCATGGTACCGTAGAGGCGGGTCTTCCGTGCGTGCATCGAATTTTGCATCGAATGAAAGCCTTGGTCATCAGCATATGGGGGCTGTATTCCACCAAGGGAAAAGTTTGAATGCAAGTACCAGTGAGTCCTATGGGAGGGACTTGATCATACAGCGGTATGATCGAAGTAACTAGAGAGTTGGACTGCTCCAGAGCTCATATTCGCTTAAGGGAGCCCGACAAGTCAGAGGACAAGGTCGAGTAAGCGAATGTTGCTACCAAGGAAGCTAAGGAGAACAAAATCGGTGCAAACCCTACAACGTGATGGCAGAGGCCGTGCATGGGAGTTGCAATCTGTCTTTCCATCGACCAAAGGGAGTTGCTTGAATAACACAAAGGTGTTGAAGCAGGGGGTCGAAAGGGGCGAGGAAGCGATGACGAGTCCAAAGGGACTTAGCTACCCAAAATCAAGCATCAGATAGAATGAAGGTGGACTCGGAGGAGTACCACAGAGGCATATCTACTGCTTATGAAGAAAAGGGATGCAGATGCGAGGCGACGGATAGTAGTACCATGGGTATGACAGCGCCATGGTACCGCAGAGGCGGGACTTCCGTGAAAGTCATTGATCCCTTGCTCTCATGGAGGGAGAGCGCTTGATCGTGAAAGGGGCGGAGGAGGTGGAGCATGCAGAGGCAAACTCCAAGTACCGAGACAAGGCTGAAGGGCAGAGGCCAAGGAACTTCGTAAGATCGGTGTCAATGAGTTTCTCATCAAGATAGCTGAAAGTGAAGGACTTCGGGTCATGCAAGAGTGCACGACCAAGGAACGAAGTAGTCAATACGCGGTGCTGTACCTTCGCTACTCAGGGGAGTAAGCGACATGGTTGATGGAGAAGATGGTACAATCCCAGAGGTGACCAAATCTATTAGAGAATTATTCCAAGTTGGGGTGAAAACTTCCTGTATTCCAGAAGTTCGATGGCATTGAGAAGGTGAATCACAGTAGCTAACTCAACGCAAGGAGTGTAAACACTTCAAGTGCTTCAGAAGTGTGAGCAAAGAGCAGGCGAAGGCTAGTAACCAGCTCGATGCATGGAGTACAACCTCGAGGAGGCGGGCGAAGTCAAGTAACCTTTGCCTTCTCAACCCTTAAGAGAATGGGCGAAATCGAGTACCCCAATTCTCTTATCTATCCAGTAGAGGAGCTTTGCACAAGTTCAAAGACCCTTCGAAGATAATGGAAGATAATAGTTGTCAAATCCTCACCAACGGTGATCAGTGGTACTGAGAGTAGATTGTTCGCTTCATTTCCCAATGAAATGCCAATCGAAAGCAGAAGTGATACGAACCTACTTGGATGTGATAACTAAGTGAAAGAAGAGTCAATGAGCAAATTTTGTGAAGGAAGGACCCAAAACTTCAGAAGTTTGCGAGACGATGCTCGTTAAAGCTCCAATAAGCATCCACCCAGTTTAAGCAGCATGAGGCATTTGAAAGACTGACGCAGTAAGGATGGTTTTTTTCTTTCATTTGGAGGATCCGCAGGAATCAACAAGGATCAACACAACTCAGCCAACCCCACACCAGAGTCAGAGTCATTGGTGAGTTGAAGCAGCATGGCGGATCAAAGGTTCGACTACTCAAAAACAGCAGCGGAGAGCAGTTGGGAGCCAAGAGGCGCATTGTAGCTGGAGCAGAAGATTGAAGACTCAGCAAAGGCGAGGAGGTGCAGTGTCGGCAAAGGCTTCAACGAGGATGTCGAAGGAATAAGTGGGGGAGAATGTCACGAACAAACTTCTAAACATGATGTTTGATGTAATGCTTATGTATGTTTGTGTCTTTTGGTATGTTCATGCTTTATACAGTATGTAGAGGGATGGCCGAAGGCTTAATAGTCCCATTTTAGTTAGGTCGGTGGTCGCTTTAGGTGTGTAAATAAAGGTTGTATCATGTGGACACGTGTGAGAGATTTTTGATCTATATTGGACCATTTTACCCTTTTGTTGTGCAATTGTTCAGAGCTTGTAAAGTCTGTTTGTAATTTGCATTGTCTATGAAGTGTTTTCGGAGATGTTTGCTTGTGGATCCCGAGTGAGGCATTTTTTCTATCCTGTTCTCTCTTTTGTTGGTCCTAAGGGACCATGGGAGGCTTCGGAGAGGCTGACCTTTGCGGACGGACACGCAAGGGTGCCGCACGACTTAGGCAAAACCAGCTAAGTCCGTGACATTTTGGAACTCGCACTGGAACTCATCCAAGTGTTGGTTGACCCGGGACAGTTGGATCCTAAATGACTTATCCGTCGAGTCGGACGATATGGTGTCAGGCTCGAAGAGGGGCAGTTTGATAAGGCAGGGTGCGGGTATGCTCTGCTTGGGCAGACCTCTCAGGTCCATCATCTGCTCTCGGGCTTCTCCCATCCCGACCTGCTCCCTACTCGGCCTTTGCTAGGTCGGGTCAGTCGGGGGAGCTGTTAGCCGCACGATCTAGGAATGAGTGGGATGAGCATCTGCATCATCCCCGCCATTGCTTGTACTTGCTTGGTCAGGTTGAGGAATGCCTCAAGCGACACGATCGAGGGTCTTGCGATAAATCCGAGGGGTGACAACCCCGAGTCATTGAACATGCATTAGTAGCGATCTGGTGTCGAGGCTAGGATCCCCCTATCTTTGAGGACGGGGAGGGACTGATCTCCAGGCCCGACGGAGGGGTGACCGGTCAGTGGTTCTCCTTCGGGGAGAGCTCTTGTGAGATGCTCGTGCGACATGACCCTCCTTCTAGCGCCAAAAATATTGGTGAACTAATGTGCCATGGCTGATGAGTCAGCACGGCCTGGTCCACGGGTCAATGTCGGGAGTCTTCGGTCGGCTGAGCTGGATGCTGAGGTCGGTCGGGCCCTCACGACAGGGTGTTGATCAACATTTCTCGGTCCGGGTGCCATTGATGTTGAGCAGCGTCTCTTTGTCTCCAGGCTAGTTAGCGGCTCCCCTTCATACACTAGATGACAACTCCCAATCGAGACGCTCGCGGCTCGAGGGTGGTCGCTTTCTTGCAAAAATGACCTTCGTTGGGTGATTCCCGACTTTGGTCCCTCCGACGAGCAAGTCAGTAGTTATTTTTCTCTTTTTTTTTCCTCTCCCTCTGCCGGATGCCAGCCATGGGCTTTTATACTACTATACGAGGGTCGGTCGTACGCGAGTTTCGTGTTGTGGCTGATCCTTTAGGGATGAGACGGTACCTTTGTGCGGCTATCATCCCGGGATGCACAAAACGACGCTAGACCGCACCGTCCCAGGACGCATGGAACGGTGCCAGACGACACCGTCCCGAACTTTCGGGATGGACATACCAAACAATGTCTTGGAACGGATTTTGACTTAGCGCGTGGGGGTGCTCCCCTTGCTGACTGTAGCACGGTGTGACATCGATTGTAACGTGTATTGGACCCAAAATATCCTTTATCAAGTGAAAAAAACACAGTCGAAAAAGTACTCCCAAAATATAACGGAGGATGAAAAAGAAGGAAAATAGATTGCAATCCCGTCCAAAGATAAGAAACTACAGAAGGAAAATAGGAACTGAACGTAAAGAGCAGGGGCGCCAACTCTCTCTCTCTCTCTCTCTCTCTCTCTCTTTCTACGTGAGCATAAGATGAGAAAATAGTCTATTTGTCTTTATCTTTTTCCTTTTCTTCTCTAGTTTTTATATCGTTTTCTATTTCTTTAATGCAATTTTTTTCCTCGTTACGAGAGTCCACACTCTCCCCTCTCCTCCTAATTAGATATAGAGTTTTACTTAAAAGGAGATGGGCTGTGGGTTATGAATTACTAAATCTCATTATAGGCTGTCAGCCCAACAGAGCCGAAACCATCACTGGTCTCATACTCCTAATTAAACATAAACTTCTAAATCAATTAAAATTCTAAATTTTAATTTAATTCTAATCAAATTTAACTTTTATCTCTAACGTCCTCTTAAATTTCATACCTTGTAAAGATATCTATTTTTCAAAATTTATAGTACGATAATTTCATTCCTCTCTTGATGACTACATTTTTAGATGATTTTAAAGTTAGAAACTTGTCATAAAAAAAAATTGATCTCAATTCTTCTAGTATATTTCTAAACTAAATATCTTAGGATGAATATGATTGCTCATAATCCTAAAAAGAAATTATAACCATATGTACATTTTCACTATTAGGATTCTTGCTTGGAGATAATATTCTATTTGATTCTCCATCGTATCTGCTGATCAAGTTGGCTCAATATATGGTTACAATCAAGTACATAATACTCCAAAAATCTATTTGTAAAATATATTGTCAACCTTCTTGCTAATTTTGAACTTTTTGAGAATCTCTATAGTATATTTTTTTGAGAAATAATTTTTTTTATAACTTGTTGATCAATTGTAGTGCCATAATATTTCATAAAACCTAAGTCAAACATCTCAAAGTTCTTCTTATTGGAACTCTTGAATCTTGAATCATGTCAATATTACAACATTATCTTTTGTTGTCAAACTTTATTTTGAAATAAATGATTCATTAAAAAAAGTTTCTGATTATATAATATCAATATATAATCATATCAAACTTTACATTCTATTACTAGTCACATGATTACTAGCTCTAGTATCCAAGTACTAGCTCTAGTTTGATTTAGAGACAACTGAGGTCCTTCTTCACAAATAATCCCAAGTATTTAAGTTGTGTTAATCTTGTAAAATTGTGTTAGGACATTCCAACAATGCTCCTTCAATACTTAAGTTAGTAAATAATTTAGATGATTCAATTAGCTTTGCTCCTTCAATACTTAAGTTAGTAAATAATTTAGATGATTCAATTAGCTTTTTAGGATAAAAAGTTGTGTTGGGAATATTATGAACATACCTACTAAGCCCTTTTATAATAGGTTTTGGGTGCTATTACATCCACTAACCATAAAGGTTGTGATGCACTTTCCTCAAACTTAAGGCGTAATAAAGTCTAATCCACTCCACCATATGTTATTGATCATACAGTAGTGTGTTGGTCCAACCTATATGTGGGTTTGGACAATTGGGTTTATTGAGTCCAAATTAAAAAGATAGTGTTTGCAGGTGCAGCGCGCGTGTGCACACAGAAAAAGTGAGCGTGCAGCGAGCGAGCGATGACGGAGAACAAAAGAGAGAAAGAAAGTAAGGTTTTAGAATTTTTTGCTTGACGATAGGTGGCAAAACGTTCTCAGTTTTGGCCTAAATTTTATGTGGAGAATTCTTGCAGTAAACTCTATAATCCTAACGGTGTTGATCTATAGTTTACTCTCTCTAAGGTACTTTTCTGCTATATCTACTTTGTAAGACCTAAAATTTCCTTACGATGAGATATATGATCTTAATGTTATTGTGATCATCTGATTATTCTAGAGAAGACCGATTGTAAACCTGTTATCATTACTATTGATAGTAAAAGTTTGAGGTGGACTACGGTCCCGTGGTTTTTCCTATATTGGGTTTTCCACGTTAAAAAGATTTGGTCTCATTGTGTGATTGTTTTTTGCTCTATTGTTTATACTGTGCTGGTTTATATTTTCATTTGGATATTAAGTTAGTATTTTTGATGAGGAACCCATTTTGATACACAAAGAGGGAAAAGAATATTCCGCTTTAACAGATTTTTCCCAACAAGTGGTATTAGAGCATTAGGTTATTTGGTGCTAGTTTTTTCTTGTGTGATTGAAATGGAGCAGTCGGATGGTATGATTAAATTGAACTCATCAAATTATTCCACTTGGAGGCATCTGATGGAAGATTTGCTTTATTGCAAAGATTTGTATAAGCCTATCAAGGTTAAAGATAAACCTTCTACTATGGATGATGAAGAATGGGAAGTTCAACATAGAAAAGCTATTGCCTATATTAGAAGATGGATGGATATAAACTTGCATGAGCATATTTCAGATGAAACCAGAGCTGATGTTGTTTGGCAAAGGTTAGAAAATCTCTTTGTGAAAAAGACTGTGGGAAATAGAATTTCTCTCCTCAAAAGACTTGTAAATTTGAAGTATAAAGATGGTTGTGGTAACATTGTTGAGCACATAAGCCTATTTCAGAGTCTTGCAAACAAGTTGGTTGCTATGAAAATGAATATAGATGATGAGATGCAAGGATTATTACTTCTCAGCTCTTTACCAAAAAGTTGGGAAACGTATATGGTGACTATTTGCAACTCCACGCTAGAAGGAACTCTAACTATAGATATGGTTAAAGACAGTTTGCTAAATGAAAATGTCAGAAGGAAAGAATAGGGTGAATCTTCTTCTGGAGCATTTGTTACTGAAAAACAAGAAAGACATGGAAGAAGTCATAGCAGAAATCCACATGGTTATAGAGGAAGATCCAAGTCTAGAAGAGATATCAAATGTTTTCACTGTAACAGGCTAGGTCACATGAAGAAAGAGTGTAGGTTTTGGAAGCAAGAACAGAATGAAATGAAGAAAAATGAGAAAGAGACAAATACAGTTGCTGTTGAAGGTAATATCACTATTGTTTGTGATGAAGATTGTGTTAGTCTCATAGCTCATGATAGTAATTGGATAATTGACTCTGGTGCTTCATTTCATGTTACTTCTCATGGTGATTTCTTTATATCTTACATTGCTGGTAATTTTGGTAATGTCAGAATGGGAAACAGTGGTACATCTAAGATTGTGGGTATTGGAGATATTTGCTTAGAGACCAGTATTGGGAGCAAATTGATACTCAAAGATGTAAGACATGTTATAGATATTCGTCTTAACTTGATATCTATAGGTAGACTTGATGATGAGGGCTTTGCACATTATTTTGGTGAAAGCAAATGGAAACTCACTAAAGGTTCTCTTATTGTGGCAAGAGGAAAGAAACTTAACTCATTTTATGTCATGGAAGCTAAGCTACATAAAGGAGAGATTAATGCAATTCAAAAAGGTGAAAGTATAGATCTTTGACATAAGAGGCTTGGTCATATCAACGAGAAGGGACTTCAAACTCTTGTTAGAAAACAGTTCTTACCAGAGTTGCAAGGTACATCTCTTAAATCTTGTGATCATTGCTTAGTTGGAAAAACACATAGAGTTGCATTTCAAACATATCCATCATCTAGAAGATCAGATGTTATTGATTTAGTTCATACTGATGTTTGTACTATGCAAACTAGAACTCTTGGAGGTGCTCTTTATTTTGTTACTTTTATTGATGATCATTCTAGAAAAGTGTGGGCTTTTGCTTTGAAATCCAAAGACCAAGTACTCGATGTTTTCAAAGAGTTTCATGTCAGTGTTGAAAGAGAAACTGGCAGAAAGCTAAAGTGTATCCGATCAGATAATGGTGGTGAGTACAGGGGTTCTTTTGAGAATTATTGCAGGTTCTATGGTATCAGGCTTGAGAAAACAGTTTCTAAAACTCCTCAACAGAACGGTGTGGCAGAAAGGATGAGTAGAACCATTGAAGAAAGGATTAGGTGTATGCTTTCTCATACTAAGTTACCAAAGTCATTTTGGGGGGAGGCTATGAGAACTACAGTTGATCTGATAAATCTTTCTCCATCAGTTCCTTTGAAAGGTGATGTTCCAGAGAGAATATGGAGAGGAAAAGATATATCTTATAATCACTTAAGAGTTTTTAGGTGTAAAGCATTTGTTCATATTCCTAAAGATGAGAGGTCCAAGCTTGATAGTAAAGCAAAAGCATGTTGGGAAATCACGTGGGCGACATCATATGCGCAGCGGAAGAACAAGAAAACAAAAATCCCCGATTCCCAAAAAGATGTTCGTCGTCGTGCGAAGATTGGTGCGTAAAAATCCAAAAAACACAAAACTGCGATAGAGATTGTGTTACCTAGGGAGATCAGATATCCCCTGTTTCCTCAGATCCTTAGGAGAGGGTGAAGGAGGTCAAGCGTCCTCCTCTCTAGCGGGTGATCCACACAACAGGGTTCACACCCTCCTCAAAACTCCAGCCCTCTAAGGTGGAGAGGGAGAGGAGAATAGGAAGGGCAAGCAAAGACTCTAGCCTATGAGGCAGTGGAATCCCTCCTATTTATAGAGATCCCGTGTCAAACCCTAATGGGTCCTTCCCCTAGTGGGTATTGGATCTCGCATCCAATAAGACAAGGGCTCAGTCGGGATATCTCATATCCAAACCTCTACTCATCGCAATGCCTATCATATGTGTGTGACCCTCTAGGCCCAATATCGAAGCTGGCCGTGAGTCATACCGTCGAACTCCTTCTAACTCGAATTTATTATCTCTCTAATAATTCACTTGACTCATCGACTACTGGACGTTTTTTCAGGCCACTACCCGTAGTCCCCGCATTTATCTGGGGAATCCAATCCATTGGACCTGTTTGTCCTCGCTTACCATGTACCTATAGTCTCTCATCCATCTAATATCCCGAGACCGTGATATCGAGCATGGTGTTGTCGGACCCATACGGTTTCTACTCGAGTCTCTCGCTTCTAATCGGTTCTCCCGAGAACTCTTTCTCTCTCAACCCGAATGACCCCAGTCAGGATTTGTTTGAGCAAGAACACATGGGATATTTCTCTCATGACGCCGAGAGTGGATGATCCTCTATCGACACTCAATAGCCCTCGTGAAGGTCGACTACCACTCCCAATGACCAAATTTGTACTAGATCCGGGACAGCCAAACCTATAAGTCTGGTATCAAAGAGTGGAGCACTCATACAGGACATCCTTGGTGTCTCAAGTCTAAGGACCGATACACCACTAGGACTCACGGAATCATTTGTCGACAATAAGGCATCATCAACCATCCAAATTAGTAAGCGGATCAATCAAGAACTCATTCTCCAATGAGCACTGCATCTGTATCCCTAGTGTCCCTACACGAGCAGCTATGAGACCAAATGCATCCATCATATGGACGGGGTATCTGACACCGCCTATCCTTATTATCACGATGTCCCTCTCGAAAGTAACCTATGACCGGGATTATTTAGGATATGTGTTTAAAGCTGAATCGATCTCATTATCGTGATCTCATCACGATCCGATTCCCATTGCACAAATCCAAGGACATCACAATATATATATGCATTTATGCAATAGTTATAAAGTGATATACGCCAAAATATAATAAGCAAAAAGATTCTGTATCAAGTCACACGTGCCATCACTCACGTGATTGGCTTGCTGGGCACCTATGACTAGCAAAGCATGTATCTTCTTGGGATATGGTCATGAAGAGTTTGAGTATAGATTATGGGATCCAGTGAACAAGAAGATTATTAGAAGCAGAGATGTTGTATTTCTTGAAGACCAATTGTTTGATGATGGTGATAATATTGAGAAGTCAGAAACCTCTGTTTATATTCCTTGGAGTCTGGATCCAGTTCCTTCACCTGTAGTTCATGATGATCATGGGGGAGATGAACAAGAAGATTATGGTGAGAATACCAGTGATGATACACCTACAGTTGATGATGCTGAACCAATTGAACAAGCACCTCCACCACCAATTGAGATTCCATTAAGAAGATCCACTAGAGAGCGACAACCATCTACGAGATATCCTCCACATAAGTATGTTATGCTTACTGACAGGGGAGAGCCAGAAACTTACCAAGAAACTATTCTACATGAGAATAAGAATGAGTGGGTTAAAGCCATGCAAGAAGAGATGAGATCTTTGCTTGAGAACCACACCTATGACTTGGTAAAGTTGCCTAAAGAGAAAAAAACTCTCAAGAATAAGTGGGTTTACAAATTGAAGATTGAAAACAATAGCTCACAACAAAGATACAAGGCACGACTAGTTGTGAAAGGATTCAGTCAGAAGAAAGGTATTGACTTTGAAGAAATATTTTCTCCAGTTGTGAAAATATCCTCTATCCGAGTTGTTCTTGGTTTAGCTGCCCGCTTAAATTTAGAAGTTGAGCAACTTGATGTAAAAACAACATTTCTTCATGGTGATTTGGAAGAAGAAATTTATATGAAGCAACCAGAAGGTTTCAAAGTCAAGGAAAAAGAAAATCTAGTGTGTAAGCTTAAGAAAAGCTTATATGGACTCAAACAGGCATCTAGGCATCTAGACAGTGGTACAAGAAGTTTGATTCTTTTATGATGAGCCAAGGGTATGATAGAACCACATCTGATCATTGTGTGTTTATGAAGAAATTTTCAAATGATGATTTTATTGTTTTACTGCTATATGTGGATGATATGCTGATTGTTGGTCATGATGTTGAAAAAATTGGAAACCTTAAAAGAGAGTTAAGTAAGGTTTTTGCCATGAAAGACTTGGGATCGGTGAAACAAATACTTGGCATGAAGATTCTTCGTGATAGGAAAAAAAGGAGGATTTGGCTATTTCAAGAGACTTACATTGAAAAGGTTCTTGAAAGATTCAACATGAGTAAAGCCAAAGCAGTTTGTTCTCCACTTGCAGGTCATTTCAAGCTTAATTCGAAACAATGTCCTACAAGCAAGAAAGAAAAAGAAGAAATGTCCAGAGTGTCCTACTCATCTGCAGTAGGTAGTTTGATATATGATATGGTTTGTACTAGGCCAGATATAGCTCATGTAGTTGGAGTTGTCAGTCGATTTCTCTCTAATCCTGGAAAGGAACATTAGGCAGAAGTGAAATGGATATTAAGATATCTAAGAGATACTTCCAGGCTGTGTTTATGTTTTGGCAGTGATGAACCTGTGTTAGAAGGTTACACAGATGCAGACATAGCAGGTGATACTGATTCCAGGAAATCCACTTCGGAATTCTTGATGACATTTACAGGAGCAGCAGTCTCTTGGCAATCTAAGTTACAGAAGTGTGTTGCTCTATCAACCACAGAAGCAGAATATATAGCAATTACTGAAGCCTGTAAGGAAGCTTTATGGATGAAAAAGTTTTTACAGGAATTGGGCTTGAAACAGGAAGGATATACTGTTTACTGTGACAGTCAGAGCGCCATTCACCTCTCCAAGAATTCAACATACCATTCTAGATCCAAGCATATTGATGTGAGATATCACTGGATTTATAATGTGCTTGAGTTGAAAGAATTACAATTGGAAAAAGTGTATACCAGTGAGAATGGTTCAGATATGTTGACAAAGTCTATGCCTAAGGAGAAGCTTGAAGCATGTAGGCGAAGAGCGGGCTTGGTACAACCCACCATATGAGCTGGAGGGGGAGAATTGTTGGGTCCAGCCCATATGTGGGCTTGGACAATTGGGCTTATTGAGCCCAAATTAAAAAGATAGGGTTTACAGGTGCAGCGTGCGTGTGTGCACAGAAAAAGTGAGCGTGCAGTGTGCAACGAGCAACGGCGCACAGAGAAATAGAGAGAGAAAGTAAGGTTTTAGAGTTTTCTACTTGACGATAGGTGGCAAAACGTTCTCAGTTTTGGCCCAAATTTTATGTGGAGAATCCTTGCAGCAAACTCTATAATCCTAACGGTGTTGATCTACAGTTTATCCACTCTAAGGTACTTTCCTACTATATCTACTTTGTGAGACCTAAAATTTTCTTACGAGGAGATCTATGATCTTGATGTTATTGTGATCCTCTGATTATTCTAGAGAAGACCGATTAAACCTGTTATCATTACTATTGATAGTGGAAGTTTGAGGTGGACTATGGTCCCGTGATTTTTCCCATATTGGGTTTTCTACGTTAAAAAGATTTGGTCTCACTGTGTAATTATTTTTTGCTCTATTGTTTATGTTGTGCTGGTTGATATTTTCATTTAGATTTCAAGTTGGTATTTTTGATGAGAAACCCATTTTGATACACAAAGAGGAAAAAAAATATTTTACATTTTTTCCAACATGGTGAGGTGTCAGCCACTTGATATTGAGGTGTCGACCACCTAATATTTTAGGTGCGGAGGTATCGATCACATTATGTCTCTATCACTCACCCCTACTTGTTAGCATATCGTGTGTATGAGATCGAGTCAAGAAATATCCTTCAATGGGTTGTTGACACTTAGGTCCTCTTGAAATCTGTATGTGTTTGGTTGCCTTGGTTATTCACCCTCTTATTGTGCTTATGAGTCAATTTGACCTCACATGTCATCCAAATATGCTGATTTGGCCTCACATATTAGTGAAATGTATAATTCCTATAACATTATATTTGAGACTTATTTGTGTTGTGATTTGGCCTCACATTTCAGTATAATTTGCATGTTCTTGCATAGGATAATTCCTATAACATTCATAACTGCAATTATTATAATTATAACATTATATTTGAGACTTATTTGTGTTGTGATGACTGCATGGTCCTCTTTATTGTTCAGGACCTTTATATTAATCTTCTTGATTATCACTACTGTCTCTCCCTCTATGTTGCTGGGCACCTTTGGCTCTTGCATTTATCTCTTTCTTAGCGAGGGTCATCATAATCTAATGTTTTTTACTGCTGGGCTTAAATTATTTGTTCATGGAACGGCAAATTCTTATTATGAAACTAAGAATCTTTTCTATAATTTTAACATTACTAATCTCTTTATCATTTATTTTTATTTTGTTTATGATCAGAGAAAAACAATCTGAAAATAGATTTAAGTTTCTTCATCTTATTTATAGCTTATTAAATGTTATGAAGAATTGGTTTCACTGTTTTATAATGAGATTAAGAGTCTTTTGATCTTTACATTTGTGATCTTTCAACTCGCTATCTAATTTAGGGTTAAAGAGTTTTCTTCTTTACTTGGTTTCATTAAACTCTTATCAACAATATCTCAGTTATATATTTTGAGATCACAGTTTGGATTGGTAAGGCACATGACGTTGAAATATGGTATTGAATGATGTCATGTCGACGATATAGATCTCCTCCACGTCGAAGTCCTAACAACCATCTCAAAATCTTCTCTCTACATATTCTCACTCTAGGATTTATTTTCTCCTTAATTTTTCTCTATAATTTCTCTCTCTCTCTCTCTCTCTCTCTCGATATTTCCATCTACATACCATTCCTCTCTCTATAAATTCTCTTAATATTTTTTTCTACAAACACACACACACTCTCTCTCTCTCTCTTCAGATTTTGTTTACTATATTCCTCTCCTTTCATATTTTTTTCTTTATATTTTCTCTCTTATAGCCTTTGTTTCTCTAACATAATATACAAGAGAATCTATTCCCCTCTGCTGATACCATGTTAGATCTCAAGCCCACAAAATAAAAAATGAAAGAGGAAGATAAAAAAAATCTCAAACCCACAAAGTATGAAGCTGATGCACAAGCTGATATCGGAACAACAAAGTATGACTATGAACAGTAACATGTACAAAATACCGCATGACTTTTGTTCTCTTATATACAAACATCCGTCACTTGTCACTCTCAAACCAAAAACTAAAAAAAAGGAAAAAGAAGTCAAGAAAAGATCTTGTATTTTACAAACAGATGTGCAAGGGTTTTGATGCTACCCTAGGCTTGATCCCCAAAATAGTTAGGCAAATAATGTACAAATTCTATTAGATGCAGCCGTGGATTCATGTATCATGAAAGCCACCAAATAGATTCAGAGTGGTGTTGATGCGATGTTGATCTTCTTCTCGAATAGGATTTTGTATCCTTCTCTTTGTTGCTGGAGAGGCAATAGAGAGAGAGAGCATTGTTGATACATCATGGTCGTCATCTTCAGAACCAGATGGTTTATCTAGTCCGCCTTTGTCAGCCGAAGGAAAAAACAATGGGAACATTCCCTCCTCTGATGGGAGCTTCTTACCACCCAAAGCTAGTTCAAGATCAGGGGTACGGGATCCTGACAAGTCCTCATCAACTGGAGGAAGGAAATACCTTGAGTTCTCCACCATCTTGGTCCCAACAGGGAAGGAATCCTGTGGAAAGAAGCACCTTTCAGTACATATTGAGCTCTCAGGCACCTCGTTGTTGTAGTTGATACCATCTCTTTGCTGTTCATCTAGGTAGGTGGCTGAAAATGGTTGCTTCGTAGGTAGCAACCTACATTCCGTACTTTGTTCTCTTAAACTGATAACATGACCTTCACTGTCACATTTCATTCTTTTGTGTTCCCGACCACCTTCTAGAGAGACAAAGGTTGCCTCCTGCAACATATTAGGTATGGTGCTCTTTGATGATTCACCACAATATACCGTTGGGAAAGAGTGCGCACGTTTAGTGCTAGGCTTTGAACCCCAGATGGAGAAATTTTCCTCCGACTCATCCTCTATTTTCACCAACCTCTTTTTTCCCTTACTCCCCTCCGTCCCTTCCTTACCTGCTTTTTGAACAAGTTAAAACTTATAACAACAGTACAACGGATAAAACAATAAACATGTGGAATAACCAGTTAAGAAAGAATCACCTTCTCTGAAACCAGAAGCAGCCAAGTACTCCGGCAATGATTCATCAAGTTTTTGTTGTACACTATTTGCAAAAACATGAGGACTTTTTCCAACTTCAACATCAGTATCCTGCAAAAATTATTGGAAAGCTCTAAATTGCAATGCGATCTTGAGCCAAATAAAAAAGTGAAACACAAAGAGATGGGCATTCAAAAAGATTTTGACACTACAAAATACAGTAATAATATTCTAAATCCAGAATACCGAGACAATTTTGGTAAAAGACAATGAAAACACGATTGCAGATTGATCATAGATGAAAAGTCAATCACAGTGAGCTGCATCTAGCATGCAAAGCATGATGAGGAAACATAAGTGCCATTTGCAGAATTAGTACATGTGGTTTACAGGATGTATTTTTCTTGTCAACTACAATTGGTGATTGACAAGATGAGGAAACACAATTACCATTGGTAGAGAGGAGAATATCAATCAGCGGATGTTGACAATTTCTTTTAAATGCACTCTCCTCCATTACATCTTTTGTCCTGCTTGCAAATTCACCCTTGGAATATGTGGATACTTGTTTACAAACTCTGTATAAAGTAAATTTAATTTCATATTGCTGACAATTGCAGCATGGATTTCCAACTCCCATGTCGGTAGAATCAACTATCACAATACTCACAAAATAGCACGCTATACACAATCTTAGTTTGATCTGGATGACCTCCCAGAAATTGTGAAGAGTAAATAATAATTCTTTATTAATGATATCTATAAAAGTGGGTCAATTGTAAGTAGCAACATTCCAGGGATTAAAATCTGGGTCCAGCACCAGTGGTGGTCCCAAGTCCTCAGACAGATCAGTACAGTAGATATGCACCTATAATGTGTCAAAATGGGTCAGTTCAGATTAGAGTGCTCAACCATACCAGTGTCCAGCCCAACCAGTTCCAACTCAATTTTTTATCAACTAAAACTTTTTTGCCAATTTTTGAGTCAATAATAAATAAAAATATGATTATACCATCTACTGCATACTGTGCCAAAACTACGCTGGTGAATGATCACATGATACGTGTTATTATAACAGATGAAATGCCATACCTCATGAATGGATAAATGTGACTCAACAAAAGGTGGTCAACAGCTTGGTAAGATCAAAGTATCTAACAGTCTGATAAGTATCAAAAATGAACTCACCATATTACCACATGAATACAGGCAACACACCTCAAATGTAAGGTTACATGTATATATCCCATTACATCAATATGGGTTATAGTTATGTAATTTATGTTACTTCTCATGAACGATGCATGGTGTTTCTTCCACCTTTATAAGCATGATACGATCTGCCATACAAGATAAAACTCAGAAACAATTAAACATATAAAATAATATCTAATAGCTATACATCATAACCAGTCCAATGCTGTTTCTAATTCTACCCTTCCTCTAGAAAAGAAATTAGGACATGACTGTGCAGGCAGTACAGAACTTGATACAACTGACATAAAAAGCAATTTAGTATCTAGAATTGAACTAGGTGCGTATATGTCAATGTTATTACAAAGTCAATATTTGAGCATTATTGAATATAAAGACATCTAACACAGAGCAATAAACCAAAAAAAAGCAAAAATCACTGTTTAGACCTTGCTCTTGTAAAGGAAAAAGAAAGAGTACCGATTTAGTTCCATTGCTTTTCGATGCTGGACATATCTTTTCATAATCAAATGAGTAGCGATAATGTGAAGCATGATCTGATACTCCATTACTCTCTGTTTCAACAGTCACCATATCCAAAGAACTTTTAACCGAAGGGAAGTTCTCTGTATTGTGGGTATCATTGTCGGGAACAGTAGATGAAACAAACTGACAATTGTCAATGGAATTGAATTTCAGTGTCCTGGCACCAGGTGTTTCATCATAAATAGAAAATTCTTTTGGTGGATACTGTTGGAGATCATGCTTCTGAAAAGTAGATAGTTCACAGGCATGATAAGAAGATAATTCTTGAACTTGTGACTCTAAAGTTATCTTTGATCCAGAGGACTCCTGCTGCAAATTGGTGTAAGGTTTTGAAGAGTCCTGTTTCCTTACTTTGAAGATGCCCCAAAGAAAAAATAACATGTTCCAACCTAAAAAGCAGCATTGCATAATGTTCCAACAGAGAGAATAATTCAGATGTGCTTAGAACCCTTAGAAAAACAAAAATTTGCAAAATCATGTGTACGAAAAGAAAACCTGAGCCTTTCACATGTGCATTATGTTTAAGCATGAAAAGCATAATTAATACTTACGTTGTGAGCTCTCAGGTAGCACATTCGATGGAAATATAAGAAGCTCCACCTCATTGATGCTCCCTTTGAAGGCTAAATCATTTTTTTGGGCAGCATCCAATAACTTCTGGTAAGATTTCTCATAACTGTAAAAAGAACAAGAACGAGATGGCTTATAAAGCGTTATTCATTTAAAAGTAAATTGAAATTTTCTGCAATCCAGACCTCTCAGCATCTTTAGCAAAGAAATATAGACCAATATTATCTTCTTTAGGACCAGTCTCTTGAAACTGCAATGGCCACAAGCTAACCCGAGGAACTTCCTCCAATTGGATATTACAAGGAAATCGGCATGCTACTTCATGCACTTTAGGCGATGCAAAATTTGATAAGTGAGCTTGAATTCCTTCGACAATTTCAGGAAATCTTCCAATTCTTAATATCTCAAAAGCACCCCTGCAAATAAAAAAAATGTGAGAGAAAAGATATATATTACATTTCAAATGCTAAAAATATATGCTCTAGAATACAAAAATATAATCTGAGAAGTTGAGGGAGTCAGACTGTCATACTGCCATATGAATTTATGCTCTGGAACTACAAGAAATCTGAAGTCAGTTGTCAGTGGAGAAGGGTGATCGGGCAAAATTTGAGCTGAGGACTTCTCATTCAACGCATCTGGATTTATTGGATTGACATTTAAATCCCCCACTCCAGGAACATATGAAGATTCAGTCAAGTGTTTGGTTTGCTCTGCATCAGATGCACTATCTGTTCTGCCATTGTCAGTGTCAGAAACTCTCAAGATCACTTTCCCATAAGGTGCTCCTTCTAATGGCAAGTCTTTCTGGCAACTTGAACTTGTCAAAGAGCTTCTGGAAGAATCTTCACAAATAATATTGTTTTTCAACAATTTACACTCAGACTGATCTACTGTTCTACTCATCTTGTTCTTTGAGATTGCTGCTTTGAGAGCATCTTTCCACTTATTTCTCTTATTAGTCCCATCTACCAAACCCACATCAACAGAAGGCTTTGCAGCAGACATATTAGGCCTGTCAATTTGACCGCACTTTGCTTCTGTTAATTTAACATGACCAACTACATGATTAACCCCTGTAACAGCTGACCTTGAAGTTCCAGAAAAATCCTTGGTTGTATCATCCAAGTTACCCTGGTGGGAGGAGTCTATAGAAGGAGAAACACTGCTTCTAGTAACTTCACCATCATCACTGCATGATATATAAGTGGCAGCAGAATTCACAAGAACAGCTTCCTTGTTGACAAATTCACCAGGCTTTTTATTCTCAGAATCACAAATCTCATTGCTTTTCCATTTAAATGATGACTGCTTTTTCACTTCCTTGAACCCTAACAAGTCAATAAAATGAAAAAAAATAGTATTATTAATGTTTAAAAACAAAATCATTAGCTGATCATAAGGAGATGCCAACTAAAAAGGTGCTCTAATTGAAGAGGACTGTTTACCTAAATTATTTTCTCTATCAAATCCTTTGCTACTGCAAAGGATGCTAAGCTCAGACTTGTTACTTGCATTGCTGTTAGGTGGTGCAATCTTCACATCCAGCTTTGGAAGAGGTTTTCTCCCAACTGGTGGTGGACTGATAAGTTGACGATCAAGATCAAAGGAGCTCTTTCTTTCCATAACACTTCTTTCTTTATTTGGATTGAAGCTTTTAGGGTCAGCTCGAGGTGTTTTAAGCGACTGAGCTTTGATTAATGATTTGACATTGTGATGACCTGAGCTCACACTCTTACATGATGCAGATCTGTTGACGGTTCTGATAAGCATCTGCTTTGTGTTACTTGACGTAGATTCTTTAGCTAGCTTTTGTGAGACACCTTCAACCAATTGCTTAACTTTTGGTTCCGCACTCTTCTTAAAAGAAACTTGCTTCGAGAGAAACCCTGCACACACGAAACAACAAAAATATGTTAAAATGCTAGTTTTTTACAAAAAATTCTGCAAAATCAAATAAATCATATACAGATTCAATGAAGCAAAAAGAAAAAACTTACCCCTAGGTGAATAAAGCTCCCTTCGAACATTTGAAGACTTGGAATCTAAAGTAAGAGAATGAGAGGTCTGGGAACTTTTTGTAGATTGATCTCCAGGCAATGAAGCTATAATGGTTCCCTTTGTTCCAGCCATATGCAAGTTTTTAAATGAATTTTCACGATCCAATGTAAGTAATCGAGAGGTCTGGGAACTGTTTGTAGAATGATCTCCAAGCGTTGAAGCTATGTTGGTTTGTTTAACTTGAGCCATATGCAAGTTTTTAAATGAACTTTCACGAGAAAATTTTGTAGCTATCCTAGGACTGGCTGTCCTTGAAGGTTCATCACTTGTTTCAGAAGCTTTCTTTTTAGTAACTGGGCCTACGTCCACTCGGTCCATCTGCTTTTTGCTGGTTGTCCTTGGACTTTGAATTTGTTTACTGAACCCACATGCTTCTGGAGTGGTTGACCTGGTGTCCAACTTTGGTGAACTCTCAGGATTCACAGAGCTTCCAAAATTCTGGATCTTCTTATTCAAATAACATATATTTGATGTTCCAGAAACAGACTCAGCTTTCTTCATCTTTTTTATTTCAACATCCTCCTTTTTCTGGCATTCTTCACATAGCCAATCTCGTTCAGGAACTTTATCCAACATAATTTGCATGCAGTAACTAATTAACAGTAAACAATTGCTTAGTGCAAGAGAGATCCAAATTGCAGAATAGACTTTTAAGAGAGAGAATTACAAACAAAAGATCTTACGTGTGCTCTGCACCATCGATGCATCTACTACAAGAAGCAAGAAGATCCTCACGACCAGCATCTCCACATATATCACATACGTTTACCTTCATCACAATAAAACAAATATGTAGCCAGCATAATTAAGGAAACTACAAACAGGAAAAAGAGAACTAGAATCAAAGATAAACAGAACCCAAAAATAAAATAAGTACAACATTGAGAATCAGCATGAGGAAAGTTGTCACTAAAATAAGACACAAATGACATTTGACTCCCACAGCATCAGAGGGCTAGAGGCTGAGTGTAGCTTTGTTAAAACCACAATAGTGAAAACTAAACTTTGGCATCAGCTTTGAAGGTCTAGTATCATGTTGACATTTGGTTGTAAAATTCCACCTTGAAGTACTCCTGATTGCAAATAGTACCAAGTGACCAACCATATATTTCTACATTGACGATTTATTTACACAAGAACTCAACATTAACTAGACATTTCTACAATGACGGGTGGCTCAAGAAATCAACATTAACTAGACATTTATTTCACATACATCACTCATCTACACCACAAAATGTCATAGCATTGATACCTGTGCAAAAATCATATAGAAGATGGCAATCAAATAAGTACAATCTTAAAGGCCACCACACTATGTAAAGATTACAGATCAACTTCATTAGCACTCTGCAAAAAAATAGAATTGAGGCTCATAATTTTTACAGGCACAAAAAAACACTTAAAAATGAAGAATTATAAAGATGTTTTGCATATAGAACCTTGTGATTATGTTTACTAACCATTGAAGTTAACAAATTACCTTAAATAAAAAAATATATTTATAACAACTTCCCCGTTGCTTCTTTTGTGGCATGCAGAATCTTGGTTTTATTGCTTGACTAGATTAAAAAAAAAAAAGATGTGCCTACTAAGCCATGAATCAAGTTTGAAATTTGATCATTGAGCTGATTTGCTGGAAAGCTCTACCTGATATAAGTGTTTAACAGCGAACAATTTAACAGTATTTTGAATGTGTAAAATCTCGAAGCCCCTGGCTTCTTTGAAATTGTCCTACAGCATCGATTGGTTAAGAGGGAATCTGGATCAATGCATGATATCTGTTCCGTAAGGATCAGATTTAATTATTATTTGTTTTAAAGGCAATCTTGATAATCTTATGTAACTTTGTGTTATGCTGCATCAGTTCCTTCCTCTATGCTTTCCTATGTTTTGGCTAAGAAATGATAATCCATCAAATATCCATTCTGTCCTTTATGCTTTCCAAAGTTTCAGCTAAGAGATTATCATCTCTCAAATCCTAGAAATATTTTGACCATGGTTCGTCTTACCGGGCCATACCAATATACTGACCAGTTGTTGGTACAATATGACATGTACCAACTCATCGACACATGGTACAATGAGACATACCAACAAACTGATACGTACCACCCATACCGGTTGGTACGCCGTGGTATAGAGAACCTTGATTAACATAACAAAAGATTTAAAGTCTTGCATTACTTTTTCACAAGTAGAAAGAGAGAGAATTTATGACTTCCTTGTATTCTAGAATTCATATAATTTCCAGGTCGATGCACATGCATTCTTACGGAACCTGATGAAGAAATAATAAAGTACTTACATCATACAACATGCTCTCCGGTTCAGAAGCTTGACCTGTCCCGGACTTGTAAAGATTGGATTTGGATCTGTCAAAGTCACTAGCAGATTCAAAGAATTGATCTCCATTCTTGAATTCCCCAGAAGACGTGTTACTTCCGATTTGAATTGATTTAGTAGCTTCACTGTCAGAGAACACGACAGACTTCTGTCCATGATTGCCACCAGCAGAAACAAGTACCTGGTATGAGGATTCAACATCAGCCACCAAGCAATCATGAGATTCTCCATGGACTTGGGATGGTTGATTTGCCTCTATACCATTGGAGTCAGCATTATGACAGGAAATAAGATCACTTCGACAAGGGGAATTTGAATCTAACTTTGGAGATATGTTCTTCATCAATGAAGTGTTTGTAAGGGCAGAATTACTAGGAAGGCCTACATTAAGAGGACCAGGGCTCTTCTTGCGAGAAGATTCATGAGGGAATGTGATCAGCTTCCTTGATTTAACCTGGTTTGCTTCCATATTACAACCACAAGATTCATGAGTGGTTTCAACTTGAATCACCATTTCAGTTTCTCTGACACCGAATTTACATGTTGACAACAAACTGCCTGATCTCTTCTCCAGTTCCAAATTATGATCTAAGCCTAGCATATTGGTATCTCCAGCCCCAGTGATGCACGAATCGTTATTCGTGTAGCATCTGGACACATTGTGCTCTCCATCCAGTTCACCATGGTGTACATCAGCTCTTGAATAGTGGCATGACATTCCATCACCTGTAACAGGAATACCTCTTCCAAGAAACTTATATCCCTCAACTGCTTCAACAGTTGAAATCTCGGGGGGTATGTCAACATCTTCAGAAGTATCATATGTAAAAGAACTCCTCAATGTTGCTTTACTCTCTGCATTTTCAGTATATGAATCATTACTTGAACTTCCACTTAGCAAGTTGCTTGTTTCACTAACTGCAGTCTGCAGATCATCACATAACCTACTCTTGATACAAGTGAAAGAACAATTATCTGCTTCTTTCAATTGAAATGTATTATCAGAGGATCCACAATCAACATTTGACTCCATTGCTACTGCAATACGATGCATACAAGAGGAGCAAGGAGCAGAGCAAACATTACACGTCCCAGATTCCACCCTCATATCACCTACAAATATAAGTCGGCTTTGATCTGCAAATTTGCCCTATTGACCACGAATTGATTCAGAGTCATCATTAAATGAATGAGTACAGAAGAAAGGTGTAGCAATATATGAAATGAAAAGACAAATGAAATTATAAAATTCACATAAAAGGCAGCTGAATTTCAAAAGGTCTCTTCCACCAAAGGAAGCGATATCAAACTTTAAAAGAATCAGCACTAGAAAAACTCCATGCACAATAAAAGAACACATGCATGAAGTATGCAGTGTAATCAGGCGTATACATCATTAAAATTTAGAAACCATAAAACAGAGCCCTGGTTATTTCTATGAGTCATCACCTACCTAAGGACTTCCAAACTTGTTTCTTTGATGCAGCCAACTCAATTTGACATATCACACACATTTACAATCTCAACATAAATCAAATGCAGAGAGTATTCACATCCAGTAAACAACTCTTTATGCCTTGGATCAGTCTAATTTTACAAGTTCTAAGGTCCTATTACCCACTTAGTATTAGCTTGCTCACATGTGTTCTAATTTGACAACACATGTAGTAAGAAGAAGAATCTGGCACATATGTAAACAATCTAAGTGTCTTCAAAAACATGGCACAAGGTTGCCTGGCATAATCAGGAAGACAGCATGACTATTAATGAAGAGATTTAACCATCTATTACTGGATACCTAGTGGTCCACTGTTTGAGAATCCCTAGTAGAACTTCATTTTTTTGTTTTTAAGTTTAATCCTCATCACTTTGTTCTTGAAATCTATTCTCATCCTTCTCCAATGATAAAAATGAGCAAATATGTTCAACTAACCGCACATATGAGGGTTAGACACTGCAACACCAATTAATATTGTGATGTTGAGAACAATCTGACAAAAGAACTCAATAACAAGGGGGGAAAAACAAACTACTATCTTGAAGTCAAATAAGAAAAGAGGAATTCTTTTAGTATAAAAAATACAGAAAAACATATTATCAAGGCAGGTCTCTTTACCGAATTCATCCTCTGACGTCCACGATCTGCCTCCTCCAAAGGTTCTTCGATGTCAGAATTGATCTTGATGATTGATGCCATCTAAAAGGAAATCAGAATGCACATCACATACCGCATCAAGAAACCAATAACAAGAGGAGAAAGGACAGTGTGAACAAAGCAAATCTCGCATAAATGCGAAGATGCACATGCGTCGAAACGAAAGAACAGTGCAACTGTTACCATATTAACCATATTAAAAAGCAACGAGACATGCATCTAAAATCAAGAACCAAACACCGGTCAGGTGAATATGAAACAGAACACACGGGAAAGAAATAGAATCTTTCTCATCGGAAAACAAAATGAATCTTGAAATCCCCCAACTTCGTCAAGAAATCCAGTCGTCGCCAAAAACCTAAGTAAACATCACGATCCCCTAGCAAAATAATGAAAAAAAAGAATTCCAACAGCAACAACCCATCACAAAGAATCATCTGAATCCACAGACAACAACGAAATGTCCTAATCTCCGAAGAAAAACGATCCCTTACATCCCCAACGCAGAATCCCGATCTTGTTCAATAAAGAAGAAATCATTACATGCCTCCGGCTCAGCAACAGTGTTCTTCAGATCGTCCAGCGGCTTGAGGCTCCGCTCCGGCCGTTTCCTCATCCTACCACCTCCAGCAGGAGTACTATCGAGGACGTCGCATCTCCACAGCCGGCCTTACGGAGATCGGAGAGAACGAGAAGGGAAGCAAGCAGGCTAAATCGTACGCCGTCGGCGTTATCGAGGGCCCCGTCAGCGACCGCCGAACTCCGCTGGATCTAAACCGAGGGTTTCTACTCGTGGAATCCACGGCGGAGACAAGACAACAATGGGGAAGAGAAGAGTGGACGAGAGAAGGGAAGACGGGAGAGTGTGCGAAAGGGGGCGTGGGAGTGAGGGCCCTCCCTCGGCTGCTATCTAAAGTTTAGGAAACAGAAAACAAAGAAACAGAAATCAAATTTAAGAAACAAAAACAAAAAGTGTTTCCTGCATGCAAACCCCTTGGCCTTGATATTTTCGTACGTGGGAGCGGCGTGGCGGTGGAGATGTTGACGCGTGGTGGGCGATGATTTAAGGAGACTGCCGTGGGGCGGTGAAGGGGCTGAGGAATCCGATGAAGGCGTGGCTCATCTTTGAGATCCGTGCTCCCGGCTGGTCTTGGCCGTACCCGTGTTGGCGACTCCCGACATGGACGGCGACGGATCGTTCGGATGTATGGCCTCTCTCCAAAACTTGTGTCGCCATCGTTGACGGCATCCGCACGCCTACCTTTGACCGGAAATCATGGGTCCCGCATGATTGTCCAATCAAACAAAAGGTATATCGAGGGGAACGAGGCCGATGGTTTATAAAAAAGCCATGATCTTTACGGGGATGAGGCGAGTAGCGCGTGGCTATGGGCTCTTCTTGCAGCACGGCAAAGAGCATGTCCGCGATACGTGTCGGAATCTCCACCGTCCGATCATGTGGCTGGATTGTGATGACGATACGAGTATGATACGTGAGGTTCCCATACGAGTTCATGTCAGTCTCACACGAGAACCACTGGGGAGCCAAAAGTTATCGAGAGCGACTCGATCGTGGTGGTACGTGTATTTGGACTCACTAAGAGAGAGAGAGAGAGAGAGCATACACGCCACAGAATTGACTTATCATAAAGAGTCGTGATATGAATGTGATTAAGATTATAACTTTGCGTTTGCTATCATCTGTCTTGTAAGGAAGGCCCCATGTCGATTCATATGGGGGCGTTATGGTTCGCAGTGCTTTGCATGTGTACATAATGGAAAAGAAGGATTTCTCGGGGGAATTGGCAATATGCATGCACTTGTGTTCTTTTCCTTCTCCTGCTTTTGATGATTTGATGCATGGCCGAAATCCTCCAGGGAAAAGAATAATAAGGTTCACCTCAAAAAGAAAGCTCCATAATAATAATACATATAAATATTAATTTTGTTGTTCTTCTACGTCGTCTAAAGCAAAATCATTAGTGATGTATGTGCATAAATAATTCATCTGATTATATTTAAACGCAATAGTTGTTTAAGTTAATTCGTCATATGGATATGGAGAGAGAGAGAGAGAGAGAGAGAGAGAAGACTTGGAAATCAAAATAGATTAATAAATAAATGGCATATCAGATGGTTATTGTAACATTAATGTAGTTGACACTCTTTGCTTACGTCAATAAAAAAAATAAATATAAAAATCAATCTCTCTTTACTAAATCTAATTCTAAACCTAAAAATCTGATCAACCCTCTCTATAGATTCATTAGAAAAAACCTAAGAGCACCCAATATGTATTCCTTTATATTTTTACTTCTCATCGAAATTATTATACATAGTATATTTATAGAAATATATCATAATTTATTGAGAACTCGTAATCTAATATTTAGTCCAAGTTCAATTAAGATTTCTAATTTAATTAGGTCTCCTAAAATACTTACCAATTATATATTTCTTGGATGAATGTGACACGGCTCGAGCATTTCGTGTGGGAATGTGCAATCTTAGTGAGATTCGAACATAAATGCCAAGGATGAGACAATGAAGTGTCTTAAATGCTAAAGCTTACGGATGTTGTGTGTCATGTAATGTCATGTAATGCCATTGGGTGCAACCCAATTGTTTCTTCTTTTCTTCTCCCTTTTACCAAAGTTTGTTCTTTACTCATGTCCATTTCCAAGGTGTCACTACTTCATGTCCAAAGTTTTGGAATGCGTCGACGAGGCACAACAATAACAGGTTCCATAAATTTCATGGTTTTATAGGCTTGTTGTGTTAATCACAAACGCGTGATTGCACACTCAACATTTTCGACCCAAGATATTCTCTAATTGCTAGCCAAAAAGATTATTATCATTATCAACATGTAAAGGTCATTTCTTTGACTTTAGTATCTTTTCTTCCTTTGTTTAGTCAAGTTTCAAGATTACTATTTTGGCTCCTCCCTCTTTTCTTGGTTAATGGATTTGGACACACCACAGCCAATCTAGACTCGATCAATTCCTCTATGCCCTTTACATACCTACCCCGATGAAGTTTGGAAACAATTCATTTGCTTTTGCAAATTCTAATAGCATATATTTAATTTCCCATATTATTTATATATATACATATATAATGCCATAACACTTACGCAGCTTCACCATCTAGTGAGCGTAATTAATCTCACATTAGGTGATGAGTGAGAGAATCATACAACTCCAAAAATAAGATTAACTAATATGATATCAATCGTAATAAAATCTAAAGATTATTTACATTAATCTTTCGTAAGAGCATAGAAAAGCTTTCCTTTTCACGTCACAGTAAATTGTATTTCACGTTGTTGGGAAGTCCTCCGGTAGGACCCATGATGTATGTGGTGAAGATGAGTGAGAGCACAGTGACAGCAACAGCTCCCTCCCCGGGGTTTCATTTCTGCATTGACCGAAGGACACAACTCTCAACCATGCATCCACGTTTTCCCCGACCTCCTCCTCTTCTTGTCACCCCAACCACCTCTGCAGCAATCGAACACCACAAAGTAATGACTCGTCGTTATCTCTAAAATAGTTTAGGCTTTTAAGAATCAATTTATAATATAGTTTTTCAACTTACGGTCAGTAAATCAATTAATCAGTAATTATATTAGTAATGAGAGGACGAATAATTCTCTAGACCTAAAAATATATATAATTATTTATTAATATAATCCTATTTAATTTTGTAAAGTTCATATTATGCTTAGGTCTTCTATCCAATGGTCGGTAATAACCTCAGTAATATTTAGTTAAGCTGATTAACTCATATTTAATAGCCAAAGCTTCATAATAGTTCACCCATCTCAGTTTTAATCTTATTAGGATTATGAGAGTACTCAGGTGTTGTCGTTGAAAGATAACATACGATTAACACAGAGTCTCTAATTTATTATAATCTAATCATATAAACCTTGATTATGATATGATATTTTTTCAGCCAACAATGATGCCTCATAATCTTCAACTCAGTCATGCACAAAGTTAAAGTTGTTTTAAGGTACTTTTCTTCACGACCAAGGAATACATTAAAGGAGTTGGTTAATGAATATTTCTTCGTGACTAAGAAATGCATTAAAGAAGTTGGTTAGCAACTATGAACACTTAATTTCGAAATTTCCTATGCATTAAGGGTTGTTTCATGTACTAGTACTTATGTTAGTGTTTATGACTTAGAAAGGACTTTAGAAATTGATGATATTTTGACAGAAGCTCTCTTTGAGTGCTCCCATAAACTCTGTATCTCTTGGATGCATTTTTGAGTGGTGAGTCTTTTATTTTCTAGTTTTGTATTCTTGTTTAATTTTCGTTGGGTAGTGAACTTTCTGTATCCCATTGTGATTTTAAACTTGGTTGTGAGCTACTTTTCATTTTTATCAAAGTTGCTTCGTTAGTTCGCTCCTTTTCTATTCGATAAACTGTACTATCGGTTTTCTTTCAAATTCTATTCTACTACACCCCCCATTCTAAGGCTAAAGATCATGGCAAGGCAGAATGGAAAAGATATAGTTAGTGAAAGTAACAACCATGAAGATGATGCTGAGTTGTTAAGGCTGCAGTTACGAAGATTGCTGCATAGATTATAAGAAAAGAATGAAATAATCGAAGAACTTCAAAGTAGATAAAACCAGCATGAAAATGATATCCATGAATATACTTCCGATGAAGATACACCTCCTCTCCCAAGGGAGTCGAGAAGATGTTGGATAAGAAATAGAGTCCAAGACGAGTGATAGAATAAATATAACCCAAGATTGGAGATATCAGAGTTTAAAGGTAAAATCAATGCTGATGACTCTATCGATTGACTTAATACAATAGAAAAAATTTTTGATTTTCATGAACCACCAGAACAAAAAAAAGTCAAACTTGTGACACTAAAACTTAGATGGAATGCATCTTTTTGGTGAGAAAATACGAAGAAACAAAGAGAACATGAGGGGAAGAGTAAAATCGTGTCATACGAAAAAATAGAAAGGGAGCTAAAGAGAAAATATTTACTTCACAATTATAAGCAAGAGATCTTTCTCAAAATTCATAATTTCAAACAAAAAGATCTTAGTGTAGAGGAGTATACTACATAATTCGATAATTTGATGTTAAAAGGAGAGTTTGTGGAACCGGAAGAGCAAACCATTGCAAGATACTTAGGAGGTCTGAAATATGAGATTACTAAAGTGGTTCAACTATAGCCATATTGGTCTTTAAATGATATGAGCAAGTTAGCTTTAAAAGTTGAAAAGCAATAGAAGTTTGAAAGAAGTTCTCGATACGGTTCAAAAGAAGGCTATATAAAAGGAGAAAGTTTCAAGCCTATTGTCCAAAGCAAGGTGATATCAAAAGTACAAGAAAAGAGTGAAGAATTTGTTGGTAGTAAAAAAACACCAAATTCTTCTATCCCAAGTGGTCGAAAATGCTTCAAATGTCATGGTTTTAAGCATATTGCTTCAGATTGTCCAAATAGGAGAATTGTAATTTTGGTTGAAAATTATACTGACAGAAGAGAAGATAAAGCCGACGATGAACCAAAATATGATGAAGATAAGGAAGAGATTACTTATGTAGATCATGGTTTGTCTATTATATTGAAACGTAGATTGCAAATGTCTTACGTGGCCGATAATGATAGTTGGGAGCGAAAAAATATGTTTTACACTAAATGTACTTCTCTTGGCAATGTGTGCTTGGTGATCATCAACAGCAGCAGTTTTGAACGTGGTTTCTTTGGAGATAGTGCATAAGTTGAAGTTGGACACAATCCCTCATCCACATCCATTTCAATTATGTTGGTTGCAAAAAGGAAATGACATTAAGGTAATTAAAAGATGTTTAGTTTCATTTTCTATTGGTAAGTATTATAAAGATGAAGTGTGGTGTGATATTGCTCCTATGGATGCTTGTCATTTGCTATTGGGAAGACCTTAGCATTATGATAGAAGGATGTTATATGATGGTTATAAATATACTTATTCTTTTAAGGTGAATGAAAAGAATATTATCTTAGCTCCATTACAACCTTCCGAAATTAGTACACCAAAGAAGGAAGTTAGTGCTTTTATATCTTATGATGAATGTAAATATAAATTAGACAAGGGTAGTCAAGTTTTGGCCCTGATGGTAGTAGAGGAGAACGAACAACATAAGGAGACACCGAAAATCATGAAACCAATCCTAGAGGAATTTTAAGATGTTATACCGGAAGAGATTCCACATAGCCTTTCACCTTTGAGAGACATCCAGCATTACATAGATCTTATTTCAGGGGCTGTTCTACCTAATAAGGCAGCATACAAAATGAGTCCCAAGGAGCATATAGAATTTCAAAGGTAAATTGATGAATTGATGGAAAAGAGGTTAATTCAGGAGAGCATGAGCCCCTGTGCGGTTCTAACCTTGCTGGTGCCTAAGAAGGATGGTTCTTGGAGAATGTGTGTGGACAACCGTACTATCAACAAAATCACAATGGATTATCATTTTCCCATTCCAAGGTTAGATGATCTACTTTGATCAATTATGTGGTGCTTCTATTTTCTCTAAAATTAATTTGAGAAATGGCTATCACTAAATAAGAATGAGGCATAGAGATGAGTGGAAAACAACATTTAAAACTAGAGAAGGCTTATATGAATAGTTGGTTATACCATTTGAGTTATCTAATGCTTTTAGCACTTTTATAAGATTTATGAATCACATATTTAAGCAATGCATTGGAATATTTATTGTAGTTTACTTTGATGATATATTGGTATACAACAAGACTGAAGAAGAGCATATGACTCATCTTAAAGAGAACTTTTTTATTTTGAGGCAGCAAAAGCTTTATGCTAATACGAAGATGTGTGATTTTTTTAGTCATGGTGTTTTTTGGGTATATTGTTTCGAAAAATGGAATCATGATGGATCAAAGCAATGTAGAAGTTGTTCTCAAGTGGCCAACACCTGCTTCATTGCATGATGTGAGGAGTTTCCATGGCTTAACTTCCTTTTATAGAATATTCATCAAAGGTTTCAGCTCTATTGTTCCTTTAATCACCGAATGTCTGAAATATGATAAATTCAAATGAACTAGCGAGGCTAATGATGCTTTTGAGCTTTTATAAAGAAAGGCGACTGAAACTCCTATCTTAGTTCTATCAAATTTTGATAATGTGTTCAAGGTTGAATGTGACGCCTCTAATGTGGGAATTGGTATTGTTTTGAGTCAAGATGGAAAGCCTATTGCCTTTTTTAGTGAGAAGCTGAATGGTATGAGAAGGAAATATTCTACCTATAATAAGAAGTTTTATATCATTTATCAAATTTTATCTCATTGGAGTCAGTATATTCTTGCAAAGCCATTTGTCCTATATTCTGAGGCTTTAAAGTTCATTAATAAGAAGCACAAGCTAAACAAAAGGCATACAGTTTATGTGAAGTTCTTGCAATCTTATAATTTTATAATTAAGCACAAATCTGGTGTTCAAAATGTAGTTGCTAACGCATTGAGCATAAAACATTCTTTATTATCAACAATGAAAGTCAAAGTGATTGGATTTGAGACGTTCAAAGATCTATATGAGAATGATGTAGATTTCGACTCAATATGGTAGAATTGTAAATCAGGTTCCTTTCAACAATTTTCTATCTTTGATGGTTTTTTTTTCGAGCTAATACCTTATATGTTCCATCTTGTTCTTTGAGACAATTAATTCTAACTAAAGCATATGGTGATATTTTGAGAGGACATTTCGTTAGGTACAAAACTCTAGCTCTTGTTGAATCAAATTTCTATTGGCCTAAGATATTCAAAGATACGGAGAGATATGTGAAGTAATGCAAAGTGTGTCTTTTGGCAAAAATAAAAAGTCAACATTTTAGTTTGTACACTCCATTGCCAGTGCCAAATGCTCCACGGGAGGATGTGAGTCTTAATTTTGTTTTGGGATTGCCAAGAACTCAAAGGAACAAGGATTATATCATGATTGTTGTTGACAGATTTAAAAAATGTCTCACTTTGTTCCTTACAATAAATCAAATGATATATCTCATATTGTTGATTTGTATTTTAAGGAGATTGTTAAATTGCATAGTATTCCAAGAACTATGGTGTCTGATTGAGATTCAAAATTTGTTAATCATTTTTGGAGAACTCTTTGGAGGAAGCTAAGTACTTCTTTGAATTTTAACATCTCGCATCATCCACAAACCGATGGGCAAACTGAGGTAATGAACAGAAACTTAAGAAATTTGCTTAGAAGCTATGTTAGTAAGAATATTAAGCAGTGGGATGTTATTCTTCCACAAATTGAGTTTGCTTATAATCGTTCTATGCATCATAGTATTGGTAAGAGTTCTTTTGAGGTAGTTTATGGTGCTAATCCTGTTGGTCCTTTGGACTTAATCCCTCATTATACAGCAAAGCAATTTAGTGGAGATGCTGATGAAAGAGCTAAGCAGATAAAGAAGCTGCATGAGGGTGTGAAAGTAACCATTGAGAAACAAAATGAGAGGTACATGCATACTGCCAACAAACATAAAAAACATGTGGGGTTTAATGCAGGTGATTTAGTTTGGATTCATCTAAGGAATGAGAGATTTCCACCGGACAAATTTGAAAAATTGAAACTAAAGGCTAATAGTTCATTCAAGGTTCTTAAGAGAATTGACAAAAATGCTTATGAGATTGAGCTACCTAAAGATTATGGAGTATCCCCAATATTTAATGTGGCTGATTTAAGTCCTTTTTATAATCATGTTGATGAATCAAACAAGGACTTGAGGATAAGTCTTTTTCAACTAGGGGAGATTGATACGGAGTATCTAATTTACTATAATCTGATCATATGAACCTTGATTATGATATGATATTTTTTTTAGCCAATAATGATACCTCATAATCTTCAACTCAGTCCACTGAAATATGATAGCTCATCAGCATATTCCCTATATAAAGTTAAAGGAATGCATTAAAGGAGTTAGTTAGTAGTTATGAACACTTAATTTCGGTCTTTTATTTTTAGTTCTGTATCCTTGTTTAATTTTCATTGGACGGTAAACTTTTTATATCTCATTATTATTTTAAACTTAATAGTAAATTACTTTTCGTTTTTATCAAAATTGCTTCCGTTCGCTCCTTTTCTATTCGACAAATTACTTTTCCATTCAGCATTACATCGGTATCATATTACATATAAATAAGTCAACTATCATATTTTGATTTTTAGTCTTATAATTAACAGGTTAACTTTACAAGCATTATATATTGTTTTCTTTTAATTTTACGCTTATTTGATGATGATAGTTATCTCCTCCTTCGAAACTCTATCATTAAAAAGATGATGATATTGAGTCAACAAATTATCCAACCCAGACTCGTATCATTAAAAAGATATCACTATCATAATACTATTTAGGCTCACAATAAATTTACTCAATTATCTCATATCTAGCCATATGACTGACATCAAATACTTCTCTTAGAAGTCCAACTATGTCATATCCACAAGCAACTTCAGTTTTTATTTGTCCAGTATTTATCGATCTTTATGGTTTATCTTCACAACTTACTGAACGCCAATAACTAGTCAAATATTTGGTAAAGTAAACCATATTTCTTCCAAATAATTTTGTTAGGACGAACACAAAGATCAAAACCAGTGAGTAAAATAATTTTTTCGCTAAATTTATCTCAAGCTATAAAGTATATGAATCACAGAGCAAACATTGATGCTGGTATAAGATTATAAGATGGTTCCTTTGTGATCGACGTGATCAAGGTTTGAGTTGTGATAAGTCTGAAGCTAATGATGATTTGCTTCAATTCTGAGATCTTAAGTACCTTTTGGAAGATACTTTTGGCTGCTGAAATAACCTTTATATTAACTTCTGCCTTCCCTTCCTGGTGATGAATGACACAGCTCACCGGACTAGGAACTGCAGCACTGAGAAAGCAAGCCAAGGCAGTGGTTAAGTGTTGCTGTAAGCAGTGTCGTCCTGGTGATGAATGGCACGCCTCTGTATTCAACATCTCCGGACAAAGGACTGGAGGAGGAAATAAAGCCAATGGAGCAGTCGGTGATGCCGCAAGCACCGTCTTTAACTATTGGAGAAGGATTGGACATGCAGTAAGTACTCTGTCCACGCTCTCATTCGTCGTCTATAGCAACGTCCGGCTGTCATCTACATCGACATCAATTGCAAGATGTGACAGATACCCTCTTAAAGTCGTCAAAACTTATCGCTTTAGAAGCCGTGCTTGTCCCAGTCATTTAGACTTAAAAGACTTTGAGAGATCCTTTTCTTCTCTCTATAGGAAAATATTTAAGAAGACTAATTTGAAACCACAAGCAACGTGAGACTCATGTGAACCAGCATTTTCAATTAATCTCGAAGAACTCCGTGAATCACAAAGTGGCTGGAAAGAAGAGACAGCAAATTACACATTATCAGTCAAATCCTTGGTTAATTTGCTTCGGTTTCTAGCACTCATTGTCGGACAATCTCCAGCGGACAGATTTGAAGAAACCAAGAGTTCGAACTGTGTCTCGAACACAGTGATCCTGCAGCAGCAAAGAATATCAAAGTCCGAGAGTTGACACGAGTGTTCCTCAGATGCACGCATCTACGGAATAATAACGATGCAGTCTGTAATGCATTCAGAATATTACTCGTATTTAGTCTTTGCCACGTTCTTTCATTTATCTAAAGAGAGACAGTAAACATATATCCATGCTTCATCACCCAACTAGTGTCGATCGAGCATCTACATATGCAAGGTACCTCGCAGTCCTTGCAAAAATTTGCCACCGTCTTGTCCCAGTTCGAGATCAGTAGCTTTTCCTGTGAGTTGTGTGTTGGGCTGACGGTCCATAAATTCAGCCTATAATGGATTTGAATAACTTACGGTCCATATTTTTTTTTAATTTAATTGTAATTAACATTAGGGATTATGATGACTGTGTTTTGAAGGTAAAAAAAAAAACATAAATAGGGCATCAACGTGAGAGAAGAGAAAAGCCACAGGATTCCAAATAAAATGAGGAAAACAAGATAAAAGGAAGAGAAAGAACGGGAAGAAGACAAGAACAACGTAGAGAGACTGTTCTCAATCATCTAGCAGTATTCTCATCTCAGGTTAGATCAAATCTACAGTAGACTCTTGCTGTGATTACTCGGGGAGGTTTTAGATATTGTAGGCAGTGACGTGATCCTTGTATCCCAGTTATTCTCTTGTGATTGTTGCTAGGGTTTAGGGCAAGAGATTGAGATTTGTATATTCATTATTCTTATAGTGGATTATCTCTAGTTTGTCTTGTGATTTTTACTCTTCACATTGGAGGGGTTTTCCACGTATATCTTGGTGTTCTATTTGATTGTGGTTCCATTTAATTCCGCTGCATATCATGGTCTGCTAGTATTTGTTCATATACAAAGGTTATTCCTGGTTTATATCCCCATCAATTGGTATCAGAGCAAGGGGTTTTGGTGATTTAAATTTTGTATTTGAACATGGAGGCCAGTAATGTTTCTCGCATGATTAATTTAAATGGAAACAATTGGATGATATGGAAACCAAGAATGAAAGATCTCTTATATTGTAAAGATTTGTATGGACCTTTGCAGGGGATAGTGCAAAACCTATAACTATGATAGATGATGAGTAGAACATGTTAGATCGAAAAATAATTGAATTTATTCAACAGTGGCTTGATGATAATAGTGTCTTTCACCATGTTTCTACTGAAATTTCTGCATATTCTCTTTCGAAAAAATTAGAAAGTCTCTATGAAAGAAAAATAGCTGACAACAAATCTTTTTTGATCAGAAAACTAGTGAACCTAAAATATAGAGAGGGTACTTCTATTGCTGAACATTTGAATAAAATGCAAAGTATTACTAACCAGTTATCCTCTATGAAAATGTCTCTTGATGATGAGTTGCAGACATTGTTACTTCTCAGTTCATTACCAAAAAGTTGGGAGACATTGGTGGTCTCCCTCAGTAATTCTATGCCAGATGGTATTGTCACTATGAGTCAAGTAACAAGCAGTTTGTTGAATGAGGAGTTGAGAAGAAAGAGTTCGGCAACATCTCAGAATGATTCACAGGCACTTATCTTAGAGAACAGAGGTAGGTCAAAGTCTAGAAGTAGTTTACGTATGGATAGAAGCAAGTCAAGATCAAGAAAAGATATTGTTTGCTATAACTGTAGTGAGAAAGGACATTACAAGAACCAATGTCAACAACCTAAGAAGAGCAAGAAAAAGGGAAAATAAGTGAAGTTTATAGAGTCAAAATATAATATCACAGCTACAATGTAGGATGGTGATTATTTGATTTTATCTCCTTCTGATGATATTTTTTCTTGTGTGTGTCAGGATCTTGAGTGGGTAATTGACACAGGTGCTTCTTATCATGCTACACCACGAAGGGAGTTTTTTTGTTATATACAGGTTTGGAAATTTTGGTGTTATCAAGATGGGCAACTATGACACAACAGACATCATAGGCATGGGTGATATCCATTTAAAGACCAACCTAGGCTGCAAGTTGGTGCTTAAGGATGTGAGGCATGTGGTTGACTTGATGTTGAATTTAATTTCAGTTGGAAGGCTAGATGATAAAGACTATGATAGCAGTTTTCACAAAGTGTAATGTAAGCTCAGCAAGGTTCTCTTGTTATAGCTAATGGAAAGAAATGTCATACTTTGTACAGGTTGCAAGCTAAAGCTTATGGTGAGCAGTTAAATGCTATAGAAAAAGACTTCAACATGAAGTTGTGGCATAGGCGATTGGGACACATGAGCGAGAAGGGGCTGCAAGCTCTTTCTAAAAGAGAGGTATTACCATACCTTAGAGGTATACATCTGAACCCTTGTATTGATTGTTTGACAGGTAAACAACATAGAGTTTCATTTGCTAGTCCTGCTTTGTCTAGAAAAATGCATGTCTTAGACCATGTTTATACAGATGTATGTGGTCCTTTGAGGATAAAAACTCCTAGTGGATCTGTTGATGTTCTTGGCATAAGTGGTGCACTTTATTTTGTCATTTTTATAGATGATTTTTCTAAAAAAAGTTTGGGCCTATGCTTTGAAGACCAAAGATCAGGTTATTAATGTTTTCAAAGAGTTTCATGCCAGGGTTGAAAGAGAGACAAAAAGGAAATTGAAATGCATAAGATCAGGTGGTGAGTATACATGATTGTTTAATAACTATTGCAGGTCACATGGGATCCAACATGAGATGACAGTTCCTGGTACACCTCAGCATAATGCAATTACAGAGAGGATGAACCACACCATCATGGAAAAGATCAAATGTATGCTTTCATGGGCCAAGCTATCCAAAAGGTTTTGGGATGAGGCTTTGAGGACTATAGTTGATGTGATCAACTTATCACCATGTACCGCCCTAGATGGTGATGTTGTAGAGCATGTATGGTCAGGAAAAGATGTTTCCTACAAACATTTGAGAGTGTTTAGTTGTCGTGCATTTACACATGTTCCAAATAATGAGAGGTCCAAGTTGGATGATAAGTCTAAACAATGTATTTTTCTTGGCTACTCACATGATCATTTTGGTTACAGGCTTTGGGATCCAAAAAAACAGAATGTGTTTAGAAGCAAAGATGTAGTCTTCTTTGAGGATCAAACTTTTGAAGATTTGAAGAAGAAGGCACAACCAATACTTCTGCAGAAGGATTAGCAGATTGTGACCCAGTTATTCCTCCAATATATCAGGGTGATGGGGGAGATGTGCAGGAAGATGATGTAGAGCTTGACGTTGATCTACCTGCAGGACATATTGAGCAAGAAGAAGTAGGAGAGCAAGTTTCCGTAGAACCTCAGTTGAGAAGATCTTTTAGACAACGTCAACCTTCCAAAAGATACTCTACAGATGAGTATGTGATGCTTACTGATGCAGGTGAACTAGAGAGTTACCAGGAAGCAGTTGAAAGTGAGCAGAAAGAGAAATAGTTAGTTGCTATGCAGGAAGAGATGTATGATCTTCAGAAGAACCACACTTATGATTTGGTACTACTACCAAATGAAATGAAGACCTTACCAAAAGAAAGGCAAGAGATATGCCGACAACTGGTCGGCATGACTTCACATTGAGGAGTCATGGGACAACCTCTCTTATGGGCTGAAGGGGGAGATTGTTGGGCTGGCAGCCCACAAATTCAGCCCACACCCCTTCTTAATCTAATCCTAATTAACATTAGGAGGGTGTGATGGCTGCATTTTTGAGGCAGAAAAAAACATAAATAGAGTAGCAACATGAGAGAAGAGAAAAGCCACGGGTATCCAAAGAAAAAGAGAAAAACAAGACAGAAAAGAAAGAGAAAGAAAGGGAAGAAGACAAGGACAACGCAAAGAGACTGTTCTCAATCATCTAGCAGTGTTCTCATCTCAGGTTAGATCAAATCTATAGTAGACTCTTGCTGTGATTACTTGGGAATGTTTTAAATATTATAGACAGTGACATTGCTGTGATTACTTGGGAATGTTTTAAATATTATAGACAGTGACATGATCCTTGTATCCCAATTATTCTATTATGATTGTTGTTAGGATTTAGGATAAAAGATTGAGATTTATATATTCATTATTCTCATAATGGATTATCTCTAATTTGTCCTGTAATTTTTACCTTTCACATTCGAAAGATTTTTCACGTATATATCATATATATCTTGATGTTATATTTAATTATAATTTTATTTAACTCTACTATATATCTACTAATATTTATTTATATACAAAAATTATTCGATATATATATATATCTTAATATTATATTTAATTATAATTTTATTTAACTCTATTATATATATGTTAATATTTATTCATATACAAAGATTATTCCTGATTTATATCCCCGTTAGTATGAGATTCACCGCTTCTGTTCTCGTCTTCCATCTCGGATGTCTTAGCATGAGTAAGATCTTATTAAGCAACCCATTCTCTGTTAATGCGGGCACCTGCACGGTCAATGCATAGAACCAACGGGCTTCGGTAAAACCATCTCCTTTCACGTCACCGCCAGGACTTGTACAGGATCCCTTAAATGTTGATCATTTGACTCACAATCAACCGACTTAACGCAACAAAAGTTAATGAAATCGAGGTTTCCGACTCTTGAAATTGACAGAAGAATCAAAATCCCTCGAACGAAGCTTCAGTTTTAGTTCTGATTATATTTCATTTTCAGCGACAAAAGTAATCCTGTTTTTATGTGTTAAAATGAGGACCGATTTGAACTGCTCTTTCTACGTAGAAATTAATGGTAGCTTTGCTGATCATAGTAGTCTCATGGAAACCATGCATATAGATATGTTTTACCATCGTAAAGATAGAGCTTCTGTTGTCCAAAAGGGACAAAAACACAAACACCTACGTAACATGCCATCAGTAAAAAAAAAAAAAAACTACCATGCTGTCACGTACTACAGGTGGGACCGACCACAACATACAGATTCTACAGATACTTTTCTCCGGCGGGGTGGCCAGTACCGGTACCGGGATAAGTCGGGTCGGCGCCGACGGGACGGTGGTGGTGCTGACTGGTAAGGGGAACACGACCGGTGCCGCCGCTGTGGGCGGCAGACTCCTCTTGGTGCTCGGCCTTCTCCTCGTGGTACTCCGCCTTGGCAGCCTTCTCCCTCGCCTTGGCTCGCTCGTCCGCCGCTTCCCTCTCCTCCGGTGTCCGAGCAGTTGCCGCCTCTGCCTTTCCCTCGGCCTTGCCGGAGTACTCCTTCACCTTCTCCTTGGTCGCGCTGGCCATGTCCTTCACCTTCTCCTTGGCAGCATGCATCGTGCCTTGCCCAAGTTTACCCTGCGCAGTGGAAGCCGGAGACAACAAGAGACCGTGAGATCTGGTTTCACGTCAACATTGGACCTCATATGGAAACCTGGAGAGTCTGCTACTCCATGGACAAGGTGACACCTACAATTCCACGTGTAGCACATGCAGATACACTTTACGTCTACAATTTGCACGTTTGCATGGTGCACTGCATTACGTGTATCCCATCATCTGCACACGTCTCCCTGAACAATTGCTCGACCTTTTCTAACGATGTCAAGATGGACAAATCCTTTAGCTTTCGTGACAGACAAGTTTCGAATGCATTTCGATTACCTCGTGACTTAGTTGGATCATAACTTATGGGTCCCAAGAGTGGCCCTCTGTAATAGTCATGTTATATGGCCCATAATAATAACAGCCCATATAACCACTCATTGTGCAACGAAGCCAGCCTTTTCTCTCTCATGAAAAAAAATAAATCCAATCAATGTCGCAAAGCAGAACACATCGGACGGTCATTCGCAAAGCACGAACCCATCGGACGGTCCCAAACACGCATCAGATGTTATTTTCACTGACAGACCGTCCCATCAAATAAATACGACGGCGTTCGTTATACAAAGATGGTCGAAGGAGGGAAGCGGTCGGGTCGAGGAGAGAACTGCAGGAAGGGATAGAGTGGAGGAGAAAGAAAGAATGGCGACTTTGTCGCGGGAGGAGGAGGACATGCTGCACTGCTGTGGCAGCAAAAGGTTCGCCAAGGAGATGGCCTCCGCTTGTCGCTTCGCCGACGTCCACCACGCCCTCCGAGTCGCCCGCGAGATCTGGTTCAACAAGGTCGCTGCTTGCCTCCTCCGTAGTTCGTCTTCCCATCGTTCTCTCGATTCCGTCGATGACCTCATCTCGCCTTCCTTTCCCTTAAATCTCGTAGGTCGACGTCGCAGGATGCCTCGAGGCCGTCTCGGCTCACCTGGCGATCGGAGCCACCTCTCCGCCTTCTCCCAGTTCGTACAATTTTCCCTATTATTTCAACATTTTCTTATTCTGGCTGAAGCCGCCGTCGCTGATTCGATTGTTGATTGTACTAGGTGGAGCAAGGAAGAGCAATCCGCTGCGATGGCTACTGCCACCGATTCCATCTTGCAGGTGATCCTTCGATGCGTTTCTGGTCGTTTCGCCAAAATTTTCTCTTGATTCGCTTAAGAACGTCAAACAATTGTTGATTTCTTATTTGCTTTAGCAAATTGTTGATGGAGTGGAATGCTTGGTACAGGGAGAAATTTGGGTTTGTGTTTCCTATATGCACGTCTGGGAGGGGCACGCAACAGATTCTTTCTGAATTAAAGGTTTCATTTCTTCTCGAGGGAAAAAAAAAACCAGTTTGGTTTATGGTTTCCGTTGTGACTTGGGTAAAATTGGATTAGTTTCCGGTTGCTCTTGACAAAAATAGTATTGATGATGTTAATGTCAAATGCTTCTTAAACTATCTTTTCATTGGAATCTTGTTAGAGCTTACCATGGGATAGGACTAGCCAATGATGTCTGTCTACTATCTCAGCTTAGAGGCTCTTTCCTCCTGTGCTGTGTGTTCCTGTGGTTGTATGTGTATGCAAGGATGGATTCTTGATCTCAAATTCGAGTGCACCTGAATAATATTGAAAAAAAATAAAGTTTCTTTAAATTTTGTAAATATTTCAAATAAACTTTCTCTATGGTCCCCAAAAAAAGATACCTTAAGCCTTGAACTGGGAGACGTACAAGAAGGAAGAGGGATCAATGAGAATTGAGTACCTCAATGCAGACAATGATAACCAGACAGATGCCAACTTAGCTGTTCACGAGTGTTATTTGACATAAGAGCACTTGAAGATCCTCGCACTAGATAAAGATGATTCAGGGAGCTTGAGAAAGGAGACAGATTGACGATTACAAACCATTGTCCGAAGAAATTTTCATAGAAGATTCAAGGAGAACATCATTTTGAGGTTCAAGCTTTCAGTTTTTCTTCCTATGGCAATATTGACAAACCTTTGTGAATTACAAGTTGAAAAAGTGAAATTAGGAAATTATTTGGGAACTTATGCTAGGGAAAGCTATGCCCATTCTTCTTTGGCCAGTTTATGAATTTTTCATCAGAAGGATCTATTTCCTATACTATTGGCTTGTGGTCTATATCGGGTTACAACATGTAGTACTTTTCTATAGTAAACTACTTTCTTTTGCATATGATGTGATATTTCCATATTTCTTCTTTAACTAACCCGTGGACAAGTTCCAAAGATCTTTAGTGGTTACAGGTAGTGATACATATTTCGTTTCTTGCTTTAACTAGTATGATTGTTAGTATGTTCATAGAGCTAACAACTATGCTTGAAAGAAATCTGATCATATTTATCAGTAGGCATTGAAATTAGCTAAGCTTCACTTTTTCTGAGTTCTTTTTTCCAAGTCTTTTTAAGTGAATGTGTTCCTTTTGCGCATGCTTTGAGTGAAGGTGTTCCACATTCACTTGCTTTGCAGTTAAGAAAAGGAGTCTTAGTCTGGTGGAATCTTTTAGATTATCTATATGTAAGTGTGTAATCTGTTTGATGTTTGGTTTGTTGGTTTTTGTTCAGTCCATTTGAGATGATTATATATTAGTTATTACTCCTAGTCTACCATCTTAGCATCTACTGTTGTTCATACAACCTGTTCTCCTAGTTCTTCAAAAGCCCTAATTACATAGGCTACTTATGTTGTGATGTTAGTGTTTGAACATTTGTCCCCACTGTAGAAACTAATCACTATTGATGTACCTAGCCTTACTCCAACATGAGCAGATTGACACATATTACATTTGATTTATGAGCTTATTGTCTATTGCATTTATTACTTTTCTATTTTCAGCTGTTCTTACATTTTTCTTTGGCAATTTCTAGATTGTACTTGTTAACCTATTGTATCTACCATGGTATAGAAACGTGACCTAAATAGGCCTATTGTCTAACTTGAAATAGCTGCTCAAGAGGGAATGAAAATAATTGAATTACGTCTTGGTAGGCTTTCCAAATCTGATGCTGTATCAAACACTTCAGTCACAACTCATTGTCCTGTTAGTTCTTCAACCAAACCAGAAGAGTGGCTGCTTTTTCTCTTTTATGTGTCAAGCAAGGAAAAGCATTTTTCATTTCTCTCTGTCACAAAGCTAATCATTTTCCAATCACTGTTACATGTATAACAATGTCTGTAGAAGGTATTTGATAGTAAAGAAATCACAGTTGGAAAGTGATAAATTAAAATGAGAAACAAGCCTGTCAATTGGGAGATTGTATCAGCGGCGATCTCTGTACATGTTGTTACAAAAACAATAATGGTTAAGATGAGACAAGGAAATCTATTTTTTAGAGGGGAATACATAACATTGTTAAACTGCAAATTTCGGTGGTTAATCTTGTTCGTTAGTAGAGTCATAGAACCTGCCTAAGAAAACAAAATGTAAGATACTCGTGTAGAAAATTAAGTTTGAACCTGAACTATTACAATAACTTCTCAAGTTGCCTATAACCATTAGGAGTAATCTAGACGAGAAGATAGGATGAATATTTGGGTCAGTGTGGTCGAGCATCTTTTTTATTGTGGCTTCTGGGGAAACAGTATTTGACATATTTAATCACATCCACATGCAGGTTAAGTGATCTGTTCTCCCTTTTGTGATGTTAATTGTTCTTCCTAATATTTGATGGGGTTTTAACCTTCTTTTTGATTTATGTATGAACTATTCTCTTTATGGTATGCAGTTAGTCCGACCTCTTGATTCACATAAAATTTGGTCTATAAGTGGTAGTCCCTTCTGCTTGTGATCCAAAATTTATTGAGACTTGAAAGAACATCCTCTTAAGTTTGTTTTTCGTACTCTGCATTTTATTGTTTCTTATTAGTGGTTCAAAAGCTTTGTTTCATCAATAAGGGTTGTTGTGGCACTTCTGTAATGTTGATATGGTTATTTTCTCTGTTAATGTCACAAATGATTTTGTTTATAGAGTCATTTTCTATGTCAATTTCGGATGCTAGTCATACTCATTGATATGAGTAATTTATTTCACAAGATTGATATCCTTCTAGACTCGTAACTACTTAATGCAACCTCATGCTGCCTTCGATGTTTCCTATAAGTAATGTGGATTGCCCTGGTTCAATGTTCTGACTCTGATAGATTCCAAATTTATTCTACCTTGAGCTATTCTATTCTAGTTAATCTTTGAATATCATTATTTCCTTGGTTGCTTCAGTGTACTGATTTGGTCAATGAAGCAACTTCTTTTGCAATGAAAGGTACTTGATCTATTTTTATTATTTTTTTGTTGATGATGTTTAAGTGTAAACTGGGCCAGTGCAGCGTAAGTCACATGTTTTCCATGATTTTTTGCGAGTCAATTAATCTATCTATCATATATTCAAAGATTTTTGCTGTTTCATCATGACATCCCATTTTTTGAATCTTTAAAGATCGTTTGAGAATCATTGGAGCACATCTCATGGTTATTCCCAAGGTATCTTCCACTCAAACCCCTGAAATTTCAGGTAGCAGCCCTTGCACTCGTCCTCCCTCCTGGATGTTGCCCGTGCCTCTCCAGACTCTGGCATGGATGTTCACCTTTGAGATGTGGAAGGGAGCTCAGCGTCACCCATCGTTTACAAACAGAGAATTCACTGACTGAGTGTTGGTAAGCTCTTCAGTAACAAGCACCATCGATGGCTGCAGTGGCCCTCTGATGTGCATAGTTTACTATATCACTCCTAGCTTTTACGGAATAAATTTCAACACCGGTAAATATGCACCCGTTGGCTTCTTTCATCGTGTTTGAGGTAGACAGAACCAGATAGCAGTATATCAGTTACTTTGGAATAATAGAAGCATGTACGCCAAGGTTTTATACTATTTCAATAGGGTCCTAAGATGTGGTCGTGTTGTCCTTGACATGTATTATCGATCATACTTATCTTGTATTTCCTCCTCCTCCAGCTTTATTTCCATTATCATCTTTGCTTTCAGAAGATGTCTTAATATCATCAGTCAGCTTGTTGGCTGTATGATCTACAACAGTTTCAGCTATTTTTTCTCTTAAAACCCATATTAACTATGTGACAAGCCTAAATCGTGGTGAAACAGACCAACATTGTTCTTATTGAAGCTTCATCTGCAACATGTATTTTGTTTATCATATCAGTCAACTCTTGTTTTCAGATCACTTTTAATACTCGGTCCTCTATGATCTGTATGGGTCGGGGTTTGATGATCCGTCGATTTAATATCACCTCTAAGATAATAGTTTTGATCGAGGAGCTATGTTTTTATTGTAATAAATATAACTTAAAAATATATATATATAACTTAAAAAAAATTAATCAACATTTGATCTGAATTTAAAGTACCTAGAATAGAAAACTAAAGCAAGTCGTTCTTGAACGATAATCATTCGAAAGTTCTTGTGCGATAAGCGAGGATGGATTGCGACAGAACGTTTGCTGCTTGTTCTTCTTTTTCTTTTTTTTCTCTCACTAATCCGACAGTACCTCTGTTAGGGGTTTGAGTGGAAGATACCTACTGGTTCTGCAATAGTTTTTTACTGTAGAATTATAGTTTTCTCTGCAATAGTTTTCTCTCACTAGTTTTCTGCTGGTTTGAGTGACAGAACGTTTACTGGTTCTGCAATAGTTTTCTACTGTAGAATTCTAGTTTCCTCTGCAATAGTTTTCTCTCACTAGTTTTCTACTGGTTTGAGTGACAAAACGTTTACTGGTTCTGCAATAGTTTTATACTGTAGAATTCTACATATACTGTAAGAAAAGGACTTCTTGCTTGCTTATCTCCACTATTGTTGGAGAAGGGCTATTGAGGCTTTCTGCCTCTTCTCCTCTCTTTCTTTTCTTGCTCTTGGCTACGAAAATGTCCTAGGCTGGTTCGAAGGCTAGATGGACGGAAGAAGCTGTTGTCTTGTGATGATGAATGTTCTGTTTTGCATACCTTTTTTCTCTTCTCTTTCTCTTATTCTTTCCTCTCTTAACCTAAGATCGATTGGAGACTCAAGAGGGCACAAATTGGGATTCTTTTAAGGGGGCTATAACCTGCTAGATTTATAAGATCAAGAGATTCCAAAATCCTAATCTGATTATGACTTCTCCTTACTTGCAACTGCATAAGTCTTTTATTGGGGATTGCCCTAATCATAGTCCTACTATGATTGGGATTAAGCTGACTTAGGGATGTTTTAGTGGGGTTTCCTTCCATCTTTTAGAGTTGAGGTAGGGGTGGAGTCCTAGTTAGGTTAGGATTTGGAGAGTTCTAATACATTTAGGACTTAGAAGTTGACTTGAATCTAGTCTTTGAGCTTGCATTCTAGCTTGACCTTGATTTGGTATGATCAAGATCAAATTGGAGTCCGATTGAAATTCCAATTGGGTCGAATTGGAGTTTGTCGAATTATGCTAGAGTGTCCTTGATTGCAGCTCCCTCAATTAGGGGGGTCGACATCTTGTTGAATTTTGCTTTGAGGTTTCTTCTCTCTCCATCTGTATGCTAGAGGCTTTGCTTTGGTTCATCGATGTGGTTAGTGTCGCCATGCTCAACTATGCCATCTGCATGCACCTTTTTTATTGAGTTCTCCTTATTGCTAATCACCGTTGACTCTAGGGATTTCTTTCTCTTCTCAAGGCTTCAAGCTTGTTGTTACCCCTTCTGGTTGCTCCTCCTCTTTCATCATGTTGGAGGAAGGTTTTGGTTCTTTGCATGCTGAAATGAGAATCACTAGCTTTCAGCAAGCATTCATCATCCTCTTTGCTTGGCTAATAGATGTCAAGTCTTTCGTTGAACCAATCAGATCTAGGGTGATGAGGAACTTTCTTTCATCATTCTAGAGTTGATATTTTTGGGGTCGACAAAAGTAAATAACATCTCGATTCTGTTGAATCTCGGATTTTGATGATGAAGTCAATTGTCATTTGTTGTCTAATCTATGTGTTGAGATAAGTGTACAGGATTAACTACGATGAAAGTTAGACATGTAGCAGGAGTTGCGCCGGAGTCAAGACAATGATCACATTGGGAGTTCGAGAGTTCGACGGAAGTTCAGACAATCGTCGGAGGTTCTGCGGGAACAAATCCGAAAAGTCCATAAGCTTGCCAAAAGAAGCTCGTTGGAACTCGCCAAGTGGATCGTCGCAAGTCCAGGAGTTTGCCGGAAGTCCGCAGGAGCATCACCGAGGGTTCATCGGATGATTGACGGAAGTTCGCCGGAAACTCGTCGGAAGAAGCGATTGACGCACCGGAGCAAGCTGCAGAAATTGTCTTAGGATTTATCGTAGTTAGCACAATGATTAAGTTGGAAATGGGAGGTGATCCCATTAGCTTAATCTTGGGGCAATGGGCCCCCGAAAAAACCAAAATTGGGCCGAATGGATCTACCCATTCGGACCCCCGATTGTTGGGGAGGTGCAACCGCCCAAGCCAGAGGTAGCACCGCGCGGGCTAAGTCTCCCAGGGGAGATCGGCGGTGCAACCGCCCAAAGGAGGTAGCACCGCTGGGGCTCGATCTCCGGCGAGGCTGGCGGTGCAACCTCCCCCTCGACAGAGGTAGCACCGCTGAGCTCGATCTTGAGAGCTCTGGCGGTGCAACCGCCCAGTCGAGGAGGTGCAACCGCCTGAGCTTCGGTCTTCGTGCTCTGGCAGAGAGGTGCAACCCCACCGACAGGTGGCACCGCCCAGGCTCGATCTTGAACTCACAAAGGCGATGCAACCACCCCGGTCGAGGTCTGTGCTTTGATCCCAAATTCTAGGAATTGGCGGTTTTGAGCTCCAATTTGAACTGGGTTGGGGCCTATAAATACCCCACCCATTCAAAGATCGAAAGTATAGAACTTACACTCAAATCTTGATCTCTTTCACGTGATTCTTAGAGCTCAAAATTGTTGTAAAAAACCAAAAGTTCTTCTCCCTTTGTTCTTCAAAGTTTTGAGTTGTAAAGAGAGGAGAAAAATTTCTGTAGGGTTGTCTCTAAGCCCGCCAAAAGGAGTGAAACTATAAAAAAGTGGTTGGCCTTCGCCTTATCAAGGAAGGCCTCTAGTTGATGTCGGTGGAGAGAAGCCAAAAGTGGAGTAGGTCAAGATTGACCGAACCACTCTAAATCTTGGTTTGCATTTACTTTGAGCATATTATCCTTATTTGCGAAACCTCCTCCTCAAGCTTACTTCTTTTCTCTGATATACGATCGGGGTTTCAAGCTTTGCACTTTCCGAATCGGCGTTTAGACGTAAATCTGTTTTTTTTGCATGCGATCATCATATTTCGATTACGTTTACATTTTGATTTTACCATAACTGCAAACCGCCTTTATACCCTTTGCTTAACAAAGATCTCGCCTAATCAAGTGATTTATGAATCAACATTTAGACGTAAATCGCTTTTTTTCAACAAACGTCGTATTTCGGTTTTGCCATATATTATTATGGTTTTCATCATAATCGCAAACCCTTCATAGATTGACTTTAACATCATCTTGCTTGATCTTATGTTAAAGTAATCTTAGAATCGACTTTCAAACAAAATCGTTTTTATCGTTCAACGCAATTTCGTTTTAATCACGTAAAGTTTTCCTTCTACACTAATTCCCCCCTCCTTAGTGCTCTTGATCGTAACAATTGGTATCGGGCGTGGTTAACTCTCTAACGATTAAAACCCAAGAGAGATGGCATACGCCCCGAAACCAAGAGGGCCATTCTATTACACGTCCACCCATGTTCGGGGGACCGGACTACACCTATGGAAGACCCGAATGAGGATCTTTTCTTATTTCTACGGATTTTGAACTTTGGAATCTTGTCGAAAATGGATTTTCAAGTCTTCTCTCCAACGATCGATTGGAATGAATTGGAGAAGAAGGCTTTTTTTCTTAATCAAAGGCTATGAATGCCTTATTTTTGTGCACTTGATAAAACGAAGGTTTACCGGTGTTTTCAACTTGTGAAACCGCATTTGATATTTAGCACACACCGGTGACTCACGAAGGCACAAGTAGAGTGAAAGAGTCAAAAAATCAATCTTACATTACATTCTTTTCGAACTTTTTTTGGATGAAACCGAAGTGAAACCATTAGCGACATGTTTACCCGCTTTCACGGATGTCGCAACGGCCTAAAAGGACTCGGAAAAAAGTTTTTCGGATTTTGAGCTTCAAATAAGATTCTAAGATCCCTTCCTAAGAGTTGGGATCCTAAAGTCACCGCTATTCAAGAGGCAAAAGATCTACGCAACTTCCCTCTTGAAGAACTAATCGGGTCATTAATGACCTCTGAGATGACTTAAAAGCTTCATGAAGAGCAAGAAGACATCCTTCCAAAGAACGAAGGATATGACACTTAAAACTTGGAAGGCCACTTGAGAGAAAACTTCAGTGATGAGGATTTGATGATGACTTGGCACTTATAACAAGAAAATTTAAAAAAATTCTTTAAAAGAAACAAGTTTAAGGATGATCTAAAAAATAAACTTGAACCCAAGAAGGATCAAGTTATTTTATGAAAGTGCAAAAAAAAGCAGGGACAACTGCAAGAGTGATTGTCCCCAAGCCAAGAAGAGAACATCCAAGAAGAAGGCGCCAAAGCAACATGGGATGATTCGAAAGTGATCCAAGAAGAGGAGTCCAACATCGAACAAGTTGCTCATTCGCCTTAATGACCATCTGGAGATGAGGTAACAAATTTAATTGATGCAGATTTACCTTATCATGAATTATTAAATGCTTTCCATGAATTATTTGATGAATGTAAAGACAATTAGTAGAAAATACAAATTGCTAAAAAAGGAGCATGATAGTCTTATTTGTAATTTCGATAAGTTAAAAGCTGAACATCATGATAGTTTAAGCTCATGCATAAAATACCATGATCTAGGAACTCTCCAAAAGGAAAACTTGCTACTTAAGGATATCTTGAAGAAATTCGAGGTTGGTAGCAAGTATTAAACATGATCCTTGCAAACAAGGGTCACGTTTCCAAAAGAAGTGGAATTGGATTTGTGAGAAGTCCTCACCAAAATCCAACCACCTTCATAAAAGGCCCCATCTTACATGTTCGGCATCAAAACAAATGCAACTTTTGTTGCAAATTTGGACACAAGATCTATTATTGTCCATTCAAGAAAATTAGTCCAAACAAATTGATCACGGGTTCCTAAAGGAACCACGATAAATTCTATGCAACATGATGAGACAATGTAGATCTATTTGTAAGGCACCCAAAAAGCAAATGGGTACCTAAAAAAATTATCCTTTCTTGTAGAAAACTAAACCATCACAAAGCTAGGAGCAAAGAGATGGTACCTTGATAGTGGATGTTCAAGGCATATGACCCGGAGATCCATCTCGATTCTCTAAGCTCACTAGCGTAGGCGAAGGCTATGTCCCTTCGGAGACAACAACAAGGGTAAAATCATTGGCAAAGGAACCATAGGTAACAAATCCAACTTCTTTATTGAAGATGTTTTGTTAGTTGATGGTTTAAAACATAACCTCTTGAGCATTAGTCAATTATGTGATAAATGATATATTGTCAGATTTGAATCTAATACTTGCATCATTGAAAAACCACACAAAAACATATCTATGATTGCATTGAAACAAAATAACGTATACATTATTGACATCATTGATTTGTGTAATGAAATGTGTTTTTCTATTTTGAATGAGGATGCTTAGATATGGCATAGAAGATTAGGTCATGCTAGCATGAAACTAATCACTTAAATATCATCTAAAGAACTTGTAAGAGGAATTCCTCATATCAAGTTCATCAAAGATAATGTATGTGATGCTTGCCAATTAGGTAAACAAATTAAGGGTAGTTTCAAATCTAAGAATCAAATAAGCACCTCTAGGCCCTTACAATTGATCCATATGGACTTATTCTACCAATCTCCACATCAAGCCTAGGAGGTAGCAAATCGCCTTCGTCGTTGTGGATGACCATAAAGCAGATACACATGGACTTACTTCTTAAAAAACAACAGAAAAGTGAATGCCTTAGATATTTTACCAAGTTTTGTAAACTTGTTCGAGAATGAAAAAGGTTCTATGATTTAAATTAATTAGAAGTGATCATGGTGGTGAATTTCAAAACCATGATTTTCGAGAATTTTGTGAACTCAATGGATACAACCATAATTTCTCTACTCTAGAAATCCTCAACAAAATGGAGTAGTAGAAAGAAAAAATCGAAATTTACAAGAAATGGCAAGAACCATGTTGAATGAACCAACCTACCCAAATATTTTGGGCGTAAATCTTTTGCGTGCTACATTTTAAATAGAGTTCTAGTAAGACCCTACTAACCAAAACTCCTATGAGTTATGGAACAACAAAAAAACCAATGTTTAATATTTTAAAGTCTTTGGGTGTAAGTGTTTTATCTTGAATGAAAAGGATAACTTAGGAAAATTTGATGCTAAATCGATGAAGGAATCTTTCTTGGTTATTCTTTAGTTTCTAAAGCCTTTCGTATCTTGATAAAAGAACTTTAATTATCGAAGAATCCATTCATGTTGTTTTTTCAATGAGATTTCCAAATCGGAAAAATGATTTTGATGATGATGTTAATTTTGATTCCTTGAATTTAAATGAAACCCTTCTCCAACTAGCAACTTGGATGCATCCACTCCTCAAACATCCTTACCCAAGGATTAGAAGTATGTAGATGCTCATCCCAAGGAGCTAATCTTAGAGACACGTCGAAAGGGGTTCAAAACACGATCTTTTCTTAAAAATTTTTTTAAACACGGTGCCTTTCTCCCCAATTGAACCGAATGTGTTGTGAAGCCATGAAAGATGATTAATGGATTATCGCTGATCTGAGATAAATTGAATAAATTTGAGAGAAATGAGGTGTGGAAGCTTGTTCTCTGAGGCGAATGACCATTTAGTTATTGGTACTAAATGGGTCTTGAAAAACAAACAAGATGAAAATGGTATAAAGTGGTTAGAAAACAAGGCTAGATTAGTGGCCAAAGATTTCAACCAAGAAGAAGGTATCGATTAACGAAGAAACCTTCTTCTTGTGACTTCGATTGGAAGCCATAAGGATGCTCCCTGCCTACGCCAGTAGTAATAATTTTAAGTTGTTTCAAATGGATGTTAAAAGCGCTTTTTCTAAATGGCTTTATTTCCTAAGAAGTTTATGTTGAACAACCTCCACGGATTTGAAAATAATAGCCTCCTAATCATGTGTTTAAATTAACTAAAGCTCTTTATGGTTTAAAAAAAAGCCCCAAGGGCTTGATGCGAAGACTTAGTTCTTTTTTATCGAAAATAATTTCACAAAAGGCAAGGTTGATACTACATTGTTCATCAAGAATTTTGAAAAATAATTTTCTCATTGTTCGATTTATGTTGATGATATTATCTTTTGGCTCTACGAATGAATCTCTTTGTGAATCTTTTTTTAAAACTATGAGTCTTGAATTGAAAATGAGCTTAATGGGAGAATTAACATTCTTCTTAGGCTTACAAATCAAAACAACTAAGCAATGACATCTTTATTAGTCAAACTAAATATCTTGTGAATTTATTAAAAAAGTTTAATATGAAACAACTCAAAGGCTATTAACACTCTTATGAGCACCTCCACTAAGTTAGAAATTGATGAAAGTGGAGAAAAGCTTCAATCAAAAAAACTTATAGGGGTATGATAGAAGTTTACTTTACCTCACTTTGACCGCACCCGGACATTATCATGTTGATTGTAGGACTTTGTCTTTGATTTCAATCAAACCCTAAGATATCTCATCTCAAAGCAATTAAAAAATACTTGAATATCTTAATGATATCACAAATCTAGGATTATGGTACCCAAAATCGAGAATTTTGAGTTAATTGCTTATCTTTGATCACGGACTTTTCTTTGGTTTAGACTAGATAGAAAAAAAGCACATCGATTATGTCAATTTTAGGACATGCTCTTGTTTCCTGGTCATCTAAGAAAAACAAAACTTCGGTTGCACCATCAACAACCGAAAGTTGAATATATTGCGGCAAATTGCATGTCGTCTTTGCACAAGTTGTAATGTATGGATGAAAAACACCTTAGAATATTACAAAGTTAATCTTAAAAATATTCTCATTAAATGTGATAACACAAGTCTTGATATGCTTAACTAAGAATCTATACAACACTTCAAGAACAAAACATATTGATATTAGACATCACTTTATACGAGATCACGTTACTAATCACGACGTAACCATAGAGTTCATTGATACTAAACATCAACTAGTCGACATTTTTACAAAACCTCTAAGTGAAGAACAATTTGATTTAAGAAGAGAATTATGAATGTTGATGTGTCCTAATAGATAAACTAGTTAAAATTATTTTTCTGGACTTTATTGAATGATCAAATCACTTGATTGCCATTACATAACATGTGTTGAAATGTTTTGTCTTCATGATTGTATTTGAAAATCGTAGCATAGTCTTGTCCGAATCGAATCATTTAAAGAGTTCATCTCATTTTCGATTAAACTTGAGTTGGAATGCTAAAAATCAAATTTTCTCATACACTCTTATGAAAAAAATATTTTTTTTTTAAATGGATTTGATGAAATGATTCTGCCATGAATTCCATCTTGAAATATGGATGATAGTATTTTTACTTGCAAAAAAAGTCATTTTGAAACACATATCTTGACTTCAAGTAAACTTAAATAATACTGGAATCACAAATGGCTTTCCTCCTTCATCCACAAAGGATTATAACAAAAAAAAAAAGGAAGAAGTATTCAAAGCAATCTACGATCATGCCTTCCTTTATATGCTTGATAACTTGCTTATATTGTTTTCTGGTATCACAACTACCATGCTTTTGTTGATGACAAAGGGGGAGAAATATATGAATTGATGCTATAAACACTGATGCTATGATTATGCCATGCTTGCATCACCAAGAGATATATGAACAGATGCTATAATTTGCATTATGCCTTGAGTTGATATCTTACCATATGAAGAAATGCAACACTTGCTAAAATATTTGAAATGTGTACATCATGTAATGATATCAAAATCTTACTTCACAGCTTTACATGTTGATTTCTTACAATATGATGAATTGTTACTATTACCATCATTCAAACTTGTAATGTAAAATCGAAAATGAATGTCAAGCCTTGACATCATCTTGAAGAGATACATCATGATGGGAATCATGATGGGAGTATTGATAAGTTCAAAAATGATTTAACTTATCAATATGTCGTCAATTCTTAGGTCTTGAATTCAAGAATGACTTATCAAGTATGGCATATAGGCGGGGGGGAGTTAAGGTTAACTCCATTATCATCATTATTGTCATCATCAAAAGGGGAGATTGTTGAATCTGATTTTTGATGATGAAGTCAATTGTCATTTGTTGTCTAATCTATGTGTTGAGATAAGTGTGCCGGATTAACTACGATGAAAGTTAGACATACGCAGAGGGAGTGCGTCGAGTCAAGACAATGATCACGTTGGGAGTTCGAGAGTTCGACGGAAGTTCTGAACGTCGTCGGAGGTTCTCATGAAACAAAACCGGAAGTCCATAAGCTTGCCAAAAAGCTCGTTGGAACTTCGCCAAGTGGATCGCCGCAAAGTCCGTGGAGTTTCTTGGGAAGTCGCGAGAGCATCACCGAAAGTGTTCATCTGGATGATCGACGGAAGTTCAGGAAACTTCTGCCTGAAGAAGCGATTGACGATTATCGAGAAAAGCTTCTGAAATTGTCTTAGGATTTATCGTGGTTAAGACAATGATTAAGTTGGAAATGGGAGGTGATCCCATCGGCAATCTTGGGGCAATGGGCCCCAAAAAATTAAATTGGGGTAGAATGGATCTACCCATTCGGACCACGATTCTTGTGGAGGTGCAACCTGCCCAAAGCCGAGGTGCACCGCTGGGCTAAGTCTCCAGGGGAGGCGGTGCAACCCCCAACCGAGGTAGCACCGCGCAGGCTCGATCTTCGAAGGAGCGGGCGGTGCAACCTCCACCCGACAGAGGTAGCACCGCCTCGAGCTTCGATCTCTTGGCGGTGCAACCGCCCATCCGAGGGTGCAACTGCCTCTGACTCTGGCGAGAGGTGCAACCCCCACAGAGGTGGCACCGCCCCAGGGGGGCTCGATCTTGAAACTCGCGGGCGGTCTGTCGCCCGATCGAGGAGAGGTGCAACCGATCCCGGAATTCGGGAATTGATGGTTTTGAGCTCCAATTTGAACTGGGTTGGGGCCTATAAATACCCCACCCATTTAGCACCGAAAAGTATAGAACTTACACTCGAAATCTTGATATCTTTTCGTGATTCTTAGAGCTCAAAAATTGTTGTAAAGGCCAAAAAATTCTCCTCCCTCTGTTCTTCAAAGTTTTGAGTTGTAAAGAGAGGAGAGAAAATTTCTGTGGGGTTGTCTCCTAAGCCCGTCAAAAGGAGGAAACCAAAAAGGGTGGTTGGCCTTTCGCCTATTGAAGGAAGGCCTCTAGTTGATGTTGGTGACCTGCTTTGGAGGAAGCCAAAAGTGGAGTAGGTCAAGATTGACCAACCACTCTAAATCTCGGTTTGCATTTACTTTGAGCATATTATCTTTATCGCAAACCTCCTCTGAAGCTTACTGCTTTCTGCGCATATCGATCGGGTTTCAAGCTTTGCACTTTCCGAATCGGCGTTTAGACGAAAATATGCTTTTTCGTGCGATCATCATATTTTCAGATTACGTTTACGTTTGATTTTTTTACCATAACTGCAAACTGCCTTTATACCCTTGCTTAAAGGGCATCTCGCCTAATCAAGTGATTTCTGAATCAGCATTTAGACATAAATCGTTTTCTTCATAAAACGTCGTATTTCGTTCAGTTTGCTTATATTCTGGTTTTCATCATAACTGCAAACTGCCTTCATAGATTGACTTTAACATCATCTTGCTTGATCTTAAGTTAAAGTAATCTTAGAATCGGCTTTCAAACAGAAATCGTTTTTATCGTTCGAACGCAGTTTCGTTTTAATCGCAGAAAGTTTTCCACTGCACTAATTCACCCCCCCGCCCTCTTAGTGCTCTTGATCCTAATAGATCCCATAAGTAGGGGCCCCTAATGATGACTTGGCATATGTCAAGCAGAACTACCTCACACATCACATCGTCGATGAATTCTTTTGTGATGGCAAAGTGTATCTTGCATTATTAGTCGATCTTCATCTTCATATAATCATGAAGTCATCCAAGAGGATATCGACATGGATGTAGTGTAGTCTCTAAGCCAAGCTTCTTGACCAAGCTCGTCGAGATGAGATTCTTTTGGCATCCGATATCGAAAATTACGCGAACGACTTCTTGCTTCACTTGGATGTTTATGGTGAAAAGCTTTTCTCAAACCTTTGGACTAGAGGTTGAATTCAAGTCTATAACCTTCGGTCTAGTCGTCAGCGTTAAGATGGATCTGTGTAAGGAACTAGTGAAAGTTTGGTGGAGTCATTGTTCGTGGTCATGGACGTAGTTCACCGACTTTGATTGTTCTTCAATGGCTTTTTGAGAAGAGTTGCAAGTGAACCTTCCAACACTTTTCTCTAGAGTGACTTAATTTTACAATGTTCACAAAAAAGATTACTTCGTTTTGAGAAAGAAGTTTTATCATCCCCGAATTTCTCTTGGGCTTTTGTGTGACTCCCTTTGGCCTTTTACGTGGGCTTCTCAGTGTAAGTATGATTCATTCTCTCAATCATTATCGTTATATTGCTAGTAGTCAAAATATCATATGTTTTAAAGAGGCTTAACTTTGTATGAATCTATTCATGGAGGTCGGTGGTATATTTTATCATCGTTGAGTGATCATTAAGGGAGATTGCGAGCATTACTGCTTGTGATCGGAATTCAATACTATATTCTTGCATGAATTAGTCCTGTTTTTGGCATAAGTAATGTCACTTCCTCCATATTCGAGATACCCTATATGGGAGAATTTTTCTCGTATGAGACTTTTGGATCATGTCCATGACACATCTTCATCATTGTTGATTCGAATATACTTTCCACCATACAAGTGAATGTTCAGTCAATTTGAGTTATGTAAGAATCACCTTATCTTTGTTGTTGTAATCATATAAATCAAAGTAAGTTTCAAGTTAATATATTCATGAGTCTAATACCTCAACGTTGATCGAGCCATCATAGGAGGGTATGTTGATGCAAGCCTCGACTTAAAAGTATCGAGTTCTTGTTGCGGTGTTTTGCTCAGCAACATCTTCTTTGTAGCTACACATCTCGGATGGAGATGACTCTCTTTTTTTTGTTGTGATGTTTTTTGTTCAATTGTCCTTTGCTAGTGGGTTGACTTGAGCTTGCATCCAACCTATCATGATTTCCATCAATTAGGCTAATATTGTCGTCTGGGTAGTAAGGTCAGCCAAGGTTGTCTAGGTATTGGCTACCATCCCGTCGGTGGTTCTTCCTTTCAATGAGTATGACACGAATTCCAACTCCTGTAATTCTTCTCTAGAGGCTTTGTATCCTTATCTTGTGGTTACCATTCACAGGCGAGAGTTCATTGCTTTGGTACCACCTGATCTATATAAAAGTTTGGATTCAATGATTCGTCGATCTGATACCACCACTTGGATGAAAGTTTTAATGGAGTAGTTATGCTTTTACTGTAATAAACATAACTTAAAAAGAAAAAAAATAATATACTATTGCCATGAATTTAAAATGCCTAAATAGGAAACTAAAGCAAAGAGTTCTCAAGTGATGATTGCTCAGAAGTTCTTGCAAGACAAGCATGAACAAATTATGATGGAACTCTTGTTCCCTGTTCTCTTTTTCTTTACTCCTCTCACCAATCTGATTTCACCTCTATTAGGGGCTATGGAAGGGGTTGATTCTATCGTAGTTATTGCTACATCTTTGGATGTTGAAAACGAAAACGAAGACAAAGCTGCTGCTGGTTCTACTATGGTTCTTTGCTGCAAAAATACTATTGCAAGTTGTAAGAAGAGGACTTTCTGCTTGCTGAGGCATTCTTCCTCTTCTCCTCTTCTTTTTTTGCTATTGCTCTCAGCTAGGAAACTGTCCTAGGATGGTTGGAAGATTAGATAGATGGAAGAAGGGCGTTATTGTTGTCATGTGACGGTGGAAGTTTTGTTTGCAAGTTTTTCTCTTTTATTTCTCTTCTTCTCAGCTTAGGGCCAGTTGGGCACTCGAGAGGGTAGGAATTGAGATGCTTATGATGGGGTTGCAACCCCTTAGATTTATAGGATTGAGGTAGCTCAAAGCTATAATCAAATTAGGACTTCTCCTTGATTCTTTGCAATTGCAAGAGTTTTTTATTAGGGCTACCCTAGTTGGCTAGGGGTTATCTTAATTCTAGTCCTACTAAGATTAGGGTTGAGCTGACTTAAGGATGCTTAAGATGGGGCTCTCCTCTGTCTTTTAGAGTTAAGATTAGGATGAAGTCCTAGCTAAGTTAGGACATAAAGAGTCATAGTGCAATTAAGATTTGGAGAGTTCTAATACATCTAAAATTTAGAATCGACTTGAATATAATCTTTTAGCTTAGATTTCAGTTTAACCTTGATTTGATTTGAACAAAATCAAATTAAAATCTGATTAAAACTCCAATTGAGTCATATTAGAGATTGACTTAAACATAATCCCTCATCACTCTACATAATTTTCTTTTTATTTTGTTTCACTTAAATACCCTGTGATCAGTTTAGCTACTAGTATGATTGGTTTCCCTTCACTTGATTCTTTGATCTACAAGATGTTGCAGGTGGATTATGAGAATATTGTAGAAGCTTCGAGCCTTTCACCAGTGCAAAAAGTTGGATGGTTGTGTAATGATACTCTCTGTTGCCAAGGCTAGCGTAAGGTAACATTCCACCCTAAAGATTGTCATACATATCACTGTGCAACAGGTCCACAGACCGAGCAATGTGTTGATTTGGGGAACTATCCCCACATTACTGGTGAAAAGCCTGGTTGATTTCTATTCTTCAATTTGATGTGAGGTGAACAAATAGACACCCTAAAGATGTAATGGTCAATTGTAATTGTCACTTACGGTTTATAACTTGCGTGGTTTACCAAAATCAATGGATGTGAACATGTTGATGTCAGTTTGGAGAAAAAATTAGGACTGTTCTTAAACATATTGTGGCCTTATCAGCTATTATTCTCTTGTTATAATAGGTTTTCTTCTATTATGTACCATGACAAAATGGATATGAATTGGGTCTTCTTGACGGTAATTCAAGGATGAACAGTATTTTACTTCATAGTTTTAGTATCTGTGGGTAATCTTGGCTCTTCTTAGTAGGAAAAAAAAAAGTATTTTTCAAAGCCAAGAAAGAAATATTTAATATTTTCGCTGTTTTGTTTTCTTTTGCGTTGATCCCTCTCTCTCTCTCTCTCTCTCTCTCATCTTGTAAAGCAAAATTTGACCTCCCATCACGGCTTGAAACACTTGTGATTTTTAATTGGAACGAATGTGATTCTTGACAGAGGTCTTTGCAAGAAAAGAAATGTTATCTTGTGATTGTGTTGATCACTACGAATACAGCCCTTTTGTATTTGATGTAATGCTGACATCCAGACAAAGGAGTCCCTTGATTTATTTTTCTTTTTCCATTTGGGATGTAAAAAAAAGTATTTCTTTTAATATTTTTTAATATGATCCATAGTCAAAATAAAGATAAGATGGAGAGGTCACATTATTAGGTGCCCTAAATATAATATATTAACCAAACAAAATAATCATTTGTTGTCCTACTCCTTTTATTCCCCTTGCAATTTAATAATGATGCTAAAGAAGAAGTCCGTATCTTCTCGAGTAACACAAACTCATTCGAACAAGAAGATATGTTCTATAGGTTTGTACAGCTATTTTCTTGAGTTCTAAAAAGACAGACACAAAAGTTTGGTCGATGACAGAGATCCGACACCACTCACAGAATCTTTATTTTCAGTTAAAATAAAAAATTCCTTTGCTGAAAAACAAAGAAAACACACACAGCCATGGCTGAGCTGCTCATTACAGAGCATCACTGTCTGCACCAACCAAATGAGTGAAAGATGCCAAAGCTTCTCTGCAGACTCAATGGACCACTAAGCTCCCAAGCAATGTAACAACGTGGTGTCATGTAGAAGCTACCAGCGAGCTGAAGAGAATTCCGGAGGCGTGGAATGCACACACCTCACAGGTAGCATTTGCATCTGTACAAAAGACAATGATAGGAGAAACACCATCAAAGATTGATGCCAAATGTATGTGAAGAACATTGTAGTTGTTCTTTCTAAATGAATGACCATGCAAAGGACCAAAAACATGACATCCCAGTTCGATCTTACAGACAAGTGAGTGCATTCGAACCCAGAAAAAAGAAGATCAAGCTTACAGTAGAACAAAACCAATGTACAAGGACCAGAAGGAATCATGGGGGGGTTCCTGTTCTTTAATGGATGCCAAGCCAGCCTTTTCATTCTTCCTCCGAGGTCATACATAATGAGCACAGCCAAAACCAGAATCCTCTTGGCCTTCTTGCCTGTTCAACATTCGCCGTCCTCCCTGAAACCAAATCGGCCATGTACTGAACCACAGCCTGCCATGCAAATCGGATTTGTCATCAGCATCAAATGATTATTCAAACGATGGATAGAAACTAACATCCAAATTTTACGTATACCTGAGCTCCCAGCTTAACCACATGCCTTGGTGGTACTTCCAGTGGATTCTCATCCGCATTGAACACTCTAAGCTTTGACAGAAGTCTGAAAGAATCAGGCAGTGTCCTTATCTGGTTGCTGCTTATGTCCAGCTCTTCTAGCATCTCTAGATTTCCAATTGATCGGGGTAATGCTGTCAAATCTGCAAAGTTCCTTCCAACATCTAACTTCACTAGACTAGTGGCAAAACAAAAGCTCTCGGGTATCGACTCAAGCTCGTTGAAACTGACATCGAATTCTTTCAGTTTAGAAAGTGAAGCCATAGTGGTCGGTAAGGATTTGACTCTATTATAGTGCAATATAAGGATTTCCAAGCATTCAAGCTTTCCAACTGCTTCAGGCAGTGCTTTTAAATGATTAAAGTCCAGTCTGAGCTCAACGAGCGCAGTACATGACCCGATAGTGTAAGGAAGCTCTTCCAGTTCATTTGTCTCAACATTCAAGCTTCTCAAGTTTGTTAGGTTTCCTATTGTCTCTGGGAGCACAGACAGCTGGTTCGAACTCAGATCAAGATTGGCCAGACTCGTAAGAGTCCCAAATGTCGAAGGCAGTGATTTTAGTCGATTTGCATGCAAATCTAGATCAACCAAATTGGATAGTTCTCCAAATGAGTCAGGTAAGTTTATCAGCTGGTTTGAGTGGATATCAAGCTTTTTTAAGGACCTCAGGCTTCCAATAGATGTCGGAAGTGCCATGATTCGATTCTCCGATAAATTCAGTTCAACAACATCTTGCAGTTTTCCAAGCGAGTTTGGAAGCCACTCAATTTGGTCCATCAACTTGCCCTGGAGATCAAGAATTCCAATTCCTTTCTTTGCTGAAGTCTCGATTAAGCTTGCCACTTGGATGAGACTTAACTTTTTTGTGTCACCATTAGCTACAGGCATAGTAGGGAAGGATGAGCATGGGACCAAAGAGATATCATCGGCTTTAAATATAACAACATAAGCAATATTATTTTCTCAGCCATTATCTACTTTTAAGTATGGCAAAACAAGAATTATGAATAGGCCGCATGAAGAAAAAAAAATAATTTTGCATCACATCAAACATCATTGAGAGTCGAGGCTTGAAAAAGAAAATATTCTCGAGAGATACACATCATTCTAAAGACAAATTCTTGAAGTTTTATCAACCTTTATTTTCTTGCAGTGCATTATGAATAAGAATGTTATGTTTGCTCTGACAAAATGAGGAGAACCGAAAATAGCAACTCAGTAAGATAACCTTTATGTTCTCATCAACAAGGAAACTATCATACTACTAATGTTAGAGGTCAAACCCAGTGATAATTATATGGTTGATATTGTAGGAGAAGGATTGGGCCAATGAAACTAAACCAATATGAATAATTGATTGCAAAAAATATGATAACCAAAAAGGAAAAGAAACCTGAACCTTTGTATTGTTACCATATTTTGACCCTCTGTGCCTAATTCTCCTAAAAAATCAAGTAACCCAGTGGAGCAACAAGTAGAAAAGGAAGAATGATCTGACCTGAAGGGACTTGAGACTTTGAGGAGGAATGAATAAGCACATGGGAAACATCTTGTTCCCCCTTCTCATCCGTCTCCTCCTTGACCAAACTCAAACTCCTACCAATTCTAGGCACCTCCACGTTAAAATCAGCCTTGAATTCCTTCTCCTGACAGACTCCTCCACCTTCCTCTGATGAGACCAGCTCGGAAGCCCTCTGTATGAGCTCGTCAAACACCTGGAACCTCTTATCCAGCTCCACCACAGTCATGGCCTCCCTCCTCTGCTCCTGGCCCTGCAACAGGATCAAGTTCTTCCTCACCTCCTGCAGCACAAGGAAGAGCTCCTCTGGAACATCCGGGGGCTTCTGGATCTTGCCAATTTCCCCAATCCTCGCCTCCTCTTCACTGTCTGCAGTTCTGATCACAGCCATGGCTGCCTCCACTTCCTCTATGGAAGGTCTTGGTGGCAGGGACCTGTAGATCCTCATGATCTCCTCCACAGCCTCAACCACACCAGGAGGCCTTGGCTTTGATGGCGTCCCCATTGCTTCTGAATTCATCTGCTCTCTCTCTCTCTCTCTCTCTCTCTCTCTCAGAACTCAGAAAGACAAGAGAGAAAGAGACTCGTGTGGCCCAATGGTGAGTCGATGGGTTTTTAAATGTGGGTCGAATGAGAAGGAGATGGTTTTGTTATCATCGTCGTGTTCGAGGTGGTGTGTTCTTGCTTGGCTGCAAGAAGGATCCAACCCATGGGCTATTTGGCCTTGTGGATTGCATGAATCTTTGTTTATTTTAATGTGTTGGGGGAGTCCTCAAAAAAATAAAAATAAAAATAAAATCCATGAATCGAATTTCTACAACAGATGTGATAATACTCTAATTTGGTCCGAAAGTAGGTTAGATTAACTTAGGACAGGAAAGTTGTCCTAATATTATTTATGTTTTTTAATTACTTATTCAGAATTAACGAAATTAATAGGTTGATTATCCTCTCTCTCTCTCTCTCTCTCTCTCTCTCTATATATATATATATATATATATATATATATATATACGATAAATATTTCAGATAAATGTTTGAGTTGTGTGTAAGTGCATGGATTCAGGATTTCAGTTTTTTTTACATCTCATCACCGGCTGTTTTTCCTTGATTTCCTAAAATAAGAATCCCATATTAGGATTGTGCCTTATTAGATTTATTCATTTCCTTAAATGAGCAACCTGATTAAGAAAAACTCAATAATGATTGATTTTTATTTTATTTATTATAATAAATATATATTAGGAATGAAATTAATTGATTAATTACGTAATTAATTCAAAAAATTATTGATAAATTATTTCTCTTACCGTGGCATCTCTTATTTGATTTTATCTTGTCAATGATCCGTTTTTCTATGATAATTTCATTCCTATTTACTTTTCATTTATATTATGTACGAGCTTTATTGATCATAATAATTAAATGAGAAATGATACCTTTTATTAACCTCATATTCCTTATCGATTATGATTTGTGACCTTACGTTTTCCCTTGAATTTTCCTTCTTGCTTGATTCTTATAAAAGAAAAACTATATAGATATTTATATACTATATTTCTTTAGTTCGGATATATGATGGCTGCTTTGATTTATAAGAAATTTGTTCTTATTTCGTCTTTTCGCTTCGCTTACGGGTAGAAGCATCCGCACACAATCTGGTCGCCATGCACCATTGGGCTTGATGGATTGGATAAACAACATATGTCATTTAATGAGAATAATATCCCTTTTGAATTTACAACATATGTCATTTTAATTAATAAAATTAAAACTTTAAAATTTTGAATGAGATGATCAAAGAAAAAATGAAAGATATCTCAAGAAGAAATATAACCTTTCACATTCCCATTAAAATCAAACATTTTATGACAAGGAAAAGAAGCCAAATATTAAACAATCAACTAAAAGAGCATACAATGAAATGATCTAATAAGTTTTATGTTGTTAAAAAATATCTATAAGGCTTATTTGTTCTATAGTTAGTAGGCCATTATTGAATTTTAGATTTTGATAAATAAATGTATTGTTAAAATAAGTGATGTATGAAGTACTTAAACTATAAAATTAAATCATCAAATAGTCAAATATCCCGTCAAAAATTATATCAAAAATTTATTATGTCAAAAATTGAACATTAGACAAAAGGATTGATTGACGTATCAAAGATGATATTTTGAGTTAGTGGTTCCAGCTTCATGTCGGAAGAATCGGATATCATATCAAAATATTAAATATTATAATAAACCAATATGTCAAAAGATAGGATTAGGATGATTTATCATAAGTTTGAACAAAATATTAGAAAATTGAACGATATATCAAAATGAATATTGAATTGGTGACATATACACCTCCTTTATTGATGCCATTAGTAGATTAAATGTATTTGATAAAAGTTACATTAGAAAGAAGAAATAGTTTATAAAGAGAAGTTCAAAATAATATAAGATAAATTAAGTGAGATGTGGAAGAGCAAATCAATAAAAAATAAATAATATTATTTTTTAATAACTTTAAACAATAAGGTATTTGAGTCATGTGAAATATCTTTATCTCATGAAGAATCACTCGAAGCATTGCATGAATTATATAATAAACTAAAAAATTAATAAACATATAATTCATTAAAAATGATCATGTATTATTTACTAATGAGTTTGATACATTAAAAAATATGCATGATAAATATATGTCAATATTTTATACTTTTTACACTAAATGTGAAAATTTAAAATTATTTTTATCTTAAACTTAAAAATGGGCTATTTCAAAAATCTCTACAGTTGTATGATTTAGAAAATATAAAAAAAACTTAGAAACTCTTAAAAATAATATTGATTAAAGAAATCAATTGATAGCAATGATATAATTGAAATTCATAAAAGAAAAATTATATATTTTTTTAACAAACATTAGAAAAATTAAAAGTTGAAAATAAGTCATTTGATATGATTCTTGATAAATAAGATAGTATATTTGGGGAAGAAGATATTTGATTCACTAATAGTAGCATTCATTATAAGCCAATCAAATTTTTAAAAGGATCTTCATCTTATATTCATACATTCTGTAACTTTTGTGAAAAATTATCCATTATGCTTATTCATGCTCTCTCAAGAAGAGTGGTCATCTTAAATTAGTCTATATTCCTAATGAAATAATAAATTATTCAAAAGATAAAAAAGAAATAGATCTAACCGGATCCAAAGTTAAATGAATGCAAAATATAATATCTTAATAATGAATGTTCAATATATATTATCGAAGATTCTACAACGTTCTTAAAGCTTACTAACTAAGATAAATGATATGTTATATTCAAATATAGTAATAAAAAATCATTGACATTAAAAATATTAGTAACGAATCAAGTCTTTTGATTGAAAATGTACTTTTGATAATTAGTTTGAAACATAATTTAATAAGTATTAGTCAACTTATGACAAAGGATATATTGTTAAATTTAAACCTCATGCTTATATTATAGAAATACCAAATAAGAATAAATTCTTAACTATTTTAAGAAGTGATAATATTTGTACTATTTATCTTGATGACTTTCATGATGTAACTTATTTTTCAGTTTTGAATGATTATGTATAACTTTTGTATAAGAGACTAGGACACATTAACATGAAATTGATTTCTTAAATTGGAACTAAAAAAGTTGTAAGAGAAATACCTAAAATAAAACTTGTTAGAGATAAGATTTGTAATGCATATCAATTAGGAAAATATATAAAGAACATTTTTAAACCTAAAAACTAAGTAGCTGTAGACCACTACTATTTTATATGAACTAATTTAGACCCATTGATATCATAAGTTTAAGAGGTAGTAAATATATATTTTTTATTATTGATGACTATAGTAGGTATATTTGGACATATTTCTTATTATATAAAAATAATTATTTTATTTTTAAATCAAATTTTATAAATAATTTAAAATAAAAATACTTTGTGATGTTACTTATTCAAAATGATCATGATGATGAATTTAAAAATTATACTTTTTATAGTTTTATGATTCTATAGTTGTTGAGAGAAAGAATAGAAGTTTACAAGAGATATGTAAGACCATCCTCAATGAATATAACTTAAACCAAATATTTTTGGTCAAAATTCTTAACATAACTTGCTATATCATGAATATGATCCTTATGAGGTCTCATTTATCTAAAATTTCTTATGAGTTGTGGAAGACTCAAAATTTCATATTTTAATGTTTATGGTTACATATATTTTATTTTGAATAACTACGTTATCTTAAAATAATTTGATACTAAATCTGATGAAGATATTTTCTTGGATACTCTTTTATTTCTAAAGTTTATATTATTTTTTATAAATATTTTTAAACTAAAAAAATGATTTTAATGATGATTATTTTGAACTTAGAAATTTGAATTTAAGTGATAATTCTATTTCTCAAATTAACTTGGATATTTCTATTTTGGAAAATACCTTATCCAAAGAATGAAATTACATAGATGCATGTCCTAAGAAGCTAATTATTATATATATATCAAATGATAGCCAAACTTATTCGTCTTTACAAAAAAATATATAAATATAATTTTTTTCTCTCAACTTGAGTCTAGATGCATTGATGATGCTTTTAAAATAACTCATGGGTCTCAATAATGTATAAAGAGCTAAATCAACTTAAGAGAAGTAAAGTTTGGATGCTTGTTTCTAGATATTGTGATCATCTTGTAATTGATACTAAATGAATTTTTAGGAATAAATAAGATAAGTAAAATTTCATGATTTAAAACATGACTAGATTGGTGCTTAAAAGTTTTAACTAAAAAGGATATATAGATCATGAAGAAACCTTTGCTCATATGACTAAATTTGAAATCATAAAAATTATTTTTATCTATGCTTATTTTAAAAATTTTAAACTATTTTAAATGGATGTTAAAAGTACTTTTCTTAATAGTTTTATTTCAGAAAAAATTCATATCCAGCAACTACTCATATTTAAAAATAATTTTTATTTGAATCATATTTACAAGTTGTCCAATGCTTTTTAGGAGCTAAAACAAGCTCATAGAGTTTAGTATAGGATACTTAATTTTTTTTAAGTCAAAATAAATTTTTTTTTTAAAGATCAATACTATATTATGTTTTAAATATTTTAATGATAATATTCTTATTCTTCAAATTTATATTAGTGATATTATTTTTATTTCTAAGAATGAGAACTTATGTGAGTTATTTGTTAAGATTATTAGTCAAGAACTTAAAATGAACATAATGAGTGAATTGATATTTTGATTTGGATTATAAATTAAATAATTTAATAATAAAATTTTTATTAGTCAAAGTAAGTATACCTAGAATCTACTTAAGAGATTTAACATGAAAAACTTGAAGACTATCAATATACCAATAAATATATCTATAAAATTGGACATTGATAATGACGATAAACATTTTGATCAAAAGACATAAAGATATGATTATTGAAAGTTTATTGTATCTCGCTACTAATAGACCTGATATTATATTCAGGTATTTATGTTAAGTTCCAATCAAATATCAAACAATCATACTTTAAGGCTATAAAAAGAATATTCAAATAATTAAAGGGTACCGCCTCTTTGGCACTATGACATCTTAAATTTGATAATTTTGATTTGATTATATATATTGATGTTGACTTTGCATGATATAAAATAGATAGAATAAGTACTTTTGAAACTTATTAATTCTTAGGCAAATGCACTTATTTCTTGATCATCCAAGAAGCTAAATATGTTGTGATAAGTGCATATTGTGCATAGGTAATTTAGATAAAATATACCTTAGAAGACTATAAATTTTACTTAAAAAAATATTCCTATATAGTATGATAATATTAGTACAATTTGCTTGAAAATAAATCTTATTCAACGAATCAAGTATATTGACATTAGATATTTTTCATTAGGGATTATGTTAGTAATCATAATATATCTTTCGACTTTATTTATACGAAATATCAATTAGCAAATATCTTTATTAAACTCTCAAGTGAGAAATAATTTAATTTTATTAGAAGATAATTAGACTTATTAAACCTATTTAAATAATGTTACAATGGTTTCAATTAGGTGACTAGGTCAAAAAAATGAAAAAACATATGGTGGTAGCAAGCACCACTAGATCTAACAATACCACTGCCCAAATGATATCCAAAGATGATAGCACTATCCAGGGTTGGCAATCCTATCGCTAGAAATATGCACTAGACCCAATAAACTTAGGGTTCAATAGCACCACCATAAAACCTAAAATGATTTCTCCTCACCCTAAACCTTCCTCAACCATAAATCTTTTTCACAACTCCCTTACACCACCTTCTTCTTAATCCTCCCTCTAGTTCTCTTTCTTCTCTCCACTCTTCGAAAGCTAACTACTAGTCCCTTCTCAACAATAAAGCTCTTATCATTTCTAAACAAGTTGAAGAATTTTGCCTAAAAGAGTAATCTATTAATCCTACTCTTATTTTTAAATTTATAGTTTATTTTTTATTTTTATTTTTATTTCTATAATATATTATAGTTCTTTTGGCACTTAGAAAATCTTGAATGGATAAAAGAAAGAGGAAAACATATGAAACTTATGGTATTACCCTATTTGATACATTTGAATATGCTAAAAAATTCTACAAATTTAAGTATAGGATAATTCACAAAAGTAAATATATCGACCTAGAAGATTTAGGAGATTTAGAGACCATCTACTGATGCATTATCTTAAATATATTTTTTATTTTCTAAATTTATGAATCAATTTACCAAGGATGTTTTACAATAATGTGCACATAGATAAAAATGATAGGTTCTCAACCTATGTTCTAGGATATCTATTTCTATCACAAATGGTATGATTTATGATATTTTAGACATCAACAAAAAAAGTCGAGGATGCTTCCCTCGAGGATAGTGGGACATTGAGTCTATTAGAGTCATGTATCATAAAGCTATTAGTATTATTTTTTAAAATCTTAACCTGTCTAACCTTTTTAAAAATTATAAGCACCCTATACCATTTAATTATTTCAAACTGATCTTGTTTTAATCATTTCAAACTCAAATATCAATAAAAAGTCAAATTTTGAATTTCAAAGTATAATATTCAATGGTATATATACTTTTGATACGAAGTCACAAAACTATACTTTGAAACTATACGGTCATATCTTAATATACATAAACATATATATATATATATATATATATATATATATACATATACATATATATATATATATATATATATATATATATATATATATATATATATATATATATATATATATATATACATATATATATATATATATATGTTTATGTATATATATATATGTATGTATATATATGCATATATATTGATTGTATTATTAATTGATAAATTTAATGAACTAATGTATTATTAAGATAAGAGAGCAAGAATAATTTGACTATAGACTTAGACCATCCAATGACCAAATATTGAGTTGAAGAGTTAAAAATTATATTGAAAACTTGTTCTAGTAGAAATTAGATGTCAACCCAAAAGATTGGTCGATATGCTAGCGATCGGATTTCGAACAACTTGTTCGAGTATTGTGCTAAAAGAATAGGATATGATATTGGAAGATCAAATGTCATGGCAAAGTTAGCATGTTGAAGGATTATGCGATATACTAGATGATAGAGAGATATACCAGAGGTTCGGATAAAGTATCAAAAAATTGAATGACATACTAAAATAGCAAACAATATGCCGAAAGCTTTGAAAAAATTTCAGATAAGTAGTTGATGAGTTATGGTTTTTGTCAAGATCATTTTTAGACTAATTTAAGTTGATACTCTACTGAATTAGAACCTAAGTTTATATCAATCATTAGGCTTAAGTTTAGGCTATAATTGGGCCCATTAAAAGGCCAAACACGTAGCTTAAACTACCTAGGAGTGGTTGTATCGCTAGACTCAAGTAGAGGTACTACTTAGTCAATAGATAAGTACTAATTATGTTTTATCAATAATTATGACAATGGTATCATCTACGATAGTGGTAGTATTGCCTGGGGTGATGGCGGTACCACCTATGGCAATGTTAAGATTATCAAAGTATAGTTTTGTGATAACGTATCAAAAGTTACAATAGTAATATCTTATAAAGTTAATGGTAGTGTTTCCTATACTCAAAATTTTAAAAATTTAAAATTTTAACTTTATTTTTAAGACCTTTTAATATCTCACTCTGGCTTGATTGATTAAATATAAAATTTTAAGTTTTAAAATATTATAAATCTCTCTTTGAGTATTGTTTGAGTTTTTTTTTTCTCTTGAGTTTAGTTGTAATTATAAATAGTAGAAGGTGAGAGATTTTTTATAAAAGTTTAAGTGTGAAGGTTTTCTTTTAAGTTTATAAAAAAGAAAAATATTATAAAGGATTATTGATTGTCACGTGTTGGAAGTAAAATTAATAGTAAATGTCGATAGCGTCAAGAAAAAAAAATTATGCACAAACATAGATTAGGAAGGCCCAATCATGATACTACTATATCAGAAAATGTTTATGTCATGATGCTATAAGATGTTTAAATTTCTAATATCAATGATCATATTAATATCTTCCAAATTTACCTTATTATTATTATTATTATTATTATTATTATTATTTAATTATAGTGGCACTTATTTTTTTTTATCTATAAATTTTGTTAAGAAGTATAATCTGATTCATGTATCCTTAGATGTTCAATTATCCATTGATACTCGAATGAAAATTATAAAATTTCAAATTCCAAGCAAGGTTAAATTTAGTTTTCATGACTACTTTACCAACATTTAAGATAAGCACTTAATTGAGGAAGGGATGAAATATTATTTAGTCATAATATAAAACCTTAAGCAAGATAATATAAACTTGGTTAAAGGAATCGAAGGAGCAATTATAAGAATTACTCGATAAAAGTTTTATTCGACCCAATGTCTCATTTGTTTTGTTTGTGAAAAAACAAGATGAAAGTTTGAGACTTTGTATTTATTATTATAACTTAAATAAAATTTCAAACATTGTATTTAATATCATGACTTAAATAATGAATAGATATTCATTACTAAAAATTAATGATTTAAAAGCACAAGATGCACCTAAATCTACCTTTTAAATCAGATATGGATGCTATAATTTTTTTTCTTTTACCTTTTGGATTAACTATTGCACTTACAATATTTATGAATCTAATAAATAGAATTTTCAAGCCATTTTTAGATTTTTCATTGATGATATTTTTGTGTCTTCTATAAGTAGACTAGAAAACATATTTGAAAATTATTTTATAATTTATAAGAGATCACAAGTTATATGTAAAGTTTAAGAAATATGCATTGTAGTTAGTAGAAGATCACTTTCTAAGGTCATCTGATTTCTAGAAGAAAAAAAATTTCAATCGAAATGAGAGATGTTGTTAAATATAATCAACTTACTAATGTATCCGAGATCTATAGTTTATTAGGATTGCTTAGCTATTATATAAAGTTTCTAGAAGGATTTTCTTACATTGTCATACCTTTAACTTATTCGACATAGAAAAGAACTAGGTTTGAATGGTGAGATGATTTTAAGAATTAAGAAGATTGGTCTCCTATTTTTGCTATGCCTTCTGGCAAAGGCTTCACTATACAGGGTGATGCTTCAAGAGCACGATTGATGTGTTCAGATGCAATATGAAAAGGTATAAAACTTATATTTTAAGACAACTAAAATTATATAAACAGTACTATGTTATGCATGATCTTGAATTGAAAATAGTATTCTTGGCTTTAAAAATATAAAAAAACTATCCATATGATGATAACTATAAGATATTTAAGAGTTTGGAGTATATTTTTGTAAAGAAGAAGGACTGAATTAAAAGATTATAACTTCATTATAAATTATCATCTTGATAAAGCAAATGTTGTTGTTGATGTACTTTATAGAAAGAGTATAACTAATCTTGTAGTTATGATCACCAATCAAATGCATGTTAAAGTTGGGAATTAGTGTATATTGGCATGCACCAAAAGGGTTCAGGTTGCTAATTGTACCATTAAATCTACTTTAATAGAAATAATTTAAAAAACTTAGGTGAATAATACTGGACTAAAATTCAAGATGATGTTAAGACTAGATCTCAATTAATCGTGAAAAGTGAAATAATAAGAGAAGCTTATAACACAGGCTATACAGGGCACCCAAGTAAAACTAAGATGTATGGAGATGTAAAAGAAAATTTTTGATGGAATATCATGAGAAGAGTGAAAATTTTGTTTCATACTATTTTTCTTATCAACAAGTAAAATTTGAGCATAAGAAGCTATCTAGGTCATTAGAGTTTTACTTCTATCCCAATAGTAGAACCAAGATATATCTATAGATTGTATGATATAATTACCAAAAGACTCATAATGAAAATGATGCTATTAGGTAATTATTGATCAGAGTTACCAAATCAACTAATTTCATTGCTATTAGGAATTATACTTCATTAGAAAGAATAAAAAAATATTTCAAAAAAATTGTAAGGTACTAGTGACTATTGTATTAGACAAAAGACTTAAGATCTAATTCACACTTGAAAAAGAATTCATAAATCTCTAGCGACTAATCTAAACTTTAATATTATTTTTATCCATAAATAGATTTAATCTAAATCTTGAAGTTTGTGCTATTGATTTGGGTGGATTTTAGGATGAAATATAATAGTAGCTATCAAGCAAGTATAAGAGCCCCATTTGAACCCTTATATGGAAGAAAATATATATTCCTTATATGTTGAGATGACATCAGTGATTGAAAGTACTTGATATCTAACCTAATTGAATTAGACTATTGTAAGAGCAAATTGATTAGAGAATACCTTATTGTAGCACAAAGCAATTAAAAGCATCATGCGAATAATAGATGTAATTTGAAATTCAACTTTGTAGATTATGTTGTCCTAAACCTTTTCCCTGGTGTTATGAGATTTAGATTATGTAATAAATGGACTTCTAAATTTATAGGATTATATGATATTTTGGAAAGGATCAGATAAGTAACTTATGAATCTGTTTGACCATCCGACTTGGTTGGAGTTCATTATGTATTTCATTTGTTAATATTGAGAAATATATTTAAAATATAGATTGTGTAATCAAATTTGCACCCATCCAATTGGAAAAAGATTTGTTATATCAAGAGAAACATATTTGCATTGTTGATAGAAGATGAACATACTAAGTGTTGCGGAGTAGTCAAAGTGAAATAGAAACTATGTCAAGTTTAGAAGACCAAACATTTTTCTTGGGAAAGAATTTAATACAGAACACATACGAAAAAGTAAGGTATTAGAAGGTTTTAGTATGTAACGATCTTTTGATCGACACTCGAATAAGGGAATAATATCAGGACTATGTAACTATTATGATTATTTTTATTTTATGATTTCTTCTCCAAGTTTTTGGATTATACAAATTATGAATCTTAATCTATGATTATTATTGTATATAGTTTAATCTACTCTGAATTTTGATATCTATTTATTATATAGTTCAATCTTATAATGATTAATGCATAGGAAAAAAGAAGAAAGAGAGAGTGCTATCTTGTACCTATCAATTGCTAGGTTTGGTTGCTTGAAAAGAGAAAAGAGGATCATTAAAAAAAAAGGAAAATCGTTACTATTGTAGCTTGTTATAACACATTGCTATAGCTTTCCGACTTGGTTGCTCGAATATAGGAGACAAAAAAGGCACAAGGCCTGTAATAAGCTGAATATTGATACGTGATGAGGGGAAAAATAATGAAATTAAGAACAAAAAGAAAAAAATAATTTGTAACCTTCTTATTGATAATTTGTTGATAAAAATCTTAATAGTTTATTACAATGGCAATCTCGCCCTCGTCATTACTCTTTTGCCAAAAAAAAGAAAAATATCTTTGTATAATTTTGAAGACTACATTTCATTATGGTGAAGCACACTTCATCTGCTCTAGAATTATGCTTATTTGTATGATTAATTCATATGCTAAAAAATAATGCTTATTTCAATGTTGATGTACTTTGTTAAAGGTTGTGATTTGATTTTTATTTTTTTACAAAGGGTAAAAGATAAATATAGGATTTGAACTTAGCACCTTAAGTTATATTGTTAATATATTTACTACATAAGATATTTTATATCAAGAGAGTCTGTTTAAATTCCTAAAAAAATATTTATACACGTTTTTGACTTCTTATTATTTCTGACTAATTAGAAATGTATGTAGGATTAATTTTAATCATTCAAACATATGACATGCTCTAAGAAGCTCAATATTGATACACAATGAGGGAAAAGATAATGAAATTGAAAAAAAAAGAAAAAAAATTAATATGTATGATAATTTGTTGATAAAAATATTAATAGTTTATTACAAGGACCTAGGCTTAATCTCGCCCTCATCATTATTCTTTTTCCAAAAAAGAAAAAAAATCTCTTTGTACAATTTTGAAGGCTACACTTCATTATGGTGAAGTGCACTTCATTTACTATAGAATTATGCTTATTTGTATGATTAATTCATCCACTAAAAAATAATGCTTATTTCAATGTTGATGCACTTCACTAAAGGCTATGATTTGATTTGATTTTTTTTTACAAAGGATAAATGATAAATATAGGATTTGAATTGAGGACCTTACGTTATATTGTTAATATCTTTACTACCTAAGTTCTTTTATATCAAGAGAGTCCATTTAAATTCAAAAAAACAATATTTATACACGTTTTTGACTTCTTATTTTTTCCTACTAATTAAAAAAGTATGTAGGATTAATTTTAATCATTTAAACATTATATGAGCTTAGAGAAAGAGGAAATAAGAAATAAGAATAAATGATTGCTATTGAGGAATAGAAGAAGGAAAGGATGAAAAAAGGGTTTATATATTAAAGATTAATATGATTTTAGAATTTATTCTTTATTAAATTAATTTATATTATTTTAATGATCATTGTGTCAAATAGTTTATAATCAAAGTAAACTATTTGATGACTCTATCTAACTTATTTTCAATTATAATAGTCTATGATCAAGGTAAATATATGGTTCTAACCAATAATGTTATATGATTTATAATAGTTGAATAAATTACTAATTTTAAAAATATATATTTGATATTATATTTATTTAACATAATTGAATTTTTTTTTGTTCTTATAGTTTTAAATGTTATATTATTTGTTACATTTGAAATGATATGTAAAGACTTATTTATTGAAATATATATTGATACATTACTTTTACTGATTTTTATTTACTTTGTATGGTTCCAATCTAGACCTACTAATAGGATTTATACAATGGTTATAGTACATTAGTTTTTTCTGATCCTAACATATGGATAAATGTGTTGCATATATCACAAGAGTTATTCATGATCACGACCCTTTTCACGAAGATAGAACGCATCTAACCAACAATATTTTAACTTTTGTTTTGTCATATACTCTTGGCTATAATTATGATCATCTATGAATTTAGATATGAACATCTAATTATATTTATACTTATCTATAAGTAGTTAATGATAATGTTCTAAGCTAATTTTTATTCTTATTTACAATTTAGCCACACTTATATTTTCGTTATGAAAATGTTTTCAAACGATTGTGTCTCCAATCTTATCCTATGCACTTTTGATGTTAAAAAGTTTATGATTTATTCTTTATGTAAGCATTAAGGAAGATTTAACATTTATGTATTTTTTAATATAAGTAATGCATAAAGAATGCATAAGTTTAGCAAAACATTTCTTATGATCAATTTTGCTAGCATATGTGTTGGAGTGTTTATCGAGTTGTGTTTGCTCATATCACCTATTGTTAGATTTTTTAGATCATAAAGAGTAAATTATCTATGATTATACTTACAATAATCGAATTCTTACTTCATCGTAGAATATTATAACGAATAGAATAATTGAGGTCTTTTCTCTTCTCCTAAATCATTCAAATAACATAAATTAATATAACAAATAATAATATCTAAAAACCTATTAATCCTTAATATATAAACTTTTTTTCATCCCTTTCTTTCTTTCCTTTCTCGATGGTAATACTAAAACCAAAGCTGCAATGGAACTTGATTTCCCTTTTTCTTTTCCCTCCCTTAGGTTCCCATTCTATTCTCTCAAGCAATTCATAACCTTTTCCTTAATTCATTATAAGATTATCTTGTTAAACTAGCAGTTTAGAAATCTTCATATAATCAAACTTTTTACGATTCATGAAGATAAGGGAATGACATCATTCTACCAGATGAACAGTGAATATACTGTTTAATCTGATTTAATTAGAGTATATTGTGGTGAGGCTAATACTTATCCTTAGGATACTTTGTCCTTAAATCAGTCATACTAAACTCATAACATGAGAAGACTACTGGGAGGTTCTTCTGTGGATGTCTTCCTAGCTATGGAGAAGAAACTGTGTTACAAGGAATCTGGGCATAGTCTTGAATGGTTATGAGGAATGATAAGATGTTCCTGAATGGTTATTAGGCTTGAACTTTTCTAATCATGAACGGCAGGGTATTCAGTCTTTGACCTGCAAATTCCTGAAAGTTGCAGAATATGGCACCATTGACATTATCTGAACTTTTGATAGCAACAAAATTTTCTTATTTGTCAGCTCAGATGCACCTGAAAATTCACAGAATGATGTCAAACCTTCTCATTCTTTTCTTTTCTCTACACAAGTGGATGAGAAATGGGTGGGCGAAGATCAATGATTCAATCTCAAGAAGTCTTTCAATTCGCTGGGAAAACAATGGTACTGCCTCCATACAGCCCCATGCAGCTTCATCATCTTGATTGCCTTCTCATTCGTAGACGATGATCGCCCATCGATGTGCAACAAAGCCAGGAGCTTCCTCACCGTTCCAAACACCATCATCTCCTCCAGCAGCTTCTCTCTGGGGTGGAAGCTGCTCATGAGCCACATGATCTGGACGCCCAGTTTGGTCGCCATCTCCGACACGCGCATTATCTTCTTCGACACCGCCGCGACGCCCAGCCCATGGTCAGCGAACGCTGATCGGCCTTCGGCGCACTCGCAGAGCCTCTTGAGCAATAACAATACCTTCTCGCAGTTGTGTCGGCTGGCGTCGGGTAGGAGCTCGAGCAAGATGCAGACGGCACCAGCTTCGATCGCCTTGAGCCGATTCTTGTTTGACGTTGCGACGATCTCGAGCAATACATCCAACGAGGAGGAGCTGAGCTTGGTGGAGATCTCGTCGGACAAGAGGTCCAACAAGGATTTGACAATGTCCACGTCTTGATCGGTTACCATTTTGGTGATCCACTCGTTGCTGATCTTCGAAATCTTCATCAAGATGGACATGGCGTGGACTCGAGCCTCGGCGCTTCCCCTCTGGATGATTACCATCATCGGTTTCAAGGAATCAGGCTTCAGTATCAGCTCCACCGTAGCATCATCTGATAAGGGGAGGAGGGAGAGGACACCGAGTGCCTCCTCGCAAGCTCGGAACGCGGTGAAGTCGGAGTTCTCCACGACGACAAGAGACATAACGCAGCCCAGCACTTCGATGCCTCCCGATCTAATCAAATCCTTCTGCAACTCATCGTTCTTTTCGACGAGAACCTTGAGCTTCCTCAGGCCACTAGCCTTGAAAGGGCCCGTTTGGATGCTCTTCAGCAGCGACACCAATTTGTCGTGATCCACCGCATCATACGAGCATGGAGGCGACGTGACGGGTTCCTCATCAGCTGCATGCTCCAGGAAAGACGAGATGAGACGCTTGACGGTGTGATTGGGGGTGAGATCAAAGCTCTCCAGTCGCTGCATGGTGGCGGGGCACGTCAACTTCTTGTATGTGAACAGCCATTTCTCGATGTTCTTCCTCTCGTACGTGACGCCGGTAGCGATTGTCACCGGGTCCTCCATTAGCTCCAGCGAAATGGGGCACTGGAACAAGAATGGAGCTTCCATGGTTGGTTGAGCTCTCAGCCCGAGTCTTCGAAAGAGTTGGTATAGAGGAGACTTAAGACATATATATATATATAGCGAGCAAGGTGGCATAAGAAAAGTCAAAGTCAATGGCCAAAGATGCTTGCGATCGAGCTATATACGTTTACAGCATGAAGAGAATTGCAAGCAAGTTCCAAGGCGGTAGCAGTTGAATTCCTCGTTATGTAACATATCTAACCAAACTATGGGCTTATACTTATTTCAAATGGGATTAGATCAGACAATAAAATGCTTCAAATCATTAGGTTGGTCAAGCATTCAAATGGTTTAGATAGGTTGGGCAAGAATGGGGTAGCTCTTCTTGTAGGAACCACTTCATGTGTTCATATCACCAGTCAATTACTTTGAAGGTTTCATCTGTGATTTGGTGGCAGAAACGTGGTCTTAAGAATTTGTTTCATGGAATTGAAGTTGTGGTTGTTGAGCTGACTTTGATCCTTCTATGGATTGTTCTCCACTTATTCTTGTGGAAATTCTTCTCTTTCTATCCTCCAAAAACAAGTGCACTTCACTTGCATTCAATGGAGTCTTCAATAGCTTGCTTGATGTGGTACATGATTGGTTGAAGGAAGCTATGACTTGAGAAACATTGCACATGTAGGAAGATCAAAGGTTGATCAATGAAATTGGAAAATAGTTCTTAGACCATCAAGGAGCCAACTTGCTTCACAAATTGAATGGTATTAATTAGCGCATAGAAAGTCTACATTTTTTTTTCCTTTTAAAAATGACTTGAGTACATCTTGCTAATATTCACTCAGGAGTTCTTTGGTCAATATATTTGTTTTTAATGATCCATTATGATGATCAGTGCTTTAATTAAAGGAATTATTCAAATGAGAAAGAGAGGCCTGATGATGACCTGTTTAAGCAGTATTAATTCTGCCTTAATCAATGCATGGGCTGCTTATGATGCCTTGTGATCAACACCATAAAACTATCAGATTTAGGTGGAAGATTAAGCATCCATTGACTTTTGATTCACTGAAAAACACAATAATTGTTGAACTGGATCAAAACCATCTTTTTTGCTGCTAGAGTTCACAACACAAGTTTGACCAGCATATTCTACTTGGATCAGAATTTTTTTTTGGATCTTGAACCATACTGAATTAATCTGTACTTTTCTATTTTTTTTGTTATCAGTGCTTTACTAACTCCCAAGAGATAGGAGCAGGGGAGATTACATCTCACTTGTAATCTTTCTATACACCTCTATGGTTTAGATCTGATTGTGAGCCCCCATATGGCTCCAAATTGCAATAGATTAACACCTAGACTTGTGTTGATGAACTCTACAATACAGCTTGTTCAGAAAAGGAAAAGTCTAAGCATTTTTGACATCAGATAGGCATCATATCAGAAATGAGTGGCATTAATAAATTTAGGTCTTCTGCAAGAACTGGTAGAAAATTTCTTGTTTATTTCTTGCATAAGAAAATGGGGGCCTTGCTTTGCAAAATAGTATCTGATGGAGATCGAATGACATGAAATTGAGATCACATGGATTCAGATAAGTGGCAATGTGTAGAATAGTTAAAGGGAAGGCAGGTGGTTGACCAGAATAGTTTAGTGGAGTTAAGAATATGATATATAAAAGGTCATCTACTTGGTCTGAAGGTTTCATTGTCTCCTCCTCATGTCAATAACCCCTTTAGTCACTCTTGCAAGGAAGTTAGATAAACAAGAGATAGAACACATGGATTGGAGTTGAATTCAGCCACAGGATGATGGCAGTCAGAGGTGTAGGATCTGAAACCACTGAAGAGACATGCTGTGTCATCTTAAGATAATTCATATAGCCTTTAGCATTAAGATATGAGGTCCACATAGATGCTGATTTAGCAGGTTTTTCTGGTTAAAGAAGTTTAGGTGGAAAGTGTTGGGGAAAGGGAATGTTTCAAAGAAAAAATCTATGATATTAATAAATAAAAAATATATTAAAAAATCATCAAAACAATTTGATAGAGGATTTAGTTGTTTGATACTCTTTGTCTCTGTCTATGTAAAATATTAAAATTTTCATCATATGAGAATAATTATAAGCATGCTTGAGCTAACTCTAACTTTAGCATAAATTCAATGAAGAATTTCTCTAAGCTTTTCTCTTACTCTCTTTAAAATAAATAAAGAGAATCTCAAAGCCATCAAAGTATTTTTTACATCTTGTTCTCCACTAAGACATAGAGATTTTTTTGACTTGAATTCCTAATCAAAATCTATATCCTAATTTACCAAGTAATTTGAATCTTAATAATATCCTGCTTGATAAATATTTTGTGCTTCTAATCTTCATCACTCATCTTTGTTGAATTTTCTATCACATGATCTAAGATTTTTTAAGCTATGGTGCCATTTTGTTAAAGGAGAAAAGACTTTGAAATCATAAGAGAAATTACAGACTTTGAAACAAATAAAGAACACTTTCAAGTGTTCATACTTAGTTTTGTACCTATAACAGTGAACTGCATAGTATATCAATTAGTTTTCTCTGGAAAATACCTGCCTATTCTCAGTTTTTATAAATCAGGTGATCTACATCTTTTATCCAGTCCCCTAGCTATTTTTTTTTTAATTCAATAAAAGATTTTTATCAAAATAAATAAGTAAATAAATAATATATTAAAAAAATAATAAAACATTTATATGGTTTGACACTCGTTGCTTTCGTCGTCAACCGAGAAAACTAAAATTTTCACTATGTGATATCAATTACAAGTATCATTCTCGAGTTAACCCCCAACTCAAGTACAAATCATCTTGTATATCCTCTATTTATCTTTTTTTTTTATCGAACTTTCTCTTGATCCATTAGAGAAAAATGCTCAAAGTATTTTCTTACATCTTATTCCCCTACCAAAATCTATATATACATAATCTAGATCCTAATTTACCAAATAGTTTACATCTTTTAGGATTTCAAAAATATTTGTCAATCCAACAAAAATGCATATATTGGCATATCCTCAACTTAATATTTCCCTTGTGAAGTGGCAAACACTGAGAGGTTGAAGAGCAATATTTCCAATTGATGACACTATTTGGCTTCTTTATCTTTCATTCTTTTGTGACAGATCTAAATATTTAAAGTATGACAAAGTAACCAGGTCAATCTCAGAAGCTTACTGGGAGCTTATGCTGCGAAAGTGCATGCTAAGATTGTAGTTTCATTGCATTTGTTTGCATTGCTCAATCATGTGAGATCTGAAGTTTGTTGCCACCTTTTTTCTTTTATTGTGACAGTTCAGCAGATTAGAAAGACAATCATTCCCTGTAACTTTCAAGCTCTCCCAGTATCCCTCTCTGCTGAGCTGAGAACAGCTGGTCATTGAGATAATCTCACACCACCAATCCTGAATTTGAGATGAAAGTTTAGACACATAATTACGTATAATAAATGTCTGCAATTTATGTCTTCATTAGGTAAGAAAGACTTGTGACTGAAGAATGTCCTGAATCTATAATGTAATGTATATGCAAGTCAGTCATGGAAATATGCACTGATGAGGGAGAATGCTGTTGAATGTTTCCTTGAATATTTCTTTTGGTGAAATCAGTAGATAAATATTATTTATCAACTTATATTAAAAGAACTGAAGAGATATAATGTTTACTGATGAGAACAAGCTGAGGATAGGATTGACAGTGGCTTAATCCAACTAAAGATTGCTGAGCCACACAAATCTGGCATTCAAGAAAATTTCAAACCTTTATAATCAGTATCTGTCTCCTCATTCAATCTTCTTTTTTCTAATGATAGCCAAGACTTTTTTTTTCCATAACATATATTTTTATTTTTTTTCCTCTTAGAGATCAGAGGAGGTGATCCCCCACCTAAAGAAAAACTTAACTGGGTCAAATACTTGGGCACCAGCTTTCCAAAAATTCAAACCAAGAAATGTTGAAGTATATGATCTCGGTTTAAACCATCCTTCTTGCCCACAGGCCAAATTTGCTACATCACAAAATTATAATCTGCAACTCTAATCTAATGATACAGTTCTATAAAACACCAGCGCAATGTGTGATGACTCCAACTCTCCTCACTAGTTAGTTCTCTGCCTGTTCTTTGTTATTATTACCTTGGATGCTCTGCTAGAACACTGTCATGGAGTATAGCACCACTTTTAGACAACAGTAACAAGTTATAATGTCTTAACTATTTTGAGCTGGCTATATGAATTTTTTTTGGTTTCATTGAGTTTTAGAAAAAATAATATCCTTGGTTAAATTTAAAGTATTTAAATTCTTATATACAGTTTCTTGTATAAAACATGACAAAGTTTTGTTCAATGCATAATAAATTCCATCAGATCTTTATGCAGAAAGCATGAGTTAGGCAGCATGTTTCGATGACATTTCACCATTGACACAAGGATGTGACTAACTCTGAGTCAAATTCTATGTACCTATTAACGAAAGAGCAAATAAGAAAGACTCAAACTTCTCTATTAGCTTATCTATGAAGAACTGCAGGCAGCTTTTTTTTTTTTATAAAGCATAATTAATCAGCAAGATATGGAATTATGGAAGAGAAAACTGACCACAAAATGCTTACAATTGCCCATATGTTTGGTCCCTCCTGTAGGTAAGCCTGAACTCTGGTTAAATCCCCTTGTCTTGATATTGAAAGCGAAAAATTACACATCCATCTAATACTAATTCCACAAAGGTTGGCTAAGGTCTATGAAATTTACTTACTATAATGCAAAATAAATCAAGAATGATAGCTACTCCTCCAATCCTACTACTAATCAGAATGCATAGCGTTGACACTGGCTGATCTGCTAACAACATGAATGCCAATCACCATCATTTTTGCTGCGTAAATACTCCCCACAAATCATTTGCCGCTAGGATGTCAAACATGGCAAAGAGTCTCTCCCAAAAAACATATCAAAAATGTGAATGACCAAAACATGCTATATACAAGCATTTTCACGACTTGCTGAATGCTGACAGAATAATGGCACCAGTTGTAGAACTGAAAGGAAATTTAGGAGCTTCAGTTGTTGATTTCCATTTAGTCGATGAATGCAACGGTCTGCTCTGACAAAAAAACATGAGCATTGAACTTGAACTTTCTACATTTTCTCTATAAAGAATTGCAATCTTTGTGTTCAATGTCATGATCAAGTTACTTAACAAATGGTTTCTTTCTTAGATTCTTTGAATGGTGGTATGGGTTTCTCGTAAACCAACTTGACATTTGAGCACATATGCTTCATCATGTTTCCTCTGCTTTCTCTCTTTTTGCCAGGCTTCTGAAATGGCACTTCCTGTATGTTCTACTTCTTTTGTTGATCAACTATCCACTCCTTCACAATAATAACATAGCAAAACTACAAATTGGAATGTGGATTTTATTCTCACGATTATTGGCGAGAGATTACATGCATGGTTTCATGGTACATCATTTTCGTATTTGAGAATAGTTCACCATATACATATATAAATACTTTGGTCCCTCCAGACACAGACATTAAAAGGGGCTGTGCTGCATATCTTTATCTGCAGTTCCATCTTGTAAAATATCTCACATCACAGTCACTATATTGTCTTCCTGTAACCATAAGTTGGCTTCTTCCCCTTCACTCCCCTGCCTACAAATTGGAGGTATGGTTGCATTGAAAGCTTCAGCTCCTGCAATCAAAGAAATGGTAAGATGAAAGATAAGATGGCTTAGCATTCAATGATAAATAGAACCACCGTATGATGATGCATCCAATTCGAGGCTCTGAAACGTAATGTCTTCCCAGTTTCTGCACATCTCCATGCAATGTACAGGACTTGAGAAAGTTGGCAAGCATTTCGTCCCACGATCATTGATCGCAAAAGCTTCCTCCGTGTAGTACATTTCAGAAGAAGCCTGTAGACGAAAGAAAGAAGATGAGTAGCAAGCTGCTCATTTAGAATGAAAGGAGTACTCCTCTTCGTTATCGAGTTGACCATAGTATAACATTCCGGGGTTGTTTGGGATCAATTATCATGGCACCCACAAAGGAAGAAGTGCTGTTGATACCTTTGATGCATCTGGCACGCTGGGGACTGTAATTATTGGATCTGGCTCAACCCATCTTGCAATTTCTGGAGAGTTGATGACAGATGAACCACTGCTTCTGTCAAACAGATCAAGAGATGAACTTTCTTCTGTGCCATTGAAGATTTCATCAATGTTTCTTTTGCGGTTGAAGCCAAACATGTTGGAAGGATACTTTTCAGCTTTGGGTTCTTCTCGTCGATTACTACTTCTTTTCAGCCAATTTCCACTCCTCTTGATTACTCGGCATAAACAAAAAGCTCCCTAGGAAGGTTGCATTATGAGAATTATGAAAATTCAAGAATTTTCTTGAAAGAATAGCATTAAGATGTTGTGTGTGTCTTTCTTACCAAAAAGTTAGAAGATCCATGGAAAAGATCTTCACAAAGGCGGTACTCATGCATGATCCAAACTGTTCTTTGTCCCCCAGGAGCCCGTCCAAGATAGAACACAAGAGTCTTCCTCAGTCCAAATGCAGAGGGCTCACAGGCAATCTTTCGATCTTTTCCGGTGGCTTTCCAGTATCCCGAAGCTGTAGCTCTATTTGTGCGCGAACCATTTGGGTACTTGCGATCCCATGAGCAGAAGAAGAACCACTCCAAGTCTCTTTTCGGAAGAAATGATTTTTCTGGAATCAAACAATTGAACAGATTGGAGACAAATCCTTCCAATCTTTTTTACTTGTTATTCCTTTAAGATATTAGTGGTTTTTGCATGATCCAATATCTAGACGACCTGTTAGATGCTTACATCATTTTCATGCAGAATTTGATTCGGAAACACAGCAAGATTTTCCACCAACAGATCAAACATAAAATCCTTTTGCTAGGAATATATGCTAAAAATAACCATTCTTTTCTTTCTTTCCAATATTTAAAGTCACTATCACTTGAAGAATTGGCACGCTGTCACCATCTTTGTTCATTGTATGCTTATAAATAAATCAGTGACATACTACAAAAGAAAAGATGAACAGAAGCAAATCGCAATGGCACTTCAACCAACAAGGAGAAGACATTACCTGGTAGCTCCCATGGATCGAACTTGTACAAACTGATCACCGGAATGACCTCGAGCTCGATCTTAAGCCCTTCCACTTTCCTCTTCAGGTAGTATCCCACCAGCTCCTCATCAGTGGGATGGAAACGGAAACCCGGTGGCAACAACATAGCATTCATTTTCTTGCACTACTTATCCACACACACTGTCAGAAGAGGAGCATACGAGAAACAAAGATGCGAAAAAGGAACTGCACTAAATCATTGAAAGCTGCGTCTCTGTTCTCGCGGTGTACCGATTAGAAGTATGGAATGTCCAAAAATAATAGCTTTTCTCTAAACAGACCTTCCAAAGGATACAAGCCTTGTGAGTCAAGATCATTCTTCTCATACAACCCAGATTTTTTTGGAACGATTAAAACTTCAAGCCACTAATTCTTGAAAAGTTGAAACGACCAAGGAAGTTCCAAATTTGGATGGATTTCGGGACTCGAAAGAAGGAAGAGGAGAAGAGCTATATGGTGGACTTATGTGTTAAGAGCAAAATTTATAGAGGAAGGAAGGAGGCGCTCTGAAGTAAGCAAAAGTCGACTTTGTCTGCATGAAGTTATTCTCAACGTTCCAAAAGCCATGACTTTGCAAGCAGCCACCCTTCACACTTGAAGCAGGTCTCCTCCTCGCCAATATTTAACTACTACACAACCAGATTCTTGGATTACAGTCGATGTGCCAGCGAAAGCTCCATCTTTAGTGTCCGCCAAAAGTTAAGCTCAGGCTTTTACCCTCCATCACTTTTTGACATTTATGTTCTTCCCCTTCGCATTTCATGAGGGCTTATAAAAGTTACAGCACTCGGATTAATCAATTCCTTCTTTGTTGACCATTAGCAGGATGGATTCTTCAACCTCCAAAAGGAGACCGGAACTAATGTACGCATGTTATAATGCTATCCTTCACTGGATCACCATTTCTCATCATTCCTAGGCCACTGATAATAGTGTCTCTGTGTGACAATCTGACTCGGAAGCACCCAACATTCTTATGAACAAGAACAGGGAAAGATCATGCACATGTAACGTAAAACACAGATCTATTTATCTCGTGGACTAGAAAAATAGCTTCTTTGCTTGGCCTACTGGATTCAGGAAGGTCTTGATGTCATGAAGTCGCTTCAGATCAAAGATACAAAAATTCTAGCTCATAATAAGGGAAAGTAAATTAAATCATTGATTCCAGAAACCGATTCACAAATAAATGATCGAAGTAGGTGCTTTTCATCTCCATTACTTCAAAAGATAGTCTTATGAAATAAAGGGATGATCAACAGCCAAAATAATTCACATGAAGAACCAAATGCTGAGAAACTCAAAGCTTGTTAACAAGCTCGTAAATCAAGTTGGGTGAAAGCCGAAAGGCATGGGAGAAAAGCATAAACATATGTGCTACTTTCTAATGAACAAAAGTATCATTGAAATATACCTCAACAGGAACACTAGGCAAAAAACAAAAAAAATAAAAGAAAATGGAGACAAGAACAGGCAACGGAGGAGGCACTGTCACTTTTGCTCACACTTTCGGCTACATTTGTCGCTTGTGCGATTGACCACCAACGATGCACAAAGTTCCGCAGGGGCCAACGGAGCGGACTTCATCGTATAATAATTGCAGGCTTTGCTTTATGGCTTCTTCTTCTTCCTCTTCTTCCGTGCTGGATCTTGGTTTCTCTCTCTTGTAACACGATCTATTAGCGCAGTGATCCGAGAAGTCGCGAAAAGGTCATGTCCAGTATTCGCCAAGAGCGATGCTGGAAATGGCCCCTTTCTCTGTTGCTTATGCGTTCTTTTTATTCTCCTTTGACATGTAGATAGTTTTGGTGGGTAACAGCGACTGCCATGTCTTTCTGCAACTTAAAAGTCAATTGATTGACATCAAAATAGCAGCCATTTACATCCATCGCGATGGACAATCGACCACAATCCCGCTCACCTAAATGCCATGCAACATATTGGAGGAGTCGTTCTCTCTGATTGCAATATTTTACTCCAAAGAAATATATTGTTACCGTGTGTCAACAATTGATCTCACCTTATTCAATCGGAGAAAGTCTAAAACAATTGATTAAAATATACAAGTACAGGTGGGAGTCTTATCCCATTAAAAATGAGAATAAACTGAGATATTATAATCTTTTACTTAAGAGCTTGTTGTTGTCGTCCAGTACTGCAGATAAATCATGATTTGCCATGTGTTAACAATTGATTAAAACATATAGATATAGGTGGTAGACTTAAATTGAGATGTTATAATCTCACACATATTTTGAGTTTTTCTTAATCAAATCTCTCGTAATGCTCTACTATACAGGTTATCTTGATCGGATCTAAAATTTGTTGAACCTAATTATTAGTTCAAAATACTTAACTCGATTTAAATATTACTCTTTCATAAATGGCTCATTTATGATAGGATCGACTATATTAGGTTATTGTTGATGGGATATAAAAAGAAATAACTTATGTATATAAACAAATACTAGCAGACCATAATACATCGAAATTAAATGGATCCACAATCAAATAGAATACCAAGATATACGTGGAAAACCCCTTGAATGTGAAGAGTAAAAATCACGAGATAAACTAGAGATAATCCACTATAATAATAATGAATATATAAATCTCAATCTCTCGTCAAAAAACCTAGCAATAATTACAAGAGAATAACTAGGATACAATGATTACGTCACTATGCATAATATCTAAATCCTCCATAATTCTTCTCAAATAATCATAGTAAAAATCTATGATAGATCTAATCTAACATGAGATGAAAATATTACTAGATAATTGAGAATAATACGTCTTTTTACCTTTTTTTTATAGTCACCACACGCATCCAAATATAAATTATGGTTAGATTAAGAGGGGATGAGCTATGGGCCGATAAAGTCCATCTTGAATTGAATATGGGTTGTTAGACCAACAATTATACTTATAATAGACAAATCTGAGTGTGTTTTGTATTGTGAGTTGCTCGTGTTTTGGGATCCTTTGTCTTTGATATCTAATTACTTGTTGATTGATTCATTTTGATTTCCTGATGTACTACTACACACTGCATATGTTGTACAACCTCTTGCCACAGAAGTTGACACAAATCTGCCGAAAGAATTGCTATGCCAGCGATTTCAAGAGATTTCATTACCAACCATCCGCTGAATAGCGAGAGCAAAGTTGCAAGTGCCTGCACTCACGGGTATCCTCCATCTTTTCTCAGCTCAGCCGAATTCCATCAAACAGTTGATGTCCAACACTGACGAGCAACGAAACAGGATACTGTTTGCTGGACTCTGCTGTGCTAGCTATCTATCTATCTATCTATCTACACTGTACTTAGTGATTGATGGGCCGTACATGGACCATGATTTTGGGCTTTCCTGGGTTTAGCTACTCAGTTTAAATGGGCTCTTCGAGCCTTTTAATGGCCTGTATCAGATTTCAATGATGATGAGCATTAGACGAATACCAAGTGTAGGCAATAGGCGAAAAGAATCGCCACGAGAAGAGCACATCAAACTGCAATGTCCTCACATCGTGTAGATTACATGACGAAGCTCCATTTACCGAAAGGCAAATCCCGAAAAATCTCCTCAGATCGTAACGATCTAGAATAATCTTGCTAAAGGAGACAGATCGTAAAAGAAGAAAATGATCTAGAATAATCTCAACAAAGGAGAAAGCGACATAGAATAATCTTACCCATAGTGAAGATTTCTAACCGATCATAAAAGAAGAAAACGACCTACAATAATCTTAGTAAATATATCTCATATTGAAGATTTCTAAGAAAAGGAGAAGCGACCTAACTTAGAATGCCACTGGCCATTCATATGGGTTATATCGTACAAGCACTACCGAAGCAGCCAATCTAAACCACAGACAACGTCAAGGTTCCTTGGAAAGGGAGACGAGACAAAACCCTCGAATCCACCGCACTAGAAAGCAGTGCTGTTGTTGCTTGTAATCCGAAGATTTATCCTTCAATTTTTCAACACTCGATTATCGTCCAGAAAAAATATGCACGAGTCATCAAGTCATCCATCGCCTAATAGCCTTAATGCCTGCCAGTTGATCGAAGACACTGCTGGTGGTGGGTAAGCATACTGGCAAAAGAAAAGCTGTCCGACGATGGAGACCTTCACCTTTGATGGGATACAAACCAGATGAACACCACAAGCTCCGAGTTAGGTCTGTCTATAATTAGCATGAAGCACGCCGAATCCCGTGCTTAATGCGTTCCAAGATGACGACGGAGGCATGGGTGCGCATTGGAATCGACGCCCTAGTTTGCACTAACGTAGAGGGTCACGACATCGACCGAACGCACGCACGCAGATCGCTGCCGCGGCATACAGTGGAGAGTCCCATCTCTATCAGCCGTTCGACCATTATGGTTTACTGAAAACATCTTCAGACTTCTCTAAACTTTTAGATAAGTCGTGTTGAAAGAAGTGATCATCTAGTCATAAAGGAGTAGCTCGAGCAGGCTCCACAGTGGTGCAGCATTGTGGCACACTGTGCCGGAGTTCCTGCAGCAGGAAGCACGTGGACGTGACGTGCCATGATCATTAGCTCATTGAAACTACATGCCACGCACGGGGGGCTATAAGGATTAACGTGGTAGCCCATATCCATGATAACAGAACTCTGATAGACAGCAGCAACACCACTCGCTAAAAGCCGGAAAGAGCCTCCTTTGGTAATGCACATCCCCAGATGATGAGAGCCAGAACTGTTGCTCTAGATCATCATTCCGAACACATACCAGAAAGAACCACATCGATCGATCCTGGTGGTAAGATGTGGATTTCTCGAGAACAGTAGTCCAACATCCGCCTGTCGCGCGGGGAATTAGCGGCGTGGCCTGTTCTATGACCAAGGGCGCTGACTGTAGTTGGTGTCAGGATCGTAAACATGATTCCGTGGCATCCCATGGATTGACGACGGTTGTTCGTGCAGCAAGTGGACGTTGAATGGAGCGAGGGACATCGGTTAAGCAGCGATAAGCCGACCACAGAGGTACAGTGCCTTGATCTTGTTCTCCACTTATATAAACTGTTGACCGATCCAACGATACGCGTGTCAAGATTCTGAAGTTAACTGCAGTCGATGGCGATGCGTGTGCCAATACGAGCACTTGCTTCTCGCTGCCATGCATGGTTGTGGCCATGGCCCGTCGACAGATACGGCACTGCTCGCACCATTACATATTCCACGAGAAAGGAAAAGGAAAATGAAATTTGGCACCATTGGAAGAAGTTAGGTCCGAAAGGATCTTCCCAGTAGTGATGTGAACAGTAATCCTGTTGATTAAGATAGAAAAGAAATCGCTTCTTAGGCAGCAAATTTTACTGTTTCATATACTGTTCCTGAATATTTTTATTCATGAGAGACTCTATTTTTTGGTTTGGATGGAAATATGTTTGTTGAAGCAATAGAATCATTTCGACGGGCAGCAGTTCCACAGGACGTCGCTCCATTTGCTCGGTCGATGTCAGCCTGTGACCACGTGGAATCCTTGATGAATGAATTCAGTCACAAGTTATGCTTGGGATGCCGAACATATTCTGACCTGTACGATTATACATCGAAAGCATGACCTCTTTTACATAGAACAACAGCTACTTCACTTCTTATTTTAAGATTTCCATCACCAAGCGGAAGGATTCTTAGCTCTACCTTTTAAAAATTGTTTCTTCTTTGTGAAAACCTCAAGCAACTGCTCGAAAGTTGCACAAGCTGTGGATGTCATTGTTGGTTCTTTTCACCAAAAAGTCCTTGCTATAAATTTGGAACCGCACTACCACTGAGAAAACTCTTCCATGGCTTCAGGGAACTGAAGCAGACCCATCATTTCTGCCCAGGTTACTTGCACCAATGTCTCTTTCAGGATAAGATGTTTCTTCATCAAGTGGGTATATTAATTCCAGCTATAAACAAGGGCATTTGGAACAGATGCTACTCCTTGGAAAGTCTCCAAGATAGGAAGAAAGGGGAAGCAAGTCTTGTATTAGTCTGCAATTTGCCCTCCCACTTGAGAGAGATAATTACTGTCATGATACCATTGTTGAATGATCATGTACATTCGTCCAATATCAACCAAGACCTTGAATGTTAAACATCTGAGTTTCACGTGCAGTAAATACATGCGAAATTATATGTTTATCCTAAAAAAATTTATATCTCACCATGAGAGTTACATGAGGTCAAATTTACTGTCAGAGCAAGCATGACAACCATCATCTTATGTGCAGTTGCTAGTATTTAGTATTCATAGAAAGTAAAAGCTGTACAGAAAATTTGTTAACCAAGAACATCATGAATCGAATAAAGCATTGGCATATACTCGGGAAAGTGCATCAGTTTTTATCTATTGCATTGGTCGTTAATATTATATCACAAGTCATAGAATATCATTAACTCTTTAAGTCAAAAGCTCTAGTCAACCTGGGAATAAAAGTATTTTCGGGCAAATCTTGTGTTGCGGAACGGGCCATCCACTTGAGTTTAAAGAGAGAATGTATTCAGCAACATCTTCATGTGATCTCCCTAAAGCCTAACAATGTTCTACCTGAAGAACAATTATGGAGTCCTTCATGTCAGCGAATGAATGGTATCTGGTGCTTAAATAATTCATTAGCAATAGAAAAAGGTTCAGATATCATAAAAAGTAGATAAGAGAAGAATACCACATCTGTGAGGTACTTGAAGCACTTAGGAATCAGTTCCTTCCACAGCAAGTGGCAACCCAGCTGTTTCTAGAACATCCCTATAAGATGTGGATCATTCTATATTATGGAGAATATGTCATGGATTTAAGCACATTGCGTAATCCAAGGAAACCACACACACGCGCAAAAACAAAAAAGAAAAAAAGAAAAAGCCTAGATATGTAGATCAGAACGAAGTTACTGCGATGATATGCCAGATTCTGTGCTTGAGAGCATGTGATGAATTTAAGCACAATGCAGGACATGGGGAAACAAAAAAGAAAAATCAAAGGCATGCATAGTAGCATCAGAACAAAGTCTTTAAGATTATGTTCCAGATTCCCACTATTGATCAACTAAGCAACTTGCTGCTAAGGTTGTCCTCCTTTAAAGATACCTTTGTGTGAACTTATATATATGCAACTGTACGTAAATAGCCCCTTGGAATATGCTCTCCAACTGGCTTTAGTAAGTAGATTAATCTTTTGCCCCTGAGAGATTATGGCTATAAGAACAATTCTCTCTCTCTCTCTCTCTCTCTCTCTCTACATCTTCTAAGCCTTTATCGTATTTCCAGTGACATCAACCATGATGCTACTTCATACCACAACCACCCACTTACCTCTCCAGCCTATATATAAAGACTTGCTTCCCCCCTTCAGCGACCAACTCACTTCCACTCCTCTTCAGCTCTTGTTTCTGCTTTCCTTTGTGCATTCCCATGGTGGTTAGCATGGCTAAATCTAAGGTACCTGATACGGTCAGTATCTTCTAATGCTATTTGTGATCACAAAACATGTTGTGTCTTCTTGGCTCTTCCTCTCCAATAAGTTGGTTTAGTTAGCCAAATACTCCAAAGCTCAACAAAGAATTAGGTGACAGTATCAGTGTGCTTCCATAAATGATATTTGTGAGCTAGTGTTGTGGGAAGGTGTTCGAAAGGGAACTTAGCTATATCAACAAGAGAGTACTATATGTTGAAGAATATCTATTGATACCCCACCAAAACGATTACATGTTAAACGATTGAGCACCACTTCTGGATTTTTTTTTATTATCTCTTTCCCGACAAAGAATTGCAAGCTAAAACCTCTTCAAGATGTAGAGCAAATTAAATCCGATTGGCCACAGAATTATGATCGGTATAATCAAGTAATTTGCACCGATCATCTTTACTAAATTCACAATACTTGCACAGACACGCCATTTCAGTACTACCATAATCTTCATGATTGAATAGTAAAGAATTCCTTGGACATGTCACGATCAGTCACTAAAGAGGATTAGCGTAGGCTATACACTGCCATTTTGCATCTGTCTGAAGACCATAGATGGGATTACTAAGCCTTCACGCTGTATAATTGCAGAATAAGGAAAATCCAGGAGCAAGAGAAGTTGAGATGAATGTAGGAGAGGCAAAATCCGAGTATACCATGGATGGCTCGGTCGACTTCGGAGGAAATCCAGCTGCCAAAGCAAAATCTGGTGGATGGGTGGCTGGAGCCTTTGTGCTTGGTAACTTCCTTTGATACAACGTTTTTGTTTGGTAATTACTTCTTCATCATATGGTACAAGGGTGCTGTTGAAAGTAGGATTGAGTTCCAACTTGGGACTATGGCCATAATCCTACAAACTTTTGTGTTCTTAATGATAATTGGAAGGCAAAGAGAATCTAATCTAGTACTGGGTCCTATATTTAGCTTTGAGAATTTGTAGCAGAGGAAATGGAGTATACTGATACTGGTTATAGCATCTGAAAAAAAGAAATCTACCGGTGAAAGAGGATGGGAGGAAAGAATAAGTTTCCAAATAGAATTACATGGTGGACTGGTTTTCCATCACGTTAAAGATTCAAAACACTTCACTTATCGAGGAAGCATCATGTTTTCTGTTGTCTTGTACTTTTCACCACATAAAACAAGCGACCACATATAGAAAATCTTTATTGAGAACGGCATCCTAATCCACATATGAGTTTTGGTATGGTATGTAACATAGGCAACTTTGTCATCAAGCAATGGTGAACAGTAGCTTGACTTCATACAACAATACAATAATAAGTGAGGAACAAAGATCTATACGTTACTGCTTTTGAAGAAGAAGCCGAGGAGAAGTTGTGAAGTCCTTCCTACTCATCGATCATAAAAGGAAATGGCTTTTCGTATATTGAAGTATGATTCAAGATGAATAGTCAATATCACCTGCTGCGTATGTGAATACATACAAAGAAGAGATTCGTGCATGCTTTCTTTTGTTTCTTCTTCTGTCACATAAGTTGGTGCAACACACCCAATGCGTTCTTGAAGCTCGTATGCATGAAAGTCTCATGTAGGTCCACAATTCATTCATATGATTGAGTTTATATTCCAAAGATGCATAGATATGTGCATCTTTGAGTTGGTCTACTTCATCCACTAGTTCTGCATCATGTTCCAGGCAAAGTTTCCTTTAGTTTTGGTAGAAACAGCCCAACTTAAGATCATGATGCTCGCAAAGTTGAACCTTTTCTCTGCATTGCAGTAAATCAGGGCTTAGCAACACTTGCATTCTTTGGGATGAACGTCAACCTGGTTTTGTTCCTGACGAGGGTGCTGCAGCGGAACAATGCGGATGCAGCCAACGACGTCAGCAAATGGACAGGCACCGTCTACATCTTCTCCCTTGTCGGAGCATTCCTTAGCGATTCCTACTGGGGTAGATATAAGACCTGCGCTGTCTTCCAGGTCATCTTCGTTCTTGTAAGTTAACCATCCAAGCCTTCCCATGGTAAGATACTAGCCGTCGATCAACATCAATCTTCCTACACGACGTGTTCATCTTTCTCTCTCTCTCTCTTTTGTTAACAGGGTTTGGTTCTGCTATCCCTGTCTTCACATCTGTTCCTGATCAAACCCTCGGGGTGCGGCGACAGTCACACCCCCTGTGGGACTCATTCCAGCTTTGAAGTTAAGATGTTCTACCTAGCTATCTACATGATTGCCCTTGGCAATGGAGGCTACCAACCCAACATAGCCACCTTTGGACCTGACCAGTTCGACGAGGAGGACCCAAGGGAAGCACACTCCAAGGTCTCCTTCTTCAGCTACTTCTACCTGGCCCTCAACTTGGGCTCCCTCTTCTCCAACACCTTCCTGAGTTACCTGGAGGACCATGGCATGTGGACCCTGGGCTTTTGGGCGTCCAGCGCATCCGCTTGCGTGGCACTCGTCCTCTTCCTCAGTGGGACCCCCAGGTACAGACACTTCAAGCCATGTGGAAATCCCCTATCCAGGATCTGCCAAGCGGTCGTCGCCGCGTCAAGGAAATGGAGGGTCAAGATGCAGCCAGGCGGAGTTGATCTGTACGACACGGATGAGGAGGAGTTCCAAGAAACCAATGGCAGCAAGAAGATACTCCACACCGAGGGTTTCAAGTAAGCTTTACAAAGTGCTTATTCATCTTGATTACTCTGTTAGTTTTATTCCGATGATATGACATTATTGCCGGAGTAGATAACATGCCATAGGTACAAACACATCCGACTTCTCAAACCAGTTATCATATACCATAATTGCAGTACAATTAATGTACTGTGGCCTACATTTCATGGGAAATTTTTTGGAAGGATGATGTGGAGATCTTCCAAGAAATGACAAAGACCAGAGAGCATGTGATTGTGAGCACATAGTCAACGAGGTCTCGAGGCATTGTTTTCTAATTCAATAGTTCTTCGTGGCTCTTGTGGGATGTTCCTATTAGAAGATAGGGATAGCTAATGCCACTAGTCCACTTGGTGACTTGACTGTTGCTATTGATAAGATAGATCGAGTCAACCTAAGAACAAAGCAGTAGACCTTCAAATCCCACGAGTCACTTTCCCAAGTTTGGTGGTTCTTCTTTCTTTTCTGATACCGAACGATCGCTCTCGGCTTCAGAAATTGTGTGGCATGCAGCATTATCGTCTAATGTGACAGACCCTCCATGCGTGAAAAGCTAACATCTGCTAAGTGGATGATGGTGGGATACATGTCCAATAATGTGAGATTTTGTGGAAGCACCATTCTCCAAACTAAGACGAGCATGCTGCTGTGTGCAACAAACATGGATCTTTCACTTGTATTAAGATGGGAATCTATCAAAGGTCTATCACTTTGACCAAGCACATCTGGGTAACATATAGTTGCAGATCTTTCAGACGTAGGATTCTTTGTTTTAGATCGATGTTGGACTAGTAAATCCTTTTTGGTTCAGTGGCTGCGTCAAAATGATATATGGAAAATGGACATCAATCATCATTCCAAACCATCATATTATATCTGAAAATTTATTTGCTATCACTATACGTATATAGCTTACTCTCGTTTGACATGGTTCGTAATTTTACGTGCAAAGGTTCCTGGACCGAGCGGCATTTGTCACCGCCGGCGACTTCACCCTCCAAGACCAGTCTCTTCGCCGCAACCCATGGCGGCTTTGCACCATCACGCAAGTGGAAGAGGTGAAGTGCGTGCTGAGGCTCATCCCCATATGGCTTTGCACCATCCTCTACTCGGTGGTGTTCACGCAGATGGCCTCCCTCTTTGTCGTCCAAGGTGCGGCCATGAGAACCACGGTCGGAGCTTTCTCCGTCCCTCCTTCCAGCATGTCGGCCTTCGACATCCTCGGCGTCGTCATCTTCATTTTCCTCCGAGACAGGCTCCTCCACCCACTCGTCTGCAGGATCAAAAAGAGCCGTGTGGGGCTCACGGAACTGCAGAGGATGGGAGTCGGGCTGGTCATCGCCGTCATGGCCATGATCGCAGCCGGCACGGTGGAGCACTTCCGGTTGAAGCAAGCCCGGGCGCCGTGCAGCGGGTGCAGTGGTGCCGCAAGCTCACTGCACATACTATGGCAGGTGCCCCAGTACGCGCTGATAGGAGCCTCCGAGGTGTTCATGTACGTGGGTCAGCTGGAGTTCTACAACGGGCAGGCCCCGTATGGGCTGAAGAGCTTCGGAAGCGCACTCTACTTGACGTCCATGTCCTTCGGGAACTTCTTCAGCGACCTCATCGTGACGGCGGTGATGAAGCTAACGGCGAGAGGCGGCAGAGCAGGGTGGATTCCGGAGAACTTGAACCACGGCCATTTGGACAGGTTCTACTTCCTATTAGCAGCACTAACCAGCGCAGACTTTGTTGTCTTCGTGGCTTGCGCGAAGTGGTACAAGTCCACCAAGTTGGAGGGGTAGAGCGAGGTGGTTTAGGAAGGTGCGCCGACGTCTGCTGAGAATCTCGTCAATTAGAACTCTCGTAGTCTTCTCTAAGTCACGTTTTTACTTACAACAATAATGGCTACAGTAGAAGTATTTCCTTCCTACCTTCGTTCCTTGGGACGAGATTATCCTTCGTAGGGTGGTTTAGGAATTAAGGATTTATACTTAATAAATTTAACTTTGTATGATAAATATATTTTTCTTTATTTGAACAATGAGAATAGCCCTTGGGTGCATGTGGTTATGGTCAAATATCGTATTATTAACCTATGAAATATTTTGAATACTCTTACGATTCTTCGTGAGGATTTTATGAAATTTAGTTCTTTTTTATGATCATCATTTGAAATGTTTATCGACTTTGTTAATATTTTTGAAGCCCTCGTGGTTGCTGATTTAATTCATGATGAAGCTTGGAATGTTAATGAACTAAAGGAATGGAATAGTCTTTAGATTTACATAGGACTATTCCCAAAAAATATGTTTATACTTTTCTCCATCGCTTCTCCTTTGACTAAGAGACTTGGATGTTTGAGCCTTTTCTTTGTCCTCTTTGTTGTAATACCCAACTCTTACTTTTATCCATACCTTTAGTACGTCAAATTTCTTTCCATCGTTCATATTACTACTATTAATATGAATGCAAGAAAAGATATGCAATCTTAAAATTTAAGACATGCTATTATACTAAACAAAATGATAGTGTTTCCACTTTATATAATGATTTTGAATCTCTACAAAATTATATCATATAACTAAAAAGAAAAACCCAAACATAACGTGCGTAACTAGTTCTATCTAACATAATATATCATGTTCAAAATTTTTATATACGAAATGCCCATAGTTCATCGTTTATATCTGCGTTGGCAAGGGTTTGAGCGTGCTCATTTATCTACCTAATCACTTGGGTGAGAAGCTAGTATCATTTCCTATAAAATAGGGTCTATAGTGAGTAATCTTTTATTAAGTATAAGTCTTTATAACTTTATTCATGTGAGCATGCATTATGTCATATATACACAATCTTTTAAAATCATGATTATAAGATATTTAATAGTAAACATCTCATCTTATGACTTCTTTAGTAAGGACAACCCTACAACATAGTACATGCACCATAGGATGTAAAATTCTACGTTGGAATTCGAAACGTTAATATTTATGGATTTTTACACCCTATATCATAATATATACATGCACTTTTACACCACACGTCATCATAATATATACATGCACTCCTACACCGTATGTCATAATATATATATGTGTACTCTCGTATCGCACGTAATAATATATACGTACACTTCCACATCATACATCATAACGTATATGTGCATTCCCACAACGTATTGTCACAAACTTAACTGAAACTGTCGAAATCACGAGGCACCATTACAGCAAAGTCACAAATTTAACTCGAGTTACCTAAGTTATGAAGCACTTTTGCACTAACTTCTCGGACTTAGTTAAGATTACCTAAGTCATGAAGCACCCTTGCGATATGCGTCCATAAAGGGTTACCCAATTTGCAACCTCGCTTAGGTCTCAGAGGACCCGTAAAAAGAGCAAGTTAATTAGTTCAAACACGAGTGACAGATAAGTTTTGACATCTCAGGAAGATGATAGCTTTACGAGCAATTTAACAAACACCTTAAGTGCAAGAGAGAAAAAAGAGGAAGGAGAAAAGAGACTTTAGAAGGCAAAATGATATGTCCTATGAAATATAGTATTATTAACCTATGAAATATTTTTAGTCAATATTTTTTGTGACCATCATTTGAAATATTTATCGACTTTGGTTAATATTTTTGAAGCGCTTGTGGTTGCTGATTTTATTCAGATGAAGCTTGGAATGTTAATGAACTATAGATTTTATTCAAAAACGAGGGACAGATAAGTTCCGACATCTCGGGAAGAGGATAGCTTTACAAGCAATTTAACAAACACCTTAAGTGCAAGAGAAAAAAAAGAGAAAGGAGAAAATGAACTTTAGAAGGTAAAATGAATAGTCACAAGTCCACGAAAGATTGCTCACAAGGTGTCAGGCGCGATGGCATGTTCCCATCAACTTAACATGCAAACTTATATAAATCAATCAATGCTTGATACTATCCTAAAGTCTCATCCACCCTTATGCCACCTAGGAGGTTTTAGGGGTTTGAGATGGCTGAAATTTTGTATCACGCTCCGATCTACAGAAAATAGGTCATAGCACGCAAAAATGAAGCTATTTTGGGGTAATTTCGCTAGGTTGTGGCACTATAGCACTACGAAATATTCTTGCTTATATTTTTCAAGCAAAAATATACAAGACCAAGGCAAAACGTGCTGTTAAGCATCTGTACAAGCATGCAAAAAGCGATGAATGCTTCATTGAACAAAAATGTTGTGGGTGCGTGACGACTGTTCGTAACATTCTCCTCTACTTAAATTATCAATGCCCTCGTTGATGCTTGCTGGTAGGTTTTGATGACTGTTTCTTTGTATTATAGGGTGTCTTTATACTCCCAACTAGCTTTTGTTTAGGAAACTTTCACCAATTCAATAGGTATTTGGTTTGCTCCATTCTGTTGAGTAGCTTTGTCTTGCGATTCACTAAAATGATTTCAACTCGCTTCTCGTAGGAGGCTCTGGTGGGAGATAGCCAAGTTGGAACACTTTGGGAAGCATCTTGTAGATTTGAGTGATAGACTTTCAAGTTACTTACCTCGAATACATTGTAAATTTTAAGCCATACTGACAGTTGCAACTTGTATGAGACATTACATACCCTGTTGATAATTGGGAAGGGTCCTTCATACTTGTGCACTAATCTCTTATACACTTTATTCCTAAAGAATTAAAGTGACATTAGTTAGAGCTTTAACAATACTAAATTGACAACTTTAAACTCCAATGGTTAGTGTCCTAAGTTTACCCATTTCTTTCTCCTTTTGGTCGTCTTTTCCAAGTAAGCTTATCTAATATCTATATTTTGGTATTATTTCTTCGTAAAGTAATATATTGATGGATTACTCTCGGTATGCCCGATCGTCAAGGTGTGAGGAGTCGATGGTTATTATCTCATAATGATCTCAAAGGGACTCTTATTGGACGCAGAGCTCTATTGCAAGTTGTAGGAGAATTGAGCAATGTCTAATAGCTTTACCCAATCCTATTGGTTGGCACTCACGTAGTGCCGAGGATATTGCTTAAGAAACAAATTTATTATTTTAGTTTAGCTATTGGTCTAGGAGTGGAGGCTTGTGGAGAAGTATAACTTGGACCCCTAGCAATTTGAATAGCTCGGTTTAGAATCATCCTAAAAATTGAGCATCTTGATCATTAATGATATTGTGTGGGACTCCCCAATACTTCATCATAATCTTTATCATCAACTTGGCTACCTCCTCTATTGAATAGTGTAGGGGTGTAGAGATAAATGTTGTATAATTTAAAAATCGATTGACCATCACGAGTATCGATCTAAGTCCTCATACTATCAATAGGTTTGATATGAAGTTGAAGGAAATGCTCTCTCACGATATTTCTATTACGGGCAATGGCTCCAAAATCCCATTGGCTTTCGTTGCTATATCTTATCTCGTTGGCAAGTAAGGCATGTTCAAACATATTCTTCTATATCAATCCCTATCTTCGGCCAATAGAATGCCCTCTCCACGAGAGTCAATATTTGGTAAATGCCCAAACGTCTAGCTCAAAGGGAATCGTGACACTCTCTTAAGAGTTTATGCCTCAAATTATCTACTCGAGAAATATAAACTCTATTCTCTTTAGTATAGACAAATCCCTCCTGGACCGAAAATCATCGTGTCTTGCCTTCCTTGATTAGTTGCATTAAGGTTAGTACTTAGGGATTACTATACAGTCTATCCCTGATCCTAGAAAGAAAGTTGGAGTGCAACTGACTTACTTGGCCTTCACCTTCCAACTGCATGGCATTCACCAGCTCTACTTTCTGGCTCAATGCATCAGCCATGACATTTGCTCTTCTTGACTTGTACTCCATTACTATATCGAACTTAGTTAAAAAGTTCTACTATCGTGCCTACTTTAAAGAGAGTTTCTTTTGAGTTTGAAAATAACTCAATGCGATGTTGTCCATATTTAGCTCAAATCATGACCTGAGAAGGTATTGTCACCAAACTCGTAGATAGTGGACTACTGGTGACATCTTCTTCTCATGCACTAGATACTATCACTCGATCTCATTGAACTTGCAACTCTCGTATGCCATCGGGTGACCCTCTTGCATAAATACTATCCCAATAGCGAAGTTCGAAGCATTCATATGAACTTTGAAGGGCTTCTCATAGTTCAGTAATTTAAGTACCAATTCTTCCAATATAGTAGCCTTTAGGTCTTAGAATGCTACTTCGCATTTGTTGAACCATTGCCAAGACTGCTCCTTCTTCAGCAACTCTATCAGTGGAGCTGCATGCTTCGAATACCCAACTATGAAGTGTCGATAATAATTGACGAAACTAAGGAAGGATCTCAACTCTAGCACCTTTTTCGGTGTTCACCATTCCACTACAACTTGCACCTTTGATTTATCCATCCGAATAGAATCGTCACTGATTCGGTACCCCAAGAATTAAATCTCCATCTAAGTAAAGTAGCACATCTCTCTTTTTATGAATAGAGTATTCTCCTTAAGAATCTTGAAAATTGTTCGAAGATGCTCGACATGCTCCTCGAGCATTCGGTTGGAAATGATGATGTTGTTTAAGTAGACGATCATAAACTTATTCAAATACTCATTGAATAGTTAGTTAATGAGAGTACAGAATATGGCTAGAGCATTGATTAATCCAAAAGGCATCACCAAGAACTCGAACGCTCCATTCCTGGTCACACAAGTAGTTTTCAATTCATCACTTCAGCAATGTGCACCTGCTAGTAACCCGATCTAGGGTCAAGTTTAGAATAATACTTTGCTTTGCCTAGTTAGTTAAACAAGTCCTGAGTATGATGGGATACTTGTTCTTCACTATCACCTTATTTAGGGCACGATAATTGATGCATAATCGGAGGTTCCTATTTTGTTTCTTTTGGAAGATGACTAAAGCTCTAAATGATACTTTAGAACTATGGAAAAGAGCAATAGTTTATCTAACTGCTTCTTAAACTCTACCAACTCTGGAGGGGCCATATGGTATGATGGTCTTGCTGGAGGCTTCACTCCTAGCTCTAACTCGATTTATTGATCCACGCCTTTGTATGGTGGCAAAGTTTTCGGTAACTTGACCAGCATGACATCTGTGAACTCCTTCAAAACGTTTGCCATCACAGTAGGTTCATGAATAACCTCCCCGTCAAGTGGCTGCAGCTTTACAATGACCAGGAAAGTTAAATCTCCTTTTTGTACCTGTGCCCACTTCTTTAGTTATGATGCTGATATTTGTTGTGGGTCCTTGGTCCCTCGTCAAGAAACTAGAACCATGTAGGGTTGTCACCCCCCATTATGCTAATTACAAGTACCCTACAAGTCAATCACATGAGTGATGACACGTGTGATACGTTATACAATCTTATTTGGTTAATATTAATAATAATATTTTTTCACTTTATATGATGTGATGAATATATATATATATATATATATTATAATATCCTTGGATCTATGCAATAGGAATTGGATCATGATGAGATCATGATAATAAGACAAATTCGTCTTTAAACACAGATCCTAAATATTCTTGGTCATAGGTTACTCGAGAGGAAAATCAAGATAACCGGACAAACCAGTGTACTATATATCCGTCCATATGATGGAGGTAGCCAGCTCATAGCTACTTGTGTGGGGACACTAGGAATATAGTGTAGGTGCTCATTGGAGAATGAGTTCAATGAATGATCCGTTTACGGAATGTTGGATGGTTAATGATACTTCTTCGTCAGACAGCGATTATGTAGTCTTAATTGTATATATAATCCTTAGACTTAAGATATGAAGGATCCTTATTTTAGTACTTCATTCTTTAATATTAGACTTATAGGTCCGGAGGTTCTTGATCTTGTACAAATGGTCATTGGGAATGACAACTAACCTTACGAAGGTAATTGGGTGTCAATAGAGGATCATTCACTCTCAATATTATGAGAGGAATATCTCATGTATTCTCACTCAGGCAAATCCTTAGCTAGGGTTAATCGGATCGAGAGAATCTGATAAGAGTAAGACTCGGCTTGAGAGAGAAAAAATTCTCTGGGAGAATCCAATAAGAGTGGTGCTAGTCATAGGTATACTGTAAGCCAATCATGTGAGTGATGACACCCGTGATATGATATGCACTATTTTTTTATTATATTACTTGACATTTTATTATTTTATCTTATATGTTGCATATATATATATATATATATATATATATATATATATATATATATATATATATATATTGTAATATCCATAGATTTGTGTTGTGGGAATCAGATCATAATGAGATCACGATAATAAGACTGATTCGTCTTTAAACATAGACCCTAAATAATCCCAATCACAGGTTATTCGAGAGGAATATCGAGATAACTGGATAGACTATTGTACTATATATCCATCCATATAATGGAGGTAGTTGGTCTCATAGCTGCTCGTGTGGGGACACTAGGGATATAGTGTAAGTACTCATTGGAAAATGAGTTCATTAATTAATCCGCTCATAGAATATTAGATGATTGATAATGCCTTATTGTCAGACAATGATTCCATCGTCATAGTGGTTATCTAGTCCTTATATTTGAGATATCAATGATGTCATGTATGAGTACTTCATTCTTTGATACTAGATTTATAGGTCTGAAAAATCCATATCTAAAATAGTCGGTTATCGAGAGTGACATCCAACCTTACAAGAGCTATTGAGTATTAATAGAGGATCATCCGTTCTCATTGTCATGAGAGGAATATCTCATATGTTCTTACTCAAACAAATCCTTAGCTAGGGTCATTCGAATTGAGAGAGAAAGAGTTCTCTGGGAGAATCTGATTAGAGCGAGACTCAAGTAAAAATCGTAAGGGCCTGACAGCACCATGCTCGATATATAGTCTCTAAAATATTAGATGGATAAGGGACTATAAATACACGGTAACTAAGGATAGATATATCCAAAGGATTAGATTATCCTATATCGTCTAGGGACCACGATGTAGTGGCCTAGTACGTCCGTAGTCGATGAGTTGAGTGAATTATTTTAGAGATAATAATTCACTGAGCCAAAAGGAGTTCTGATATATATAACTCATGGCTAGCTCAATATTGAGCTTAGAGGGTTACATACATATGGTAGTTGTTGCGTCGAGTAGAGGTTCAGATATGAGATATCCATTGGAGCCTCTATCTTATTGGATATTTAATAAGTCTTTGAATTATTCGATCTATTGACATATATATATATATATATATATATATATATATATATATATATATATATATATATATATATATATATATATATATATATATATATATATATATATATATATATATATATATATATATATATATATATATATATATATATATATGTAACAAGCAATATAAAGTGAGAAAATACTATAGTAATAATAAGCACAAAGAATGAGTGTCATGTCACACGTGTCATCACTCACGTGATTGGCTTACGGGCACCTATGACTAGCACTATAACTAGCAAACGTCTCAACCACTTGATGCAATTTTATTGTTTCGAGTTTTACAATCCCGGTTGTCGCACGACAATCCGATAAAATTTGTTTTCGGAATAATATTTATTTTTATTTTCTACTACACATGTGATGTTTTTTGTGATTTTCCGACAATAATATTAGAGCCAGGTTCTCTGTGCGATGACCGATTATTAACTACATGCTTGTGTTGAATCATATTTTTTCATTGATTGCATATTAGGATAGTATAGTTTTTGGCATATGAAGTGTTCAAATGTCTAAAATTTTGTCATCATCAGAGTTGATAAAAAACTGAGGAAGGGCTGCAAGTAGCAATTGCTACTTGCAGTTTGCCCAAAACAAGGGATTGGCCAATAGTAAGAGCATAATAGAGTTCAACAAGATTCAAGCATCATTCTACCGCCTGAGTCCGTTCAAGTATTTAACATATAAGTTCTGACTTTACATAGATATGGTATGGTAGAATACCTCATCCTCTTAAAAGATATGTGAGATATATCAGAGGAAAGAATATTGAGGATATAGAACCTTATACATATGAGGAGAATATTACAAGTATAGACTCCAGAAAATAATAAAAAATTATAAATTTTGAGATAGATTTTATATATTCTAATAAAGTTCAGAACTTACGATGCACCGAGGATATCTTACTCATTAGATATAAATAAATTTCGAAGAAGATAAAATTAGATAGAACAGTAAAAGTATAATAAATACAACAAATATCTCAAACTACGCATCCACCCATAGTTCCTTCACGACATAGACCCCTCTTGTGCCTTCTGGAACTCAGAAACTTTATTCCGTTGTATTGAACTGTCAGGTTCGATTTCACAGGATGACAGCACCGTTTGTTCGTACACAAGAAAGAAAAAACAAGAGAGATAAAAGGGAAGTTGCATAACCTTCCCCGGAAGAAGCTGCCCACGTAAACAACAATGACCATACTCCGGCCCTTGGCGTCTCCTTTCCTGTGGGTCAACCTATTCAGTTCATCTCCAGTTCCAACGCTTTAGAGCTTCTTCTCCAAGTCAAAACTGTGTGGAGCTATCAGGAGAGTCGATCCTTCTGCGTTCTAATTGATTCTTAGAAAGAGACGTGAAATATATCTACGTGGCTTGGACAGTTGGACTTGCTCTGTCCCCCACGGGACAAGCAGGTGTCGGAACTGTTCCAAGGAGTCGCTCCCCTATAAAAAGCCCAAAGTAAAAGAAGAAGAAGAAGAGCAGATCCGTCGGTAAACAGTGACAACAGTAGCAACAGAGTTTCTTCACCTGCAGGTCCAGAAGAGCAACGAAGAGTCCGCCTCCGTGGTTGCAGCTCTCAGCAGTCGCAAAAGGCCCATACCAAAGCGGGGGCAGATCATGTATCGGGTAGAGCCACTTCCGCAATACACTCCGTTGTGTCAATGCTGTGGAGAGCTATTCACCGCAGCCGAATTCTCATCCGTCATCCCCTGTGAAGGAATTAGAGTTCCACTCCACGTCGCATGGCAGAGATGTGTTTGAGATGAGTATGTATATATATCTCCCAAGTTGCGTTTGTTGAGCAAAACCATTGTGAAGAATTCTCGAAAGCAGAGCCAGAGCTCACACGTATGACTAACATTGTCTTTTCAGTAACAAATTTTTTGTTTATCTACATATTCATTCATTTCCTAAGTAGCTGTAGAAAACCTTTGGCTTCGAGTTGTAATGCTCTAGGACAAGAACAACCGGGGGGAAATAAAAAAAGTGGATGCAAAAAATTTGAACACGATTCCCTAAGACTGAAAATAAATTGTCAAAAATATGTAAAAAATTTGGTAAGCGAATCACGCGACTTATGGATTCAGACCAATGAGAGATGGAGGTACGGTTAGCGACGTACGCTTCCTCTAGGACAAACTTGTAATCAACACCGCATCACTTGGAACTGCAGGACAATAGTACCCTTTCTGAATACTATGATGAACAGCTTACTGCTGCTGTGTTGGAATAAGAAAACTGTTCATGTTATCTACGGACTTAGATTTCGTAGTTCTTATAAATGAATGAATGGGTAGTGTCCGTACCGTCAGACAGGATCCTGGCAACACAACATAATACACCGATTTTATATCATGTTCCTGATATTTTGCAAACTTATCTTGAATCTCGAATAAAAACATAAATATTGCAGTTTCAGATGCGAAGTACCACTTTTCCTGTGTGGGAAATGTCCGAAACAATATTTTAGATAAGTTATCATGCGATGACTAGTTTTGGACCAAAATCTCCCGGAGAAGGATGATCATGTTCATTACGTATAATTGTAAGCCGATGGAGCCAGATGACAGGCAAGACAAAAACTTCATGCTCAGTAAGACACATCACAAACCATCAGCATTAGTTCTCCTTCTTACTGTCAGCTTCTTCAATAGCAGAAAGTCTTTCAACTAGCGGAGGGTGGGAGTAGTGGTAAGCCGAATACCATGGATCAGTGTTCATAGCAGACAGGTTCTCCTCCTGAAAGCAAAAGTAAATATAAAAACAAGAATAATCTAGCAAAATAAAGTAGAAAATATCCAGTGATTATGATGCCGCAATCCCTCCATTCACTGAGATAGCACTAATAGCAAAAAGAATATTACATCACAGCTGATCCTTCAGCAGACTCTATCTATTACTTGGTCTTCCTATGAATTCAGCTTTCTTCAACCATAAAAGCTGTCAGGTCAAAATTAGGAAGCCCGGACAAGGTGATTTGGGTGGCATATCTGTGTCCGACAAGTGCTGGACACGGATTCAGCACTGACACAACCGAACATGTCTAGCCTTGTTTTTTTTAATTGTTTTAATTCAGTTGGACATGGTGTTCACATGTTAGACTCGAGATTTCTCAGCGCTTGCGTGCGGAGGCATCGTGAAACCTTCGGAATCTTTCTTCCTCAGCCGTCACGTGTTGCCATTGCACATCGTCATGCAAATTTTCTTCTTCAGTGGCAATGCTTCTTCAATCATTGTAAGGTAAATTACTGTGTCTAGATTTTTTACCACTAAAAAACACTTATTTCAATTAATAACATATTATTAACCTATTTTATTTTATTTTAGTCTAGGTCTTTTTACTGCTGATGATTAAATTGTTAACATATTATTAACCTATTTTTTTATTTTTTTTTATTTTTTTAATCCAGATTTTTTTACTACTTCTGATTAAATTATTAACATATTGATGGGGATCAAAGCACCACCACATCATTACAGTGGTCCAAGAGGATGCAGAGAGCTCCAGATAGCTACATCGGAGTCACATAGGCCTAATTGCCCATGGAGAGCTCATCCTATACATATTTTATTTTCTTATTAGATTATAGTAGGATTTGGGCATCGGATATATTTGTATTGGGCTTTGGGCTTCAGCTTGTATGGATGTTCATGCAAGGGTGGACACTTGTCCCCATCTTAAAGTACATGTTTTAAGGTACACATAATAGAGGATCTTGGAGTGGACACATTTCTCCATCTTATGAATCCCTAACCCCCTCTTCTAGAAAGGGGATATGTGACGTTCAAGCAAGGGTAAATACTTGTCCCCATCCTATGGATTTTTACCCACAACTCTTTTAGGAGACATGTGGCACTCATCAAAGGGACATTCATCCTTATAAAAGTATTATAAACCCCACATTTTGGGATAAATGAATGAATGAAGAGCTAAGAGCTTGTAGCTACCAAGAACCTTAGATGAGATACCTAAGGCGAGATTCCTCAAGGTGAGAGGAATCTCTCCTATGGATACTTGTCTCCATCCTATGAATCCCTACCACCACTTTTCTAGGAGGAGGCATGTGGCACTCATCAAAAGGACATTCATGCTTATAAAAGCATTGTAAACCTCACATTTTAAAATAAATGAATGAATGGAGAGCTAAGAGCTTGTAGCTACTAAGAACCTTAGGTGTGATGCTTAAGTGAGGAGAGATTCCTAAAAGGTGAGAGGCCTTACCCTATCTATTCTTTCCCTTTCCTTCCTCCCCACCACCCTTCTTCGCCTCTTCAACCATCACAACAGCACCATCACTATCATAGCATCACTACTACCACCAAAAGGAGCAACAACATCAGCCACCAATTGCCATCAACACAATCCCCATCGACAACCACCACCCTACATGCCACTTCTTCTACCGCGCCATTTTCTCGTTCATCATTGCACCGTCCCGGGCCAAGAGCATTAGATCCTTTTCAGTTGTGTTACGGGCTGTTTACGGGAGGAATGTTCCCTACCCTCAAAGCTTAAGCGATGTATTAACTCGAGAAATAGGATAGATCCAGCCCCTTGATTGTATCTAGATTAGGACTAGCTCTTGGCATCGTTTTCAGCTCTTTCACCCAAAGTGAGCCTTCTAAACCCCCTTGTTTTCCTTAGTTATTTTGCACTTTCTTGTCTAGATTTATTAAATCATTGCTCAAACTAATCAAGTCATGGTTGGAAGATAAGTTAACATTCTCATTGCTACCACTTGTCTTTCTCAAGCTCTTTGACTTCATCACCTCTCATTACATCTTTTATTTTGCTCACCACACACCGCACCACTCACCCCTACATCACATATTATTAACCATTTTTAATCTTTTATTTTTTAAAATCTGAGATTTTTTACTGGTTATGATTAAATTGTTACAACAATTTGAGTAAAATAACAAGATTCTGCTACTTCCCAGTTTATTCTGATTAAATTATTAAATATTATTTGATGTACATAAACTTTATTTTATATACTTAGATTTAGATTATTTTAATTATTTAAACTTGTGTGATAATATTTATTTGTTCACATTATTGAGTCTATAAAATTTAAATATAAATATTATAAATATTATAAAACTCATGTTAATAGACTTTTTTTTTTAAATAATATCGCTGTATCCGTGTCGTGTCGTGTTGTGTCTATGTAACACTAATTTAGATTATTTTAATTATTTAAACTTGTGTGATAATATTTATTTGTTCACATTATTGAGTCTATAAAATTTAAATATAAATATTATAAATATAAATATTATAAATATTATAAAACTCATGTTAATAGACTTTTTTTTTAAATAATGTCGCTGTATCCGTGTCGTGTCGTGTTGTGTCTATGTAACACTAATTGCAGGACCTCAAAAAACAATAATCCACCGATCTTGATCTACATCCTCTAAAATAACCACATTGAAAATAAAATTTTGAAAACAGTTTTAAGCTGTCTACCCTTTCACCAAGTGGTTAAAAGAATGAGTTCAATAGAAACAAATTTACACAGTTTACTTTTTTATCACTTAATCGATTAGGAAATGGGCTTTGAATGTCCTGATTTATTTATTACTTCAGAAGGTTCATCAACTTGAATAATTCAAATCATCTACTGGATCCAGACTCCCTACTAACCAATGTGCTATTTTTCTTAGTAGAAATTGAAAAAAACCAATTGATCATAGCAAATTACTAACAAACTGGCAGGGTCTACCCGTTTGGTATTGTTTCCCACAAAAAATTGAGCAAGCCCCACAAGCATAAAGATTAATAAGACATTATGGTGCAGGACTCTACATGGGAGGCTCCACAAGGATTTTGCAGAACTCCAAACTAGGCACTGCCACACAAACTCAACTCAATCACTCATTCTTAGTTCAACCACTATTTAGTTGACCTTTTGTTGAAATTGCTCCAATTAAACCTCATATAAGACTGGGAAAAAACTAGATTTTCACCAGAGAAAATTTTATTTATTTTTCCAGCAAAAACTCCCATATCTTTTCATGCAAAATAGTACAATTTCAGTACATGAGACATTAAAAAATTATTAAAATTTGAGGGGAAAAAAAGAAGAATAAAAAAGCAAAGACATGTTTCCTTCAAACATGAGGCAAAGTATCTATAATCTGAGATATTGCTCAACACAGTTCACCTTGTGAGGTCAAAACATTAAATTTAACCATGAGACAGATAAAAAGTAGTGTTTGACATTAAGTAATTTAACAAAAAACTGAAACATGAGAGACTAGGTGAACATTAAACAACAAACAACATAAAATGGAAAAAAAAAAAAAGCCTGCAACTTACTTGCAACTTGATGAGGCCTGCTTGAAGAGCTTTGGCATAGCCCAGTTTCTTAGCAAAAGCATCAGCCTAAAAACCATATTAATTACATAGCTTAAAGTATAAGGTGGCACCAAAATATATAATGAAAAGTAGCCAATTCTTAAGTGAGACTGTTGAATATGAAAACATCAATTGCAAAAACTAACATGAAAAAATGATTTTGACAAGATCTAAGGTACCTGGAATTCAAATGTCCGGCTTACAAGATTGAGACCAAAATTCACAAGGTGCTGGAGGGGTATAACAGTATGCTGTAATAAGACTCCAGAAATTAGCCAAACATTTTATATATCATAGAAACATCCGACATGATGCTTGCTATATAGACCCATAGTAACAAAGAAATGATAAATTAGCAATAAAAGAGTCTGTTAACTGACTTTTCTAATAACTAAAGTGAGAAAATGAAAATCGACATAAGCTATAACATAAATGGTACCAATGCCATTGCATCATAAAAGGTTAATAGGAAACATATGTTAGATCAAGTCCTTTCTCCTTGTCCTCTCTGATGATTCTCATGTTCATAAACAAATATTTTTCTCTCACTTGTTGTCTCTTACAGTGATTTAAAAAACGCTAGGGGCCAAAAGATGCCAAGGTCCAAAAACACCCTAGGCGCTCGCCCGAGCTAAGCGAGGCGTTAAAAATATAAAAATATATAATATAATTAATAAATATAATTATTTAAATAAAAATATGATATTAAATTAAAAAATCTTCCAAAATCACATTAACAAAAAATCTCAAAATTCAAAACAATAACAATAATTTCAAATAAATAAAAATTAACAGTATTAAAATCAAAATAATATATTATTAATCTAATATATAAAAAAAGATTGTTACTAGTATATAGTTAACAGTATACTGTTAATAGATTGTTAACAGTATACTATTGAGTCAATGTGAGAAGAGGTAGCAGCGAGCAAAAGCAATGGGAGTGGGAGCGAGAGAGGCAAGCGGCGACAGTAGCAGCGGCAGCGGTAGCAGCGAGCAACGAGAGCGGGAGCGAGAGCAATGAGGGGTGATAATGGCAACGACAGCGACAGCGGCGAGCAACGACGGTGACAACGGGAGCGACGATAGTGGCAGCGAGCAACGATAGCAGTAATAGTGAGCAACGAGAGCAGGAGCGGCGACAGCGACAACGGCGAGTGACGATAGTGGCAGCGAGAGCGACAGCTACGAGTAGGGTTAGGGTTGGGAAGTCGGAAAGGCTGATATCGGTGATTTAGTTGGGCTCGGGCGAGCGCCGAGGCGGCGCCTCTTTGAAGCGCGCCGCTTGGAAATGAAGTGAGGCACTCAGGCCTCACCTCGCCTCGCTCGAGCGCCTAGGCGAGCGCCCGAGCGCCTATTGAAATCACTGGTCTCCTATCAACTAATCATGCTCTTCTATGTCAACTGATTCAACCAAACATTTGTTTCAAAGTTAAACTACTACACAAGAATCGTTCATTTTCAGCCACTTTTGCATATCTATGAACCTTTTCTTTTCCTACCAAAACGTACCACAGATCTCTGGCTAAAATATGTACCTCTTACTAAACCATACCATTTGTCTCCCACTCACCAGAGCAATATAGAAGGCAAATCTTGACACTAGACAAGTATCTGATTTTTCAATTTAACTAGACAAATTACAAAAAATATGCAATGCCAACCTTGATGCCATAGATTGCTCCATTACGACTTGGGTGACTAGGGTTTGAGATAGAAATAACTTATTTTCTTGCAAAAGTAAGACTATATACAATAATCCTATCCAAAGCCTGTACTAGAAACCTTATACACTAAGCGAATCTTCTTTTAACACAATATAAAGACAATTACACTAAGAGGTCTGCACGATCGGGACCGTACCACCCTGTGATTTCGGTGTACCGGTCCCGACAGTCAGCGATCTGCTGGACCGCCTCATCAAATATCGAAAGATCAGAGCGATGTTTCGGTACACTGGGTGTACCGAGCGGGTACAATCGCATTAAGCTTCGGGTCGAAATGCCTATGACGATCTGCATTTGCAACGGACCTTGAATTTACTATCCCACTTTCTATTATTAAGCATGAGAATCATATATTTTTTGAAATATGAAGTAAAACACACAAAACTACAACAGGAATATTCAACTTTCCAACAGAGCTGTATACTAAACTAAGAAGTTACTATACAAATGAAGTAGATTGGAGTCTGTGAATATGAGGTCACCATAAATTATTCTTATTATGCAAAGTTAAGATGACCAAACAGGAAATACAACTTCATTAACTACATTGCAAAAGAAACATGCAACACAAGATTACCTGAAATATAATGAGACCAATAAGTATTGGTTGACTATCAAAGCCAAAACTTTCAAAGAGATCCTTTGAGTTCCTCACTAGTGTGTATCCTCCAAATTGCAAAAATGTGAGAATCTGAACAAAACAATTGATCTTAGACATTAGATGTCTATTCAATCATGATTGCAAAAGGTGATTTATTTTGAGCAGGTGCTTTTGTCTCTTCATAAGAAGAAAAAGGTACCAAGAGAAACATGTAGAAAAAAACAAGAAAATAGTAAACCAGGATTCATGTATTATGTTCTTCAATAATGAAATTTTGAAAACAAACCAAATATAAAGTCCCCAATATAAAAAAATAATTGCCAAATTGTAAAATTTATTTGTGCCTTCTGATCTTGCCCACAGCAATTGTGAGAACACTTGTATAAGGTCGTGCTCATGGAATGATAATATAATTGTCCTGGCGTTAAGTACAAAATAACTTATGAACAAATATTAAGTATAAGCAGGAACTCAAGAGTAAATGAGATTTCTAAAGACGAATTTCCCTTATGTGGATATCATGCACAGTATTTTGTGGTTACAATCTTACATAGGAAGCATTACACGACATGTATATCAACTGATAGAACCAAATTCTGACTAAAATATCACTGACAAAACCTTCCACTACAGCCAAGTTTAAACTCCAATGTAGACAAGAAAAAAGAAAAGTTGAAAGGAAATAAGTTAGAGGTACAAGTGAAGATGTTATTACTAAAGAAATTATCATAAAATTAAGCACAAAGAATTCAGTGAAAAACCATGCAGTGTGGTAATCAAGAGTAAGCTTTAGAAAAGATGCAAAAAACATATCAGAATGTCATGAATAATTAAGAAACTATATTAGGATCCTTACACAGCTCAAACACATACATGTGATGAATGATAAATTTAAAACCTAGTACATTCCTTATTATTGCACTAAATGAAATAATAATGTGTTTGCCAATTATCCACACTGCACACTCAAATGCCCACACAAATCTAGGAAAAATATGGGGAAATGACACAAGAATTCCAAATTCTACTACAAGGACAATTTGGAGTTATTTGTGTTCCTTCAGATATAGGGGCTTTGACACGTAGGCAATTTGATGCCATGTCATACCCATCCATGCTGACTGAGTCATCATCCAATAGGGATGATTACTCGATATCAACTTGCTCAATATCAATGGGGACGATGACTTGAGGATGATCTACTCAACCGAAATGGCAGCTGGCAGGTCCTAGTTCCAGTGCGATCATTACATACCTGTAACATCCAATGATTCAGTGCACGACTTCTTGACTCAATGATGGGATACCTCGTGTGACTGATGGAGTTAGTCCCCACTTTGATTCAATGAACGCCCTAGCACACTGTAAATTCCTTGACCCTATCTAATATAATCTCCTCTCTATCTTCAAGATCCTCTGAAATGCCCAACTACCTTACACATCAAAGGGCCTTTGTCGACCACGCCCTCAACATAGCTTTTGTAGTCTTTTGCCCGATACCTCATCTTCTCGGCACCCAACATGTTACAAGCTCGGAAGTCGGAGCCGAGATGGATTTGAACCCCATGTGTTGGACAACCATAATCTAACTTATCAAATTGGCGTCAAAAGGAGGGTTAGGACAACCATAATCTAACTTATCAAATTGGCGTCAAAAGGAGGGTTAGGACAACCATAATCTAACTTATCAAATTGGCGTCATCCTAATACATGACATCACAACACAATCATGCTAAAAGATTATGAGGGACTCAAGAGGACCCGACTCTCTCGAACTTGAACCATCTTGATGGTAGTTGTGAGGAGCAATCTTTTCTCAATTATTGAACACTCAATCTTCAGGCATCTCTTCAATCTTGGAGGACTCCAAGCCTATCACTGTATATGCCTCACGCTTGTAAGCCTTGAGGCATAGGGTCTTTTGAATACAAGTCTTGTTTCTTGAAAGGTCTGGTCCTTCTCATACAACGATGTATCTCTTTGGTGGATTCCTCGTAGTGGTGAGTCCCCAAGTCTTATGTCCATAGCTAGACTCCTTGGATGGTGATATTTGTATCCCTTGAGTATTTTACATGGGCGGTGAAAACTAGTTTATCCTTCGATCTATTCCACTTATTTTTCTCTCTAACTCATCCATACCAACATCAAATTGGTATCAAAGTAAAGGTTATCAAGGCTGGTCATCGTCAACATGCACTTGATGCCGAAGAACATGTTGCTCGTGAAAGAGATCATCCACACATTAAAATCAATGAGTTCAGGAGGCATATACAACTACTCCGACAACGTTTGGATCAATATGAGCCATTTTTATATAATGATCCAAAGCATATTTCTAAAATTGGAAGACAAGTATATGTTAATCCTTTTCATCAAAATCAACCTTAGAGATGATTGCATTCCTTCTCATGTATAAAGAAATCATGAATTTGATCGTGACTTCAATTTAAAGTAGATTTTTAGAGTTTGAAGGACGAATGCAACAAGATGAGTTTCCTGAATGGGTTAATACCATTGAAAGAGTTTTCTTATTTTAAAGATGTTCTGACCCAACAAAGTCATGCTTGTCATCATGAAATTGAAGAAACATACCTCTTTGTAGTCGGGAAATCACAAAAGAAGAACAGAACGTGAAGGTAGAAGAAGGATCTTAACATGGAAGAAAATGAAGAGGGAACTTGAGAAGAAATATCTTCCTCACAACAACAGTCAAGATGTTTTTCTCAAGTTTCGTAACTTTAGACAAAAGAAACTTTCAATGGAGGAGTACACAACAGAATTAGAGTTATAATAAACCAAAGGAGCAAACTACTGCAAGATACTTTGGTGGTCTAAGGCTCGAGATTCACAATGTTGTCCAACAACAACCTTATTCGAGCTATAATGATGTTTGTAAATTGCTTTCAAGGTCGAGAAACAATTAAAAGAAGCTCGATCGAGTGGATTTCAATATATAGCTTGTGATGGCATATCCACTCGAGGAGATGTCTCTACTTCAAAGTCTATCCCAACTATTAAATCTACATCAAAGGCGATCTCAAAGGATGATGGTGGGGCTAATTTCAAGCACCCCTCAAGTTCTTTTGGTGAGAGTTTTCGTTAATGTTTCAAATGTCATGGATGGCTTCGGAATGTCCTAATCACAAAATTCACTCTAACTGAGGAATTACAATACAATGGATGAGACAACTCATACCAATCCAGATACTACACCAACAAATTGAAGAAATTACCTATGTTGATCATGGACAATCTCATGTGATTCAAAGAAGCTTAAATATTGTTCATGAAGAAATAGAACATCAATGGCTTTGAAAGAATATTTTTCACACCAAATGCGCTTCTCATGGGAAAGTTTGTGATGTGATAATTGATGGTGGCAGCTTCGAAAATGTAGTATCAACTGAGATGGTAAACAAATTAAACTTGAAGAGCGAGAAGCATCCTCAACCTTACAATCTTTCATGGCTCCTAAAAGATAACGGAATCAAGGTAAAAAAAATACAATCTTGTCTTATTTTCATTTGGAAACAAATATAAAGATGAAGTATGGTGTGATGTTGTTCAATGATGTTTGTAAACTTGCTTTCAAGGTCAAGAAACAATTAAAAGAAGCTCAATGGAGTGGATTTCAATCTATAGCTTGTGATGGCATATCCACTCGAGGAGATGTCTCTACTTCAAAGTCTATCCCAACTATTAAATCTACATCAAAGGCGGTCTCAAAGGATGATGGTGTGCTAATTTCAAGCACCCCTCAAGTTCTTTTGGTGAGAGTTCTCATCAATGTTTCAAATGTCATGGATGGCTTCGGAATGTCCTAGTCACAAAATTCACTCTAATTGAGGAATTACAATACACTGGATGAGAAAACTCATGCCAATCCAGATACTACACCAAAAAATGAAGAAATTACCTATGTTGATCACGGACAGTCTCATGTGATTCAAAGAAGCTTGAATATTGTTCGTGAAGAAATAGAAGATCAATGGCTTTGAAAGAATATTTTCACACCAAATGCACTTCTCATGGGAAAGTTTGTTATGTGATAATTGATGGTGGCAGCTTCGAAAATGTGGTATCAACTGAGATGGTAAACAAATTAAACTTGAAGACGGAGAAGCATCTTCAACCTTACAATCTTTCATGGCTCCTAAAAGATAACGGAATCAAGGTTAAAATATGTGATCTTGTCTTATTTTCAATTGGAAACAAATATAAAGATGAAGTATGGTGTGATGTTATTCCTATCGATGTTTGTCGACTACTTCTTGGGCATCCTTGGCAATCCAATAAGAACATTTCATGATGATTTTAAAAATACTTATGCTTTCACCAAGGATGGTGTTAAGATTACTTTGGGTTATTCTAAACTGAAAATCATCTCTAAACCGTCCAAGGGAAGGAGAACAATATCTAACTCTTTCTAGGCTCAAAAGGAAGGTCGAGATAAGCGATAAAATGTATGCGCCATGGTTCGTGTTACCAGTCCGAACTAGTGTACCGACCAGCTGTTGATACGATACGTACCAAGCTTTATCGAGCCATACTGAGTGTCACGACACACAATACACGAGGGCATACCAATGTACCACCTGTACCGATCCCCTATCGGACCGGTATGTACCGTCCATATCGAGCAGTACATTCCTGTATGGTGAACGTTGGTATGCACTATTCACTTATTGTTTTGAAGGAGAATGAGGATAGTGGAGATCCCCCTCTCATGATGAAGCATCTCCTAAAAGAATTTCATGATGTTGTACTCGAGGAGATTCCACATAGTCTTCCACTTGTAAGAGACATTTAACACTGCATTGATCTTGTACCTAATGTTGTTTTACCAATTAATGCAGCTTATAGAATAAGTGGTGTTGTTTTACCAAACAAAACAACCTGCAGAATGCGTATGAAGCAGCATAAAGAGCTATAAAGATAAGTGGATGAACTTTTAGCTAAGGATTTGATAAGAGAAAGTTTAAGCTCTTATGTTGTACCAGCTCTCTATCCAAAAAAAAAAAGATGGATCACAATGTACATGTGGATAGCAAAGTTGTACATAAGATTACTATTGACTATAGCTTTTCTATTCCTCGTCTAGATGATCTTCTTGACTAACTTCATTGGGCAACTATGATTGTGTTTGGGAACACATTTGCATCTTTAACGTATATTTGGAGAAAGGGGCTTGAGTAAATGTGCAATTGTAGAATGCTTTTGAGTATTTGGTAAACGATAGATGAAAATTATATTTTAAATATACATTGAAATAAGTATTGTTTGGTAAAGTTATATTTCAAAAGTTCATTAAATTTATATGACAAATTTACCCTTCTAATATTTTTTATATTTATTCAAAAGTGAATACATATTTTTCATTTAAATTAGTAATTATATAAATAAAATAATTAAATGCATGTATGTAATCTTGCAAAAAATTACATATGGCCTAGGTATATAATAAATAAAAAATATAATCATATAATGAATGTAAAATAACCTTTGGAAATAAATAAATAAAATTTTAACTTATAAAGGACATAGATCATGTTGGCCTTTCACTAAATCATGTTGATAATCTTGTGATCTTAGATAATGTCATAGGGTACTTTGGAAAATTCAAAGATTACGTTAGCATCCTACAAATGCTAAAATGCTAATGCTACCCAGAAGCAACATCAGCATTTGCGAATTTGCAATGTAACATCCAAGCCAAATACGATTTGAAAAAAATTTACCAACCACACTACACATTTATGCGCATTGGACCCTCGATGCATATTTCAAGTATGTTCCCAAATGCACCATATATTCTTTGAGATTGATCTTCGCATTGTTATCATAAAATCCATATAAGACCTGGATATGAATAGAAAGCAACATTCAAAACAAGGGATGGTCTCTATGAATAGATGATAATGCCTTTTGGTCTCTCTAATGCTCTTAAGACATTTACCTCATGAATCATTTGTTTAGACATCTTACTAGAAAATTTGTTATCGCATACTCTAATGCAATAATGAGAAGCAACATCTACAACAACTTCGTAACATTTTTAATACTTTACGAGAACAAAAGTTATTTGGTAATTTGAAGAAATGCAGATTTTTCACTGATAGACTTAATTTTTTGTTATATTGTATCCAAAGATGAAATCAAAATGAATCCTAGCAAAATGGAAGTTATCTTGAATCAGCTTACAACAAAGACACTACATGACATTTGGGGCATTCATGGTCCTGCCACTTTTTATCATCAATTTATAAAAGGATGTAGTTCTATTGTAGCTTCAATCATTGAATGCCTGAAAGGAGATGATTTCAAATGGACAAATGATGCTCAAAAGAGCTTTAAGATTATGAAAAGCAAGGTAACTAAAGCTCTTATCCAAACACTCCTAAAGTTTGACAGTTTTTTAAATTGAATGTGAATTGTTGTTGTTCTTAATTTAGAAGGTAAACCAATTGTGCTCTAGTGAAAAGTTAAATGAATCTTACAAGAATTACTCTACTTCTAATACGTATTCTGTAATCAAATCAAATATTTAACTTAGGAATTAATTTTTATTTCCTTACTTACCATTGTAATTTAGGAAATATTAATCTTGTTTTCTTGTTTGCCATTACGAATTAGAAAATGACTATTAAGCATTCCAAATAGGATGATATCATATTTGTTAGTATATTAAATAGAAATAATTTATATTAAATAAATATGAAAATTAAGATAAATTTCTTTTAATAGAGGCTCACCTCCTCCTATTTAAGACGAGATATTTCTCTCCTTCGTTCCTCACCTAGCCGAGCCCAACAGCAGAAGGAGTGAGGAGTTACATACTGCCGACGAGAGGTAGGTTTCCCTACCTTTCTTGAAAACAAAAGTTTTTATTTTGATTCCTTAAATGTTGAAATTTTTATAGTTTGAAAATATTTATCAATTTTTTTAATGTCAGAATACTTATTGTTGGATTAGGACATATTATCTGAAGTTTTTAAGGGATTCTTCAATCCTCTTTAAAGGTTTCTTTAGATTTAAATAGACTAAAATTATATATGTTTTATGTATTAAATACATGATATTAAATACATGCATCCGCGGGTTAGGCCCTAGCCCGTAGGCTAACCCATCCCAACCCAACATGGGCAGTCATGAGTAATACATATGACCAGTCCATGGGCCAAGGTTGGCCCAACCTACTGTGGTGCATGCACAATTATGTGCAGTGCACATGACCAGTATATGAGTCGGCCTAGCCTAGTCCAATATTATGTAATTGTTGGATTTAAGCCCAAACGTTGATTGAACTAAACCAGACTTGATTAGTCTAGATTAATTCAGGGTGATTCCGAATTTGTTTGACTTATTCAAGTCGATTTAACCTAAATTGAACCTAATCTAGGCCAAATTATACTAGTCTAAGATGGTTATAGACTAGTTAAACGAGGATCAAAGATCAGTTCAGTTAGGTTCTAGTAAATTGAGTTTAAATGAGATCGATTAAACTAGGGTTCAAGTCAATTGAGGGCTAATTTATATTACTCGATATTGATGACATTTGAAAGAGATATTTTAAATATATTATTTCATCCCGATATAGACATGACCAGTGTGAAATTATGTTATTTCCCTACCAAAGGCAAGTAGGGCGATTCCCTTCGAGGATTAGCGGTCCGTCAGACATGACAGTTGGACGGTTCCTCCATCCAATATTGGGAGTGCGATATAAGTTTGCCTCCATCCGATGTTAGGAGAATACAAACTCATCCCATAGGATTAAAGCTTTCTCTATCCGTAGTTGGGGGAGTGCTCCTTCGGGTATTTGATATAAGCCAATGGGATGATTGAATTTTGATCATGTATTCATTTTGAGTTAACTTTTGGGGTTCCTACTCAGTGCTACTGAATTTTCTTTGTTCTTGATTTTCAGAATAGCCTCCCACTAGTACTAAATCGGATTCCAATGGAGAGCGAACCTTCCTCTACCGCTAGGTAGAACAACTTGGATGATTCATCGAGTTAACATCACTATGTTTACTTTTTCACTTGTAATTTGACGAATAATGAATTGTAGTAAATGTTTATAAATTATGAATAATATGATGTTCATCTACTTGGCTCTGAATGTGTGGAAAGATGTGATCTAAAATAAAAAATCCGGGATGTGACATATTCTATACAACTTATTGAGCTTTAAATTAACGAAATCATTAGCTACTTCCAAAACCATTTGTGCTTTACTTTCATCGTAAAGCTTTGAAATATCTTAATAGCCAACCGAAACTCAACAGATAAAATGCTACATGGGAAGAGTTTTTACAAGCCTATAATTTTACTATCAAGCACAAGTCTGTTGTTGAAAAATATTATTGTTGATGCTTTAAGAAGAAAATGCTCCTTATTCAATTGCAATTAAAGGTCATGGGGTTTGAAATCCTAAGAAAGCTTTGCAAAGATTATACTTATTTCAAGGAAATTTGGGATAAATGTGAAAGTGGCGATCACAATTAGTTCCTACTTCATGATGGTCTGAAATGTCATAGTTCACAAGACAATATAAAGTAAACAAAGGTTAAGCGATTCCCATATATTGGGATGGAGTTGACCCTTGAGCTCCACCATTGGACCCTTTGATTGCCCAATGATTCAACCAGACAACTAGTTGCGGTAGTAGATTGGCCCAGCGAAATTGATCCACTAGGATTATGATCTCCTCGGATCCAAACACATTGGTTAAGTACCGACATGGAGCTCCTCAATTGGCCCCGCAATAGTTGATTGTCAAGTAATCATCACGAATTGTAATCAAATCGGATCAGACGTTATAACCATAATAACATGTATGTAAAAAACTAAAGCAACAACGATAAATTGCACACATGGATTTGAACCACCACAGCACCTATTACTCAAGCCGAAACCCAAAGCGACAAAATCTTACGGCTCACGTGACAACGAAATGAGAAAATACACGACATGATCGAATTCAGCCATAAAGCAACCTCGACGATAATGCAATCGAATCTGACTAGAATGCATCCCTCGATAATGATGCGATCAAATCCGACCATAATGCATCCCTCGATGATGACAAGGTTAAATCTAACCATAAAGTATCCCTCAATGAGGACACAACCGAATCTGACAATAAAACATCCCTTGATGACAATGCGGCCAAATATGACCATAAAGCATCCCTTGACAATGACGTAGTCATATCCAACCATGGAATGTCCTCAAACCATAATGCAAACAAATCTAGCCATAGCATCATTCGACAATATCGTGATCAAAGTCAAAACATCCAAACGCGCAATGAATAAGGTGGCTCGATAGCCCACAAACACCCCCCTACATGTGCCTAAATACAATGGGGATAGAAGATTTTGGGCCTCAACACAAGCAATCCAATGCCACGTCATACTCATATGTATACTTGCCTGATAGGCACGATGGCTAAATCATTATCTTATCGGGATAATTACTTGGTACCAATGGAGACGATGGCTCGATGCCAACAAGGTCTACTATATCAGAATGACAGCATGACGATTCGACACATGAATTCTCAACTCAACGATGGTCAAATGACTCAAATATCTCATGTAACTATTCATGGAGTTAATCTCCACTCTGATTCAATAGTCGCCCTGACACACTATAAAAGACCCATGTGCATCCTTGATCCTATCTATGAAAATACTTGTTTTCTCTCGAATCCTCTGAAATTAGCTACTTAGGCATCGAAGGAGTCTTTGTTGGGCATATCCTTGACATAGTTTTTACAGGATCTTTATCGAATCTTTCGTCTTCTCAACACTAGCGATGACCATGGTTTGGTTCAAAAACGGAACCAAAACCAATCAATGGTTCTACGATTCTAAACCGAAACTTAGGGAGCAAACACTAGAACTGGAAGGTTCCAGATCAAAAACTGAATCGATAGAAAACAAGACATTCGCCAAATAAAACAATGGCCAAATTTTGAATTTATGAAAAAGAAAATTTTGCCCTTTCCAACAACTAAATAACGACTAATTAAAAGGATATTTTAGGAAAGAAAACATAATAAAAAATGTATAAATACCTCCCTTCATTTCATTCTTCTCCATAACAAATCATCTCGAATCTTCTCAATCTCCCTATTTCTCTCTAATTACAATATTAATTCCTTGTTCCCCTTAATTTTGTACTCCCACTCTTAATTCCCTACTCCCCTCTTCATTCCCTACTTCTATTCTTAATTCTTCTCTACTTGTATTAACTAATTTTACATAAAACTTTCCAAAACAAGTGTAAGTTGAATATCTCTAATTTCAACAAGCATGTATATGGAGGAAAATTTTGATTGTACAACCAATGTTTTTAATAGGCGCCTAGGCGCTCGAGCAAGGCGAGGCGAGGCTCGAGCACCTCGCACGGTATCCCGATGACACGCTTCACTGAAGCACCACTTGGGGGCTCGCCTGAGCCTAGGCATCAGTCACCTCAAGTGAGCGCCCAATTGATTGCCAATGAATCGAACCAGAGGTCACAATGTGACCTCTGGTTCGATTGAATAATTGAACAATAACTTGGTTAGTTCAATCGAACCAACTAAACCCAAACCCCCCTCCAGCAGCCCCGACCCAATGAAACCCTAGATTCTCGCCGCCTAACCCACCTCTAGTCCGTCGCCGCTACCTTCATGCATAGCTCCCTCCACCACCAACAGACAAATTCGAAGCTTCCTCCACCGCCAACAAATAGGTCCGAAGCTTCCTCCGTCGTTGCTACTATCATGCACAACTCCCTTCACCATCGAGGGATAAGTCTGAAACTTCCTCTGTCGCCAAAGAACACATCCGCAACTTCCCCCGCCACCACTATTATCATCCAAAGCTTCCTCTACCACCGCTGCCTTCATGTGCAGCTCCCTCCGCCATCGAGGGACAGGTATGAAGCTTCCTCCGTCGTCAATGAACACATCCCCGACACCATTTGTCTATAGGAAGCCGTAAACTTGCCCCCAACCGGCAAGTTGATTTTGTCTTATACTATGATTTTTATAATTTCACTAGTTAAAACAATATCAACAAACTACCAATTTGATAAAATTTAAATTAGTTGACCTTGCACCAACAGTTCCCTCTAATCTATAAAGAATTTAAATTAGCTTCCATAAGAAATATTAGATGAGATTTTATTTTATAAGCATATTTATCAATCATAATATATATCTTTTCTATTTTAATATTCTAAAACACCTTGTTTCGCTTGGGCAAGTGTCTAACGCCTCGGGTGTTTTGGGACCTTGGCACCTAGCATTTTGAAAATCACTAGTGCCAACCAAAGAAAGTCAACATTTACTTTAGAGGAAGAATATACAACAAAAAAAAATCAAGATAGATTTCTTCAAGGTGAAGTTTAAGAAGATAAGAAATTTCAATAACTCATTTCAGGTTATTTACAACAAGTACATCCATAATTTTAAATTTAAAGAAAGTGGTAGGTTAGTGATATTTAAAAAGCATATTGATAAAAAGCATCCTACTTAATGTGAGTTTTGACAAAACCCAAAGTCAAATTTGTAAGGATGCAACCTCTAACCCTTCTAAAATATTTCATTTTACTACTAAAAAAAATAAAGAGAAATTAGCAAGATTTATTTTTGTTGAACACCCCTCTATCATCTTTGATGAAAAATTAGATTTTGTAAATTATTATCAAAATCATTTAAATCTCGTTGCAAAACATATTCCTATGAGCAGTCTCAGATGCACTATTCGCAAGTTTTATTAAAAAAATTAAAATTTTATTTCAATCTTTTGATGGGCATGTTATTTGTAGTGATATTTGGAATGATCATTGGCAAATGCATTTTTTATATAAGTATTAAATATTAGAATGACAGTGATTAGACCATACAAAAGAGAGTGATTGTCTTTAGAGTTTTTGATGAAAGACATACTGTCAAAAATATTTATAGAATGATAAAAATTATTTTGGAAAACTATAATTTTATTTTAAAATTCTTTTTTTTATAATGCATCATCAAATACTTCAAATATGCTGCATCTACTCTTGAGTTGGAAGGTTTGTCAACGGCTTTAGATGGTATTCTTTTTATGTTAGATGTGCATGTCCTGTTTTAAATTTGTCTATAAAAATATCTTAAATCTCTTGATATTTTTCTTGGCCCTATCAAGCTAAGCAATTTCATTTTTTGAATACATCCACAAGTAATGAAAGAATGGGCAAGATTTTGCAAATTAAATGTCAAAAGACCCAAAGATTTACAGGTCCGATGGAATACAACATATGAATTGCTTAATGAGAATTTTGAATATAAAGAATTATTATGTATTTTTGTTGTAAACATGAGAGGCAAGTGAACTTTGATATCCTCACCATTGAAATGTTTGTAAAAAAAAAGTTTTAGATGTTTTCAATGTCTTTAATAATATTATCCTACAAGTTGTTTAATTATAACTGAATGTATTAATGTTATTGGTGTTTTGGAAAAATATATAAATCATAATGAGTTGAAGTTGACTATCAAAGCAATGAAGACTATTTAGTTTGTTGTTTTGTCTTATCCACGTTGTGGATTAGATGATTTGCATGATTATTTAGGCACTTACTATAATTGTTTATATTTAAATATTGATAGAGTGAAAAAATGAACCAAATTAGAAAAATGGTCATTGACTTACATGACGGTCATTTATAATAGACAAATTACCCCAACCTTCTCAATCTATGGATCAAGTTGGTGAGTGTGGTAGAACTAGTAAAGGGCAACAATTATTATTGCAAAGGCAAAAGATACAAGGGATTGAGATACTCTAATCACTTTTGAGTTTGGTGATAGATGTACAGTTTTAGATTTTCCAATTCTATCAATTTTTGCTAAACAAATTTTAGCAACTCTCATGTCAATAGAGAACAAGCTTTTAGTGCTAGGATGTATCTTGGACGAAACTCATTCGAGTATAACCGTCGAATCCATTGAGGCCCAAACATGTGTTGATGATTGGACCAAACCGGAGCAAAGGAGGTATTTGATATATCAAACGAAGGAACGATTGGAACATGAATGAGATAAGAGGCTACTTAATTTATGTATACAAAACTACATGCGCTTTGATGAAAATTAAAAATTAAGAATTAAACATTAATGGAAACAAAATTAAAATTAAAAAATAACGATTCCTCAATCGAAACTAGAATTGCCTAGAACCATTATGGTTCAAGTTCCATTTTCAATGGGACCAAAACCGATGATTCCGGAACCATGATCAGGCCTACCCAACAGCCAACCTGTGACAACCTCGAAAGTTAGACCCAAGTTAATTCCCAAACCCCTAGGTGTCAAACAACTAAATCTGACTTATCACCTTCCAATTTGACACAAATTATATTAGTCATAAGCATCTCTCTCATTCTCCTATAGTTGCATCAATTGACAGAAGAAAAAAACTTAGTGAATCAGGACAACACAACCAATTAAGTCAATGCTAAAATCATGATCGAGAAATCCATAATCTTTTTGGCAGTACAAAGAGAAAAGATACAGCAAAAATATTAAAAAGAGTAAATCTAGAGTACCTGAATAGCAATGAAAGAATACATTGTGTGATTCAGTTTCCAATGTCCAAGTTCATGGGCAATAACTGCAACTACTTCCTCTTCATTTTTGCACTGTAGAAGTACCAGAGATGATAAGACTCAGCATTTCACACTATCAACTCATCAATAAAGAAATATGTAGCCATGCATCAAAAAGTTATATCGAGAGAGTGAGGTTCAGATACAACTTATACATAGCAGAGAGAATAACTGTTAAATTAATTGTAGCACTCTGCAACATTACTACAAAATAAGGTTTCCAACTAACTGGGAACACAAACCATACAATTCAAAGCAACGGCTAACTGCTTTGGGTCAACATGAGGCCAAGATTTGAATGAAAGTGTAATACCTCAGTCCCCAATCTGATTACTCCTGCATCTGCTATGGGCAATGTTTTTCTAGTGTATGAGTTACAACCAACCGACCCCCATTGTGTGTTCTCCTTTTTGAGGGTATAGTTATGTGATTTCGGGCTCAAGATGTATCAAATGTGGTATCAAAGTAACAACCACTCGTGATACATAAACACGTTAGGGCCCATTGTGGATTTTGGTGAATCTCTAATCTGACAAAGTTGCATGGTGGGTTATAGAATCTCCAGAGGGTTCATCGTACCATAATAATAATATACTGCTCGATACGAGCGATACATACTAATCTTTTAGGGGATCGGTACACAGACCACCCTACACCAGATGGTATATACTAAAAGGCTTTGTATTGCCCGATACAAGCCTATACCGCTCGGTAACAGTCGAAATCCAACCATTACCGACTTATACCGATTGATAATAATCAAATTTCAACCATTACCGACAAATGGCTCAAATCTGACCCTTTCCAACGGTTAGCTCCATTTGAAAAGGTTTTTTAACCCTTTCCTTCTCCTCTTTCACCCCCTTTCACTCTCTCAATCTCTTTCTCACTCACTTTTTTCTCTCATTCTCACATTTGCACTCTTAAAACTTATTTAAGCTATGATTTATGGATTAGATCAAGCTTGGGAGGCTAATTAGGGTGAATTAATACATAAGTTAGAGGAAGAACTATCTATTCAAAGGTATATTTACAACTTCTTAATCGCATTTAACAACCTGCTCGGTCCAAAGACATGACAGCAACATGGACAGTAGTGCCTCAACCAACAATGGCGACGATGATAGGGAGTCGATAGTCCCGTCTACACAATTTAAGGGTGGTCCATGGATCGAGAAGTAGTCTTTTACGCAGCCACCCAAGATTCAAACCATGGAGCTGGATGTGATAGTTAGTCATTCTTCTCCTAGTAGCGATGATAGTTGGCTATTTTTTTTCGAACAGTAGTACGATGATCGATCTTATGATACGTAGCAACAGATCAGTGACGACAGCATAATTCTGACATTCTCCATGCTCTGCACATATACATGTCACAACTGTACTTGCCTCAAGAGATGCCTCGAACACATGTGGTTCACGACAATCAAACTACGACCATCACCACATTGATGCACCAATAGCATACGATGTATCAGTATACTATGTCCTAGGATTAATTTCAAGATGGGTCCGACAAACATATCAAATTGAGATACAGATACATAGAAACGAGGACCCCAATCCACCACCAGTGGAGTCCCATCGTTCTTTTCTTTTTTGTGGTAAAACCAGGTATATCCATCAATCGATTACTTGATTCATTTGAATCTTAAAATTTAAGTTGTTTAACAAATAATCTAACAATTCAAATCATTTCTCTGTAGATAATTCAATAGTAACGAATGGATAGTTCAAGGCATACCAAAAAGCTACTCCTCAAAGCTCAAAAAGAAATATGTGCAACTATTCTTTCCTAATTTAGATTATTTTTGCTAAAATTATACTAAATTTATATTTATTTCTAACCTAAAAACCCTAATCTAATTTTTTTCTTCTTTTATGAATTTTTTAGAGTTATTTTTTATCATTTTTCCATACCGTTAGTATGCCCCGCCGTACTAACACACGATATGTTAGCATGGAGCAGAACGTATCGTACCATCGGCCAATTGGTACATCAATAAGGCGAATCTTTCTCTAGACCCTGTGTTACCTGCAAAGTCTTAGACTTTCTATAACGTGTCTAACTTGACAAGGATATCAAGAATTTAAGTCGGAGAGATAGTAATACCTAATCTCTAATCTAGCTAGTCTCATATAAGTTCTAAGGTAAGCTTTAACTAGAACATGAGCTACAATCCAATCTAACCAGGTTGTTGGGAATTTAAGTGGGACATTGTCATACCCAAATCTTCAATCTAATCAATCCCACGTCATTTCTTAGCTAGGCTTGGACTAGTACATGAGTCAAAATCGACCCTCATCTTGTAAATACTCCTTTTTTAGGGCATAGCCAACGTCATTTTAGGCTCAGATTAATAACAACAAATATGGGAAAGTAATGATTTAAATAGGTGCTCAGGAGCTCGCCTAAGCGCTCGGGCGAGGCGAGGCGAGGTGAGGCCCAAGCACCTCGTGTGTAGACCAGGTGGCACACTTCAATGAGGCATTGCCTGGGCGCGTGCCCGAACCCAGGCACTAGGCGCTTCAGGCGAGCACCCGGTTCAATTAAGCGAACCAAACCAATTTAAGTCTGGTTCGATTCGTAGTTTCTTACCTAAAAATCCACGCTTCACACTCGTGCGACCTCGAGGAACCCTAGCGCTGCTTCTGCCTCCACCATCGATGCTTTCTGCCATTGCCTCCGCAGCAGATGTACCAGACCAAGCCTTCCTCTGTTGTCGACGGACGAGTCTGACGACCCCCGTAGCTTCCTTATACTATCACTTCCTTCCACCATCGAGGGAGAGGACCGTCGGTTCCTCCACGACAGACAGACGCCCTCTGGAGCTTCCGTCACTGCTGCTACTGCTATCTGCAGCTTCCGCCATTGTAGCTGCTGCTGTCTGCAGCTTCTGCCGTTACCATGGTTTGCCATACCGAATCGTACTGCCCGGTACGGGCGGTACATACCGGTCCGACAAGCCAGCGGTACGCGGACCGTCCGGTACCGGTCCGCTGTTGCAGTGCACTGTTATAGTAGCAGTACAATGCAACAGTACACTGTAGCAATGCACTGTATCAGTGCTACAGTGCTCGGTGCACCTGAGTGTACCGCTTGGTACACCGTACCGTACCGATACCGAGCCCAGGTCAAAATACCGGTACGGTACGGTATTGCGAACCTTGGTCGTTACCACTGCTGCTATCTGCAGCTTCCCTCGTTGTCGTTGTTGTTGTCCACAACTTCCACCACTGTCGTTCGCAACGTTGCCGCAACTATCTTAAACTAATCCCCCGCCACTGCTACTATCTCCCTCTATTACCATTAACATTTTTTTCTATCCCCTCTAACTTTAAGTAATATACTATTACAGTATAATTTTAATTTAATATCATATTTTTTATTTAAATAATTATATTATATTTTTTATATTTTAATATTTTAAAGAATTTTTTTCTCTCCCTATAACTTTAAGTAATATACCGTTAACAGAATATTTTTAATTTAATATCATATTTTTATTTAAATAATTATATTTTTTATATTTTAATATTTCAAAATGCCTCAAGCATTTTGGGATCTTGGCATCTTTTGACGCCTAGTGCTTTTTAGATCACTGTAGAAAAAACATACCCTTTGAAAGTTGGATAAAGAAAGGAGCCTACAAATCTAACGGTTCCTATTAAACACAAGGCACGGTAAATGAAGTTGACACATCAGGAAATAATTTCAACAGCAAAGTGGAATTCACTGAGAGGTCAAAAGATGCCAAGTGTTTGTGTACTTCCAATCAAACTACTGAAAAAATGTCATGACATCAAAGTGTTTCCACTTAACCTTTCACACAGGAAACAAACAATGGTTTTACCAATAATGTCAACAAATACTTATCTTCAGAAGCTTCTCAAAATCAACATGTTCAGAAGACAAAAGCACGTCGCAGGATTTTCATGATAAACAAATTTGAATAAATTCTTGTATACAGCAGCATAGCACAAAACTAAGATAATGAGCACTTATAAGTTCTTGACAGACAATGTAACAATGTGATGTTTAGTTTGAACAGTTCTGATACAGAAAAGTTACATGTTCTGATACAGTATTGATGTTAGTACATGCCTAACAAAGGGAGGAAACAAACATTTAGAAAAACATGTGGACAGTGGGTGGGATGTATGTGCAAATGAAGCTTATATGTTCTAAGCTAAGATGTGGGCAAAGTAATCCCAGACCTAAAAACAAAAGGCTTTAGAATTTGTTCAGTTGCAGTAAGCAATCCAGACAAACTTTGCAGTGGCTTACATTATCAAAGGAGCAAATTGAAGTTTGTCCCGTGTTCATTATAAAGGAACACTGTTTATTCCAGTACACCCATGAAGACAAATGTATCCTTAAAAAAGGCATATAACTCACTACATTCAAGAACATATAGACACCTGTTTACACTACAAATCCTTAGTCATTTCTCAATGGTTACTATGTAGCTCCTTTTGGAAACAGTATTATGTACATGGTCTTTTGATCATTTCTTAGTCACACCAAAGGATATTGGCAGCAGTAAAAGTGCACCAATTTTGTAATTAAACAAACATTAAACATCAAATCAGAGCAAACCTGCTGAATCAACGTGTCATAAAGAACAATGCGTTTGTTGTTGAAAAATCCATACATATATGCCTGTTGAGTAGAAAAAAAACATAGACAATGGGTAACACAAATGTAATAAACTCACAAAATATATAGCAATGAGAAATCATTCAGGGAAATTGTTAATGACAATGTGATAAAATGATAAAACAGCAGTAATGACATTTAAATTTCTGAAACCACTTCTATTTCTGTTAATTATTCTAAGTTGTTCCAGATAAGCTCTGCAGCACAAAGAAGGCTTAATATAAACAAATGAGAAAACAAAAAAAAATCCAGAACACGATATGACAATGAAATACATCATCCAAGGAGCACTATTGATTGGTGAGTAGATCTTATAACCTATAGGTTTCAGGTTGTGCATATACAGCACCAAATAAAAAAACAAACTCAAACAGCAACTTCTAATGTAACATAATAACAACCTCTAATGTAACATAATAAATTGCAATTTGAAACTGTTTGAAACATCAAACACTTCATGTGCTGGTTTCTTTTTGAATGCTGTGATAGTTTCTAGCTATTACTTTTATACATTCATGCACTTTTATGAACATTATATCTCTATCGATCAAGTGAATACCTCAGATGTTGGAAAGAAGGCCCTATTATATAGGCAAAATTCATGTGTCCCCTTTTATTGAAGAAAATGAGCCAGCATTAAGGAAAGGTTAACTTGTTCCCAACACTGACCGAATCATTTAACAAGGTCTGCCGTACCGGACCGTACCGCCCGGTACAGGTAGTATGTACCGGTCCGACAGACCAGCGGTACACGGACCATCCTGTACCGGTCCTGTACCGGTCCGTACTGTACCAAACAATGTAGTACTGTAGCAGTATACTGTAGCACTGTAGCAGTGCACTGTGCCGAGTGGTATACCATACCGTATCGGTACCGAGCCCGGATCGAAACGCCGGTACGGTACGGCAGACCTTGCATTTAACAACATTGATCAATCAAAGAAGAGCTACGTGTTAGTGCCCATCTAACAAATATGACCTAGGACACATTTCATGACATTTATTCAGTCCCAGATTGCTTGAACGGAACGCTGAAAAGCTTGAAAACAGAACCACTTCGATATGTATTAAATTATCTAAACACAGATATTGGGAAACAGCACTAGATAGTATTGCTACAAAAGCCACTATCTGGTTGTTCCTGCAATTTAATCAGACAATTAAATCTTGATATCTGGAACCCTTAGATGAAACTTAGCAACAATACCACAGCAAAAGAGAGCATAGAAGAATCTTACACAGGAATACATATTTTTTTAGCAGATTTATCTAACGACCCTCCTTATATAATTTGTTTATGCAGTAAAACGTAGCAATACTTTCCAGTAAATCACAGAATCAAAGAATTTACAGAGTTGATACTTGATAGAAAACTGGCAATTCTCAATTCTTGAGCTGCTATATATGGCTTTTCTGACTGATGCAAGTTGGTTGTCATCTTTTAAAGACAGGGCATCCAAATATTGCCAATGTACAGCTAGTGTTCAATCAAAGAAGAGCTAAATGTTATTGTCCATCTAACAAATATGACCTAGGGCACATTTCATGGCATTTATTTAGTCACAGATTGCTTGAACAGAAAGCTGAAAAGCTTAAAAACAGAACCACTTCCACAGGTATTAAATTATCTAAACACAGATATTGGGAAACAGCACTAGATAGTATTGCTGCAAAAGCCACTATCTGGGTGTTCCTGCAATTTAATCAGACAATTAAATCTTGATATCTGGTACCCTTGGATGAAACTTAGCAACAATACCACAGCAAAAAAGAGCATAGAAGAATCTTACACAGGAATGGATATTTTTTTAGCTAACTATCCTCCTTATATAATTTGCTTATGCAGTAAAACCTAGCAATACTTTCCAGTAAATCACAGAATGGACGAATTTACAGAGTTGATAACTGATAGAAAACTGGCAATTCTTGAGCTGCTATATATGGCTTTTCTGACTGATGCAAGTTGGTTGTCATCTTTTAAAGACAGGACATCAAAATATTGCCAATGTACAGCTAGTGCGCATAAAAGCATTAAGCACCATAACCACTTCCCACCAAAAAATTTCTTCATTGTAAAAAATGCATGATTAATTACCATACAAATACTAATAAATATTTCCCTTAATCTATCACCATTGTAAAACACAAAACAACATATTGATCAAGCCTAGGAATAACAGAACCTATATAAGATGCCAAAGTTCCGATGTTATGGAATGATAAATTTTCCACCATTGGAATCAATGTGTCTGTCTTTCACAATGTAAGAGTTCATCTCGAACGATACATATCTGAGTTAGGCATGTACTAACATCAATACTGCCCATCTTTGAAGATCAAATGAGAATCAATCAAAATTCGTTGTGTCACAATGATTAGGTTCAGTCTTCACACAGCTTCTTTTATTCAATCAATGATTATTGTTATAATAAGAATAAGAAGCAGAAATATTGACATTTAGAGTGACAAAGCTGAATAATTTTATCAATGAACATGATAAAAAGAATGCCAGGAGTTCAAACTTCTAAAACATAGGAGAGGATTGCTCACATTGCTATGGCTTGACCTCGTAGATCCATCAACAACAAAAAGTTTCTTTAGAGGGAACTTCAGTGAGGCTGCAAGCTTCTCTATTTTCTTCCTGAGCTCTCCATCAGGAAGCTGTTCCAGATTATAGCATAAAGTAATCGAAAATATTATGTAGTGAACTAAAGAGTATGGAATCCAAAAACTTTTGCACAACATCACATCAATTTAAATACTAGGAAAGAGAAAGGCCCCCCAGAAATGAACATGTCAATTCTGATTGGTGGATGAAAAGGCGAGAACTTTTCTGCACTTATGCTTTTTCATCCACCCAGTGCAACCAGATCATCATGTCATGTCACCTCTGAGACTTCTTGGACCTTTTATAAGAAATACCAAATGAAACTAGGCACAAAGTAATCAATATAGAGACAAACAAGCCACTGATTTTACAACAAAATACTCACAGGAGTGAACTTATTGAACAGAGGAGCTATGAGAATGGGATATAATGTCATCATGACAAGGGAGAGAACAAACATAAAAGCCCAAAGATATATAGCCAGATATGGACCTCCTTTCTGCAGCAATACAGATGAATGTAACTCAATCGAATAGAGGTAAGCATGAGCAAAAATCTGACAAATGAAAAGGTTTTAACCTGAACTATGAAAATAATTGCAGACACAATTGGGGGGCCAAGTAAGATGGAGAGGCAAATTCCCTTAAACATGTCCCTGAAAAATAGCCATATTGTTTGCTGCAGAAGAGTATTTAGAACTAGGTTATTTCCATTAGCATGTAAGTTTTGAGTAAGTCAGGATATCAATAAGCATCCAGCTAAAAAGGTAAGAAAAGCCAATCGAATGTGGACAAACTTTGTTAAATCCATGGCGAGCCTCGATCACGAATGTAGAATAAAGAGAAAATGGCAAGTCCGTTATCTGCATGATGACAAGTCCATCAGAGTTAGAATTTTTCGGTAATAAAAGCTGGCTTTATAGTTTATACACACAAAAGTTAATCCCCTAAACAATAGCAATTTTAGGAATAGTATAATAGTAAATAAAAACAGGCAGTTTAAATTTGATATCATGTCAAAAGTCGAAGCCAAATGAGCTTTAATATATACAGCAAACAGAGAGAAATGTCTATTATACTATTACTAAGAGAGAAGTTAAGAGAGAACTTTTGATATCATGTCAAAAGTTAAGAGAGAAGTTTGCTGGTACATATTTTCCACTAGTCCTAGTTGGAGACAAAGCAAACTCTGGCACATGCTATGATGACATTGGTGACATCCAGCAAACTAATTGTTTCCGAGATATGTCTAACATATAAGCCATTGAAACCAATGACCAATGTCATTCAACCCATACCTACATGAACCTAAACATAAATAAATAAATATGAATCCAGGGAAACATATTAAGAAGTCAACTAGTGTTCCTCTATACCTGTGACCAAATCATAACACCAGCTAGAAATGACAGTGTAAGAATTATTTCATTTTCTGCATCTAGGCCCAAGTATGCCACCAAGTTTCCAGACAACTGCAGTGAAGATTGTAATGTAAATGAGTCACATATAAGAGAATAGAGATGTATAAGAAACTAAGACTGCTACTTTACCTTCCAAAACCAAGGTAATAAGCCAAAATACAGAATTGCAGTGTCCATCAGTATGGTCACAGCTTCATGAATGAAGTGAAAGTAGCTAAAAGAAATAAGCAGACAAAACAAATTTAATCAGAAGATACAAAAGATCTAGCTAACACCTGAAAATTTTTCACATACAAGAAATTTGAGTTTTAAATTATGGACAATGCCATAATACTGAAATACATGCAAGTGAACAATGTCCATCAGTTATTAAAATAATCAGTTTACTAGGGAATAGACCTTTTATCAATGCTATAAGCTCGAGCTTTTTCAAATTTTTCTCGACTAATTACCCCTTCCAGTGGCTTAGGCAAGTTGGGTAGCTTCAGAGCTGCATGTTGCCGAATGTCTAAGTATGTTTCGAACAAGTACATGAAGATCATAAAGCCTGCAATAAATGATGCCATCAATCCTCCAATTTAAAGATTAGATTGAAACTTCCACAGAAGTAACTAAAAGACCACCATCCTTACTAGAATATTGGGCAAATTCTTAAATACAAAATTATAAATAATAAACTACCTGCTTCAGTTATCAAGAATTTCCATCATATAGGAAAACAAAGATCCAGAACAAACATAAATGACCTTGAATACCTCAATCTTCCTCCCAGAGAACATCCTGCACTGCTGGATCTTTTGCAAATCATCAATTTCTCATGATCAAAAAGATATCTTACTGCTAACCACCTCAGTGCTACCTCTTTCTGATCATGCGATAATCACGTAAATAGACTCCTAGATCAGTTTCTCTAGTGGCATAATTTTTTCACCCAACTTTCAAAGAATCTTTTTCTTTGTTTACTATTGACGAATCCGGAGCTCACCTTCGTTTTACTGACGCAAAAGAAAATGAAGCAAAACCAAAAAGACACTCAAAGAACTGATACCGCTTGTATACCAAACCCAGGAAACGAATGTTGATGATGAGAGGTGATAAGCAGCAAAAAGAATTGAACGATTACAAGATTCTTGATATGGGTAATCTCTGAGATTATTAGGGAGTGCCTCTTTTAGTCCCCGCTCAACCCTAAATTCACAAATCATCACAGCAGAAAAACAAGAAGAAGAAGACAAACCCCAAACCATCAAGAGCACGAGGCCACCCATGAAACGATGGATCAACAACACAAACTTACGACATTACGAACCAGACAAACCAAACGGATGTTGTCACCAGAACAAGAACGATTTCAATAAAAGAATAAAAGAAACGAAAAGCAAAACGAATTCACCATTTTCGCAACCAAAAGAACTCAACAAACGAGGAAGCAAGAACTTCGTGGTTACGAGATCAGGGCGAGAAACAAAGAATCAGAAGCCTAAGGAACCAAAGCAAAACCCCTCGCAAGATCAACAGAGACATAGAAGGAATTCACCCAATACCGCTTCCAGGTAAGCGAACGCCATCCGAGAAGAAAACGAAGCAAAAGAAACAGCCACACTTACCAACATCACCGACCAAACAAACCAAATTGGATGCCGTCACCAGAAGAACAAACAAATACAACAAAATAACAAAAGAAAAGGGAAAAAACGAATTCACCATTTCCGCTACCAAAAGAACTCAAGAAACGGAAACAATAACTTCGTGATCACGAGATCAAGGCCAAAAACAAAGAATAAGGCATGGGAACCTAAGGAACCGAAGCAAAAACCCTCGCAAGATCAAGATAGACGGGAGAAGGAACTCACCCAAGACCGCTTCCAGGTAAGGGAACGCCATCCGAGAAGCAAAATAGCACAAGCACGGGCCGTCGCTGCTGCTACGAAGCAAATGCGTCAAGGTTAACGCACGAGAGGAGGAAGGGAGGAGAAGGTTAATTCGAGGGGGAGGAAAAAGGTTGGTCCTGACGCTCTTAAGGGTTATAATCAGAAAAGAGCAAACCAGAGACCGTGCTCACCCAACTGTGAAGCTAGTGAGCCGAAATGATCGGACCGAGTGCCGGACTCGGGCATCACATCGTACGAGACGGGCTCGGATCATTGAGATAGCAGTGTCATCGAGTCAGCCCGCACGACTATGATATGGGCCGTAAAAGGTTTCGACTTGGTTCTTTTGTTTGGGAATTGGCTGCAACCCCTGTCATGATGTGGACTTGAGTCTCCTATCAGGTTTCGATTTGGTTCTTTTGTGGTTCTTTTGTGAATTCGCTGCGACCCGTACAATGATGTGGACTCGAATCTCCGCCACGGCTTGGTTCTTTTCTAGGGACCGATATACTTTGTGTTCACTAGTCATGTATATTATGAGAATATCTTGATTTTGGATAATCACAAAAATATTCTATTTTGATATAAGTAATTATAGACATTCTGTTATACGAACATATCGAGCTAAAGAATCTACAAAGGACAAAAGCATGGAGAGACATTCGGCAAAATCCTTGTATGGTCAAACTGAGTACAGGATGAGATGAATAACTTAGTAACAAAAACTAGGAGAAAAAAACATCATAAACATTTAGGGAGACCTCCTTTTATAATATGAAAACAGTAACGTTCAAGCTCAATTTTTTATTATAGGTAATTATACAAAACATTTGATTTTGATATAAGATTTGATGATGACATGATAATTGAAAGGATTAAACTTGTATCTCGTTTATTTCCTTTCATCAATTAGGATGACGAAGTTGTTAGAATCTTAAAAATATTAAGAGGGGGAGAGAGAGTGGATTAGTACTTTCGAAAAAAATTCGATTTGAAAGTTTATTTGATGAAACTCATATAAAAAAAAATAGTCAGCAATTAAATCAATTAGTAATAAAAAAATATAAATATATATATATATTAGAATTATAGTGGTTCGATCATTTCGACGTATGTCGACTCTTTATTCCTTTTCCCTCCGGACCATCGATTTTTACTATCGATCTTCTTTTCAATGGATGAATATCAACTATTCTTACTATAACCGTTTCTCCTTTTTTATAGACTCACGAGAGACTATTTATACTTTTCTTTTACAACAAGATCTCACTCCTTAGAAAAAACTTCTAAACTCAACGATAAAAAGACTTAACACTTTTAAAAGAGTTTACACACTTAAAATCATAAGTTTTTTTCATACTTTTGTAAACAAACATTAAAATAGTATTTATAGACCACAAATGATTTCAAAATAAAGTTAAAAATTCAAATTCAAGTTTTAAAGATACTGGTGGTACCATCGCTTGTACTGGGTGGTACCACCGCATGAAATAACCTAAAAAATTATGTTTTGGTAGTACCACCGTTGACCCTAGCAATACTATCATCGAATTTTTCGGAAAAGTATATTTCATACTTTCTAGCTCATAGGTAGAGTCATCGCCTAGCCTAACCTCAAGTAATTGAATTGGCCTTTCAATAGGCACAATTCAATCTTGATTCAGGCCCAATGGGCTCCTAATCAAATTGGCATAGTTACACCCAAAACCAACTCAATTAAACACTTAAATTACTTCGATCAAAACACAGTAATTAAAATCATGAAGCCTGCATGTCCAGCATATCATTAGTTCATTCGATATTTCGTCCGAACTTCTAGCACATCGTCTTCTCTTTCAGCATATTGCATGATCCATCGAATCACATCGATCAATTCTTGGACGTGATATTCAATCTCTAACATGTTGCTCTCTAGCTTAGATTCTGTCTCAACGATTCAAGTATTTTATCGAAGTTTCTTCTAATAACTTATTTTAAATGCTCATTAATTTATAATAATATCAGATTTCATCTTCAAAATTCAGAATTCAACGGAAGCTATATCAAACTTCAACCTATCATTATAGTTAATTATGAATTTTTATCGTCCATCTAGAATGCCAATTAATTATGCGTTTGCTGCACAAGTCCTCCGAATTAGCAGCTGCTGCCAATTGGCATGCGGAGGTTTAGCGCAAATGTTGCCAGAGTAGCAGAATCTCATGTATTTAGCAAATGGCATGTGCTTCGTGTACGAGGACAAATGGAGACATTGATGACAGCATCTCTTATTCAGCATATTAATGGAAGCTCTCCTGGTCTTTCTTTTCCTGGTCTGCTCAGCCTTCGAAGGAGGCTTCTCGTGCCATTGACGTCTTCCAAAGAAAGAAGCTTCTGCTTCAGCTCGTTGCCAATTCCGACATGCGGCCCACCTGCTTCGCCTCTCCACTCTCGTCCTCAGTCAAAGAAAAGATTAAAGAAGTGGGAGAAGAGAGAGAGAGAGAGAGAAAAGTATTCTTAAGCCTTTGATTAATTCCGAGACAAAGTTGCCCAACCTATGCCAACAATAGATTGCTCTGTGAATCTTCCCTCGGATATTTCGTGCTTCATTGTCACTAAAACTCATCATATTAGAAGCTTCTTTTCAGAGGTCTGCTTCGATTTTCTGAGGCTCAAATCTTTCAATTCCATGTGTTTCTTCCTCGTTGCGGAAAAAAAAAAAAACTTTAGATTAATGTTTTCAAGAAAATTATTTCAATTTCATATTTTAAGCACACTTATTTTGTTTTCATATTTCAATTTCATGCGATAACCCAATCAAATTAGTTTTCAGCAGACTTATTTTGTTAATGTGGGTGTAAAGACTTGCAATTAATTTGTCATAAATTTATGGATACAAAGACAGAGAAAATGAGAAAATAATATATCAAAGAGACGAGTGAACGGGTGATGGCTTCATTTCTAGAATAGCTTCATTTCTAGAATAGCTTTATAGTGGTTGAGAGAAGAAGAGATGATGGACTACCATTTTACCGAGTCGTGTTTTAGCCCTTCAAAGATGGTGGCTTCCCCCCTTCATCTTCAAGGTTGTAGGGACATTTGGACAAGTCTTCTAACTGAAAATACACCCACAAGAAGAAATATAAGTCTACACCATATCCCTAAATCCCAAAGCATCTCATCTGACCAACTGTAGTGGATCCCTCTTCCTAGTGTTATTTTATTTGATCATGACGGAGACATCATTATTTTCAACCCTCACACATAACGAGAGCTTCTAGATCAGGTCTCATAGACTTCCAGTCAATCTATCAGTGATGCATCAATAAATAAATCCCCAACCAAAAGGAACATAATGCATACTGCAATCAACGAACACTTGGACATCCTATAAAGAGAGGAAGGTGACATGCACTCAAATTAAAAAGGCATCCTGAATTGGTAGTTCATTAAGCAATACCCCCCTCTTCTTGAAAACCATGCTGAAGGCCAATTTAGGGGCTGTCAATCCAATCCAGGGAGCTCTTTGGTTTCCTGGCAAGAAGATGGATGGCTATGTGGCGGCTCCTCTGTCAGCAAGATCACTCGAGATCGCCAGGAGCAGAGAACAACTCCTAGCCCTCCTGCGTGATCTCCCGGAGTCTGAGCACGAGCTCTCCCTCACCGACCTCGTCGAAGAAGGATCTGCTGCTGCTAGTTCACTTGTGAACGAGGACACATCTCGGCGCGAAGGAGAGCTGAGCAGGAGCACGGTGATTAAGGAAAGAAAGAAGAAGCGACGCAGCAGAAGTAGCTATGGCAGCAGCAGTGACGGTGTGCTTCTGAACTTGTACGTGCCGACATCCTTGGCACGAAGCATCACCACGCCGAGGCCGATCGGTGGCGGGACTTTGGCCACTGCAACAACAGACTGCAACAAGAGGTAAGCAAGCAAGCTTGTGATTCTACGCATATATTGTTCTTCAAATCTTCTTGGTGAGTTTGGCTACGCCACTTAGATCGACCAATTTCTCTAGAAATATTGATAATCATTTTAAGTCTTAATTTTCTCCTGATGTTTCCTTTTTCAGGAGTTTTGGATGTTGGTTCGCCTTTTGGGAGCGGGGGAAGAAATCAAGGAGCCAGGAGCTTCAAAAGAATGCGTCGAACAGGATCAGTCATAGCTTTTATTGACTTTCTGATAGTAAACTAAACCTTGTTGGGATTTTATTTGCCACCATTTGGTTGACTGGTAGGCTTGGAGTTAGTGTTTGTTGACATATGATGTTTTATCCCTTCTGGATGCTTTGCCCTTCTTTGACCTGAGCTGAAGAAAGATATGCTTGATTCTTTGTGCACCTACCAGAGAAAATATGTGCTCCTTAATTTACAATAGCCCATGATTGAAGTCTAATTTTAATGCAGTTAACACAGAACTGCAAAGAAATCGAAGCAATGAGAAACTCATTAAATTTGTAGTTAACAAAGAAACTTAAAATTCTAAAACTGGGAACATGAAAAGTAAATTGCATGACTGTATTCAAAATTAAATCTATTGCAAGGCAATTAACTGTTAAAACAGGCAGTGCATGCATTCCAAGCATCTTTTCCTACGTACAAATTAGACAAGCCATGACTAATGCCATCTTACACACACACACAGCTGCAAGGATCTTGATGGTTATCTCCAACAAAGCCTAGCAAGAAACAAAGGTTTGCACTAGTTTACAGTCTTTTCACAAAATAAAGAGAAAAAGGACCTCAACCCTAACCAGATGGTGATGCTCCAAGCCCTGTTTCTCTTCCCTGCCTTTTCAATTTCTGAAATATATTATAAAGTCTTCCCAATTTAATTCTCATGGACAATGCTGATATTAGGGCTAGTACGTAAATAGCATTGGAGAAACTTGTTACCATTTAAAGAAACCATCCTACAACAGCCCACTAAAAATCTTTAACGAATAACTAATATATACAGCATACAATCATCCCACAGCGCAAATGGGTTACATGCGCGCGTGCATAAATACACACATACATATACATCTTAGGTTGCGAATATAAATCTATCCACTTAGGTCTGGATATCCATCTGGGATCATTTAAGAGAGATACGTACCGTCCTAAAATTTTCGATACTTCAAAATGGTAAATGATAGAACTCCTACAAGCCACAACCTGTTTCTATTCAAGCTCAAGTAAAATATACTCCACAACAAATTTCTCAAGTGATTGGTCTGAGGCTGCTCCAAGCCACTAGGAAGAATGCAATTCTTTGCAAGCTTGTTTTGGTTGGATTTGAATGAAATCAAATTCTAAGACATCGTGCGTGTCATAAAAACTGAAAATGGAATATGACCTAAAGAATATAATTCTGGCCCTATGAGATAGCAAAACTTACTTTAGTAGTTGCGCCTCCAAGCTTAACTTTACCGAGACAAGGTAATAGTGAGCTCTGATATTATGATTAAAGCTCATTTTCAGAGGACTGAAGTTACATGCCTAATAGCATTGTAGAATTTAAGCATAAAATACATTTTTAAGGAAACTAAAGAAAGCAGGATAAAGATCACTTTATATCGAGTATGCTTTCTGGTCTTTACTAATTACATAAGATTCATATAAATGTGAACATGGTTCGTATCCTTAGCGAAGATGACAATACGTATCACATGTAATGCAAGAGACACGATACTTCTCCATATAGTATTCTATTAATGAAAGCTTAAACATTGAGTATAGAAGAATGTCTTTCATATGTCATCTTATTTAATTAAATAAAATATATTATTATTCTAATTATGATTATCAATTAATTAAAAAAATATTTATAATAAGATTTTTTATGAAATAATCTTAATGGGAGAGATTCTCCTAATTAACCTTATGCTCTTGCTCATGGACAAAACTTCCTAGGTTATTGTCTATATATAACATAATAGAGATTATTGATTTGTTTCTCTTTAATCCATATTTTATTATTTATTATGATCTTATAAATGATAGAATGAGGGGAGAATATGAGTTTAGTTCTCTTTGCATATTAGTATTGGTATGTTCAACAAATCAGACTATAAAATGCATTTATAAATCAAATAAAGGTATTCTGAATAACATTGCAAGATACACATCCATCTATTATTATTTAATTTCATGTTTTGATATTAAATTAGATATGTTTTGATATTATTATTTAATTCCATCAAATACCTTATATAGTAAAAGTTTAGATATGTTTGTGTTATCACCTTTTACTTGCAAAAAGTGATTCGATCTATTTTGTTATTACGTTAGTCTTAGTCATCCACTTGTTATGAAGATTTCCTCGCCTACGTAGATGGTATTGTAGATTGCTATTGATGACATTGCAAGGAGTCACGATCGAAGAATCTCGATTGCTAATATCGACTCATGTTGGTTTTGGTGACGGTCAAGGGTGATGCGGTAAGAAGTTATTACTATTATGGGTAGAGATAAGAGGGTGTGGTGCTACCACATGCCATATGCATTGTTTCGAGCGAAGGTGGCTGCACTCAGGGACACAACACCAAGATGGTTGGAGGCTCTTGTTGCATGTAGTGGCTCTGTGGAGGGCTATGTAGGCAACCGACAACAATGCTAGAGGCACTGTGTAGCAAGCCACTACTGCGCCGGAGGAGCAACCCACCCAACTAATTGCTGTGATGAGTAGAGGTGCCGTTGTGATTAATGATTGGGCAATCCCTTAACAAAGGTAGCGATTAGTGGTGTGACAATTATGTAGTAGGGCAATAGCCCTATTGGGTGTCACTACGGTGGTCGCGCCTAGTGGCCATACACGGTTAGGCATTAGATGACGGTGCTAACAACTATATAAGGCTAATGTCTATCCAGTAAAGAGTGCCACGGGTGCCCTTGTGATTTGGTCCTAAATATTATTAAAAAATAATATTCATAATGGCTCATAATTAAGAGATTTAGATAATCATAAAAAAATTTATATCGAATAATTATTTAATAGATCAGGATGATATTATTTTGAATATCCTTGCCGTTGTGTTAATACCGAAAGGTAACAATATTATTCCGTAAGATTTTAATAGTTTATTATATTTTGGAAGTTTGAAGTATTAATATTATTTTATATTTTTATTTTAAGTGGTACTTCCATGCATTCTCATGTTTCTAGTGTCCTAGTATTCTCTAGTTCAAATTATTCAGAATAGTCAGCGTACGTGTAGTTTAGAATTTGACTTGGCATTATTTATGTTGTATCTCGAATTTTGATGATGAAGTCAATTGTCATTTATTATCTAATCCATATGTTGAGATAAGTGCGTAGGATTAACTACGATGAAAGTAAGACATGTAGCAGGAGTTGAACCGGAGTCAAAGACTATGATCACGTTGGGAGTTCGAGAGCTCGATGGAAGTCCAAACGATCATCGGAGGTTCTGCGGGAACAAATCCGAGAAGTCCAGGAGCTTGCCAAAAGAAGCTCGTCGGAACTCACCAAGTGGATCGTTGCAAGTCCAGGAGTTTGCCGGAAGTCCATCGGAGCATCGTCGGAGGTTCGTCGGATGTTCGTCGGAAGAAACGATTGACGCACCGGAGCAAGCTGTAGTAAATGTCTTAAGAATTGTCGTAGTTAGCATGTAGATTAAGTTAGGAATGGGAGGTGATCCCATTAACTTAATCTGGGGGCAATTGGGCTATTGACAGACCCAAATTGGGCCGAATGGATCAACCTATTTGGACCAGAATTCCTACTAAGCGGTGGCACCGCCCAAGAGAGGGTCTCCCAAGAAAGCTAGGCGGTGCAACCGCCCTAGGCAGGCGGTGGCACCGCTAGGGCTCAGTCTCCGAGTGAGACTGGGCGGTGAAACCGCCCCAGGCAGGCGATGGCACCGCCATGGCTCAGTCTCCGAGCGAGACTGGGCGGTGCAACCGCCCCTGTCAAGCGGTGGCACCGCCCAGAAGCTCAGTCTCCGAGCTGCCAGGCGGTTGTACCGCCCTAGTCAGGAGGTGGTACCGCCAGGACTCCGAAAATCCGGGAAAAGACATTTTTGAACTCCAAATTCAAACTAGTTTGAGGCCTATATATACCTCACCCTTTCCTGCATGAAAGGGCACCGAAATCCAATCTTACTATGTGATTTTTAGAGCTCAAAAGTGTTGTAAAGGCTAGAAGTTCTCCTCCCTCTTTTTCCAAGTTTTGATCTTTCAAGAGAGGAGAGAAAAGTTTGTAAGGGTTATCTCCTAAGCCTGTCAAAAGGAGTGAAACTGTAAAAGGGTGGTTGGCCTTTGCCTATTGAAGGAAGGCCTCTAGTGGACGTTGGTGACCTCGTTGGTAGAGGAAGCCAAAAGTGGATGTAGGTCAAGATTGACCGAACCACTCTAAATCTTGGTTTGCATTTACTTTGAGCATTTTATCTTTACTGCAAATCTCCTCAATAGCTTACTGCCTTTTACGAACTCACTTTCAAGTTAAGTTTCCGAAAACGGTTTTACGTCGAAAATCGATTTTATCGTATGAACATCATATTTCAATTTGCGCTTACATTCCAATATCTATCTTAATTGCAAACTTCCTGCCTTACTTTACTTCAAATGCGAGACTTAGTTTGAAAAGAAAGGTATAAACATGATCTTTATATGTTTTGAATCAAATATTAAAGAGATTTCTTCTAATATTTGATAGATTAATTCTAGTGATTCAACTCATGTTATCAATAATATGTAGGGATTTTTTTTAACCTAAAAACTTTAAAAAAAATATTGTTATAAGGAATCATCTTAAAGTGAAAGTAATAATAGTAGAAACTTATTGTCTATGTGGGTCATCTAATAGATCTAACAAACAAATATTATGTTTTACTTTTTTTTTAATTTTAGTTTCTCTATCTAGAATTTTTGAGTTGAGATATCATTTTTTTTAATGTTGACAAACTTAGTATATTTTATGATTCAATAAAAATTGATCTTGAAATTTTATATGATGGTTTATACACAATTAATTTGAATCTTGTGTTTACAAAGGCATTGATGATCATGCAATCAAATGTTAGACTAAAATATAGTTTTAATAATGAGAAATCTTTTATCTTATAATATAAATGTTTGAGGCATATCTTAAAGAAAAGATTTCAAAGATTAATGAAGAATAATATTTTAAAAGAATTAAATTTGATTGATTTTGATATTTATATAGATTACATTAAAGGAAAGCAAACTATATATATAAAGAAAAATACCATAGTAAGAAACTCCTTGAGATTATTTTTACTGATATTTGTAAACTACTTTATATTCTTTATTTTAATGAAGAGAGATATTTTATTTTATTTATAAATAATGTCTCAAGCGGTTGATACTTCGTTCTAAATAATGTCACCAATGGTTTCGCTTGGTTTTGCTCTAAGTACTTTACATATTCTTTTTGCTCTATTTGTATCTTCATGAGTAACTTCAAGTGTGTGCCAAATATCATAGGTAGTTTCACATATAAAAACATGATTAAAGTTATTTTTATCTAAAGCATAAAATAAAGCGTTCATAGCTTTAGCATTCAAAGAAAATGTTTTCTTTTTAATATCATTCCATTTATTCATTGGTTTAGAGGGTTTTTGAAAACCAAACTCAACAACGTTCCATAAATCAAAATCTATACAAAGTAAAAAAATCCACATTCATGTTTTCCAATTATATATAGTCCGTCCAACATAGGAGGATGAGTGATAAAGTGACCCTCTTGATTACTAGAAAAAGTCATTTAATCTCTCTTGGGTGTTAAACCAAATGAGAGAACTAAGCTTTGATACCAACTATTAGGATTGTAAAGGCACTAAGAGGGGGGGGAGGGTGGTGCGGTGGTCGGAGGGGGGTTGAATTAGTGCTTTTGAAAAACTTCAATTTAAAAACTTTCGTTCGATGAAACACATATTAGAAATACATTTAACTTAAAATATAAGAGTAGTGAACAAGTAAATCAGTTAGTAATAGGAATAAAAAGCATAAAAAAACTACAAATTGATTTTTAGTAGTTCGGTCGTCTCGATCTACGTTCGCTCTCGAATTCTCTTCCCTTATGCCACCGACTTTCATTACTGATCTTCTTTTCAACAGGCAAAGATCAACTACCCTTGTTACAACCCTTTCTCTTTTTCAAAAGCTTAGAAGATAACCTATACACCTCTCTTTTATGACAATACCTTATTCCTTAGAAAGACTTCTAAACTCAAGGAGAAAAAAACTCAATATTTTAAGAGAGTTTACAATAATTTTATCTTTAAGAATTCTTTCCCTTTCTTAACTGTATCAAGCAAGAATGAATGAGATATTTATAAGCACCAAATGATTTCAAAAATAGAGCCAAAAATTTAAATCCCTAGATTTTTGAGGTACTGGCAGTACCATCGCCTGCATTGGGAGGTGCCACCGCTTGCCACCCTGAGCACTAATGGTACCTTTACTAGTCTGGGCAGTACCACTACTTGACATTGGCGGTACTATCGCTAACCCTAACGGTACCACCGTTGGGTTTTTTGAAAAAGTACAACTCGTACTTTTCAGCTCACAAGCGGTTCCATCGCTTGGCCTAGCAATGCCATTGCCTAAACAAATTTCAAGCCACTGAATTAGCTTTCTAATAGACCTAATTTAGCCCTGATTTAAGCCCAATGAGCTCCTAATTAAGTTGGCATGGTTACACCTAAAACCAACATAATTAGACTCTAAACTACTTCGACCAAGACTTAACAATTACAATCTTGAAGCCTACGTTATCCGACATATCATTTGTTCATCCGACACTTCGTCCAAACCTTCGGTGTATCGTCATTTCCTTTGGCATATTACCTGATCTATCGACATGTTGGCCTCTCGTAGCATCCGATCTTCTTGGCGCAATATCTGATCCTTCCAGTATGATGCTCGAACTTATGACATGAAGTCCATCCTTCAACACATTAATCGATCCTTCGACCCAATGTCCAATCTCTAACATGATGCTCTCAGGCCCAACATTTGATTCTGCTTTAATGATTCAAGTCAATGATCGAAGTTTTTTCTATGTCACTTATCTTAAATGTTTATTAGTTTATAACTTTATCAATTGATTTCATTATCAAAATTCGATATTTAACAAAAGATATATATCATAATATTGATATATTATTATTTGATTTTATATTTTAATTAAATTTATTTCATATAATGATCTTATACTTATGTTCTAAGTTATAACTTCAAACATAATAAAAAAGACATATTGGGAATCAAAACACCATACGAAGGAAAATAAATTGAGAGAAACTCTAATACCTTATCGAATATCGAGTTATCTCACGCTCCTCCTAAAGGCGACGCTCTTAGTGGTTAGGAAACATAATAAGGCCAACCTTTCATTGGTCCCAACCACAAGGTCATCACACCATTGTATGTCTCGGTATAATAGTTACATCGATGGAGGCTGAGGTGGAGAAGTGGTTGTATGAGAGGTACATCTAGTGGAAAAAGACTAAGATGAGATCAATGATCTTGTCGGCCTGACTGCTATCGACGTGGCTGAGGCAGAGGCTGAGGTCGACGCTAAGAGTATCTTACGGTAGATCCTATAATCCAATCTCTCGAGCTCCAAATTAATTATGTTTTAGGAGTCTATTTTTTTCATAGAAAATAAGAATACAAAGAAACTAAAAAAATCAAAAATCAAAATAATTGTTAAAAATTTGATGTATTTAATTCTTTTAATTCATTGTTAACCACAATTCTAGTGGCTAAGTTAAATATATAGGACCGATGGTAAATGAAATCGACATATAGAAAGAGATATATATAATATATATCCTATATTAAAATTTGAAAGGTTAAATATACTATTTTAAACTTTGAAGAAATAAATATAAAAGATGAGACCATTTAATTCCTTTAATTGCTTTTATGCACAATTGTATAGGTCTTATTTAAGATATTATTATTATTATTTTAAGATATTACTGAAATAGGAGAGAATGATATGATGATATCAATAATTGAAGATTAAGGAATAATGACAGACTAATGACTACAGTAAAGACAAACTTCATTCTAACCCGTTTCACCTCCTACATGTTTTGTTCACTCCTGCCCGAATCCTCACCTATCACCGTCTCCGTGTGCGAGAGCGAAACCAATCGGTCCATGGCGTCGATTTCGTCGGCAGCTGCCCATCTCTCTCGCAGTCGTGGCCCTCTCCTCTTCCTCTCTTCGCCTTCTCCTTCCGCTCTCAATCGCCCAGCCTGCCTCCGTATCTCTTCCTTGCCGGGCGGCGCCCACTCCATAAAGAAGAGTAATGGTGCGAAGAGGTATTCCTGCTGCAAGATCCCCTCTCCCACTCTTCGTTGTAGCGCGCAGCTCCTTGGCGACCTCGCCCCCGCCACGTCCGCCGCCTACGGCACCCTCCTCCTCGGTGGCGGCCTCTTCGCTTGTAATTCATAATCCCCTCCCAAAACCGTCCTTATCTTCTCTGCAGGCAGTTAAATGATAATAACGCTCCTTTTTTCTTTTCCTTTTGTTTTCTCTTTCTTTCTGCTTCAGATGTGAAATCGAGGAGCAAGGGGTCCATTCTTGGAGGGCTTTCGGGAGCCTGCCTCATGGCCGTTGTAAGCACTGTGGTTTGCATTTTCACTATGTTGTTCTTGGGTTCAGTTTTTTTATGTTTTTTTCTTTGATTGCTTTCTTAGCTGCTACTATTGTCTTCGATTGTACTCTCTCTCTCTCTCTCGTTTCTCTCTCATCTGGTGGTAGAACTTAGGGTTTCAACAGTTGCAACAAACACAAGGAAAAAGGGGTCACCTCTGAGATTCTGCATCAAAATAAAGAAAGCATGCATGGCATGAAGAAAATGACTTATCCTCCTGAAGAATTTCATGGCAATTTCTTCTTCTTTGTTTTCTTTGCAAAGGCAAGTGGTAAAAACGAGATTTGATCCCAGGACCTTGCTACCAACAGTGAAGATCTCCACCAGCTAACCTCATCCGATAAATTCCATACAATTTCGATAACCATCTTCTCCGGTGGGTTTATAGATATTCCCCTTTGGTCCATAGTCACCTTTTTTGCACGGTAATATACAAATGATGCATCTCCACTATTCATACTAGTGGATGACATTTCATTCATAGTTTTTCTCTCATGCTTTGTGTTTATTATGATCGGGCTATGCTTCTTTCCACTTAATTCTATAAGTAATTTATCTTATTTGGCCTCTAATTTGGATGAATAGTATTGGTCATTATAATAATATGTTCATACTTGGTTTGTCATGTTGTCTGTGTCGTATTGGTTATGTGTGTGTGTGTGTGTGTGAGAGAGAGAGAGAGAGAGAGCAAGATTATGGACCCATATTAAGCATCATTTTCTCATAATTGGTTTTGTTGTGTATATCTATTGTCTCAGACCCCATGTTCTAGGGAGTTCTGTGAACTAGGTCATCCTTTTTCTTGTTCCAATTTTTGTGATAACTGCAACTACTTTTGCTTCTTGAAGCATGATCCACCTTTTGTTGATTTTAGAGCTGGTCCTGTTAAAAAACATGCTAGAACTTTCCTTGTGATATTTCTTATCCTCATAGTAAGTAAGATTTGTTGTTTAGTAACTATTACCACTATTGATTTTGCTTGTAGGCATATTATCTGATGCAATCACCAGAGACAAAGGAATTAGGTATAGCCATTGGCTTCGGATCAGCTTTTCTCTTCGCCTCTGTATTTGGTATGCTGTTTTGTCCTTGTTCATCTCTTATTTGGCAATCAGCCCAATTTAACTTTGGACCTCCTCCTTTGTCATGTTGGCTCATTGATATCAAGCTTGATATAACTTTTTTTCCTTCTTTATTTTGTCTTAGGTATACGATTGGTTGCCACTCGAAAATTCATGCCTTCTGGACTTCTATTGAGTCTTTCTGTTGGTGTGCTGGCAGTGTTCCTTTCTGCTTATACGCAAGCAAAAGTCTAATTTGCACAGGTTTTGTACTTTATATTTGATGTAGGCTTCACTTGGATCTTCATGAGTTGTACAACTGGCAGGATATTGGTGTTTCTCAAACCTATATTTTCAAGTTGTATTTGGTGTTCACCAATTGCATGATATCAATAAGTTTGTTGTCTGTATGAATTTTTTTCCTAAGAAGATTCTTGCAAGATCAATTTTAAGATACTATTGAGGTAAATAGTCCAGCATTACTAAATGAGTATTGCCTTTTTATTAAAAGATAGTCTTAAGATATGATGCTACACTGTACTAGGAATCTAAAGCGGGCATGACCTTGAAGGCATTACTAACTTTGATTTGGCCATCCTCAACCCCGATAAAAGATTGAACATATACAACAACAAGTCATACCATCCCAACAACTTGGGTTTAGCTACATGTATATTGTGCCATCATTGAGCTCTATGCAATGTAATATCTTTAATTAAATAAAAAAGTTAAAATATCTTTTTATTGTTTCAGGAAATCTTTTTGAATCTCTCTTTATCTCCTCATATTACTCAATTTAATTAATTCATGTCTAATCACAACATTTTTTGGCTTTCTTAAATATATTTGTACCATTTTAGATGATATTCTTTCATTTTATCATTTATTGGGCAGTACATGAATGCTTATAAAGTAAACATTTTTAATCTATCTTTTCTAATAACCCAACACATCCACCTTAATAAAGAAGATGATGATGAAAGCTTGAGCATTTGTGTCAAGAATTTTAGTCCAAGATTCATGTAAAGGTCTTATTGGCTACTTTGTTGTATAATTTGATTCAGACAAAAATACTGTAATATTCTGCTTTGTTGGACACATGTGGCCTTATATTTAAAACGTAGATAATCTGATAAATTGAAGTTCATTTTCATAGGAACTGATATATGGACATTAAGATGGATAATAGAACATTGGTGTGGCTGTTTTGTAACTTGTTGCACTGCCTTAAATATTCACATCAATGTGAAATCTAAGATTGGAATTTCCTTATGTGGCTTAGAAATTTCTACAGTTGGCTGTAGGGTAGGTTTATGATGTTCATTTTATGGGAACTGCAACAGATTGATATGTGCTTATTAGCTCAGGTAGATTGAAATGTCAGTCCTTCATGAGATCTGACCTAGTTTTAGGTTGGTTGTCAATAACCTGACACAACCCCTCACCTTTTTTATTCGGACTTGGGACCGACATTGAAATATCAGTCTTTAATCCTTAAAATGTGCAATGTCAGAATAAATTATGCATGCTCATTGGCTAATGTGTATTAAGAGGTCAAAGATTTCTTCAGCAGGAGGCTTATAAAGTATATGACCGTGGTTCCCCAGCTACAGTCTACTGTGGTGTCAACTCCCAGGTACTAAACGAGGTTCCCAACTTCTCAGTTATCCCAACTCGAGTGGACCTTACTAGTCTACCAAAGGGTTGCTATGTTCTTTTTTATGGTCACACTGAAAACAAAGGTGTAAACTGTGGATTCTTCAACTTTTAGAATCAATGACTTTGGTTTGCTTGACCTATGCAAAAGATTAAGAGGATTTTCAGAATCATTTTTTTTGCTTGGATGGTATTGATTTAAGTGTGGAATTATATGTTGTGGAATTCCTGATTTAAGTGTCTGTCTAGGCCATTGTCCTGCTCAGCTTCAAATTTGTTGCAAACCTACTCTTTAATATGGTTTCCTGCCTCCTGATACAAAATCCAAAGACTGCTCTGCTCTTATGATTTACTTATTAGTTTGGTTGATGGTGAAATGTGATTTATTTCAGCTAAGATGCTTCGTGTGGCTGATCCTTTTTCTCATTTAGATTGATTCTTTCTCATGGTATCATCCTATTATCTTGTATGAACTTTTCTTGCCTCGAGTAATTAACAGCATTTTTGACTTAGATTTTGTCTTTATGCGAGCAGGACAAATGTAAATACATCGTTGATTATATTTGTAGTAAATTCATAATGAGAAGAATATATTCCTCAAGCAGCGTTGAAATCTGAGGACGTCCTCCGAAAGCAAGATGTGGTTTATTGGAGCTGCTTATGAATGTAATTGAATCTGTACCAATTATCGTATTTATGTTAGCGGACTGAGATCTGACATTGATAGCCCACCTAGTTTGGCTTATTAAATCAATGCTGTGTTGATTAGGTTGGAGTAGTTCTGGGGGATATAAGGCATGCTAAGCTTTTATTGGTCAAGCAATTCATATTAATGTCGAATAGAAGAGAACCGAAATATGGTGTCAAAATAATGATGCTGGTAGTCATACCAAAACATTATCCACTTCGGTCATACAGTATTCTAATTGGCTGGGAATTGGGCCTTGGGCTTCAATTGGGTCTCTATTTATTGCCTTTCATTAGATAGGCTCTATTTGAAGGCCAGTGGTAATTGGACCCATCAGGAATATAACGGAAGCTCTAGAAAAAGATATTTTTTCGTGGGTGATAATAAAAACGAGAAAAAGTGTGTTTATTACCAGAATGTTTTTTCGAGTGAATTTTTGTCCCACGTCAGGAAAATCAGGCTTGTTATCTCCTATTGGAACTATAAATAAGGGCCTGGGCTTTGAAGTCAAATGCATCACAAGTGACACCACAAGAAAAACTTAAATGGTTGTTTTTGGTTTAAGTCCATACTCAGTTCATATAGTTAGGTTTTTCTTGTTTAGTATTTTCGGGTGTTTTATGGCCTAGGAACATCTTCCTAAAGTATTTGTAATTGTTCTTTTATAGTAGTGATTTGCTCCTCTTTCGTCCGTGGATGTAGGTCAAAGTCAATTGACCGAACCACGTAAATCTGGTGTTCTTGTTGCTTCTTTTATTCTTCCGCTTTATTGTCTTTGTCGGGTTGCCAAAATTACCCTTTGGTAAATTTCCTGGGGCTAGCTCTAACAAACTGGTATCAGAGCCTGATTCTGGGATCTTTTGGCAACAATGACAATATTAAAGATCGTTGTCGAGAAATTCGACAGAAATGTCAACTTCGGCATGTGGCAACTTAAGATGGAGGCCATTCTGGTTCAAGACGGAGTTGATTTGGCACTACAGGGGGTTGAGAACATTCCAGATGGTACGTCATTGGAAGATCTTGCGGGTATGGATAAGAAGGCCCGATCCAACATTATTCTAAATCTCTCTGATGAGGTTTTACGGGAGGTAGCTACGGAGACTACGGCTAAGAGCATGTGGGACAAGCTTAAAGCCTTGTACATGAAGAGGACAATGGAGAATCGTCTCTACTTGAAGCAGAGTCTATATATGCTTCAGATGATTGAAGGTACATCTATACTCTCACATCTTGATATGTTTGATTCTTTGGTTATGTATTTGGAGAATATAGATGCAAAAATTGATGATGAGGATAAGGCTTTGTTACTCTTGTGTTCTCTTCCCCAATCTTTTAAGCATTTTCGTGATTCTTTGATTTATGGAAAAGAAACAGTTTTGTATCAAGAAATTAAATTTGCACTGAAATCTAGGGAGCAGATAGACAAGAATATCATTGGGGAAAGTAGAGAGAATCAGGCTGAGGGTCTGGTTGTTAGGGAGAGAATGAATAAAAGAGAATTTGACAGTAGTAAATCTAAATCTAGATCTAAATCCAGACATAGAAATTTGGAATGCAGATATTGTCATAAAATGGGGCACATTAAATCTGATTGCTTTAAATTGGAAAATAAATTAAAGTAAAAGGAAAAATTTGTTGAGAAAACTATTGAATCCGCTGAAGTTAGTGTAGCAACTGACGAGAATGTTGGAAATATTTTCTTTGCTATTGATGATAGGACGAGGTCTAAAAATGAATGGATTTTAGATTCAGGTTGTTCTTATCACATGTGTCTCAATATGGATTTGTTTTCCACGCATGAATCTTGTAATGGTGGAATTGTTTTGATGGGCAATAATACCGCATGTGATGTTGTTGGTAGAGGCACAATCCGAATTAAAATGCATGATGGTATTATGAGGACGCTCACTAATGTTAGACATGTTCCTAATTTTAAAAAGAATCTCATCTCTTTAGGCACCCTAGAGGCCCTTGGGTGTAAATACACAGCTGAAGGTGGAGTTATGAAAGTTTCTAGAAGTGCCCTTATTGTTATGAAAGCTTGTAGGTCTGGTAGCTTGTATATTCTGCAGGGAACTACTATCACAGGTTCGGTTGCAGTTTCGTCATCATCATTGTCTGATTTTGACATCACCAAATTATGGCATATGCGTTTGGGTCATATGAGTGAAAAAAAAGGTTTGAGCATATTGAGCAAAAGGGGTCTACTTTGTGGGCCAATCTTCGGGCCACTTGATTTTTTTGAACACCGCATTTTTTGGAAAGCGAAAAAAGTCGACTTCACTTCTCTCAAACTGACAAAACGAAAGGTACTCTTGACTATATTTATTCGACCTTTGGGGTCCAAAATTCAAGTTCGATCTAAGGGTGGTGCCAAGTATATATTGACTTTTATTGATGATTATTCCAGAAAGTTTAGGTTTATTTTGGAAGCATAAAAATGATGTTTTTCTAACATTTAAACAATGGAAGGCTTTGATTGAAAGCAAAAAATTAAAGATTAAGCCACTTCAACAGATATAATGACATGGAGTTTTGTGAAGGTGACTTTAATGAATTTTGAAAAAAATGAAGGAATCGTTCTAAGATCGCATCTTGTTAGGGATGACGCCTCGAAAAATGGTGTGGTCGAACGTATTTAACAGAACACTTTTGGAGAGAGCAAGGTGTATGATCTCAAATGTAGGGTTGACAAAAAGGACTTTTTTTTAGAGAGGCAATTAATATGGCCTGTTACATTGTCAACCGCCGCTCCTCGTCTGCAGATTTAAACTTTAAAACTCCGGAGGAAGTTTGGTCGTGTACTCTCTAACGATTACTCTGATTTAAAAATTTTTGGGTGTTCAAAGATACATGCATATAAATGAAGGAAAATTAGAGCCTCGAGCTAAAAAAAATGCATTTTCCTTGGGTATGCTTCTCAAATTGAAAGGATACAAATTATGGTGTTCGATCCCAAATCCCTAAAATTTGTAATCGATAGAGATGTTACTTTTGATGAATTATCTATGTTATCTTTTAAAGAGGAATCTACTAGTTGTACAAATGATAGTCTTGTGAAGCGTGGTGGAGCTTGAGATTGGTAGTTCGATTCTTTTTCTATCGAACTCTTCTACTCAAAGAATGATAGTAGATGGTCCCAAGTCTACTGACGCAGATGATCCAGAAGAAGAGCAATACTCCATAGCCAAGGATAGACCACGGAGAGATATTCGACCACCACAAAGATATGCAAATTTGGTTGCATATGCTTTGTCTGTTGCAGAAGAAACAAGTGAAGCTGATGAGCCTACTTCCTACTCAGATGCAGTTTCTTGTGATAATTCCGCTGAGTGGTTGATCGCGATGAATGAAGAAATTGAATCTCTCCATCGGAATAGAATTTGGGATCTTGTGAAGCTGCCTTCGGGTAAGAAAATTATGTATGCAATGGTTCGTACTTGTCCAGATATTTCACAAGCAGTCAGTGTGGTTAGTAGATATATGTCTCGCCCGGGTAAAATACATTGGCAGGCTGTGAAGTGGATTCTCAAATACTTGCAAGGGACTTCAGATGCTTGTTTGGAGTTTGGGAAAAATCGTGACACTTTGGTTGGTTTAAATCGACTCGATTATCTTTGCAGATCTTGATAAACAAAGATCTTTGGCAGTTATGTTTTTTTTCGTTGGTAGTTATGCGATTTAGTTGGAAAGCTTCCTTACAACCCGTCGTGACTTTATCTACTACTACAGAGGCATAATATATGGCGCGACGATGAGGCGATTAAAGAAGTTTTATGATTAAGAGGTTTATCTAGCGAATTATGTCTGCATCAAGGTGTTACTACAATTTACTGTGATAGTCGAAGTGCTATTCATTTGACTAAAGACCAGATGTATCATGAGAGGACGAAACACATTGATGTGAAGTTTCATTTTATTCGGGATATCATTGCTGAGGGAAAGGTCCTTGTTCAGAAAATTCATACAAAGGATAATCCTGCTAATATGCTTACGAAGCCTCTTCCGGTTTACAAGTTCAAACAGTGCTTGGACTTGGTTGGTGTTAATTGTTGGTGATTGCCTGTTGGGGCATTTATGAAAAAAGTGGAGCAAGTTTTGTTGGGACATGCCAAGGTGGAGATTTGTTAGTTTGGCAAGTCCCATAGTCCCACATCGGGAAAACCAGGCTTGTTATCTCCTATTGAAACTATAAATAAGGGCCTGGGCTTTGAAGTTAGATGCATCACAAGTGGCACCACAAGAAAAACCCAAGTGTTTGCTTTTGGTTTAAGTCCATACTCAGTTCAATAGTTTGGGTTTATAGTTGAGGTTTTTCTTGTTTAGTATTTTCGGGTGTTTTATGGCTTAGGAACATCTTCCTAAAGCATTTGTAATTGTTCTTTTATAATAGTGATTTGCTCATCTTTCGTTCGTGGATGTAGGTCAAAGTCAATTGACCGAACCACGTAAATCTGGTGTTCTTGTTGCTTCTTTTATTCTTCCGCTTTATTGTCTTTGTCGGGTTGTCTTTATTCTAGCTCTAACGGTTTCTCATATAAAAATAATAATAATAATTTTGATGGCCAATGATATGGCTACCTACAAGTGAGTCAATTTTGTTGTGAAAAGTTGTGGAAAACAAAGGGAAGATTGCTGCACACGGAGACAAGGTTGGGCGAAGACCGACTCAAGCATGCTTCAGTGGTCATACACAAATAACTTGGTCGCCCTTCTCTCTCTCTCTCTCACTCATTATCAGGCGGCAGCAGTCCATCTCCGTGTCTCACTGCTGATTTTTTTCTGTGCCGGTGGTTGGTTTCTTGTCTTCCTGGAAAGATGAAGGTAAGAAGGCTTTTTGCCTCTTCAGCTTCATGGAGTCTCACCTTCAGCCTTGTGTAACTTGTTGAGGAAGCTCTTGATTAGAATCATCATGTCCCTTTATCCTCTGCTCTTTTCCTCAGGGGAACTTGGAGGATGTTTCTGACACATGTTCTATCCTTAGTTTCACTTTTGACTTTGATCCAGCAATCAATACGAAACAGAGGTTTTGCCCCTTTTGCTCTGCATCAAACTTGGTTTGTGTTTGTTGGCAGAAAATTATTGTGTTGAAAGTGGACTTGCACGATAACAAGGACAAGCAAAAGGCGATGAAGGCCGTCTCCACGCTTCTAGGTACCTTCTCATCTCACTTTGTTTCTGTGTGTCTCGACTTCCTTCCATCGACCAGCCACTTACCGAACGGGGAAACGAGCTTTGCAGGGATCGATTCCATCGCGATGGACATGAAGGAGATGAAGATGACGGTGATCGGCGCCGCCGATCCTATCGACGTCGTGGGCAAACTGCGGAAATGCTGGCCCACCGACATCGTCTCGATCGGGCCGAAGGAAGAGCCGAAGAAGGAAGATGGCAAGAAGGAGGAGCCGAAGAAGGACGACGCGGAGAAGATGATCAAGGAGCTGGTCGATGCTTACAAGGCGTATAATCCCTGCATGACCACGCACTACTACGTCCACAGCGCAGAGGAGAATCCCAATGCTTGTGTGATCCTTTGAGTCATGTGCATATTGGAAGCAACTCATGGGTGCCATACACATATGTACCAGTTAATTAAGCAAGTCATGTGGCTATTCCAATTAAAGTGCATTGTGTGAAGAGGCTTTGGCACTTTACTAGCCATCATCCTTGTGATTTTAGGTAGCCATTAATATGTCAATTAGCATACTACTTTTGATGCAACTCCTCTCTCTCTCACTCTGGATATTAACACAGTATGTCATATATTCTTCACATGCAATAGCTGATGTTGGAGATTCTTCTGCTAAAATGATCTGATCCAGAGCAAAGGATGAACGAATTTGACTTGTCGATTCTACAAAAAGGATTTACATCTCTGGAGCACGAACAGTAGTGTGTTCCATTTCTTTTCAATTGCAATCTATTGGAAGCATGGCAACAACACAAGACACCATAAAATTGCAGTGATGCATCTTAAGATACCATGGGCAAGTCTCCATGGTTGTTTGCCAACTAGGGAGTCGAATACTGAGAGCACCTGGTCATCCCCTGCCTGCAAGTTGGAGAGGGTACTGAAGAGGTTGGCGCATCAAAATCAAAGACAACAAGAATTGTTTACTGCAAAGCTTAACGACAAAGAGAGAACCATTATTCTAATTGCTGATGATGCCTGGAGCAAGCAATAACCACTGGAGGATGATGATGATCTTTTCGAGTCAATAGACACCATGAATTAGCGGTCTTATATATATATATATATGTGTGTATAATATCCACATCACGTCTATTTACAAACGCATCAAAAATGTAGATTTTGATGTGATGATAATAAAAGATAGGGAGAAGAAGGTCGGGAAAGACAATAGTTTACTCACCACCAATCAATGTGATATAAAATATATATTTGATCCTGTTTTAATAACTTAAGTTTTTTTTTTATTTGTCATCACTCAATTAAATTGCTAAGATATTATTAGAGCATGTTATGATCTAAAATAATATATTAGGTTTGTAATCACTCAACTAAATCTCAAACTCCAAATCCTGGAAGAATAAGACTAATCATGCCGATTCTTCTCCAGTCCACTTTAGCTCTAGCTAGTGTCATAAAAGTTTGATATATTAGCTTACATGTTTGACTGGTTATCTAATGTTTAAGTCACTCAAGATAATCACTGACTTCTTTCATGCCTTTGGTGCCTCATGGAGCACTCATTGAGTTACGATGATGTCAGCGTCAACCATGTCATGTCTTACGTAAATGAGAGCAATCGATCTAGAATTTTGTGGCCATAATGGTGACAAATGAGGTCATCAAATGCATGATTTCCTTCTCTGTAGAAAAAAATGACAGGAAGAAAAATCGTAGAATTCTTTACTTGAAATCGACAATCCGTACGACTGACTTAGATGGTTCATAATAAGGTTTTAAGATCAGATTCCATCTTCTTCATCCATCCTTAAATAAATAAGAAAAAAGTCAATCTTCCATAACTCTCTAACCTGCAAAGAACTCGTTCTCAATAACCTCTTATTCTTCTTGTTTGGAGTCTCTAACCATTTGATAAGGATGCTTTGCAGTGGATGTTAGAAATTATAATTTAAATTTGATTACGATTAAATTACAAGTTTGAGATGAATTATGAGTTTGAGTTGAAATAGAAATCCTTATGGTTATGACTTTGCGGTTTAGGTCTATAAATATATGATATCATATTCACCACATCCTCCTAAGCTAAGAGAAAAGAGGGAGCACGAGTGCAAACGACGTGGGTGATGTGTTGTTGTTAAGCACTATTCTATAAGCTCTAAGTAATAGAGTTTTGTCATCAAAGACTTGTAGAAGCTAAGAGGTTACCAAGAGAGCAATAGGTGCTGTGAGTACCTATCATCCTATTGAGCCTTGATTTGGTCCTATTAGAGAGAGAAGCATACATGTAGAGAGAGAAATAACATTATATAGAGAGAGAAATAAAGCTCTTTAGAAAGAGAACAATATCATTGTAGAGAGAAATAACGGTATTTAGATAGAGAAACCCTACTATTAGAGAGAGAAAGACCAAAGAGAAAGAAACTATAAAGAGAAAATTTAAGGAAAGAGAAAGTCTAGAGAGAGAAAAATCGAGGGAGAGAGAAACTATATAGATAGAAAATCCAACAAGGGAGAAACTATAGAGAGAAGAATTTATGAAGAAGTGACAAGAAGATTGTCGACATGGCTTCTTTCATTAAAATAATTTAGTCTTACATTCCTCGATAAAAACTATAATCACTAGAGCATCTAGATGAAAATTTTTTAAATAGCAAGATATTTGAGATATTATTAACAAAGGATTTTACAAAGCCTTGTAAAGATGAAGAAGATTCTTACACCCCAAATTAGAAGATCTGAGTTGAGAAATTATAGAAAGAAAGATCAAGAGACTCTTACCCTCATTCATTAAGCAGTAGAAACTAATATCTATAAAAAACCTCCACAACCCAAACTTCACATGATGCTTAGTCCATGCATGCTTCACAAGATTTACCCAGGCATGACAAAGTATGCCTACAAGTGCTGAGATTAGAGTTTGAAAGTTTAAAGATAAATCAGGTTGAATTTATCTCAAATTATTATTTTTTTACACTATGATCATCATAAACCAGATGAAAACCAATAGTGAAAAGGTTAGCAATATTAAAATTATGAAAAAGATTCTTATGTTATTAGCATCTAAATTTGAGTATGTAGTTTGTTTGATCCAGGAGTCCAAAGATTTAGAGGAACATTCGATGAACCGATGGATTCTCTGATGGTCTATGAATATAAAATTAATAAATATACACAACCTAAGCAGTCTTTGATATCAGATTTTCAACTCATGAAGCACAGAGAACTGAAAAGTGGAGGAAAGTGATGAAAGAAGATATTGATTCCATTGAAAAGTATCAAATCTAGGAGCAAAAGTGAATCTACAAAACAAAATTGAGGCTATAAACAAAAGAAAGGGATTGATTATAATGAGGTGTTTGCATCGGTCATTAGACAAAGATTAGTACTTTCTCTTATAGCTCAAAATAAGTCAACTTATCAATTATATATTAAATCAGCCTTTTTGCATGGTAAGTTATAAGAAGAAGTTTATATCGATCAACATCTTGGATTTATGATTAAAGGATTTAAAAATAAGATATACGAATTAAAAAAATATTATATAGTCTAAAGCAAGCACCCAAAGTCTTGTAGAGTCATATTGATGCATATTTTGATACACATGGATTTGAAAAAAATCTCTATAAATATACTTTATTTGCAAAATATGGAGAGGCTGAGAGGATATTAATTATTTACTTATATGTAGATATTATTTATGCTGGTAATGACGTTAACATGATTAATGAGTTTTAATCTTTTATGAAGAAAGAATTTGATATCCATGACTTGAAATTGAAGTTGAGCAACAAAATATAGGTATTTTTATTTCTTAGAAAAAATATACTATATATTATGGGAAGTCTTATGTATTTGACTATGACCGAACTATATATTATGTACGGAGTTAGCCTGATTAGTAGATACATGAAGAATCTAACACAGGTTCATCTCTAAGTAGCAAAGAGAATCCTAAGTTATTTGAATAGAATTCATGATTTTAATTTTTCTTTTATGGTAGGAATTTTTTTTTTATTTGACTGGATTTATTGCCATTGATTATGCATGTGATCTTGATAATGGGAAGAACACATGTGATCTTGATTATTGCCTTCAAGAAATAGTTTTTCTCTCTTCTGTCTTCTTAGATCTTGGTTTCTAAGAAATTTCTTCCTCTCAAGAGTAGACATAGTCATGCGCTTATGTATCATTTGTGTTCAATAGAATCAAGAAATGAGGCAGACACTTGCAATGTAATATAACAATTCTATATTAATTAGCTCCCTGATCACAAGATGTCCTTCACGGGTAGAAGGATCTCAGAGAGAGGGACCTCGCTCTGCGTTCAGGGGGAGCCATGTATGTAAGGTAAGTAAGCAGATGACAAACCATGGTTGTGTCATGTCGCAACTGCCCTGCAAGACATGCAAGTTGCATGCGCCCGAGTACGTAAGCATTGCTTCCTGCCCCTCAGAAGCCCCTTCCTGATAAATGCCACAACCCCACAGATCCCATGCATCAGTTGCAGCTGATACCTCATGGCCTCATCGGTAGCCGCATCTCCTCCCCTTTGCGTGCTTCTTTTCTTGCTTTCTCTTCGGCCGCATCCAACCGCTTCCTATACATCCTTCGTCTTCGGTGACTCCCTCGTGGACACCGGAAACAATAACTATCTCTTCACGATATCCAAAGCCGACTCTCCACCCTACGGCATCGACTTCGCGCCTTCCGGTGGCCAACCCACGGGAAGATTCACCAACGGGAGAACCATAATTGACGTCATTGGTAAAAAGTCTCCATAGCTGAGAGATACTCTTTGATGAACAGAGATATCAATCACTTACACTAATCTTTCGTGTTCCACTTGACCATCTCAGTTCAAGGTCTGGGGGACAGCTCCTTTCCTCCACCATATTTAGCTCCAAATGCCAGCAGCAGCAGCACAATTTTTGTTGGTGTCAATTATGCTTCGGGTGCTTCAGGGATCTTAGACGAGACGGGATCCTTATTTGTATGTGACTAGTCCATACCACTTCTGCTGGTTTTCTTCCATTTGGCGTCGAAAATTTTCTTGAACTGCTACTGTTGGAATATTGTTCAGATTGAGAGAATACCCTTGGGCAAGCAGGTGCAATATTTTGAGGAAACCAGAGATTACCTAGTGGGGACTCTGGGAGAGAATGCCACAGGTAAGTTCTTAAGGAATGCCGTCTTCTCAATCATAGCAGGATCCAATGACATCTTGAACTACCTTGAGCCCTCCATACCTCTCTTTGAGAAAACAAAGCTTCCCCCTGTTGCCCTTCAGGATATGATGGTCTCCAACTTGACCCTGCATCTTAAGGTGAGAACAATGAGCGGCAAAGTTCCATTACTGAGGACTCTAACTAACATGCTGCATTCATGAAGCACTTGCACGAGCTCGGGGCGAGAAAGTTCGTCGTGGTCGGGGTTGGACCTCTCGGATGCATACCATACATTCGAGTTATCAAGTTGGTGGCAGATGGGAGGTGCTCATCAGCTGCAAACCAGCTGATCCAAGGCTACAACATGAAGTTGAGCAGGAGGATTCAGGAACTGAATGAAGAGATGGGTCCTGAAACTGTATTCGTGTATGCAAATTCCTACGATATCGTAAGAGAACTGATGAAGAACTATCTTCGATATGGCAAGTGCTTCTCCACTTGATGTTTTCTTCGCCCACTTAGTTTTCCCTTGTCTGATGCTCCAAAACTTTCGGTAAACATTGGTGCACACGCTGACATTGTCAGGGTTCGAGAATGTAGACGACCCTTGTTGTGGTCTCAGCTTCCCCCCACTGCTCTGCTTCGGACGACATGATGGCAATTCGAGCTCTGTCCTCTGCAAAGATCGAGCTAAGTATGTGTTTTGGGATGCATACCATCCAACCGAAGCTGCCAACATTATCATCGCAAATAAACTTCTCGATGGTGGTGCGACTGCTGCCACTCCTTTCAACCTACGGAGATTGTACACTAGTCGATCCTAATGTAAAAGAAAGAAACATGGAAATCGTTCAAGTACGGTGATGAGAGTTGGATATATCCTATGACTCTGTCCATTGTGTTTCCCGGAAGGCAAGAGATGTATCACAAGATTATGAAGATATGAATAAGATAAATTATATTATTGGCACGAAGATTATTAGAGATCGATCTCAATTATTATTAAGACTATTTTAGAAAGAATATATTGATTAAGTCATACAGAGTAGCTGTACGAAAGGTGAAAAATTCAATTTAAACTAGTGTCCTAAAAATAACTTGGAAAGGAATTGGATGAATGATATTGTGTATGCATATGTAATTAGAAATTTACAATATGTTTAAATTTGTATTATACCATATATTAATTTTGTAGTTAGATTTCTAGGTAGATACCATTATAACATAAGAATGAAGCATTAGAAAGCTAAAAAAAAAAAATATAATATTTGCAAGAGAGGATCATATGCTCACTTACAAAAGGTTTGATCAGCTAAAAGTGACAAAATATTTAGATGTTGATTTTATAAATTATCTCAACAGTAGAAAGTCCACTTCCAAGAATTTTTTTTTTTTGCTAATAGGCGAGGTAATTTCCTGAAAGATTTCTAAGCAATATATTATTGTATTATCGATAATGAAACCTGAATTCGTGATATGCTTTGAGCCCATAAATCAAGTTTTGTTGGTTTCAAAATTTCATCTCAGGATTTGATGTGATCGACTCAATTATTAAACTGTTAAAAATATTTTATGATAATATTGTAATAGTTTTATTTTTAAATAATGATAAGTACTCAAGTCGTTTTAATGATTATTGATTCATTGATAAAAGTCTTATAACCTAAAATGCATAAAGAATATATTCTTAGAATGAACCTCGTGAGCAACTCATAAAATGAATTATGATGATGTATGTCTAAGTGGTTATTATAATTGACATTATTGCTTGTGCTCGATGATATTACTGTTTCCACTATATTTTTTTTGTTTATGTATATACATGTTATACATGTACTTAATGATAAGAGTATCATGATAAGATAAATTTCATACGTCATTATATATTGAGAATGATTTATAGTTTTATAGTATATAAAAGAAAATATGATATAAATAATATACAATTGCTATGACTAACTTAATATAGTGTTATGTTATTTATTAGATCTATCGAAATGTTTTTTAAAATAGTACATGTATAAATTATTTCAAAATTTTATTTTGTTGTAATGATTTTGAATATTTGTTTTACATCTTTTTCAATTTATGAGCCGGGAGAATGTTTATCATATATGTGCTCATAACTTAATTGGTAAGAGGTACTCAAGATAATAATTAGATTCTAATCAAATATCATCCAAATCTTAGATAATGATCTTGTTAGAAAATAATATTCCAGATTCCTTTTTTTTTGAATCTTCTCTCCTCTCACCTATAAATAGGCAGCAGCGTCTATTATGTATCAACTATGGTAGCCTCGTAGAAAGTACGAGAGGCAAAGAGAGCTAGCTCCTTTCACGGATCAGAGACACAATTCCACGTAAACATGTCGAAAAAAAGGTACATACCCTCTTTTCTCATATTAAAATAAATTAGATTTCAATCCTTAACATTAATGTTTCAAAGTTACAGATTTATTTTCTAACATTATCATCAAAGGCAAATCCCTTAAATCCTTTTCAGAATTAGTTGAAAGGATGTTACGGGATGCCTTGGAAACTGAATGAGATGGAGTGGGACAGATGGCTTTAGGACTCGAACATATCTTCCACTCTCTAATTTTAAAGAGGATGGATCTATTTTCAAAGAACGACATTAAAAGAAGGGAAGTAATATAGAACTAACATTCTTCATTCCAATACTTTATAGTTTGACCACGAATATGGAACCAAATATCATCATCAGTTGAAAGTTTAGCCGCCACGAATATAGAACTAACATCCCTATGCAAGTTCCATGGTCCATTTGTAAGAACTTTGAGTGCATTAGATTTAGAATGAAATTAAAATAAGAAAAATTCATCTTTCACGATCAAAACAAAGAGAGGGTTGGAGAGACCAAATTTTAAGAAGCAGATTTCTTAAAACCAAAAGGGAAGGAGGTCCAATAACTGACGCCAACAACTTACCGATCAAGAGAAAAACCCATAACTGACGTCACAATTATAAATTTTTATCATCAAGAAGTATCTCCTCGACCATGATCAGTCGGCCTTGATGGGACATAGGGGAAGACGGTGGGGAGAACATAAGGGAGGGGGAGGGGGAGGGGGAGGGGGAAGGGGAAGGGGAAGGGGAAAGAGACCGCTGCTCCCCACTGATACAGTTCAGCCAGATATGACGGAGCAATTTTCTACTCTTCTTCACTAGCCCTTTTTATAGCAGCGCCACACTGAAAGGACGTGGAAAAGCAACTGCGAGTAATATACCAGCCACTCACTTGCAAATAGCAAGCATACATATACAACTTGCCCTCCTTACGGGTAGGTGATTGACTCGCACACAACCGCCAACGCTTGCTTATTCATCGGACACTTTTGGTCCACAAAAGCTTAGATGCCAGGGGATAATTTCCTTGATTGCATGAATAGTTGGAGGATCTGTGCGTGTGCCACACACTACAAAAGAGAAACGAAACAACCCATCAAACATCGTATACAGACATGGACACCATATTCCCGCATCAAATGTTATTACATATTTCTCTATGCTTGGGACATCCAAAATTTATACAACGGAAGTTCACCCAAGTATATTTGTCCTATCAATTTTTGCAAGATGAAGAAAAAGAATCTTCTGCATTGCTCTTGACATGCAAAATTATACTGTAGCCCATCAGACAGTATCAATTCTGTATTACTAGATATACAGATAAATGAACATGTAAAATGCGATCATGTCCAAAGTGGTTAAATCTTCTGCGACAGTTGACTAACCCAAGTTTACTGGTATACACAGTGGTGATGAGTTTAAAATGACTGCCTGGCCATGGAAGCTACAGCAGCTGAACAAATTGATGCTACACCGATCTGTCATAGACTTCATGCAAAGTAGCTTTATCCTGTGAACAAAAAGAAGTGAAAGGTGACTTCACTGAAGATCTCACTGGCACAAGCATATAAAGGAGATGCTAGACATGCAGGCCCGTGTAGCAAAATCCGGCTACAAATAGATTACTGAGAACATTTAAATTTATTCGTTAAGCACTGCAAATGGAGGTCGTATCATCTGGGTCATGATCATACAAACAAAAATCTAAGGAACCACTAGGTTTCTGTAACACCACAGGTGCAAAACAGTAAACATCTCCAACCTTTTCTCCATGTGTAAAAGCGAACATAACCCACAACATTTATAGAAATGCGGCTTTTTATTAGGAATCACAAAGATCACCTGATTCATTGGAAGCAAATAAGAACAGCCAACCAGAAGGTAAATAGAATAAACAATCACCTCATTCTGCATGTTGTTTTCTGATGGAAACCAGCGCATGAAATTGCCAAGGTGCATTACAACTGGAATTAGTTTGAACATTAGGGGAGTTGTTACCTGCATAAGAAATAATATGAAATCAACTTCGGATTTTAAAAAAGGAAAGCTGATAAGCAGGAATTTGAGAAAAGCACTCACGAGGCTAAGAGCTGTTGTTCCCAGAAGCAGAAGATACATTTTGCCCTACAGAAACAGGAACTTCTCTAAGAAAATATTGATTGAATTTAAAACGAATGCATAACATTTGACTATAGTAAATATTCATTATTAATAAATAATTAACACCCCAAATAATTGGGATATTACAGCTTGTTATTATATACTAGAATTGATATGACAGTGAAGAAGCAACATATTTAAACACTATACCAGTTAACTTCACTGCATTTTGATATTGCAACTAAAGTTGGTAAAAAAACCGTAGAAGTATAAGACAAGGGTTCCAAATATAGAAATCATCTTGTGCGGTATGTTTCCCTAATTTATGGTTTCAGAAAGATATAGGTTGCAAGTACATCAGGTGCTTCTAAGTTTGATACTACAAATATGATGCATCAAGCAATAATGACTCAAGTTTATACTTTTCACTGGAAAAACAACAAGCTACTGTATGATACTTCAAACTGTAGAATAAATGTGTAGTAAAATATCATATGGAAAATCACCTCAATGAGATGAAGATTTGAGGCTCGACTTAAGAGAACGAAGGCAAATTCTCCAATTTGAGCTAATGACAAACCCACCTTTCATATCCAAAGTAGCATTTGAAAAAAAAAGTTAATACATGAGTGACAAATTAAGTTGTTTCAACTGAGAAAGTAAAACTTACAAGAAACGCTGTCCTGATGCTGTATCCAAAGGCTTTAACTACTATGGTTACCACAACTGTCTTAACTATGACTACCAGAATAACAGATGCTAGCAATATATCAACATGGTTCCAGAGGAATTGCACGTGTATGAGCATGCCAATGCTAGCAAGGAAGAGTGCTGCAAACAGGTTACGAATTGCTTCCACCTTCAACGCACAACGATTAACATAAAAGAAAATTAGTGCACAAAGCATAGAAAAAAGTAATAATGAAGAGCTTTTCCTGAACTAAGCTGCTCATTATCCACTGTGCATTCTGAATCTAGTTCCAATTTATAAATAGCATGCTTCAATGAACATACTTAAAAAAGAAATCAATCTAAAATAAGATTCTGATTTGGAAATTTATAAAGAAAGCATTTTGATGTGATGATAAAAAGCTTGCTAAGCAACGGCCCTAGTCAATATGCCAATTTTCATGTGACAGTCTATTACTCGTGTAATATACAAAACCTTGGAAGAAGATATGCTACCTCCCTATGTTGCTGCGACTCAGGTTTGGAGTGTGGCATTAATTTGTGTTGGACTTACTATGGCCCTATTTTAGAAAGTAGGAATGTCTTAAAAACATCCATATTCAAGATAAAAGTACAGGATTTTTTTTGGCTCAAAATACAGGGTATTTAAAATGAATATTTAAGATATTTATAGATATGACCTAAAAAACTTCTCAACCTATGGGATTAGAAATGTGTAGATTATTGATGAAAAATAAGGACAACAGGTGGACTATAAAGCACAGACAACAGTTGGAGAACATAATCTCATAATTTTTTAAGATAGTAGTTTACAGGAGTTACCACAGGAGGTACCATAGATATTGGGAGTAAGAATATGATATGTTGGTCAAATGACAATAGTCGAAAATACAGAGTTCCAGAAACAGTACTGACAAGAAAAGCCATTCCTCCAGTCTCTATTTGTCATTTATGACTACAAAAAGAGCCTTTGAAATTTAAATTACAGAAAGACCTGCACATATTAATAATCTTTCATATTAAATATCTGAAAAAAGAAAAAAAAAATATTATCAGTGCCCCTGGGAAGACTTATAGACCATCAAAGTGATAACTATCTGGTATCAGCATAGTAATTTATAGCATGATCGAGATACAGGCTCCTCCAACAAGCACAGCAAAGACCTATTGCTATAGGCAATTCTGCAATTGTTCTAAAAGAGAATCATCAAAGTATTGCTAATACCATATTGTCCTTGGATGCAAAGCAATAATCTAATATAAAGCATTGACTAATTATGAGGCTGGCTGTTAACTGTTGGCTCCAATACTTCAATTGCTAAGCTTTCAGATTTATACCTTGAACCAACCTAGGCTACAATATCGTGAAGTTCAAGGTAATAGCGTTTTAGAATTTTAAGATAAACCAGTAAGGTCAAAAATGGCATTATATGCACAGTTGACTGGACTATGCTCCCCGGATAGTGTAGAATCAATCATATACATGAATATGCTGATGTAGATGAAATGTTAGAAAAATTCAGATGCTAGTGTATCCCATCTGACAGTTCTAGAACACAAGGATCAATCACAAACCATATAAAGTTGAAACCAAAAGAAAATCAAGGCTTTTGCTCCAAGTTTGATGACCAGATGTACACAATCATATTCGATTTGGTTAGCTTTCTAAAGTTCTAAATCTTGACCTGCAGATTGGTGTAACCAAATGTATGGCTGTCAGTTTGCAAACAAAACATATCTGTCGAGCATGAAGAAAATAATCCGATCTTGAAGAAAATAGAGCATATGAAGAAAAAATATATGGATGGTGTGCTAAATACATTGTTATAAACAAGTTGATGCAAGTATACCAAGCACAAAAGAAATGTCAACTTTGACAATAAACATCAAATTGCAGGACTGCAAACATAAATAGCAACATAGATGTATAGAGAAATATAAATCAAAATGTGAATTTCATAAGTTCAATACACAAGGGACAAGCTCACCTGGTCCAAAGTATGCTGTGCAAAATCAGTGGTGGATATCATTACTCCAGCAATAAATGACCCCAACTCAAGACTTAAGCCTAAATAATCACTAACCTGATGAGAGAAGAATTATCATGAAGATATATTTTCCAAAACATAAAAAAATAAAGAAAAATCAACTAAATTTAAGATGCTGAACATGTACATAAACTTAGTAAAATATAAAAAGGAAAAAGAATATATCTACATAACAATATTTCTAGTAAGAGCATGCAAACTTTCTTAAATGATGACAAAACAGAAGTTACTCTAAATCTTTTGAGGCATGAAATGGATTTGTCTCCTTCCTGGACTCTGAACTCCATTGACCTTGAGGTACCATATCCTAACCTTCTATCTCAGCTATACCTCCATTCCTTGAGTTACTGAAGTTGCACAATGTACTTTTAGGCTTTAGCCTTGTCCTACTTGATTTAAAACATTTTGCTTCTAATTTTTTTCTTTGTATTTTTAGGGAAAGACTGACCCCTACACCACAAATCAGAAATAAAAGAATAATGGCATTTGAAAACAACATAAACCAAACAACTTAATCTCGACGATAAGGAATTTAATTTTGTATACTGGAGCTGTCAAATGACATACAGTAATTTCATCCAATATGAATGTACAAGTGCATTTCACTTTATCTTGAACAAACTTGGCTGAGAATACTTTTTCTTGCTTTACAATATACTTCAAAGTTTAATCTCCTTTACCATCATTTAAGTATTTGAACTTAAGAATTTTAATAATCAAACTAGTCTTACTTCTTCCAAATGTTACAATTGTATTTAAGAGTTTCTTCCTTAAAGGCTCTATATATGTGATTGAAACTAACACCCCAATAGTACACTTAAAAGAACATGGCTGACGATAAGCCTAGGGATTCACATCATAAGGGCATAACAAGTCCAAGCCATACTTAGGCCTACACACCATACGAGTTTGAAACTTCCCAAAGTTTTGGACCCAAACTACAGCCCTAAACCAGCCCATCCATTTAGGGCTACACTAATGCATGCACATCCATTTATACGACGCCTTGCAGCAAACAAAGAAGGTTGGATTGTAAACAGCAATAATTTGTTAACAAACAAGGATACACAAAAATGGCTTTTTGGGAAATTTATTGATCTGCAACCAAATATAATAAATATTCTATTTAAGAACAACTCTAACCGTCTAATGAACACAACTACATAAGGATAAATTTATGCAGAATTCACACCACGTAGAAGTCTAAAAGACAATCCTTATTATTTGGATCTTAGAAAACACAAGATCTCTGCCAAATTATTACAAGATAGCAAAGCTGTACTTCATTAGTCAAACTTCCAGAGAGAACAAGCTAACATAAATATGAGTATGGGAGACAGTAAACACAAATGTTCTGTTAAATTCCTATATGACATAATCAACATTTTCAAGTAGATGGATTAAACATCTCCACCTTAATGTAACCTGTCCACAAACATGACATTCTACTGACATCTGCAACCAAGATAAACATAATATTGACTTTTAACTCCAAAAATGGGTGATGCTAAACTGTGTTTTGTTGCTTTATCAACAATATTGTACTCATGTTAATTCTTAAGCCAGTCTTCATTACACGTGTGAATGAGGATAAAGTTCTTACAGCTAAATTTGTAATCTTCTTTGGGAAACAGTCAAGATAACAGCCAACTATGCTAATTGTCTCACCACCAGTTACTCGAGTTCTTATATATTTCAAGAACATTATCTTACATAACTTGAAAATGAAGGTTATGTTGGTTTCCAATCATAACAGTATGCTCAAAAGAAGACCCAACTCTGATGTTACTTATGTCTAGATGCTGATCAGTACTTCATTAGTTGGTATACAGCAATGAAACTGCAATTCCAAGATATTGAACTGTCAACACTGAGGTAGACTCACATGGCTTTAAGAAGGAAATTCATGAAATCAGAACAAATGCAAGAAAGATTAAAAAAAATGATGCTACAAATCATTTAAAAATTAATATATAAAGTATGGTAAGTGAATATTTTCACATCGAATTTGTAGCCCAAACACTTCTCACTAGACTCTTCCAGGGAGTTTAACATTGGGTAGGGGTAAAAACATTAAATGCAGTTCTTGTGAACCTAGTTGATGCTTAAGCTAAATAAATAATTTAACATGGATAAAACTCAGAGCAAAAAACTAAATACTGGTGACAACTTGAATGGTAAATTATCATTACTTTCTTTCTTGATAGGTGAAAAAGTCAGCATCAACTTACCCAAGTCAGTAATAAGCAAAAAGCCACCGAGGCCAATTGGTAGAGTTCATTTGTCTGCAAATTCAGCCCAGAAGGTAAGTAAAGACAAAGATGTGAGACTAAAATATAAAGGATTCAAAAGACAAGGAAATGGACTTTCTCATGTTGATAATCTATGCTAGCCAACAATCTCCTAATTATATAGACTATCACTATGAGTAATACCCATCAAAATGGTTCCATGTGATGATTCACACCTACAGAGCCATATCTAAAGATTCCCTTATGGAGAAGAGAAGAACAGAGTTTCAAACATGGGACATGACATTATGAAAGCCCCAAATCTTGTATAAGATGGACCACAATTAAGTTAGCATATAAAATATTACAATACCCAAAACAAAACAAATTCTAAATGAAACTAATCAGTACATTCTAGATAGATCATATCTAGCAAAGCAACAAAACAAATTCCTTCAGAAGTATAGAAACCATTACATGGAAGGTGGTTGCTGATTTGTGTGTTCTTCAAGAAAAAAACTACAACCTTTGGAGAAAAAGGCATAGCCACAACTTCATTTGTCTTAAAATGTGGCCTATATCATATGTTTACAGCTGTCAGCCGATGAGCTTATTTTTGGTCAGGCTGCAGTAAACAACATGCATTCATAAAAAATCTATATGACCTCACAGCAAGCCCTCATCAAACTGTAAAGCTAATAAACTTTAGTTAGGAGTCCAAGGACTTATAACAGGTACAAGGTTCTGAATGAGGTTGACAAGCTTAATTATCAGCAAATGGTCATTTCTTTTATCCTCATAGTGAACACAACATTTACCAAACACTTTGACAGGACAACATATGAGAATAGTGTACCAAAAGCCAGTGAGCATTGAAAATTAATGGCGAATAATACGACAATATAAACACCATCAAGAAATGCCTGAGCAATATCATCAATCAATTTACATCAAACATATAAAGACTTACTTGAGATGACAACTGAATCATAAGCTTTAGGAAGCGAGGAACAAAAGACCAAGACAATACAGAAGCAGCAGTTATGAACAAGGACAAGACCATCAACCTGCATCCAATAAAGATGTTCAGAACAACTGTAGCCATTTATCATCTACAGGAACATTTGCCAATAAGATAACAGTTCATGGAGATCACGATCTAATAAAAGAACTTTGTCCCTGGTAATGGCTCATATAAACATTTTAATTTAATAAAAAATGGACAAAAGGCAAAAAGAAGATGGTGATATGAAATTTCTAATTAGTGATAGCACTTACAACTTTGCCATTGACATAATTCCATGGAACAGACCACTACCGCCACCCAGAACAGGAAGCAGAGCAAAAAGAAGACCAACTGCACAATCCTGAACCAAACCATAGAACAAAGATGAGAATGTTGGGCAAGTATTTTTGGCTTAGTGAACATATTTTTCTTGTCGGTACAATATAATGCTATCCACTCAGAACAATAATATATGACCTCAAATTATCAAACTATTATATGCAGCAGATAGGACATTCTAAATCCAACCAACTCATAACTAAAAAAAATGTATAGTTTCAGTATAAAAATAACTTATATAACTGGAAAACATGGTCTAGGTCTTAATCATATTCTCAAAACCAAGGTTTGATGTACCACCATAAATGGTATGGTACGGGCGACAGTCCGACAGGTGACCGAGACATGGTCTAGACCTGTACCATGCAGTTTATGCTGGGGGGGGGGCGTGGTTATATCTGAAATCAGATTGTTACTGACCTGCACCAGTAGGTAATAGTCGAATTTTGACTGATTTTGACCGACAACCCTGGTTTACCTAATTCCAATGGCCAATTTGACGTAAGCCCATTCTCCCCCCCCCCCCCACACTTTCACTCTCTCTAACTCATTCTCACCCAAATCTCTCTCTCTTTCTCACAATTTCTTAATCTTCAACTCAATCAAAGCTGAAATTTGGTGATTAGAGGCTTATTTGGATTCTAACACTGCATTTAGAGGAGGATTACTCTAATCAAGAGGTATGCATTCCTTTTTTAGTTCTTTGTTAATTTATGACATGATTAGCTTTATTATATGTAGTTAATGCCTATTAGGGTGATTGACATGTGTATAGTGTAACAGAGGGCTAATTAGGCAATAATACAGTTTTTAATGTTGTGATTAGTTGATTAAATGTTGATTTCATCGATATTAGACCCATAGTGGATCAATTCTATGTGGTTAATGCCAATTAGAGTGTTTGACATATTTCTAGTGGTAAAAGAGGACTAATTATGCAATAATACAGTTTTTTAATGCTGTGATTAATTGACTGAATGCTGATTTCGTTGATATTAGACCCAATGACCCATATTGGGTCAATTATATGTATTTAATCCAATTTTTAACTGCTGTGTTTAGTTGATTTAATGCTGATTTCATCAAAATTAGACCAATATTGGGTCAATTCTATCTTTTTAATGCCTATTAGGGAGATTAACATATTTATAGTGGTAAAAGAGGACTAATTAGGCAATAATATAAATTTTTTAATGCTGTTATTAGTCGATTAATGTGGATTTCATCAAAATTAGACCCATATTGGGTAAATCTATCTAGTTAATGCCTATTAAGGTGATTGACATGTTTATAGTGGCAAAGTAGGGTTTACTGTATGGCATCACAATTGTTATTTCAAATTTGATGGTACTTAGGACTAATCACAACTTATTAATTTAAAAATATTTGTAGGAACACAACACCAATGGATTGGGCATATGATAATGCTTGGGATTATGCCCATTGTTTGGACAACCGCCATCGTTGGCAATGCATTCGTTGTAACTACATTGGTCGGGGTGGAGGAATCACTTGGCTAAAACAACATTTAGCTGACGAGTATCCCGATGTTGCAAAATGTAAAAAGGTTACCATGAAAGTCCATAGATTATTTCAAGATAAGCTACAATGGGCAAAGGATGATGTATTGTAAAAGAAGGCCAAGGAACAAAAAGAATATAACCAGACTATGTAGGACCCATTTATAATAAATACAAGGGTTGTGGCGATAATGTCGACTCAAACCTTATAGTTGGCTTTCGTGTATCACTAGAGCATCAATACATGTATGAGGAGGCAATGAGACATAGACGATCTGACTCACAATAGGAGCATGGTGATGGCAAGGGGTTTAGGCCATAGGGATTCCAAAGAAGTGTCAGCATGAGGAAGCCACCTACCCCTCTTTAGTTGAGCAAGATTGGTAGCATAAGGCAGGATGGAATCCGATGTTTCATGAGAGGACTTGGCAGGAGGTCAATAACTGATATTGTTGATATTATCCGTAAGCCTATCCTCCACAATCAACAAAATAGACTAGAATTAACGATGCCTATACAAAAGAAAAGAAGCAAAATATTAACAAGGCAATAGCAAAGTGCCAAAATGGTTCAACTTTCATAGGATTCCAGCAAACACAATTGAATTTCCAAATTATCAAAGCATAGTGTTTTTGATCCAAATGATTGGCACGAGATACCAATCTCCTACACCAAAGGAGATACACGACATTTATTTAGATGAGGAGGTGGCAAAACTAAAGGACTGGATCAAATCCTACAACAAGCAGTGGAATGAGTATAGGGTAACACTGAAGTGTGATAGTTGGACCCAATCTACAAGAATAAGCATCATCAACTTTCTTGCCTATTGCAATATAAGGGTTATATTCACAAGTCCTTTCATACTTTCAATAAAATTCAAGATGCAAACTAAATAGAGAACCTAATGGAACTATGGTAGTGGAGATCAGGCCACAGTACATTATCCTAATTATCAAGGTCTACAATTTCGTACCGTACCGGAGTTTCGACGTTCACTCGGTACAGTACGAAACTGTATACCGAGTTTTATATATATATAACTCGGCGACGTCACCTCCCAAGTGAAGCGATGTCGCCTCGTTTATATATATATATATATATATATATATATATATATATATATATATATATATATATATATATATATATATATATATAAGATTATATATATTTTTTTTTTATTTAAAAGGCAACATTGCCTTTTTCTAAAATATTTATATATAAATATAAATAAGATATATATATATATATATAAATAAGATATATATATATATATATATATTATTATTATTATTCGTTCCACCCGGTAGCGGGCGGTCCGCGTACCGGTATGCCATCGAACCGATACGTACCGCCCATACCGGGCAGTATCATTCGGTATTGCCTACCTTGCTAATTATGACTGATAATGGAGCAAATTTCAAAGTCAGCTTACAGTTGATGGAGTGAAAAGAAACACTATTTTAGACTCCATGTGCAGTTGATTGCATGGACTTTATGATAAAGGACATCGACGAGTACCATTAGTAAAATAATGTGTGTTAAGGGCACGGTTGTTGATAAAGTTTTTATATAACTATCATTAGGTCCACTCCTTGGTGTAGAAGTTTACAAATGATGAAATACCCTAACCCAACATCACTCGATTTGCTACAAATTTCATTGCCTTAAAGTCAATCTAGCAAAAGAGACATAATCTCAAGGCAATGGTGACATCACAGGAATGGACAGATTCATGAATTCAAAATCAAGTGATGGAAAAAAAATAAAGATGATAATTTTATCTTCTATATTTTGGGAGTCCGTGAATGAAATTATAACAACGGTGGAACCGTTGTTCTCCATAAGGTCGCAAATGTCTTATCTTAGACATATATTGCTTACAGCCATAGAGGAGGTAAAGAAAGTATTGTCCAATGATTTTAAGGTTGATCAATATATACAGATCAAGTCCGTAGGACCGAAGCTCATATGAACCAACACATTCATAATGCAGGTAAATTCACATTCATAGTCATAATATACATAATCAATATTTCAAAAATTAATGTTGAAATCATTTGTCTTCCATTGTATTATCTAAATTCAACCATTTAGTTTCGCTAGTCTTGGAACCCGACCAGATTTATTGAAAACACTAAAGAATGCTATATACTGACTCCTACCACAAAGTGTCGATACAGTAGATGCTATCACGGAGGGCCAACTATTCCGAAAAAGTGTTAGTTCATTCTTCAACGATGTAACTATCAAGGTTCGTCTTACCGATCTGTACCGATGTATCGACCAACCGTTGCTACAATAAGTATCGAGGTGTACCGATATACCATATGTCAGTATGCCTGGATATAATGACGATACAAGAAAATTATTGAAAATAACTCCAAAAACTATTGAAAAGAAAAAAAAAAGTTGGATTAGGGTTTCTAAGTTGGAAATAAATATAAATTTAATATAATTTTAGCAAAAATAATCTAAATTAGGAAAGAATAATTATATATATCTTTTTCGACCTTTGCGAAGTAACTTTATGGTACGTTTCAGACCTTCCTTCCATTAATATTAAATTATCAACAAAGAAATGATTTAAATTGTAATATTATTTTTTAAACAACTTAAGCTTTAAGATTCAAATGAATCAAGTTATCAATCAATGGATATACCTGATTTTACTACACAAAAAAATTGATGGGACTTCACATGCGATGGATCAAGGTCCTTAAACCTGTGTATTTGTATATCAATTTGATATATTTCTCGGACCCAATTCTGAAAATGATCCCACGAGATTATTGACTCTCCGACGCCGCAGCCATCATCGGTCGAGGCATTCCTGTTCATGTCGTTGCCATGTCTCTGGACCGAGCGAGTTATTAAATGCGATTAAGAAGGTGTCCCATTGCCCGACTTGATTCTTTCCAAAGATGCGGCTGATGCGCTACTGCCTTGCCCTTTGCCTTTGCATGCTGGCGAGATGACTATGGCGAACGAAAGGGTTTAGAAACCCTTTCCTATGGTTCAAACGGTCAAATTAACGATTTGAAATAGGGCAATCTAAGCCCTTGATCAAGAACGATTAAAATCCGACCATTATCGAATGATATAGGTCGGTAACGATCTAAATGATCGATAACGATCAAAATCTGATTGTTACCGATTGGTATAGTTTAGTAACGGTCAAATTTTAATCGTTACCGATCGGTATAGACCCCGTATCAGCCGATACAAGGTCATGTAATGGGTATTGCCTGGTAGAGGGCAACTCACATACCGGTCCCCTATCAGACCGATACATACCACCAGTACCGAGAGATACAGCTCGGTACGACGAACCCTGATAGCTATATCGTGTCATTACACTATGGATCATAGTAAAAAAAATTACACACCCATCTTTGATTATAAATTAAAAATTAACATTAATAATTTATTACGCTAATAAAGTTTTATTTATATTTTTTTACAACCGAGTGGTGGCTATAATTTAGAGGGCTCGCACCTAATATATGAAATATTATAGTACATGTACTTTTACAGACGACGACATCAAGTAGTTAGGAACGTAATTAGTCAGCGTTCGCCTTGAACACACGAAGGTCCCTAATAGACTACCATATAGACGACTGAAGAAATTTGTATATGTTCACTATAGTATGCGACTAAGGTTGTGGTGTGTCGAACTAAACAAGGAGCCAGAGGAACTAGAGATTGGTCCCTTTGACCTCTAATACTACAATGAAGATTCACAGCTAATGTTGGAATAGGTCGAAGCAGCGAAAAACCAAGGTGATCCTTCACTTGATGAGACAAGAGATCCTCCACATGTTGGAATAGGTCGAAGCAACGAAAAACCAAGGGGATCCTTCACTTGATGAGACAATAGATCCTCCACGTTCTTCTCATTTTATCACTGAGGCAATAGAAGAAGAGGAACAACATCTCCAACAAGAGAAAGATCCCCCTCGGTTAAAAACATAATGGAAGGAGCCTTACAACCTCGAGTCAGACTATTCGAGGTCATGACACCCAACAGTCACAGTCGTTCATCCAACGTGCAAAGGCAAGGGGGAAGGCACTAACATCAACCAAACCATTGTAAATAATTGAACAAGCGACCTTCTCAATGACATTTAACAATCCACTCAATCCATAGAGATACCAATAACATGGATAGTAGCACCTCAACCGATGATGACTATGATGACAGGGAGTCAATAGTTTTGTCTACTCAACCTCATAGTGGTGCATAGACTGAGTAGCATTTTATGCATGCCACCCAAGATTTAGATCATGGAGCTTGAGGAGATAGTTTGTCACGTTAATACACGGAAGAGGAGGGGAAAGCGATCAATGATTTTGAACAGATGCGACATAGCCTATACGACGTAGTCACAAAGCGAAGCTCGTCGTATTCCTAACCACCATATTATAGAGGATCTTACGACCAATAATATGATAGTTGGTTATTCTTTTCTGAGGCTAATCGATCTTATGATATAGACCAACAGGTCAGTGGCAAAAGTAAAAGTTCTGATGTTAACCAACATTCGCACTAATATATGCTACAATCATACTTATCTCAGGAGTCGCCTCGGACATATATGGTTTAGGACGATTAGGCTACAACCGTCACCACATTGATATACCATGTCGAGGAATACGATCTAAAGTATGCCATATCACAGGACCAATTTTAGGATTGGGTCCGACAAACATACCATATTGATATAGGATTGAGGATCTTGATCCATCGCCTATGGAATCCTATCATTCATTTTAGTGGTAGAACTAGATATATCCATTAACCAATCTATTTATTACTTAATTCATTTGAATCTTAAAGTTTTGATTTGGAATTTAACGATTCAAGTCATATCTTTATAGATAATTCAATATCAACGGAAGAACGATTCAGAACATGTTGTAAAGTTGCTCCTCAAAGCCTAAAAATGATAAATCCACTATCCCTTCCTAATTTAGATGTTTTTTTATGAAATTAAACTAAACTTGCATTTAGTTCCAATTTAAAAACCCTAAGTTATGTTTTTCCCAATTTTTAAGTATTTTCTGAAATTTATTGAGAATTTTTTGGGTTGGCACACCCCAACATACTGACGATGATATATCGGTACAGAGTAGTACATGTTATACCGTTGGCTGGCTAGCATGACCGATTGACACAAGAAGTCAAACCTTACTCAAATCTAGAAGAGGTTGGCTTATCATATAGTAATAGATGTTTGCTATAAACTAAATGACAGTGGCCATGTATTGGATGGAATCCAATATTTATTGAGAGTATCTGACAATATTTATTGAGAGTATCTGAAGGCTTGCTTAATTGTGACAAGGCTACATATAGAGCAAAATGGAAACAGAATAATTATCATAATAGAGCTAGGACAGTGAAAAAGACCCCAAGTCAAACCTGAAGAATGAGTGTACCAATTGTAACTTGACCATGAAGGGAATTTGTTATGTTCTTTTCCACTAAAAATTTTGATACCTGAAACACAATATAAGGGAAATGCTTCAGAGTTAGCAGGTATGAAGGAAAGAACAAGCAGGTTTAAACAAAAGAATGAGAGCTCAAATATCCAAATAACAAAGAACAGGAATGAAAACTCAAATATCCATATATTAAGGTAGATTGATAATGACCACAGCTGTAGATGACATTGATAAGAAAGAACCAACAAATACACCCTCAGATGACTTCCCACCACATAACTGCATGAAATGAACAAGAACCCTTCAGAAAATTCATTCCATAAAACAATCAGAAGACAAGCTATTATGGCAGACATGGAACCAAAACAGCCCAATTCAAAATGACCACAGTGATAGCATTAGAAAAGGATAGTTAAATATAAAAATAACGATAGCATACCATGGCAGTTAGGCCACAAAAGAACATAAAAATAATGATCTGAAGTAGACCTCCAAGAATAGCAACAGGACCAACAGCTTTTAACTGACAAAAATAAAAATTAGGATATGCAATTACAGTAAAGAAAACATAACAAAATCTGGGAGTCATATTTTATGAACTAGAATTAAATATGATCAAACACATATAAAGGCTTCTATTCGGTTAAATAAAGTACCTTAGCTGATGAAAACTCGAGACCCAATGCAAAAAGGAGAAACACCACGCCAAACTGCGCAACAGTCTCAACCTGGTTGCAGATATCCAACATTAAATTACCATACATATCAAAATGTTGATACCACATCTTAAATAACAAGGTAAAGCTCCCTGAAGCTTCCTATCATGGAGATACTTGCTGTGTCAAAGGGGCTGTGTAATGCCCTACTCAGATCATATGCCCACAATTAATATTTTGTGCACAATGGTTGGCCCTTGTGAATGCTTGGTACAAAACCCCACCAAGACATTACATGCTAACTGGGATAGAGGCAAAATTGGCCAATATAACAACACTTTTTTGAAATAAGTTTCAAAAACTTTTAAGAGAGGATCACAAGCTTTGCAGGTGTGTGCTCCATCATCTTTGGCATCAATTCCAGCAGGTCAAGGGCATTATCACCAACTGCTCTCTAGATTCAAGGTGTATTTCTGAAAGAAAGGACCTTCCACTTCCAAGGTTCTCATTTGAATATAACCAAATAGTATGAAAAGGTTTTGAATATCATATCGTACCATACCGGCATACCGATCAGTTGTCGGTATGGTACATACCAAGATATACCGAGTGTACCAACACATGGTACACCAAGGTATATCGATGTACTGCCCGTACCGGTCCCGAGCGGTACGGTATGGTATTGCAAACCATGATGAAAACAATAGTTGTTCCATTACTATCATTGATCATCTTGTCTTTCCGTTGTACTTTCAGATTGCCACTTAGATCTGTGATGCTGCATCAAATTTATGTCCAAAAAGAAATCATAAATTCCTTATATATTGTAGTTAAAGCTTTTGGTTGAAATCATTAAATGACATCAATGGCTTGCAAATGTGATGCATGCACAGCTCTAATGACAAACTGACACATGAATCAGTGGACATAAGTAGAATAAAGAGAGTGAAAGGCAAGAAAGGTTGGACGCCATGGCAGTGAAGATAGTAGTAGGAGAAACTTTCAATAGAGGCAACAAAAGACGATAACCATGGCATGACTGTGAAGAAACTGCAATTGACACAAGGTAGAAAATCATGATAGGAGGATGGAGATCAGAAGGAAGAGCATATCTCAGAAGAGGTAAGGGAAAAAGATAATAACAGCACAATCATAAAGAAACTCAGAGAAAACAACTTAACACATTTTCCAAGATTGGCAAGGTCATGATATACACATTCAACTGATTTTTTGTTGAGTTGTCAGACTTGTCTAATCCAAGTCCATTTCCTCTGGATAATAGCTAGCTGGTAATTTGAACTATTGACACCTAACAAAATCCTAACCTACCTAAATTACCTAAATATAATTAAAAATATCCTAATATTCTAACAAAAACACCAAAAATGCCTATAAAATATAAAAGCTCTATAACTCCAATTAGACCTAGAAAATATCTATAAAAATAATACCTAGAGTACAGAAAAAATAAGAAATAAAATCATATACTTGACCTAAACCTAATTAGAATCAATTCTGTATTTTAAGTTCATCTTTTTTTTCTAAACAATCTTCATCGAGATGTCTTTGTGAGGTATTTACTCTGACCCATGGAACATCAAAAACAAATTATCTCATGTAAAAATAGCTTTTGCTTATGATCATTTATGCCATTGGAAGTTCAGTTTGATATACCTCAAAAAAATAGCTTTGACCATTAACTAACATTTCCTTTGTTGTGACTACCATTTTCCGAACAATCAAAAGATTTTAGAACTAAAGTTCCAATTGTTTGTATGCTAGCAATGTGGATGGTGTACTTATTCCCAGTTCAAGGATGAATGGCCATCACAAGGGTTCAAAGTTAAGCTGTAGCAAATACCATAAACAGTAAGAAGAATATCCTCGCAAACATTGTTTGCCAACTCCTTGACATCACCTCTATATTTACGCTTAATAATATGACATCAGCTTGATTCAGTTTCTTAATGTTTCCACATCTTCACCACGAATAATTCATTAAGTAAACGACTTTTTCTTTGTTATGCCAATTTGCCAAATACATAGTGTTTATACATCCCATAAAGTTCAGTTGGCAAAAGGGTAATTGTGTAATGAGCAGTGAAGAGAAATCTATACAGATAACCTTTAAAAAATTGGGCATCATTTGCCTCCCAAGATATGCAATGCTGTCTCTTTTGTGTTGTTTAACTAGTTAATTGCTCAGTTTAGAGCTACCAGACAACTAGAGATTGAAAGTATGAAACAACTTTATTTAATCAGGGAACAGTAAAGTGAAAATAATTAACGTGTTTGATGAACTTGCACAGCACACATTCAGTTGAAGAAACATGAATAGAAGAGACCTATAATCAGGTAAAAAAAATGTTAATCTGCTGAAGTTACCTGCACTATCTCACTAATAAATCTCAAGCCGCCTGGTCCTATTAGAGATCCAGCAAGAAGATAACCAACAATGACCTTAAAGATGAAATTGTGTCATAAGCACAAAGGTTAACTGGAGAAAAATATTCAGGAACTTAACACTCAAGAAGGCCAATATTTGAAGTAGTGAGATCATGTTTAAACTTCAAAGAATAAATATGATTACTCACTGGCTGTCCCAAGCAGGAGAAGGCAATACCGCCAATTGTAGCTGAAACTATTACAACAACCAAGTCTGAAATTAATCTGCATGGAAGAACTAGATTTAGCTGTGTCATGTACACATATATGAAAAATATATATAATAGATAGCCACATAAACACGCATATATACATAAGTACATACACATGTATTTATATAAAATTAACTTTATACATTAATCAATACAACCTTAAATCTACTTGAAGCACTGGATACTTTGTTTTACGGTTTGACATAACAAACACATTATCCTGAAGCAAATAAAAAAAGAAAGCATGTCAATAGCAGTTCTTCAAATTTTAGGGTAAAATGCTAGCCCACAGAATTGAGTTCAACAAACCTTGCTATCTATCAATGTTGTCATATCATCAGAACCCTCATTTTCCAGACTAAAAACATCCCCAATTTGGAATGATTTGGTTGAACTGCAAGTGTTAGACTACAACCAGTCACTGTATTTTCATAATCTGAATGCATGTGTTGAATTTATGCAAGTTCCATACTTCGCTTCCTGTGTGTCATTTTTCTTTGACTTGTCATGAGTAATTATAGCAACGGTCTCCAGAACTGCCTGCAAGCACAATAAAAAGAATTCCATCAGTTGCACCATTTTTCAATATCCAATCATTCTAACTTTTAAACATAGATACATCCAAACATTTTATTGCATGTCAAAGAATCAAATGGCATGAATTTTTCTCCTTTGCTCCTGAATAAAGCTGAAGAATTTTGCTCTTGTTTTCCCACAAGAGATGAGGAAAAACATTTCTGCAGTATGTTGTGCCAAGTCCAAAAATTTATACTACAACTAACAGTGCTGGACTGGCTAAAGACCAGTCATGTGTATCTTTTACAACTTCTTCTATATAATATTGGAATCACAAGAGTATTGTTTAATTCTTGCTCTTCAAGTGAGCTCTCTTCACGACACAAGTCAAAAAAGCAAAGACTCATGAAATACCAAGGTGATTGTACATATTTCATTTATTTGCATCACAGCTAAATAGCTACATGCGTGCCTTTGTGACCTGGTAAGTATGTAAACTTCAAAAGTTTTTACAATTAATGGAATACTAACTTCCACAATGCCAATTCCTCTATGCTAGTAGTAAACTATGTGCTAGCATTAGAGGAACATCTACTCCTTTAAGCTTAAGTCAATTCATCTGACACTAAAGATACCAAACAAAAGAAGTAAACCATTCTACTGCTGTCATGTCAATGACAGGTACAATATAGAACATACTACATAGGGCTCATGCATTGTGAGCAGTAATGCATTAAAGCTGTTCACATGACACAGAAATGCTACAACCACTACTCTAACTATTGTGGAGTGAACCTGTCAGTGTCGCTGAAAAAAATAAATTCAAGTGAATAGAAGTTGGTGACTCAAGTTCAAATACGAAGTTTTCATTTTCCATTTTTCTCAAGGAAAAGTACTAAAAAATACTTGAATCCTGAAACGTAATCACAGTTCACTAGACATCTAGGATATGACAGATAGTGTGAGATTTACTCTAATGTTAAAAGCACAAAACATTATTATCATCATCTCCAGAGCCTATTCACACAGACTAAAGGCACACTAGGATGCACACTCAAGCTGCCTACTATCCCTTTGAGCACTATCCAACATGTTCAAACCAAACTATTTATAGTATATATATATATATATATATATATATATACACACACACACACACACACACACACATATATATATACACATATACATATATATATACATATATATACATGTATATATGCATGTATGTATTTATGTATGTGTGCGTGGTGTGTGTAAGCCAATCGTCTCTGGACAATTGTTTAAATTCAAACATGAACAAATTTACACATCACCTTCTACGTATTTTTTTTCTTTCAATTTCTGTTGTGAGAGTTCCATCATGCTACAACATTTTCTAGACCACCAAAAGAATAAGAAAAAAATAATTTTTTTAAGATATTTAAAATGCAAAGCGTTCTCAACAAACAAGCCAACAGGTGCATAAGAGGAAAGTCACACCTACTTGATGATCCGCCACAGAGTTGTTGAAGCTACTTTGATCAGGACCTAAAATGCATTATATTACCTCATTAGTACTAATTAATCATGCAACAACACCACTAAATACTCTAAGTAAAAGACATCTGAAAATAATAGGACATGAGAGCCATATCAAGAAAAAGTTAACATGAAAATGGTGCTGGAAACTAAAATGACATGCACCTCATTACATAGGCTTATTCTTCATTTGCAATGGAAAAAGATTCAATTAGCATAAAGCACCACTCCTAGGAGGCACACAAGAAGCAAGATGACCAAAGAACATCTCTTCATGACTAAAATGAGAAAATTAGAAGCATCCAAGTCTTAAGCTCTATGTAATATCCCCATGTGCAACCAGATATCAGATTTACTTTCCAAGGAAACCTATTGTTTCAAATAATTACCTTCCAGCAGCAATCTTGAGCCTCAGCATTTGACATTACAACTTAAACAATTCAAATTGACGACTCAAATGCTGACAGAAACCAATATCACCAAAATAAACTAATTATAAATAGGAAGTATATATTGACCAAAGAGAACTCCTTGGTCAATAATAAATTGACCTAGTCAATAAAAAATTCCTGGACTCAAATGAACCCATAACATTTAAAATGAGAACTCCTTGTCCAAGCAATGTTGTGCATGGTTCTCTAATGGCATGGATAATAGCTTCTGGCCACCAGCATCCTTCAATATTTTGAAGAGTTGTCAGATTATTGTTCCCAAGAGTAGAAGCCAAAGACAAAGAAATTCTCATGATTAGGCATCAATTATAGAAAAGTAGTCATATGAGTGTACTAGTACTATAAGGTATTAGGTAAAGAACAAAGATTAGGTTTATATCAATGATGACACCCAGAAATTACTAACTACTCCATAACAGAATTATGAAATTGAGATATGAGATGCATAATAAGGCAAGTAGTGAACTCATTATAGGTTGTAACCAGTTCAGGCGGTTATTAGTTGGATTCTGTCCAAAGATTCACTATGAGTGATTGGCAAAGGGTCCCAACACAACCGTGAATGCTAACTAACTTCTTAGCTCTCTTTACATACATACATATGATACACACATATATAGATATATATATACATACATACATATGATACACACACACATATCAAAGAAGCTCTTACAAGAAAAAACTATAAGGATATGTTTGGAAATTGCCACGTCGGGTGATTTAAACTTGACAACCTGGCTTGATAAGACTAACAAAAGTATGTATACAGATTTTTCAAGTAATAAGTTGTTAAAAGGCATTCATCTAAATAACTTACAATTTTCTACAAAAAAAAACTCTCAGCATCTCCTTTTTCCCCTTGCCGCTGCATCATTCTCTTTCCTTCTATTTGCTCCTGTATCTTTTTCTTCTTCCCCCTTACTCGTCTAGCCTCTCTCACCCATCTCTGTCTGTCTCCTTTCTGTACTATCTCAAAACAAAAAGAATGGAGAACTATCGTCGGAGAATAGATTCCAAAGATCACGTGCTTCTTTTAACGATTTATTCAGATTAATGGTATGAAATCACAGCAACAAGATAAAAGATCTTTCCAACCTCTAATTTCCCTTCCAACGCCAGATGTTCTTGACCCTAAACGTATCAAGAACATTCTTTCCAATCAGCCAACACGAATATAGGATTTTTCTTCAGGCGATCAACTAAAAATTGTTCTATGCACTCCTAGTCTCTTCAATCGCAAAGCCACAGTGCAACCAAACAGAAACCAGAAGAAGAATCTTGATAAGGGAAACAGATCCCTTACCTTCGGGCGCGTCATTTTCGGAGAACTCCTTCTCGAGCACGCGATCGAAGATCTCAGCGATGCTCCCCTCGCCAGAGCTATTGCGAGACTCCCCCTTCACCAGGTTCCCGTAGAACTTCTCTCTCGTCTCCTTGTCCGGCCTGGAGAACACACCGACCCTAGCCGAGGGCGAAATCAGGGCGAAAAGAACCAACAGCCCAAGCGCTCTCCGCGCCGGATCGAGCGCGGCGGCCATGAAATCGGGGGTTTCGGCGATCTGCCGGGATCAGGGGGGGAGCAGGAGGGGATCTTGGAACACTACAGAGGCATGCGGGGGGAGAGGAAGGGACGAGGGTTTCGAGCGAGACGGAGGCGGGGGAATAAAAGAAAGACGAAAGGAAGGAAAAGAAAGTGGGAAAAAAAGGTCTCGAATGAAGGGCGGCTTCAGGGTCGTCGCCATCGGTAGGTAAACCGTTAGGTTCGGAGAGCATCGTTCGGGTCCACGGATCCGGGAACGAGCGGCGCCGGATCGTCCACCCATCGGACCCGTTAAGCGCCTGATGGTGAGCGTTGAGTTCCCCTATCAGCTTGCGTCTGCGCCAAACGAAAGAGAAATGTTGCCCACCCATCCTGAGCGTGCAATAACTGTGTCTCGATCGCGCCACCGAACAGGAAAGGAACTCCTCTCATTGGTTGACGGCCGTGGTCCCGAACGATGGAAAACCTGAAGACGTTTAAGAAGCACAATAATAGCGCGTGTTATGCATGTAAGAGTGGTGGAAAATGCAATTGCCAACTGGGTTTGAAGTTTGAACTACCATGAAAGAGGCTCATTTGCTTGCACAAAAGATCGAGCCCAAAAGGACAATGATTGTGATCGAAGTATGTATGAGTCGAGGTTGCTTTTTCATATACAGCACTGATTTCGCCATTAGTCAACTCACTGCAAAAGGACGATCAAGATTGTTGCATAGATTTGAACGGCTAAGATTGCTACTGTCTACGGACAGTGGACGAATGCCTCCATCAACTTCTATTTTCCATTTTGACGGTAAATGATCGAACTACTACTGTGGGTTTGATCTTGGTGAGCCTCATGTACACTGCCTGCTCATCTTGACAGCAATCCATTTCTGTAGCACCAAAAAACAAACTGTGGATCATATTGTAGTCGGTAGTAGATTATATTTTACACAAAGTCAGATGTGCCATTGATTAGCTAAGCTATTCCACGTTTTTAACAGTAACACATACAGGATAACGCAGATTCATATATGGCGACAACATTCATCAAATTTCTTATACCTATCCTTCGGTTTGCAAATGTGCAGACACCCAACTATCCTTCCATGATTTGGTGACAGAAGCAGATCTTTCCACTAACAAGTTCCAGCATGAATCAAAACCCGAATCTTGTTTGCTTGCACAAGTTGCTAGACGGCTACCTGCGAAAAGCAAATGATCAAAATTTATTGAAACAGGAAAATTGGATACTTGAAACGGACAAAAGAAAAAAGCATTCACTGACGTTGTATATCTGATAGAAATATGAAACACTCATTCAAACGCAAGGCGCTGTGTTCCAACCAATGAGGCGTATTGACCTTTCTTTGCCAACAACTCAAGGTGGGTTCCTAGTTCTGCTATCCTACCGCCTGAGCAAAGAGCAATTTGATTTGCATTTTGTACAGTACTTAATCTATGGGCAATCACCAAGGATGTCCTTCCTTTCATCAAGTGATCTAGAGCCTGCTGCACTAGGGACTCACTAGTTGCATCCAGAGCACTGGTGGCCTGTTCAGAAAAGCATCGTACAATAAAAGGTGCAAGAGCCACAAATAGAATTTGGTGATCAAGGCAGAACAATTTACCTCATCAAGTATTAAAATTGGAGCATTCTTAAGAAGAGCTCGTGCTATAGCAATCCTCTGAAAAGTTAAAAGAAAAATTAACCCTGAAGACGTCTGATCTTTGTTGTGTAAATTATGACCATTACCTGTCTCTGTCCACCACTTAATAGGCTTCCACGTTCACCAACTAGTGTGTCATAACCCTACATCAAATATTATTGTTACTGAATATAGAACAATGAAATCAATCAGCATATCAAAGAAACATAAAAGTACAGACCTGAGGAAGTGAGATTATGAATTCATGAGCATTGGCAGCTTTAGCTGCTTTAATTATATCATCCTTGGAGACAGTCTCATCAGGAAGCCCATATGCAATATTTTCTCCAATTGATACTGAAAATAGAACTGGTTCCTGAAACAGCTATTTGTCAGATAATGTATAAATGAGCCATTTTAGAAAGCAAATGCTCAACAGGTCCTACCACAAACATTGGTGATTCAAGCTGGCTTAAGTTCAACAGTACTTAAGCAGGATAATCACATATAGAGATGTGTGTACATTGAGCATAGCTTTAAACATGTATGCGAAAAGGTACCTGATTCACTAGAGACACAACCCGGGCCCATTCCCTCCTATCAAAAGTTCTGATATCTTCTCCTGCAACACTGATCCGCCCCCTCGTTGGCTGGACAGAAAAACAACCATCCTTACCACTTTTTTCCACATGAAACAAATCGACCCTAAATAATTTCAATAACCAAGATGATATTTACCTCATAAAAGCGTGCCAGAAGTTGTACTATCGTACTTTTTCCAGCACCACTGGGTCCCACTAGTGCTGTTATCTTTCCACATTCGAGGGTCAGATTCAGACCACTCAAGACCTCCACATCAGACCTTAAAGGATAAGAGAAGTATATATCTGCCCTTATAGAGACAATGTAAGTTGGCAAGCAAAATATACTAATAATTCAGACCAAACTAAATTGGTGAGAGTTCAATGTTTGATTCAAATGAACATAAAGCCAATAGGAAAAGAAATTTGAACTCATGCACATGAAATTGTGGCATTAGCAAATAGTTAAGTGAGGAATTAAGTGTATAACAAAATAACAAAAAAATCATTATGTTAAAATGCAATGGACGTAGCTTGGAAAACTGAGAACATGAGGCAACTGCCTTATAGGAGAAGGTCAAATAACTATGGTCTTATATCAGCATATTGAGAGGCTGTTTTCCAAAGAAGTTTCAACCCATGACAACTAGGTCACAGTGCAGAAATCTTATCATTGCAAAGGCCACCCTCTTAAGGTCCCCTTACATTCAACACATGAAATGACAACTTGATGGATAAACCCAAGACTATTTGTTGTTTTCATTGCATGCCAGATAAAGAAAGCAAAAGAAGAGTGTTCAAAAGGATTCATTTTGTGGAATCAGAAAGAATCTACATGGAAAGTTGACCAGCATGTCTCTTTTTGAAATCTTTACATATCTGACTCAACTTGGGTTTTTGGATGAAATATGACCTTGTCACTCTAGAACGGCAAGTCACTTATATATAAACACAAGCGTAAAGACTAATAAAGAGTTATGAAGCCCTCGGACAAAGAAAATACAGAACTGTAAAGTTAACCGAAACTATACCAATTATAGAAATATTTGAACACAATCATGTAAAAACAATCCAATAAGCAAATGTATTTGAACACATCCGTCAGCCAAATGAAACTTTTCAAGAAATATTTTTAATTAAATGTACAATGTTCATGAGATTGAAGGTTTAACATGTTTGCAGCCAAATTGATTGAGCATTAGAAATAGTACAGAAAGACATGCAAAATCCTAGTTATGTAACTAAAAACAGAAACCATTTTACTAACATATAATAATGACAAAATATCCAAATGAAGAAAACTTTTAATACGTTCTTGCATTTTAAAAAAAGTACAAAAATGCAACTCTGATGGTTATATATAAGCATGTCCAAACAAAAGAAAACTATTCTTTTTTTTAATTACAGAAAATTTCGATTCATACCTTCTAATGATATTTCGAGTCATTCTAAACAAAGATGAAGACGTAGTTTACACATTGATACATGCAGGACAGATTGACACTTATCAGGCGGTCCAGGAAGCAAATAACTAGCAATCCAAAATACAAATCAGCTTTGGTTAATTTAGACCATATAAGTGCAGTTCTACAATATACATGCTGAGGTGCCAAAGTATGGTTCATGTTAGTTATGTTTGATTGTTGTCTAAAATATGTGTGCCAATAAATCTGGTGATCTGCAAACATGGCAGATATGCCCATCTTGAAGCATAACTCTATCGAAAGATGAAAAAAATTCTAAGTCATGTGAGGTAAAAGATATTTTGGCAGAAATTATTCTCAGAATACTAGTGAAAAAGGATACCTTCTAGACAGATGTCACCTGACCAAGCTAGATTACACCCATCACTTGCTGATCTCAGTGCTAACATGTAATGCTTGCTTTGTTTCTTCTTATGATAAACGTCTTCATGATTCAAACCAAGATTGACATCTACTTCAGTTGTTTGGAGTTCTTTCTCTAAACCATATGCAAGTGACATGTCAATTTCCGCTGGAGAAAGAATAGAATTAATTCTTTCAGCAGCAGCAAAAGTCCGGCGGAGATCACCGAGAGTGTTGACACCCCCTTGAACCTGTAATGCTTCTAATTGTCAATTAAGCACAAACATTTTATCTAAGATACCAAAAAGGCATAAAAAGAAGTAACTCACCGCAAAAGTTAGCGTGAAAGTGTAACCAATAAAAGAAACCATAGTTCCAACAGACAGTTCACCCTGAAATTGGACAACTAAGTGAGAGAATAGCATGGGCGAGACATCATAGAAACTTTATTTCATCCAACCAATTTAAGCTTCTACCTAACACAATTGCAACTAAAGAAAAAGGCAAAAGTTGGTTGTAAATTCCATTAGAAGAATTTTCTGTAGAACTGTAAATCCTATTATTGTATTCTTAAGCAATTGGTTCATGATTTCTTCTTCAACAAGCAATTACTGTAACCATATGCATGGTCTTACCCAAAACCAGTAGCACATATCTCCCTCTTACAAAGATGATGAACTCGACACTACCAACTAACATCATGGGAAAGAGTCCTGACAACATCACTGACAGGATGGTGCAAGTCTCACTGCCTTCATGCAAAGGAAACTAATGTTGCCTGCCTCAGGAGATCAGGAAAGACAGGTAAGCTCCACCTGGTCAACTAGCTGATGATGGTGAAATGCAAAAAGGTGCTGAAGAACCAAAACCAAAGGAGGGCTGTCTGGGAATTGGTGATAAGACACGATTAAGAGCAACTTGAATGGAAAGTTTAGCAAAGAGACTCTAACTGCAGAAAAGAATGTGTATTAGTAAAATTTTATAACTATAGACTAAACAAGGACTTATCTTGAAAGATTTTTTGTTTCTTAAGTCACAATCTTGGACAAACTCATGCAAGGAATATTAATTATGAGACCATGGTGATTCTTACCGCCTTGACTTTGCTTCCACCAAGACAATAAAGTGCCATCAGAGAAATGTAGACTACTGTCCTTGTCAAGGACTCATTTGCAGACTTCAAAGTACCAAGTTTTATGCCATTGTTCTGGTAAGCAAGTACCTAACAAAATTATAAAATAATTAATAAAAATAAGAACTCAGCAAATCTAGGGGTTAGTCAGAGATCACAAGAAAGAAGTGAGAATAAAAGCAAAATCAAAACATATTGCAAAATTTAAATAATTAAAACCTTTTACAAGATATTTTCAGAGACATTTGCAAAAACCAAGAAGTTAGTCAGACTATGAGCCTGCAGTCATCAAGGGTTGCATAGTCAAAATGACAAATGTTGGTGAGCAAAAATCTCTGACATGCCATATCAGAACCTTGTCTGCAAATTTAAAAAGCCCTACTCAGAAAACTGCTAATAATTCGAATTTATTAAATAGGTTTCTACCGTGAAGTCAACATAATTTACAAAATCCAAATTTATATATTTTGTTAGGCCCAGGAATTGTAGGACAGTAGGAGATATCCCTCTTTACTCATGGGGTTCCAAAATTGAAATCATATTGGACCCTCAATAAAAGTTGTTTGGATGCATCATTTCTTGAATTATGGCTAATCTATCTTGTTACGGAGAAGTAACACTGTCATAAAATTATAGAACCCTTGAGACAAATTTTCAACCATGCACCAAATACCAATCCATTGTCAACTTGGTTCAACCGTTAAAAGACACATTAGGCAAAGAGAACATTTTTAAATTTACTAGCAGACACTAAGGATGATAAACCAACTCATTAAAATTGCATAGGCCATGAGTTTTCCATGTTTGAAATGTTCCGGAATGTGCAATATAATCTACTGGTAATATTTTCTAGCATTTCTTTTAGCAACAAATTTTATGATGCTGTATCTTCAAACAGTCAAACCTTACCAAATTTCTGAAGATGGAGAACTGTCGCTTCTCACCAGCAAAAGATCTAACCTATATGAAGAAAAAAAAGCTAAGAGTTATTCTTCTGAAAGTAGAACGATGGATATATCTTTGATAATTAAATAGATATTTCTGAATAAATTAGCATAATTTTAAGAAACAATATTGAACAGGAGATAAAATAAGATATATGCAAAATAATCTTGAAACTTACAGTACGAATTGCAGAAAATGTTTCAGTTGCACAGTCTGATATGCTCGCTTGCACCATTCCATGAGATATAAAGACAGGAACAGTTGACCGCTTAAACACAGCTGAGCATGTGCCAATCAGGGACATAAATACACCATTTAAATGTTACAATAACTATCATATAGATGAGGCGAAGTCTCAAATACAGTGCATCACTTTGAAAAAGGGCACATAAGAAAGGTGATCTTTGATTGTAATAAACAAAATACAAAATATTTTGTTCCACAAAAGTCAATATTTATGTCTCACATGAGAGGCTTATGCAGAATAAAATGACTACTCATGCTGCCAAAGGATAAAAAGGAACTACGTACTTTTTTTTTTTAATGTGGTGTTACACTTGAATTGGTCTATAGTAAATGCTAGACCTCACACGTTTATAAGATTCAAAAGTTATGGGCTGATGCTGTAAATCCTGAAAAATTAGGTCATCCATTCTGATAAACCAAGATCGACCTAAAATGGGTGGAATTGCCTGAATCAATCAATTTTTGTTTAGACAAATATTATGTCGTTCTCATTGAATAAAGTCAGATCAGTGACAGTCAGATGACTGTAATTAGAGCAAAACATTTAAAAAGCTTAAGATCACGAACCCGAGAGATAAGTTGACCAATTTTTCTGTTCCTTGTCAGGGGATATCCACGACATCAAAACATATGAAGAAAAGAAATAGTAGGTTTGACTTTAAGGCATCTCTTTGATAGCATCAAGTGATTTCATGGGTTTTGTGCTCTTCTTTACTAGCACCAAAAATGCTGAAAAATCAGGCCATACATCATGATAAATAGGTTTGACCTCAAGGCATATCTTTGCTAGTAACAAGGGCTACTTGCATGAAGGTCTTATGTTCCTTCTCTTCGCTAATATCAAAATGTTGAAAATCAGGTCATACATCCTGATAATACATGAAGATGTATAATCAGGTTAATCAAACAATCAGCAACTAAGGTAATCACTAAAGTTATGTGACTTGAGATTAAAAACAAATCCTCAAAATTTGTATAGAGTGGAAATTTTGGAACCTAAACTTTCAACTGTAAAATCTATATAATATTGAGCAAGTGCAAAATTTTGGGTAAACTATGTTTTGTTTTTTCACATGAATTATAGAACCATGAAATTACCATTATCTACACCATAGAGACTAAGGCTATAATTTGGATAGTTCAATAGAAGCAACAAAAGGCAATATTCACTACAAATATAAATCCATATTGTATTAATTGTAAGCACAGATCTTCAATAAAAAAGGATTGTAGCCGTGGGTGCTACTAATGTGCTGGTCCTTCAGTGTACCAATACATATTGATTGGTGCAGTACAGGATGGACCCTATGTGACTAGTACAAGCAATAAAGTTACCAATGGTGTTCTTCGACATGGGAACAGTAAGGACCATACGCCTAAAGATTAATTCCTTGAGCAATACATTACTTACCTACTAAAACAGATATAACCACCATCAGCAATGCTAAGATAGGAGCCAACTGTGTCGAGAGTGTGAAAAGTATGCATATCGTACCAACAACCTGCAAGACACAATGAAACAAATGAGAAACTCAAGTATATATTAAAGGATCAGAATGATGACATAGACATGTTAAAGAGAGACAAGAAATTATCTATTGGAAAAACTTATGACCAAAAGAAAGCTGAAGGGTTAAGTGCAATGATTGTTAATTTTCAGAAAACTAGAAGTAATAAACATGTACTAATCAAAGATCAAGCTCATATTGTCATCATAGTAAAAAGTAGCTTTCCTCAGAGAGTGCTCTCAGACCACGATCTCTTGAAATATTCTCATTGACAATATCCTTTAAAGAACCCAAGTCAGATGTCAACAACCCAGTCAATTCACCAACCTGCCCAAGAAGACAATCACACATTTTGCTATAAGCAGAAAACCTACTGGGATGAAATGGCTGTGCAAGAAATGGAAAACTATCAGACAGTCACAGTGTATACATGAAAACAAGTCAAAACTCTGAACTCGGAATAGCGGATATAGAAACTAAATTGACATAAATGCATTTAATAAACAACTTAGTTCAGTTTTAAAGGCAAATATTATGTTATTAAGAAATGCAGTTAGAGGCATTTATGACATGATTCTTCAGAAAGAATGTATTACAAGGAATGCAAAATGAAAAAGAATAGTAGTATATATAGCCACATTGTGGATACCTAGAAAAGAAACTGCTGTAAGTCTAGCAAACAGAATTATGAAATAATACCTTATGACGGTCAAAAAACTCCACCTGCAAAAAGAAAAAAGCCACAGAAGAATTACAAAAACTTCACACTGAGTGACAATTCAAAACAATAAACTTAGACATGATAAGACACAGAAGAAATGTGGAATGAACAGGAATGTAGTGAATTAGAACAATTTAAATGTATAGCTGTGTTGCCATTTGGTGTCATAAAGAATTATATTGTTGCACTTAAATCTTCCAACATAATTGCATTTACCAAAAAAGCTTTATCAAAATGGAATTTATCATTAAATAAATCATAAGAGTCAGAATCAATATGTTTTTACTTGATAAACTTAAATAATCATGGAACTCTGCTTGGTGGTGGACGGTTAAGCTGATTTAGGCATGGTCTTACCATAAGATCAATCTCTACAGTAGCCAATTTTCTGTCCAAAATACATTAAATTATGCAGACTATTAACTATACTAAATTCATGAGTTTGCAATTCAAGAATCCAGATGAACCTTATATCCTTGGAAATATGTATTTGTGAGCAGAAAACAGTGGTTAGTAAATAAGGCTCCTGCCAATAGAGTATCTGAGGAGGTCAATGTATTTGGTCACCCAGATCACAAATGAATAACCTTCTTGTCATTCCAAGGCACAATCATGTTTTAATACAAATTAATAGCTTAATTGGTTGGCCACACACGGAAAGGCATTATGTAACTCAAATGTTAGTTTTGAGTCTTTTGACCAATCTGCTAGTATTTGACTGATAACACAAGCAAACACAAATCTAATATGAAAAAGGAGGCATTTTCCCTCTAGTTTCCTTCTCTTCTCCATTATCAGTGTCTTCAGTACCTCTTTTTCCTTCTCTGCTGTAAGAGCTCTCATGTTTACTTATACAAGAAGTAGAAATGGAATATGTTGCAAGCACAAGGACATGATTATAAAAAATCTGAGCACGTCCAGTTGCAAATAAAGATGAATAAAGATATTGAACCTTTTGAATCAATATCTGTCTAAATATCTGGCCTCTTAGATTTGCCATCACAGACTCCCATATAATGGTCATGTTGGTGACGAAGATTATAGTAAAGATGGGTTCCAAAGAATACAAAAAGGCAATCTGAGATAGAAGTCTCCATAAAGGCTCAGAAACTGTCCCTGTAAGTGTCTGAAAGAACTTCCCTGTTACAATTTGACGTGAAGATCAGAGCAAAAACATGAAAAGAATAGCTGACAATCAAAAACATAATAGAAAATAATCCCCACAACTTATCTAAGAATCACTCACCTTATAAATTGAGTTGAACAATTTTCAATGACTTCTTAATGAAAAGAAAAGAATTTTGTGCTTATTGAATATTTTACAATTACAAGTCAAATGTTAATTCATTACTCTAATAATCTGACCAATAGCTAATGTGTAAATTAATTCATAAAGTAAAAAATTATTGGTTTATAAATGACAAAGCATCAGAGAGTGGGTCCAGCTTATTGGAAGATAACCTAGTGTCAGATCACACTATCATTGTCCAAATGATCATTTGATATTTAGAAGTTTGCATGTATTAAAAAACTCTGCTTGTGTCAAATGATATCCCTAATTCCAACGGCAAAGCAAATTGACAAGGGTTGGGTCGATATTCAGTCCACATAGGCACAGTATGCAACAATTAAAACATATAACTTTCCCTTTCCACTTGGAAGGTAGTCAGATATTTAAGTTCAATCATCTAAATGAACATTTTCATCAAAAGGCACAAAATAAAGAACCACAGAGAACTAAGTGCAGTACCCATAGAAAAAGTCTCAATAGATCAACTAAATGGTGTTCGCATATAATATTACATCTGTGTAAATGCACACAGCATTGAGCTTGGATACTCTTGATGGTATGCAAACCTTGATACTTCCTGTTAGGTACTTTTTGCATGTTATAGCTTACGCATATGTAGTTAACCCACATCCTACCTCATAATTTTTAGCACAGATGATCATATTTTGAAATCAATTAAGCGGCAGCAACTTATAGATTAGTAAGCAGCAAGGCGCTTTGAGGGGAGGACAATACTGAGCAAGTTTCATGTTAGCTTATTCTTCTTTTAGTGATTTATATTGCAGCAAATGCAATAACGATATGGTGCATTCTGTAAGTTTGGACGTCAAGAATAATAACCAAAATGCAGAAAATTTGGGACGAATAATAATAATAATCATAATTGCAGTCATACTTAGTTCAGTGGCCCAATAAATTTATTTATCATTGTAGTCATAACCAATTTGTTCTTATCTTTTTTTCTTTCTTCCCTTTCAGCTAGAAGCCATCAATCACTCACAAAATTTTGTACTTTTCTACGATACTACCGATTGATATGATGACATACATTAAGAAAACTGAACCACAAAGATCAACTTTGGCAGGATTCCTCTGACAAGGAAACAAAGAACGGGAGGGCGATTGGATTGCCCATTGCAGATTGGCATCTTACGTCGGTAGGATGTATGCCTTATCCGATTAGGAGAGCACAATCTTTGACTATCTCTTTGCTAACCCTAACTAACATATATGAAACGACAAATATAATCAACAAAGTGTCATTACATGAAACGTATCGTAACACCGTCGGCGGTAACTTATACTATAATTTAATCCAAAATACATAGATGGGAGATCAATCGTCAGAGGCGCAATAGAGAACCTTTTGTCTTGAAGAGGGGGGATACGAGTCGTTACCAGAGAAGATAGGCATCGCGAGGGTACAAGAAGTGCATCCAACTAGAGAGGCGATCGAGACGGCCATCCGAATCTTGTGACGGGAGAGGAGAGACCAGATGACACTCCAGCTAATGGCAGCAGGCGGCGCGGACGAGACGTCCGCCGCGGGACTTTCATCCTTGGCGACGGGATCGGGGTCGGCTGCAGGGGCGGAGACATAGGCGGCACGAGCATGGCCTCCGCTCCTCCTCCGCACGCCGGTGACGTGCGAGGGAGGGTTTCGAGCCGTCCGAAGCGGGCGACGGACGAGGAGCGCGGCGGGGCATCGGCCGGAGATGTAGGAGGAGGTGAGCATCCGACTGGGCAATGGGAAGGGAGAGAAGAGGGATTGAAGAAGAGAGGTGGAGGCGGCGGCCATTGGAGAGGAGAGGAGAGAGAGCAGGGACGGCGGCGTGGTCTTCTCCGCTGCTGTCTGCGTTTGTGTGTGGTTCTTGAGACTTCGGGGGGCTAATTACATAATTTTCTGCGAGCGCGTGGTTCGGGTTAATTACATTTTTTTTCCTGTACTTAAATCTTTTAGCATCGCGATTTTTTTTTTTTATTATTACATTAGAAAGCCTACCGTTTTGAAATTTTACTTCAATTTTAATAATACTGTATATTTCTTTGATAAAATCCTTAACATCACGTGTGGAATTAATAAGTTAAAAGGGTAAAATAATTTGGAATTAATAAGTTAAAAGGTTAAAATAATTATTTTACCCATTAACACAGGCTAGATTGTAAGTATTTTGAGATCATACTCGACTCAAATGTTATCCTACGGATAAGTTCTCTAGTGACTATTATTGAGATACTATTGATAAAAATTAAACGAAGAATATAAAAAATAAAAATTATAAAAAAAACTATGAAATATATAAGATGTAATTGTCTAGTTCATTTTGATAGTGAACTCTTGATAACTATTTATACATACTCAGCAGAAAGGTTATATATATTCAAAGGATTTTTCTCAACTGTTTAGAAATTTTCTCAACTGTCTTGAGAAAATCTTATCTGCTTATCAACTATCGAGCTCTTCATCAACCCCGTAGTTTCTGTGAGGAAGCTTCGAACGCAAGTAACAGGTAGTAGACATCTATAGCTAATATCCAAATATCATCTTTGTCCTTATGCCAAAATTGTATCGGCACCTGTAGATCACAAACCCACAGCCACCAAAGGTTGCAGTAGCGAACAAATCATCTACTGCTACCTTTTTTATATATTATTTGAAATAAGAGACATCATTTGACAAATAAAAAAAAATAGGAAGAATAAAAAAAAAAAGACTTCAGATAAATTACCCCCGTTTATAACTGGAAACGTCGCCCCTCGAACCGGAGTCGATGGCCGGACCGTGAATTTTTACGCGTAGTATTGCACGAGAGAATGGACGGGCCATCCGACGCCTTACTCAGCGCGTAACAAATTCCACACGCGAATTCTGGCGCCAATTCCTACTCCAATTTGGGGACGCTTCTTTTCGATGGTGTTGCGCTTCTCGTTCTCTCATTCCTTTAGGCTATTGGGAAGGAGATGTGCGCGACTGGGCAGGGAGACGACGTCGAGCCTCCAGTTGGGTTCGAGTAGGGTACGCATATCCGAATTTAGATTTTGGTATGCTTTTTCTTCTTTTACTTTTCGTTGCTTGTGCGTGTGGGAGTTGCCTTCATTCTGAGAATGATGGATCGTCATTGGCCTTTTCTGGTTGTGGCATTTCGATGCGCCATTGGATAGCTCCGGTTCGCCCGACGGCGATTTCTATTACCAGATAAATATCGAATCGCGTTCTTAGGGGTTAAATCTAGGGTTTCATTGCCTTCAGATTCCAGTCACACGTTTCGTTCTTTTACAAAGGGGTTGGTCTTGTCGATTACATAGTAATCGCATCTAAATTAAGTGAACTGAAAGGAAAGTTTTTGTTTTTCTGACATTAGGCTCTTCGTCCATGTCCATCTTGTATCCAGCCTTAATCGCATGCTCTTATAACCCTTCTACTTCTGCTGCAACCTGCTTTATTACTGACTTCGGTTCATGCATCACCATGCCACTTGTCGTTTTCATTTGGAATGAAAATGAGTTAATTGTCGCATTTAATAATTGAGTAATGCTGTCACATCCTGAGCGGAAAAGATACCACAACACAAGAACAAGATGCTGTTGGACTAATAGACCTTCATGGATTTGCACTCGAAATTACAACAATAAATAGTTTCATCACAGACCAATACACCAAAAGAGCCCCCTAGCTTCTTGGTGGTTATGGGTATGGAAAACAAGTAAATCCAGGTGTACTTAGAGGTCACTGGCTTGTGTCACATGATATGGGCCTTTGCTGAATGCCTGACACTAGCATTCCATGGTAACCGGTATGTTTTTCTTTCCAATATAAATTACTGTAAGAAACGATTACACAATTATAACCATTGCCTCTGGCATCAGAGGCAATCAAAACAGAGAAATCTAGGGACCAAGCATCTTTCCAAAATTCTTCCACCCTATTGGTCCTAGCAAATATATATTATATATCATCATCAAGAGTAATTTTCTCAGCGAGTATAGACTCAAAGAGTTACGGACAGAAAATTAAAGATATTCCCTCATTGGTCATTAGAAGGGGGAGGTGGTGAGCAGATCTCCTCGTCAGCCTCCACCTCCTGATAGAATTACTTTTGCACCTTTTGTTTTCGAGTAATTACGATATGCTGCTGAGTTTTTCATTTAACAAAGTTGAATTATTTATGTGGCTGCTCTCAGGTTCTTCTGGCTCTACCGCAGTCTTTTTTGTGAAGCATCAGTTTTGGGTAAGGGTTGCAGCCCTTCTCTCGTTCCTTGGGTTATATTAGATTGCATGAGTGTCCTAAGCCATGTTAACATTAGTAAAGAGTCTGGGTGACCAAGTGTGAAAAGCCACACTTTGTAAATTTATTAAGAAAATCCATGTTAAGAAAATCTATGTACTATAAACCATGTTAAGAATATATATGAAGAAATTTCAAGTACTAAACCATATTAAGAAAATCCTACACAACACTTTTTGGTTTGAAGTGCTTTAGTTATGCAATTTTGAGTCACAGCAGTCCGTTCTTTACTGGCGGGCGCGTGGAAGTGACTCCTTCGAACACAACTCCCATCGCCCAATGACGTTTGAAGTACATCATTGTTTCGAGATGGAGTTGTTCTAATATTCAACCACGAGCATGAGAAGAAGCAACGGATGATGGGACGCTAAGATGAATTGGAGCAGCTGGGAATACCATCAAACCTCACGGTAATTTGTGCACGCTGTTTAATATATGAACCAATTTTATTGGATATTTTTACATCTCACTGGGTCTCCGTACAAGCAAGAACAATCTACCCTCGTTATTGCCACTTACACAAGAAAATAAACTAATCAATAACGAGATTTTTTTTTTTCTGATTTACTAACGTGATACTAAATCCTGTACCAACTCCGCCACAGCTGACTCGAACAGGGCATTTTCCAGTTGCATCCCCAATTCCTCCTCTACCTCGTCGAAGCATCTCCACCGTCCGTTCCCCTCCATCTCCCTCAGCGTCGCCGCCCCGTGGACGTCGTCCAGGTCTCTGCATCTCCTGCCGTCGATCCAATCTCTAGCGGTATTCAACATCTCGCGGGTCTCCCCGCGAAGCACGCGGGGCGGTAGCGTGCGGCCCCATCGCAACGGACGGTCGCGATTGGCGTAGCTAGAGCGGCACTGCCCTTGGATGAAGAAGTCCAACAGAAGCTTCTCCATGCTCCCACGTGGACCCTCCTCGAACGGGCTGGCCTTCAGCTCGCCGAGTAGGCCCCACGCTCTCTCCTCCTCTCCCTCACCGCCCGAGGATGCCACGTGGTCGGTGGATTCTTGGAGATCATCCTGCGACGACGACGCGGAGAGAACCCCGGGGTCCAGCTCGGCGAGCATTTCAAACCGTCTGATCCTGCGCAACAGCTGCTCTTTGGTCCCTGCACGCATTAAGCAAATCAAACCGGTCACACAACGGGGACGTGAGACTCCTGATCTAATAAGAGCAGCAGATGGGATGAATCCCCCTTCTTTTATTCTCTTCCCTTTTACTTGGAGGGGGGAAGGCTGCATTTATTGATTCTTCTGGTGTTTTGCGCAGGAGGGCGTTCCGGTGGAAGAAGACGAAAAGAATTAACAGCGTGGGGCCGAGCCCAACAAAAAGAATCCAAGGAGTCGAGCGTCCGTTACAAATTGGTATCTCCTCGAACCAAATTCTCATTGTCGATGCGTATTATATTTTCTTTAAATACTTGGTATGGGACCAAAGACACGTACGCTCAATGTTGGCGAGGCTGCGATGGAACGTGGTGGTGGCATCCTGTTCCTCCTCGTCATCGTGCCCGTTATCTTGTTGGTAGGGATAGTCGATGACCGAAACTGGGCTTAGCTTCTCCTCCTCGTCCTCTTCCTCGGAGTTGCACTCGTAGGACTCCGTCTCTTTGCTATCCGATACCTATTTCCGTTCCATTCAAAATTAGAAGAACTAACAAGTCTTTTGTGAAACAGAAGAGATAATTGATTCAGTGAAGAGGAAAAAGAGCACGATGTGTAGGTGTGTGATTGACCCCAGGAACTCATTTACTCTACCCGATAAACATAGGCATAAATATTTAGGATCAATCTAGTAAATTATCAAGGTATGGTCCTCGATCCAGATATTATCGAATTCCGGGTCAAATACTAGATGGATTCGACCCGATTCCCCGAAGACACGTAAGGGATTAATCGATCATGGGTTCGAAAAGAAGAACCCACTCGAATCACAATCCGTCCGTAGAATAGACAGCAAAGGCCACCGCCTAAACCTTCACACGCGTAGTCGAGGTCCCCAGTCTCTGTGGGACTTGCTTGTTACGGACGAAACTTTCAGACAAGAAAAGTGTGCATGACAGACCAAGAGAAGATGAGGTCTAAGAACTATACTGTGGCCTAGAATATCCTATACTTGTGTTAGGTTGAACCTCATATTTAAAGGATATTGCTTTGGATGGATCAATCACCATCCTAACTTTCCACGATATCACACATCATGTCATGATACATCCGAACGCGGAATATACCTAAGCAATCATTAACCTGGCTCTCCACAACACCACGCATATCGTGTTATCATTACTACAGCTATTAGCTACTTTCACTTTTTAATGTGTTATAATGTTGATCTAACGTCCACCCCATTCCCTACTATACTTCTTCGAGGGTCGTACAAATTGGAAGTATCCAATTGTTACTAGTATTGCAAAGTATTAGAATCCTCCTCTCTATGTGATGATTGTAGAACAAGTTAACAGTGACAAGTAACAGAAGACAAGTACAAATCCATCCATCAAAAGATTTGGGGAGGTCCATATACAGATATAGCATTAAATGACTGGAGCTGAGCGTCCCTAATCATAAAACTTGGGGGCCCAAAATAATTGAGGTACCAATTAATAAACAAGTTAATTGAGTAAAATAAACCCTCACCTTCGCCGGTCGGTTGGCGATGGCTTCACCCTCCGATTTCTCATCGTCGGCCTTCTTCTCCGACTTGTCATTAAGGTTTGGGCCACGTGACGGTGATTCTTTTCTCCTCCCACCCGCGGAGGCAGCGTTCTCGTCCAGGCTCTCCGAGCTCGCCATGGACGCGGGGAGGAGGTCGGAGACTGTCCCGCAGGACTCCGTCTCCGACCAACTGCTGACACTACTAGCAACGGGGGAGGGGAATCGGAGAGACTTCCACCCTTCTCCGTTCTCGTCGAACGATCGGTGCCGTACGATGTCTCTGACCTTGGCCCTGCTGTCCACCGCCGCCTGCTGGTCTGCCTTCTTTTCTTTCTTCTTCCACAAGCTTCCCCTGAGCCGCCTCGATATGCTTCTGGAAAGAGATCCGTCATGCCCCGGTAGGCACCTACCGTCGGAGGACGAAAAAGGCAGGAGCTTGACGGCATTGATCGCGGCGCAGAACTTCGACCGGGTATTTTTATTAGATTGCGCTGTGTGAACCAGCCTCGCCGCGCCGCTACGGAGCTCCGCGTCGAGTAGGCACCGGATGGTGGGGACACCGGCGAGACCGGAGGAGGCCACGGATTCCGAATCGTCGTCGTCGTCGTCGAGCTCGAGGTAATCCTTGAGCATGAGCGGCTTCCTAACCATCATCATCATCACTGGATGTTTCAAGGGATTGTATTAGAGCCGGAAGAGGCAATTAACAGGCCGGAATGGCAGCTTTGGAGGCGGCGATACGCAAAAAGGAAGACATGGGAGCTAGAGGGAGTAGAAAACCATTCGATACTATATCGTCATACTTGCAAGAGGAGAGAAGAGAGAACGAGCGGAAAGAGATCATAGCAGAGGAAGAGGAGGTGGCTCGGCAGGCTCTGCACGCATGGATACTCGGCTCCTTGTGGTGGAGGAATCTCTTTAACCCTTTCGATGTTCTATTTTCTTTATTTATTTATTTATTCTTCTTTTCTCGTCCACTAGCAATAACTTTTCTTACCCGCCGACGAGCGTTCCCGGTTCACTTACGGGTTAGAGAAACCAAGTAGGCTGCGACGTGAGACCAGTATATTTGTGGTCTTTGCCCGTTGGTGGGGGCCACCACGTGGTGAGTATGAGAATGACGTCCTCGACACAACGAGAAAACGTATATATAAATTCATGGACCTTGTCCTCATGTCCTTCACTGTCGGTCATCTTTTTTGTTTTTTAATCCTCGGCCAATCTTAATATATTAAAAAAGGATTTTTATGTATTTTTTTTTTTATAACTGTAGTTCTTCTACCACTGATATCATTATACTGTTTCCCTTTGGCTTATTTTATATCTAGTCCAGTAAAAAGATCTTGTGAAATCGACCGGTCATTATTATGAGATGATCATGTGGAGTAGCAGTAAATTTCAACTGTATGAAACTCAAACATTAAAGTCTTGCTCATCACCTAAATAGAGATAAAGAGGTTGGTATTGTAGAATGGTTTCATATAGTCAATAGGGTGGGACGAGTCAGGGACACGGGAGAGAGCGATGGGACGCAGGGGCTTGCGCGTGTGGGTTGATGGCGATCCCTCATCGGAATTAATGGTTGGCTTTGCTGCCCGTGACTTCATGTGCCGTTCTAAGGCGCCTCCTTTTCGGACGGACCTCGGTCCCCCACATGCAGTGATGAAGACGCACATCTCCCTTTTTATCTGCAGTGAACACAGCAACATTGATTAAGAGAAACTTTTAATCATTCATGGGTTTTCATTTGATTAGAATTGAGCCCGGCCAAGTAAGTAATCACACAAAGCCGAACATATGGCTCTCTTCTTTTTCTTTCTTATTAACTTTTGCCTATTTTTAGTTGAAATGGTTCAAGTTTCAACGATTTCACCTCGACGTACGTCTGAGTGTTACTTATTCGGCCTCGTGCGTATCGCGAAGATACGCCGCTGTCGGGACACGCATGGCTCGAACGCTCTGCCTGTCTTGGACGCATTTGGGTCGGAATGTTTGTACATGGTCAGAGTTAGAAACATTTGGGAGCAGCTGCATGTTACGTTGGGAGGTTGTTCGTTGCCTGTCTCCAGACTCGTGACTGCATCTGTCTGTGCACACCTTGTTCTTCGCTGTTTTCAAATCTCTACTGCCTTGTGCAGTGGTTCTTCAATCCAATTATCAAACCACTGCCACATAGTAATCGCTCTGCATCTGAATTGGTTAGTCGTCAATGTTGACTTCTGGCTGGCTTTCAGAAGCTTTAATGCCTCGGGGATGGGTACGTCGCACCAAAGAGTCGATCATTATGGTGTTCAATAATAACGAGTCAGGACGTGGAAGTAGGGTTTACTTGCGTGTCTAGAGTTCTTTGGGCAAGTTGCATGTGGGAGAAAGCGTGTATGTCTGGGCTTCCTTCCTGGTTTGGAGATTCCTCTTTGCTCGCTGAGGTTACCAGCAGACTGTGCGCTGAGTCTGTTGTTGATATTGTCCATCTAATATATATTCTTTTGAAGCGGTGGCTGGGTATCTGCACTTGTACGATTTTTTAAGTTGGATTGTGTTAATATCCAATTCTGACTCTTATCCGATTCCCTTATGATTCGGTTTTGATTTAAATCAAGCTCACTAATGGTTTGGGGAGAAGACAATAGCAGTTAAGTGAAGGAAGCCTCTCCAATCCTTCGTTTGTTGCATGCGGTACTCTCCGAATCGCACAATTGCCACATGCTTCACTCTTAAGAGTTATGCACGGCTCCCATCCGTAACCCTAACTCCATCCCTGTGCTTGGTTTCTCCTCAGTCCATAAGATGTATGCATTCACAACCGCGAGAGCATTCTTGTTCACCGTCGTCGTTGCATTGGCCACAAGCATTCCCTTCACCGAGGAGGATATGGCGTCGGAGGAGAGGTTCTGGGACGTGTACGAGCGGTGGCAGAGCTTCCATGGCATGTCACGTAGCGTCGACGAGAAGAGCATCCGCTTCGACGTGTCCAAGGCAAATACTAACTACGTGTTTGAGTCCAATAAGAAGCTTCTCGTCGAGGCTGGGAATGACCAGGTTGACGTGCGACAACCGGCTCTGTAAATGGAAGCTTCTCGTTGAGGTGCCTCGCGGCGGTGTATCGTACATGAGGCTCCTGGCAAAGAGTAGGTGCATTCTTGTACATGAAGCTCCCTTTGAGGCTAGCACTTTCTCTGAGCATGCTGCAGCGATGGCTCCTCGCCGCAGCATTCGGCCTCTTAAGCTCCTCTTGTTCCGAACTTGTTGAGGCTCAGCTTATAAGTCTTGGCCTTCTTGTTGGACTCGAATACGTAGTTGGCGTTCGCCTCGAACATGTTGAAGCGGATGCACTTATCGACGTCGAGGATGCACGACATAAAGCCACCACTGGGACAGGTCCCAAAGCTCTCGAAGGTTGGGAAAGATCTGTATATCAATGCATAAATGGTTCTATAAAGCACCATTTGTGTGAGAAATCCTACAGTGTGCTATGATGGATCTGAGTTTCCATCGTAGATCTCCGATGTTCGTAGTAAGAACCCCACGAGAATAGGTTCATTCTGAATGCTCTATATGAGGGGTGACTAGATGTAAGATGCTGACTCCGGTTTCTTCCCTATTTGATTTCTTTCTTCATATCTTTGAGATGCTGATCCATCTCGAAGAGACGCTCTCGAATCTCTAAGGAGAGTCTTATTAAATGAACTTTCAACTCCCGTGATAATTCTCATCCTAGTTCGAACAGATAAGCACGAGGTGCAATCCCTCAAGGAGCTTCACTCTATGATGGTCGTGATTCAACTTATGGAAGGAGGATTTCAACACAAATAGGAGCAATCTCATTTGGCTAAAATGTAATACTATTTCTGATAGAGATGCATAATTTATTATCATTCCTTTTAGTAATGATAAAATTTGGGCCACTCTGAATTCACTAGAGTTAGGAAAATACATAACACTCTACTCTTAATTCCACACATATCATGCATGCATATACTCATGACTAGAATAGGATGCCACCTTGCTATTGTTTTATGTTATTAACAATAATATAATGGGGAAGTTGATAATTTTGAAATATGTTCTATTGCTAAGCAAAACTATATGGCCTCTCCTATACATAATAGTGTTTGACAATTATACATATGTTATAAACACATAAATCACAAGAATCATACTTGAATATTCTGTTAAAAATTTATATATATAAAAATCATCATAGGTCATCATCTATATTTATGCTTTGGCATGGGCTCGAGTTTGCTCACCTCTCTACCTATTCATATGAATAAGATATTAGTGTCTTTACTCTTTACTTACAAAATAGGATCTATAATAAGTGACAATTCACTAAGTATAAGTTTTTATAGTTTTATTTAAGTGAGAATACATCGTATCCTATATGCAATATTTTAAAATCAAATGTATAGAATATTTCATGATAAACTTACTTATTATGACACCCTTAACAACATATAACATAGATGCATAATAAAAAGGTAAAACTTTGATTCAAAGTAAATGCTAACACATTTGTCCACGAGTAGGTCATAGTACATGTAATAGGACAATAAAGTGCATCCATGAACTCTCATATCATATATCATGATATATACATGTACTTTCATAACGTATTGTTACGAATTTAGTTGGTTTTGCTTAAGTCGTGCGATACTCTTGCGTGTCTGTTTGCAAATGTCAACCTCCCTGAAACCTCCTATGGTCTCTTAGGACTTACAAAAGATAAAACGGGTTAGAGAAAGCGCCTTACTCGAGATCCACAAACAATCATTTCAGTAAATACTTCATAGCTAATGCAAATTATAAATAAACTTTACAACCTCTGAACAATCGTACAACAAAGGGTCCAAGATGGTCCACTACAGACCGAATATCTCTCATAAATATCCACATAACACAACATTTATTTACAAGCCTAAAATAGCTATCAAACCCAACTAAAAAGAGGTTGTTAAGCCTTCGACCATCCCTTTGCATATTGTCCAAAGTATGAACAAATCAAAAGACACGGACATACATGAGCATTACATTAAATACTCTGTTTATAATTTTGTATATCATAATATATATGTATTCATCATTCATCATCGCATATCTGTGCACTCCCACATCGCACGTCATAACATATACATGTATTCCTATGTTATACGTCATAACATATATGCATACTTCCATATTGTATATCATAATATATATGTGTAACATATTTTCATTCAAATTCGTATATTTTTATGCATCTATCATATGTATATTAACATCATGCTTATACCTAACCTATGACGATCATGTTACTCAAAACATGCTTTCAAAAATATATTATGAATTCATATACTACATATAATCATTATTTTATAATAAATTAAGCTTATATTTACATGATTTGATTCAAAATTAAGATGTTAGAAAAGGATCATGATCCTCAGCCATTAGAAGTGATAGGGAGCTAGAGGCATATTAAATTTGGAACACACGGTTATGTATGCCTAAATGAAGGATGTTTGCATTTTAAGGCAATAATAACTCTTAATATAAACTATAATTTATAAAAAAATTGATAGAATCTACTCCAAAATAAATTATACTCAACCTACAAATTCTTTTGAATTCTAACTCTAAATTAGCACAGCTCAATTGATAATCTGACAGTGGTTACCAATCAAACAACTACACCATTTTATAGAGTAATATTGCTTCACTACTATTTATAGCTAAACCATATTATATCACCATAAAATTTTATAACATTAGAAAATATATAAAACTAAATGTATCTAAAATTTTAACTCAAAACAAAATCATTTGGGGGCTAAATCTGCATTCTAACTCAACTATCATAACCTATCTTATTCTATCAAATCTATGTTGAGGATGTTAATTTCAAAAACCTTATATCTGTTAGGATCTTAATGACACTACTAGTGAGGGGTGAATTAGTACTATAGTAATTTTAATTGGCTTCAAAATTTGATCGATAAAATAACATGTTTTGACAATACAATTAACCAAATGTTGAATATGAGCAAAAGTTTCAAGTAAGGAGAATAAAAATAAGATAAAAAATCACAAGTAAGAGAATGAATGCAAATCGATTTATAGTGGTTTGATCTTTCTAACCTACATTCACTTCTGATTCCTCTTTCTTTAAGGTCATTAGGTTTCACCACCAATCTTACTTCGAATGATCGAATATCAATAGCCCTATACAACCTTTCTCTTTTTCCATATTAAATCTTGGATTCTGATGATAAAATTAATTATTAAGTTTATTAAACTAATATGTTTTTAAGATAAGTGACACAGAAAATTTTTCGATCATGGACTTAGACCACTAAAGGGCCAACTATCGAGCAGGAGAGTCAAACGTTATACTAAGAAATTATCTTGTTAAAAATTAAGCATCGAGTTATAGGATTGGTCAATATGTCAGAAATCGGACTTCATGCTATAAGTTAAGGTATCGTGTCGGAAGGATCAGATATTGTGTCACTCATGAGAAAGTCGACATGTTAGTAGAATATACAATATGTTGAAGGAAAGAATGATGTACTTGAGGTTTAAATGAAATGCTGGTAGATCGGATGACATGCTAGAAGAGCATATAATATATTAAAAGCTTCGTAAATATGTCAAATATATGATTGATTTGTCAAAGTCTTGATTAAGGTCATTTTGGGTCAATATGAGTTAGTATCGGGCCGAACAATGTCAACTTATCAAGAAAGCCATTAGGCTTGAATTCGGGTCAAATTGGACCCGTTAGAAGGCCAAACTGATGTCCTAAAGTATTCTTAGGTGATGGTATCATCAGGCTCATACTGCTTGAGTCAATCGACAAACACTATTTTGCTTGTCAACCTAAGGCAATGGTGGTACTATCCAAAATTAAAATTTTATAATGGTAGCATCATCGGAGTCCAGTAGTACGACATCAAAAGTTATGGTGATAGTATCGCTCGTATCCCAAAATTTTTGAGATTTTAAATTATTGACTCCCTTCTGAAAGCCTTTAGGGCCTATAAATACCCTAATTATGCTTGGCTGATGGAGCATCTATTCCTAAATTTATGAAGTATTATAACTTTTTCTTTAAGTATTGTTTAAGTCTCTTCTTTCCTCTTGAGTTTTAGTTGTGATACTAAGTTATAAGAGGTGAGAGATCTCTCGTAAAAGAGTGAGTGTGAAGGTTCTCTCTTAAGCTTGTAAATAGGAAAATAGTTATAATAATAGTTGATCTTTGTCGATTAGAAAGAAGATCAAAAGTAAAAGCTAGTGGCCTCGAGGGAAGAGAAATCAGGAGTCGACGTAGGACGGGAAGATCAAATCACTATAAATCGGTTTGCATTCCTTCTCTTGCTTGTGACTTTTGTTTGTGATTGCTTACTTATTATTATTCATTTTACTCGTAACCCTTACTCACACTCAATATTTGGTTAATTATATTTCTGATACAAATTATGTGATCGAGCTTTAAAGCCAATTGAGATTTGCTATCGCACTAATTCATCCTCTCCTCTTAATGCCATTAAGATCCTAAGAATTGGTATGAGAGTGAGGTTATCTTATTTGGATTAACACCTAAGAGAGAATAAATAATATTTTTAAGTAATCAAGAGGGATACTCTATCACTCATTCTACTATGTTTAATGAGAAAACTACACTTATTGAAAAACTAGAATAAAGTTTTCTTACTTTCTATGGATTTTGATTTATAAAATATTATTAAGGTTGGTTTTCAAAAAATATTCTAATAGAATAATTTTGAAAAGTGAATATTTGTTTAAATGCTAAGGCTATTAATACTTTATTTTATGTTTTAGATAAAAATGAGTTTAATTAAGTTTTTTACTTATGATACTATATATGATATATGACACACATGAGAGCACAAGTAGAGTAAAATAATCAAAAATTAATCTTCTTGTTCATAATTATGAGTTATTTAAAATAAGATCAAGTGAATTTATTAGTGACATATATCTATTTTACGGATGTTATCAATAAATTAAAAGCTCTTAGTAAAAATTATACTAATTTTAAATTGGTGAGTAAGATCTCTTCTAAAAAGTTGGGATCCAAAAGTAACAACAATCGAAGAAGCTAAAGACTTAAACTATCTTTTACTTAAAGTAGGATCTTTAATTATTTATGAAATAACATACAAAACATATTTCACCTTTGAGGTGAAGTGTAGATATATTCAATAGTCACTCAAAATTATTTATGGAGGACTAATATCATCATTATGGAATGATATTACTCCCTTTAGATATATAATCCTAAACTATAAAAATATCTAAAATAATATTATATTATTCCAATACATAATTATTGAAAATCAATTCTCCTTTCAAATTATCTAAATATCCTAATTATGTGTCATATGAATATTATTATTTTTAATATTATTTTAGATTATTATTTTTAATTTAATTTTATAAGTTATTGATCTAGGCTATTTTGATGACTATAAGACTAATATAATAATATAAAATATAATTTATATTATATTTTATATAATAATTCCATGGAGACACCTCCATTGAGCCCCACTTATGATTTGTTGCACTATTGCAACTACTCTTACGTGGTCGACCAACGATCTCAATAGTCATCGCATCATACTATCGTGTCATGCCACTCCACCCACGTAGGGCTATTCTCATCATGCATGGATTCCTGGTATAATACCTCCACGACCATGTGCCATTAACCTAGCACCGTTGATCATCGTTTCACTATGCGATTATGCACACGTGCGGACTGATGACCCCATATGATCGTCATGGCATGTGATTGTGCTCACATGTCTGGTTATCCCATATGGTCATTGCGATTGTTTTTATATGTCATGTAGCCACTAGGAATCATGTTATTCGATTTAGGGAATAAGAAAGATTAAGAATAAATTTATAATTTTAATGATCGGTGTTTCGTCCTTAAGAGGTCTTATCTTTTTATAGGTGAGAGCAAATAGTCTAAGATAATAATTAGGAAAACCTCTCCCACAAGATTGTCTCGTAAGGAATCATGCTATAGTTGAACTTCTTTTCTATTGGTTAATAATTGTAATCAGAATTCAAGTAGATATATATTACATTTTACTTAATTAGATAGGATCATATAATCTAATATTCATTTGTTCTTATATTTGGAGTGATTAATGGCAAATACACTCGGAGTCACTTAACATTGAATAGATAGTGATTAGACCATACAAAAATATATTATTGCTTTAAAAGTTTTCAATGAATGGCAAATAGTCGATAATATTTATATAATAATAAAAATAATTTTAGAGGAATATTATTTAGTTTTTAAATTTTTTCTATTGATGTTAATAATGCATCGATAAATACTACTTACATTATGAAATTATAAAAAATTTGTCAACCTAGTTTTGATAGTATCTTTTTTTATGTTAGATGTGCTTGCCATGTTTTAAATTTACATGTACAAGATGTACTTAAATCTCTTGAAACTTTTTCTCTTCTATTAAGCAAGCTATTTCATTCTTATGGGATATTCATAAGTAATGAAAGAATAAGACAGATTTTACAAATTAAATGGTAAAAATCTCAAAAAAATTTCTATGGATATTCCTATATGATGAAATTCTACATATAAATTGCTTAAAGTTTGTTTTGAATATAAATAATTATTATGCACTTTATTACAAATAATATTAGGTATATTTGTATATATCCACATTATTGGAATGTATGTGAAAGAATTTTAAATTTTTTTAACAATGTAGTATATACTTTATTTGATGTTTATTATCATATTGTACTTTTTTTTAAATGTTTGTATGGTGCATTAGAAGAATCTGAATGTGATAATATACAAATGACAATAATGACTATAAAATTAAAATGGATAAATTATTTTTTAATTTCATTGATTTATTTAGTTGCATGCATTTTTTAATCCTCGTATTAGATTAAATGGCTTAGGTGATTATTAATCCATTTATTATCAAAGTTTAGGAGTAGATACTAATATTGGTGATAAAATTAAAGATGTTAAAAGATTGGTCAATAACTTGTATGAGTATTATAATGCTAACTACGTTGATGTACATGGTATGTTTGAAACTTTTGAATCTACTAATCTAAGTTAGCAATAGGGGTAAAATCTTTTTCTAAAAAAAACTATTATTATAAAATCAAAATCGACGAAGGGGATCCTCAAGCTCAAACATCGAGCTTTATATGTATCTAACAGTTTTTTTATTTTGGTGATAATATTACTAGGTATAGAGTTTCCTATTATGAAATGATGAGTGTGATATATAATAATATTTTCAATATTAGCGAGGATTGTGAGATAAATACTAGTGATTCTAAGACGATAGCTATTACGTAAGCTTTTAAGCATGAGTTTTGAATGAGTGAAAGCTCAAGTCTACCTCCATAATTAGGTAAGAGAAACAAAACAAAGATAAGATATTATATATGAAGAAAAAGACATTGCTTTGAACCTATCAACCAAAGGGACTGTGAGTATTATAATGCTAACTATAGCTATCAACCAAAGGGACTGTGAGTATTATAATACTAAGTATAGAGTTTCCTATTATAAAATGATGAGTGCGATATATAATAATATTTTTAATATTAGCGAGGATTGTGAGATAAATACTAGTGATTCTAATATCGACGATAGCTATTCACACGAGAAGACATATCCTAGATGAAATTAGATCAAGTATGAAATTAGACATATTACTTGAAAGCTCAAGCCTACCTCGATAATTAGGTAAGAGAAACAAAACAAAGATAAGATATTATATGTAAAGAAAACTATATTGCTTTGAACCTATCGACCAAAGGGACTGTCAATACAAAACATCTAACATTTATAACTCTAGTGATCGCATACAATCCCCACCCTTCCCCCTAACACAACTAATGATGAGGGCGTATGAGCCATTCTCTCTCTTTCCTCGTTCATAATCGATGGCGATGATAATCCCTAAACCCCGACGACGAGGGAATCATACGGATGATGGAGGCGACTATAAGGGTTTACCAAGGGTGAAGCCTCTGTCACTAATCACCACCACATGCATTTGTATTACGGGCAATAGATGATTGTTTAAGATGAAGGGGAGCAATCAATGGGGCGAACGCGTGAACAAAAATGAGATGAAAAACAATGATCGGCAAAAATAAAATGATTATTTAAAAAAATATTATATAAAAATTTATCAAAATTGGAGCACTATTTAAAAAAATCTCAAACTTACCAACTTTGAAATATTTTTAAGGAATTCATCCAAGAATTTATCATTTGTTTAAAGAATATTTCTTCTACTACGCGTCGTCATACTCGGCTCCTTCAACCATAGCGGTGCTGAAGGGTCTTATTTGTGGGTCCCGCGGTTATCCCTCCCTATGATCGGGATGAAAGAATCAGGTACGAAAAGCAGTATATGTCTGAATATAATATTAGCAACTAATTTCTCAAAAAAACAGAAAGGAAATCGTAAAAGTCCCAAAAATAAAAAAAGTAAAGAAATAAATAAAGAATTAAAAATATTACATTCCAACTAATCCAGCCACCTTCGTTTCTTAATAATCCTCCTCGTGTCTTCCTACCTTCTTCTTCCCATCGCTGACGTAAAGTCAAACACGGTTGTTGCCTGTCGCTCACGCCACCACCATCCCCACCTAACTCGGCCCTATCCCCTCTTCTTCATCTTCCTCCATTTCCCATTTGCTCTTCCACTTCCCTCAAAATTTCCCGATCCTTCCCTCAAGTCTCAACCATGGCTTCCGCTCCCTCTCTCAAAATCCCCAACCCCTCCTCTCCCGCCGCCTCCGCCACCAGTAGAGACCGTCTCCATCTTCTCGTCACCATCCCTTCCACGGTGGCCTCACCGACTTCCCCTCGTCGTAGATCCGCCTCCCTCGCAGTCGCCTTCGCCGCCGCATCTTCTAGGGCCGCCTCCATCAACGGCGGTGGCGTCCCCAAGATCAACGGCCACCCCCGGATCAACGGCTTCGAACCCGCCGCCGGCCTCCGCGTAGCCTTCCAGGGCGCCCCCGGCGCCTACTCCGAGTTCGCCGCCAAGACCGCCCTTCTGGGCTGCGACACCCTCCCCTGCCGCGCCTTCGCGGACGCGATCTCTGCCGTCGAGCGCGGCCTTGCCGACCGTGCCATCCTCCCCGTTGAGAGCACCATGGAAGGCGCCGCCCTCCGCAACTACGATCTCCTCCTCCGGCACGACCTCCGCGTCGTCCAGGAGATCAGCCTCTTCGTTAACTACTGCCTCCTCGCCATGCCTGGCGTCAGCCCCGCCGAGGTCCGCCGCGTCATTAGTCACCCCGTGGCCCTTGCTCACTGCGGCCGCGCCCTCGCCCAGCTCGGCCTCCACCGCTGCGAGCCCGTCGAGGACACCGCCGGCGCCGTTGAGATGCTCCGCTCCAACCGCCTCCTGGACACCGCCGCCATCGCCTCCCCCCGCGCTGCCCTCCTGTACGGCCTCGATGTCCTCGCCCATGGCGTCCAGGATGAATCCTGGAACGTCACCCGCTTCCTCCTCCTCGCCGCCCCCACATCCCTCGCCGCCGCCGGCGCGGCCGTCCACCCCAAGCAGACCCCATTAAAAACCTCTATGGTCGTCGCGCACCGGGGCGGCTCCATGGTGGTCCTCCTCAAGGTGCTCTCCGCCTTCTCCAGACGGAATATCAACCTGACAAAGCTGGAGGTGATCAACTCCTCCTCCAAGGAGGACAAGGCACCGGTGTTTATTCTGGACGTGAAGGCGAAGGGGACGCTCCGGGCGTTCCCTCACGTTCTATACGTGGACTTCGAGGGCTCGACGGAGGACCCAAAGGCCATGGAGGCCATTGACGAGATCTCGCAGACCGCCGAACTCGTGAGGATCTTGGGATGTTACGCCGCCGATCCTAATGTCTACGACCTTCACTAGCGGAGCGTTCGGTGCGCATCCTCACCTGCAGCAGCACAGGAAAGCGTCTTCTCTCCTCTCCCCTCCCCTCCCGTCCTCTTCTCAGTATGGTTGTACATAATACGCCTGTTCCCGTTGTGTAATTCGATTACCTTCCGTCCATTACTATTTCAGTTAACACCTGCTCGTTCATCTTCCTGAGCTTGATGGAGGACTGATCAATAAGCAGGTAGGTACTCTGCCGAATCAAGTTTGCTTCTTGCTAAGTTGTATCGTTTGTTCCCACCACGAAAGTAGCATCTTCCTTGTAAGGTATGTCTTTCTGATTGTAGTTCACATCTTTGATGCAGTGTACTTAAAGAATCATGTATCAGCTGAAAATTTGTAAGACAATAAGGAATAATAGATGTAGTCTCTTGCTTTCTTATTAAGAGTCTTGGAATATGACTACTCCTCAGATGTGTTGTTCTCCTTCCTCGTACATTTTTGTGCTTTACATAATCCATGTTATGTTACTGACAGTAGCAGAAGGTTGTTGAGCTTTAACCATTCGTGAACCCTCAAATTGAGAGGAGTGGTTGAGCTCAACAACTTCTGTTGATTTGTTGGTTAATCAAGAAGAGAATAACACGCCTTTATCTCGTAACAGCATAGCCTGACGTCAGATGCTTCACTCCCAAGAGCTATAGACGGCTCCGATCCATAACACGAACAATTACATCTTGTGGAGCGAGGAGAAACCAAACACAAATGGAGTTAGGGTTTGGGATCAGAATATGACGTGCTGTTATGAGATTACGACATTAAGCAAACGGCGGATCAAAGGTGCTCGTTTTTTGGCAAATGGGAAATTTTGAGGCTAGTGGAATAGCAAATGGGAACTGGGGGAGGGGAGGAGAAAGAGGAGATAGGGGGAAGAGCTAGTCGGGGGATGGTGGTGGCGTGAGCGACACGGAACAGTCATAGTCGGCTTTTTGAGGATAATTATAAAGAAATGAAGGTAGTTGCATTATATTTTTGGGACTTAGGGAGTGAAGAAATTTATATTTTTTTCGTTTTTGAAAAATTATTTACTAAAATTTTCTTTGTGATGTCTAATTTTAAAAATTATTATTTTTACTGATCTTTCTTATCTTAACCTGATTATTTATATTGATAATTCAAAGAAACGACTCACAAGAAGGCCGTCAAGCATCAGCAGAGGGTGGGTTGAAGGAGACGGATAAGTTGACCCACGCTAACATGAATATTCTTTAATTAATAATATACATATTTTTTCTCATCTTTGAGATTTTCTTTGCACATATAAGAATGGCTTTTAAAATCAAAATTAAAATTCAAGAATGAGTTCCTTTTTGGGTTATTATTTTCTAATCAACCAAATGTTAGTATATAATAACATAATTTTTTTACTTATTTATTCACGAAAGCAAATTTAGAAAAACAGTAGCTATTTTATTAGGATTGTGGCTCTTCCTCTCAGAAATTGAAATATGTCGATCCTCAACTCCCGCCAAGAGTTCTCCTGGACTCGTAAACTGTCGATCCTCAATTCCTGCTAAGAGCAATTCGCTGACGGGAGCACAATCTTGTAGTGTGGTGTGGAGGCATGATAGCAAATAAGATTAATCCTCTATTCTGTTAAGAGAATAAAGGATTTTTATTTAAACTTCTTCAATAAAGCTTCTATTTATCGAAGAATAGAAGATAAAAAGAATTATTGAAGAAGTTTTAAATGCATTAATATGTCCCTCTCTATTAGGAGGGAAGATTTCCCTCAACAGAACAGAGGATTTCCCTTAGCAAAGAGATTTCCTTTGTTGCGACTATGACACTATGACTGACGACGACGACTGCAGCAAAGGAGAAAGCTGTAGCAATGGAGAAAGCTATAACAATGTTGTAGCAAAAGAAGAAGCTGCAGAAGGAAGCTACAACGATTTGATAGAGAAATTTATAGCATGAGTTGAGGATCAACGGTTGACAGTGAGGCAGCGAGCTACGACTGATGCAAATCACAACCTAATGAAGACGATGCTATGACAACGGATAACCTAAGCCTAGGGTCGGTGCAGGTGGCACTGGTGAAGAAAAAGGCCGCATGGAGGAGAAGAGGGAAGGAGCAAGCAGAGGTTGGAGAGGGATCCACTACCGAGGGCGAGTAGCCGACCATACCAAAACAAGCCCTCATTGTTATGGCCGCACCTGATGGCGACGCCGAGTGTGGTCACAACAACGACTGGGGAAGCAACGAAGGCATCACACATCGTACAATAGACGGTCGTACAGCGGACGGAGAGAGTCCAACAAAAAAGAATAATAGAAGATAAGAAAAATTATCGAAGAAGCTTTAATTGAAAAAGCTTAAATGCATTAAGCTATCCTCTCCTATTTATGCATATTAGGAAAGATTTTAGGGAAGATTTTCTTCGATAGAATAGAAAATTTATTTCAACAAAGTAAAGAGATTTCTCGAGAAAATCTTATGCTATCAAAGGAAATCTTATCTGCTAGATAACTTAAAAAACTGGTTAGATCAAGATACACCTAGTCAAAGGATGAACAAGATTAGGATATCACACAAGAAAGGCCAAGAGACATGCTATCTGATAAAAGTTCAAACATGCTATCTCCTTGTGCCTGGCAAGGTCGAGAAGTGGGTAAACCTAACAATTTTGGATCTACTTAGGCCCATTTAAGCCCAACAACCTGGCCCGTAAGAAAATGGAGTTAAATGGGTCGTTGATTTCTCGGGCAGGATCATGCAACCCAACCCATATTGCCACTGACGCATGGATGGAGAATGGAGGAGTTATGGTTTAACCAGCCGTAACATCTCTGAACAACTCTTCCGTTCACCATTTTCCCCCTCAGTCCTTTCACCACGGAACTGTTGGTAGATAGATTGCAAGAACTAAAAGATCGATCTAGGTGCTGTTTGTGTTATCTCAAACATAAATTATTGCATGCATGCATGCATGTAACGTCAAAAACGCATAGTACAGTGCCATCCCAAGTATGTGGCTGGGGTGTTCTCCCATCACAGCAACTCCCCGAGCCGGACAACCTCGGTATGTGCGCTATCCACTACCGGCTCGCTTTTATGCATGATGTGGAACCCATGTTAGTTAACCAATCACCGTCAGCCCTTGTCATACATAGCTTTTGGAACCCAAGTAAGATGCCATTGTACAACTGTAATGGGGATGTTTCGATACCATCAAATTCCATTATGATTGAGAGAACAGGTCGTTCTTAATGTATTTGTCTCCACTTACGGCAAAATATAAACAAAAGAGATTGATCCTTCGTGTTCCTTTCGTTGCAAACAAATGCCTGAAGCTGCAACCCGTGAGTCTTTCGGTGATGAACCACGATAACATGTCGCATGATGAAAAGTAGAAGAATGCACCATTGTTAACAAAACTAAAAAGAACGGATAAAATAATTGGTAGATGCAAGGTTTATCTGTGAGCTTAAAACCGGCTCGATGCTTAAGTTAAAGGCAATGAACTTGAAGTAGGGTGACAAGGTTTGTCTGATCCCACACACAAACTGCAAGGGAGAGCTAGACATGGATACACGAAGGTGCATATATGCACACCAAGTGGCACTGCATGACAATAGCGAGGAATAAGTCCCACTCCCACTCGGTATTATATACTCACGTGGAAAATTGTCGTGTAACCGCACCCATTGTCTTCTTCGTTTTGGCGTTTAGGTGTGTAAAGATATGGTCAAGTTTTGGATCATGTGGATTCAAGAAGACGATGAGGTAGCACTGCATGTTTAAACTGATGAACAGTGAAGTATATCTTTGTGGAAACAAGCGTGTAGGTTTTGCTGCAACTCTGCCTGCCAATCCAGCTACTGGTTTAAATAGTGTCTTCTTCTTCCTCCTACACACACACACATTCCCCACGCTTTCAGTATTCTTATAGACCTAATACACGGATCTCATCCTCCTTTTCCTTCTCCTCCTCCATCCCCATTGAAGTCACCAAACCCAATCCATTAAATTCCCAATCGACAGCACTTAGGTAGTCATGGGGGCAGAACGAGCGGCCTACGGGAAGCACCCGACCTACCACGGAGTTCGGTGCCGCAACGGCAAGTGGGTGACGGAGATCCGCGAGCCGCGGAAGGAGAGCCGAATCTGGCTCGGCACATACCCGACGGCGGAGATGGCGGCCGTGGCCTACGACGTCGCCGCCTACGCGCTGCTCGGCGCTGACGCGGTGCTCAACTTCCCGGGCGAGGATGCGGCTGCGTCGTTGCTGGGGAAGGCCAGGGTAGAGGCCAGCGAGGCCGTACAATTGCATGGGCTGGGGAACGATGCCAGCGAGTTCGTTGACGATGAGTCGATGTTCAATATGCCGCAGTTGCTGGTGAACATGGCAGAGGGAATGCTTTTGAGCCCACCAGCATGGAGCGCGCACCACTCGCCGGAGGTCTTAGAATGGGAGAGCCTGTGGAGCTATCAATAGCCCGTAAACCCTCCATGCATACGCATAAGAAGCGTCCAGTTTAGCGTCTTCAGTTACCATAGGAGTGACAAACACCGAGTTTTGTGGACTCAGTGGAATGAATGCTGAGCATCGCTTTCACATTCCTTCAGTTTTCTCTCATGTCACTAATATTTGGTATTGGACAAAAAATATTAATAAATAATTGATCATTTACTCTCTCTCTCTCTCTCTCTCTCTCGTGCAGAATAAATGAGGAGTACTCATTCCATGGATGAGTCTGGCACGAAGACAGTAGAAGCATGTATTTATAGTATTAAAAAAAATATTTACAAGCTTTTTAAAAGAGTGGATAAATCCTCATATATTTAAATTATTCCAAGGGTTGCAAGCGCAGCTAACCCAAATCGTCATATATTTATATCTAATCTAAATCCTTATCTTGTGATCCTAATTATTTAAATTAATTTTATTAAACTTTTTAAATTTAAAATAGTTGTAACTTAAATTTATTTTTTTTTAAATAAAAATTTTCTTTTGCTAAGGCTTTAGTAAAGATGTCAATAAACCATTTTTTGGTTCTAAAATTTATTTTTTAGAAGTCCGAAGGTTCATCGGGAATGCTACCAGAATTAGCCGAGAATGAGTTGGGAGATTGCCGAAGGATTTTTCGGAAACTCGTTGGAAGGTTCATTGGAAGTTCGCGGAGCTCGCCGAGAAAGATCGGAGCTTGCCGAAGAAGCTCGTTGGAACTCGGCAAGATCAAATCGTGAAGTTTAGGAGCTTGCCGGGAGTCCGCAGAATGGTTTCCGAGAGTTCATCGGAAGACCGCCGGAAGTTTGCCGGAAGCTCGCTAGAAGAAGTCTTGACTTGCGGACTTTATAATAGCTTAGAAAATATCTTTAAATTCATAATTAGCACATTAAGTAGGTTTAGGATTAGGTGTTAATCCTATAACCCAAGTATTGGGCCCGAGTTCAAACTGGTTTGGGCCAAGTTTGGAGCCCAACCAGTGAGCTGAAATAGTGTAGGCGGTGGCACTGCCCAGGAGAGAGTCTCCCAGGAAAGCTGGGCGGTGCAACAGTCCCAAGCAAGCGGTGGCACCGCCAGGGCTCAGTCTCCGAGCGAGACTGGGCGGTGCAACCGCCTCTGACAGCGGTGCAACCGCCTAAGCTCAGTCTCCGACTCTGGCTTGGCGGTGCAACCGCCCCAGTCAGGCGGTGGCACCGCCTGAGCTCGGTCTCCGAGCTCTGCCAGGCAGTGCAACCGCCCCTGACAAGCGGTGGCACCGCCCAGAGGCTCAGTCTTCGAGCCCTCTCAGGCGGTGCAACCGCCCCAGTCAAGCGGTGCAACCGCCAGACCCCGGAATTCCGGGAGATGACAGATTTGAGCTCAAAATTCAAACTGGTTTGGAGCCTATAAATACCCCTACAATCCCTGGGTAAAAGATACAAGCATAGAGAGATTAAAAGAGAGAAAACACTGCTGCAATCTCTAGAATTTTCCTCCTCGACGGAAGAGGAATCGGAGGAGTGGATGTAGGTCACGATTGACCGAACCATTGTAAACTCCCGTCTTCTCTGGTTTGCATTTACTTTGAGCTTATTATCCTTACTGCAAACCTCCTTCATAGCTTACTACCTTCTGCGCTTTTACGATTGCGTTTCCAAGTTAAATATTTTCCGAATCGTGTTTAGACGTAAATCGCTTTTCTCGTACGAACATCGTATTTCAGTTTGCGCTTGCATTCTGATTTTCATCACAACAGCAAACTGCCTTAACAGATTCATTTTAACAGCTTCTTGCCTAATCACAAGTTAAAGTGATTTACGAATCGGCTTTTCTACTGAAATCGACTTTGTCGTACAAATGCAGTTTTAAACGTTGAAAGTTTTCCGCTACACTAATTCACCCCCACCCCTCTTAGTGCTCTTGATCCTAACATATGAAAGAATGCAAATATTTGTTTGACCATGGGTCCTATCTACGATTTGATTCTTAATGTTTTACTTATCACTTGGGCATTCAAGCTAGACCACTGCAGCTTATGTAGATGCCGATTTTGGCGGATACAGGATAGATAGAAAAAGTACATCTGGAACATGCCAATTTTTACGACATGCACTTGTTTCTTGGACTTCCACGAAACAAAATTCAGTTGCACTATCTACTGCGGAAGCTGAATACATTGTTGCAAGTGCATGCTGTGCACAAGTTGTTTGGATGAAAAATACATTAGAAGGCTATGGAATTCACTTGAAAAATATTCCCATAAAATTTGATAATACAAGTGCCATATGTCTTACCAAAAATCCAATTCAGCACTCTAGAACTAAACATATAGATCGCAGGAGAGGACGATGCGCCGAAGAATCGGACGAAGCGTCGAGGGACTAATGACATGCCGGACAACTTAGTTAATTGCTTAGGATTAATTATCTCGATCGAAGTTTTATTTTAATTATGCAGAATTAACTATGATAATGATGAAGACATAAAGCGAAACAAAATGTCGGAGTCAAGCGTCAAACTTTGATGTGTTTAGTGTGCCTATGAAAGATCAGGATTTTCTTTATTACAATAGTAGACTTATTGTCATAGTAGATTTTAGTTAGTTCATCTTTCTTTTCTTGAAGATCTATCAAAATTTTTTGAAGCCAAATTATTTGACATAACGTGCTTGTAGCCGCATGTCATATAAGATCCAAATCAGACACTTAATATAAAATTCTCAAAGAACTCTGAATCATGATATACAAATATACATAGATTATCAAATCATGGACCGTTAAAAGAATTTCGTGGATCAACTAATATATTTTCAAGATGAAGATCAGATGATAAATAGATGATTTATATATTTTGGGATTGATAAAAATTTTAAGAAGTCAAGAATATACATAAAAATAATCTTGGGGAATATGATCTTGATCCCCTGCTATTGTTCTCAGGTCTTAGCGAAATCCTTCTACATGTGAGTTTCTCTCTAGGATATAAAGATAGCCTAATAAACCCTTAGAATTCCTTCTGGTATAAAAATCCCTCAAAAACTCTAATTTTTATAAATTAATCCTTCATAAAATTTATAATTTTATGTAGTCCTTAAGTAAAATATGAGATATTAAAATTGTGTTCTTTAGCAGAATTTTATGAATAATTTGAAATTATTTTCTTTACTTATGAATCTCAGAATTTTAAAGCTATTAAAAAAAAGGAGTGACAAAAAAGGTGCTGGATGCTGAAATACTATAGACCACTTACATTTGAAAAGATATGCTAAGATCACTTGCATTTTATTTTGTAGATTTATTTGTAAGCAATTAGATCTATATTTTTAGGCTTTGATACAAAATCTCAAATTTTATTTTTATGAAAAGTCTTTATTTCATCATCTATGGTATCCTCTCATTCCTTAACACTTTTGATTTTATTAAAATAAGTAAGCTCAAGATTATCAATTGATTCAGAACAAAAACAATAACATTTTTACATTATCTATATTTTTTAATATGCTGGTTTGATAATTGTTCTTTTTTATCATCTCTTTCTTGAAAATTTCTTTTACATAAATATTATTATTTTCTCTATCACATTGCTCTATTATTAGTGATAAAAAATAATAAAATAGATACAGATGAGGAGGTAGATGAGCCAAGAGTGATAGGAGAACTAAATGATAAAGGAAACTCAATCACAAGTTTTGAACATATATGACTTTCACTATTATAATTGATATTTTTTTAAAAAATATTTATGTAGGATAATAAGAAGAAACTGCATGAAACATAATATCTCAAGATGTCATATACTTATGTGTTTGTAGATCCATGTATTTTTAACTTTTTTCTTTCATCAAAGCTAATAAAGATGCATTTCTTTATTTAGCATCAAGCTTATTTCTCTTTGAATTTGGTACGTGAATATAGCATGAAGGACTAAATACTCTGAAATATTTATTATTTGGCTTATTACTAAATATGAGCTCATATGGAGACTTCTGATTACTTGGACTAAGAAAAGTTCAATTAATAATATAAATTATATATATCACACCTTCTGTCCATAAGGTTTTAAGTAAATTCCTTGTATGAAGCTAATACTTATAAGTCTCCATGCGATGTCGAATCTTCTGTTCTATCATGCCATTTTGTTGTGATGTATTTGCACACGTGAGTTTCCTCTTCATGCTCTTTGCAAAAGAAGAAGAATCTATCAAAAGTGATCTTATAACCTTTTAATTTTATTTTCAGGAACACTTTCAACTATTAACTCAAAATCTTAAAATTCTAAAAATATTTTGATTTTTTTTATCATAAAGTAGACCTAAGTAATCTTGTAAAATCATGGAAGAGTATAATGAGAACCTGAATAAGATAGAGTTTAAGTAAGGCCTATTAGATTACTATGAATAAACTCTGAAGGGAAATTTATGCCTCGAAAGTGATCTATCAAAAGCTTGCATGTATGTTTTGCTATATTGACAAACTTCATAAATAAAAATAGTAAGATTGGGAAGACTATTAATTAGACTTTTCTGCATCATAATCTTTAATTAAAAAAAATTATATGACTAATTCTAGCATGCAAGATTCATACATCATCATTTGTACTCATCTTATTAACATAAGAGTTAGATGCCGATAAAATATATAAAATTTTGACCTTTTTATAAGTATGGACTAGATCTGTATTTAATTCTTTTATATTACAAAGAAACTTGATCTCATTAGGATCGAAAAAAATATAATTTTCAGCATCAATTGTATTTGCAATAGAAAATAGATTTTTCTTCATACTTGCAATATGATACACACTCTTCATTGTAATAGGATCATTATCTTTATTTGAAATTATGATAATATTTTTCTTCTCCACTTAGTGAATAGTAATGTATATCATGATAATTACATCATTACCTTTATATTGACGAAAATTAATGAATTTAATATCATTACCAATAAGATGATTATCACATCCTGAATCAACTATCTAGTTATATTTGAAGTTGATCGATGTTATGGCTTTAACAATTTCAATCATAAAACATTTGCTCCAATCTAGCATTGTAGTAATTTTCTTTATTTGTAATATTTTCTCTCTTATGTTTTTTTTATTTGGCCTAACTTACCACACTTATAATAAGTGATCTTCTTTGGATTTATACCATTGTTCAAACAAACATTTAGTTTGTTGTTAGCATCATCAATTTTTTTAAAATCTTTATCATTATCTTTTTTATTATTTATAAAAAGAATATCTCCATCTCCTAGTAGAATTTTTTACTATTTAATGAGTTAAGGAATCCTAAGAAGCAAGAAGATTTTTTAACTCTACTAAAGATGGTTGTTGAACCCATCTTTGAATAGATATAATATAAAAAAGTATATTATTTTAGAAGATCATGAATAATATAATATTTTATTCATACATCAGAAATAGGGTTATCTAGATCTAAACATAAATTTTTAATCTTAAAAAAGTATTGGAAAATTGAGACATCACTATTTTTCTAATCATTCTTCAGATATCATATTTTTTTTGTTGAGCAATCTATTAAAAGTGATCCAAATTTCTATGATTGATTTGTAACTAATAATATGTTCAAATAGACGAGAAATAGATCTATTTAACACAAATTCAAGTTTTGCAGATCTATTTAACACAAATTCAAGTTTTGCATTTAATGTCCTCCATCTCTTTCTATATAATACAATCCTTTCTCATATAATAATAACAAAATATTTCTATTTAATACAACCCTTTCTCATGAAATAATAACAAAATATTACTAGCCCAAGATCAAACCAAATAGAAGAAGAATAAACTAAGCCAAAAATTAAAAAAAAAAATATTGATCTTCTTCTTCTTCAAAAAAAAAAATTCTTGCAAAGTCTTGAGTTACTCTTGGACTTAGAGCCCAAAGGCCTAAGTACTTCGACTTGGATGGATGCCATCTAGAATTACAATTTAGACTAAAAGACTCTTTATCTTTGAAACTTTATCTAATCACCTTATTTAAGAGATAAGATAATAAATTTAAAATATTTCGAAAGATATACTTTAAATTTTAACAATATTTGTCAAACTTGTCTTTAAAATTACAGCATAGAGGATTAATAAATTTAGCACATTGGTCTGTATTCTTCTTCATTGGAGGAAAATAGATGGTCTGAAACCACTGCTTGACCCACTAGCAACTCCATAATTTTATACATTAATTTAAAGTGTAGCTTGTCTCTTACTATGATAGGTAGAATCTGCGCAGGAAAAAGATTGCAGGGGTTGTCTCTTTTTGGTTGATCAGCAACATTAGGTTTCAAACTATTCTGCTTTGCTAGCTATAGCTAGCAGTGTGTTCCAGACAAAGCTGCAGAAGAGAAATTAAGTTCGCCATGCCTATCACACTGATGCAGAACAACCCACCAAATGGCATAAACAGCAACTTGATCTTTTTCGCGGTTGCAGATGATTTTTAGCTATGTATGAGCACGTAGGAACTTCTCAAGAGGACACAGAAAGTGGAAGGAAAATTTAGCATGCATTCAGGTTGTCTGTCAGGTTGGTCGTCTCATGGAAATTTAGCATGTATTCATTCCACTGAATCCACACAGTTTATCGGTGCAATGAACCAGAAATTTAGCGTGTATTCATTCCACTGAATCCACACCCAAACGAACACGACCAACCTGAAAGCACCAGTTTCTGGTTCATTGCACCATGGCCGCAAGTTCAAGATCAGGTTGTCTGTCACATGGACTGCGGTTTATCGGTGTTCTCATGCTTTCATTTAGGTTTCCGCTTGGCTTCACTTTGCCACCATTTGTTCTTACAAGATCATGTGCCATTCCCCCAGGAAATAAAACCACTGTGTAACATCTCCTCAGAGGCTCTGTGTTGCTGCCATAAACTTGGACAAGTGAGCTTCCAATGTCTTTCCAAGAGCATTCAAAACTGATGATAACATTCTAAACCTAAGTCTTGAGTGTTGTCAATCCTTTTTATTGACAAAAATGATTTCACAATCCAAATATCCTGAACCCTATTTAAATAGAGAGAAGAACCACATTGTTAGGCCGTACCTTTTGATCCGCCAAAACCCAATTTAGTGGCCGACAGACCGACCTCTAGACCCAATTAGCATACACATGGCATCTCTTCCTCTTCTAATCTCTTTTGTATCAAACTAAGAGGAACAGTCTTGTGTATGAGTATTTCTACCGACTTTATTGCTTTATTGCGATGCCAGCTCTCAATATGGGATAGTCACCTAACTAATAAAACCGGCACAATAAGTCCAATGCATCAACATTTTCTGGCAGGTGACAATGGTTAGCTTCAGAGATGAATCTAGTTTCCCAAAAAAGTCAACTCTATATATACTCCAACAAATGGCCTGGCGGCATGTTAGGGGTTGAGCTTCGAGTAAAAGTAAGTTGTAAGTACATCCCTTGCAAACTGAAATTGGAAGTCAGCAGCCCCACTTGATCTCTAAGTCAACTATATATTTACTCAACCAGCTAAAGGTCAGCCATGTATTATTTTCTCATGAAAAAGTCAGCTGCATGTTCACCCCGAGACCTCACATCCAGGTTTGTATCTTATTCCAACGACTCGAATCCATCTTTGCAAATGAACTCTGCTGCATTTGATGATCTGCAACATTGTCTTCGTACGGAGTAGATCCACTTATTTTAGACCTCAGTTGCTGTCGACCAAAGAATATGAGAGGCTGCAGTTGTATAGTTTGTTTTGTGTTGTTGACTAAAATTTGTGGGATTGTCTTGGCTTATCCTTTACCGGTTGGGACGCGAAACGACTATATATAGTCCTATGCAGCATTCGCTTCGATATCCACAATGAAGAACACTGAGTAAGCTGCAATCAAATATATGCTCTGTATTGAGCTTCGTGAATTACCTGAGTTGTGAAACTTCTCCACATAGACACAATGCAGAGAGAGGTGCGTTATTTTAGGTTTACATCTAAGCTTGAAAGTGCCATTCTCGTTCCATCTGTTGAAGTTGATAGGAAGAGGGGATGGAGTTATCAAAACAGAAGAAGAGTAGGACAAGCTTTAATCTTCTATATTTTTCTCAAGAAAAACACTTTTACAATTTCAGAAACTCTCTATTCCTCATGACCCAACATACGAGGTTTATATAGTCCTCAAAGATATATTATATTAATTGTATTCAAGATGAATCATTCTCTTTCAAGAAACCCTTTCAAGAACCAATAACCAATTTGACTTATCCTTCTATAGACTTTTAATCCATTTTTTCTTCTTGATGTAATGATTCTCCCACTTGATGCAATGAACCTTTCTTTTGATGAAATGAAACTTTTTATGACTCTTGAACAAGTTTAATTCCAACATTCTCCCCTCTTAAACTTATTCCATCCAGCATGCCAAGTTTCTTCCGAAGTTGTTGAAATATTTCAAATTTAAGTGGTTTTGTAAGTATATCAGTCACTTGTTCACTTGTCTTGACATGATGTATCTCCACTTCTTTATTTTTGATATGATCTCTTATGAAATAAAATCTTGTATCGATATGCTTCGATCTTTCATGATAGACTGGATTCTTGGCTAAGGCAATAGCTGATTTGTTATCAACATAAATCTTGGTTGACTTCTCCTGTGGCATATGAAGTTCTTGGAGTAATCTTCTTAACCATATTGCATGACAAACACTAGAAGAAGCTGCTATGTATTCTGCTTCACAACTTGATAGAGCAACGATTCGTTGCTTTTTTGAAGACCAAGTGAATGTAGCTTCACCAAAATAAAATATAAATCCAGTTGTACTCTTCCGATCATCGTAGCTTCTGGCCCGATCACTGTCACTATATCCAATGAGCTCCAACTTTTTAGATGATGAATAGAACATTCCATACTCAATTGTTCCTTTGATATATCGTAAAATTCTTTTAGCGACATTTAAATGAGATGTCTTTGGAACTTATATAAATCTACTTATTAAACCAACTCCAAATAGTATATCAGGTCGAGTGCATGTCAAATACCTTAAACATCCAACTAGACTTTTATAATAAGTTGGATTAATGTATTTACCTTCACCTTCCTTGGTCAACTTGGTGCCATATTCAACAAGTGTATTTGTAGGATGACAATCTTCCATGGAAAACTTCTTTAAAACCTCCTTTGCATAATTTTCTTGTGAGATAAATATTCCTCCATTATCTTGTATAACTTTGATACCAAGGAAATAAGTCATTAAGCCTAAGTTGGTCATCTCAAACTCCTTTTTCATAGAGTGCTTAAAATCTTTAATCATGGAGCTACTATTGCCTATAAATATTAAATCATCTACGTACAAGCATATAAACAAGATATCTCCATTAGAGTTAGATATCGTATAGAGGGCATGTTCATGTGGACATTTAGAAAAACCATTTTGAATAAAATAAGTATCTATTCGAGAATTTCATGCTCGTGGGGCTTGTTTAAGCCCATAAAGAGCTCTCTTTAACTTGTATACTTTGTCTTCTTGTTCTTGAATAATAAAACCAAGGGGTTGTTGAATATATACCTCTTCTTCAAGAACTCCATTAAGAAATGCTGATTTGACATCCATTTGTAAAATCTTCCATTTCATTTGAGTTGCTAGAGAGATAAATAATCTTATTGTCTCCAATCGAGCAACTGGCACAAATACTTCTTCATAGTCAATCCCATATTGTTGTTTATATCCTTTTGCAACCAATCTGGCCTTGTATTTCTCCACCTCTCCTTTTGCATTTCTTTTTGTTTTGAAGATCCACTTTACACCGATAGCTTGGTGGTCTTCCGAAAGTGTAGTAAGCTCCCATGTATTATTTTTGTTAATGGCATGAATCTCTTCATTCATAGCTTGCCGCCATTTTTCATCTCTATAAGCTTCTTCAAAGGTTAATTGATCATATCCTGCAAAAAGACAAAATAAAGAAAGTTCATCATTGTTAGTATCAATCCTTCGAGTCACATCATATAGGTCCTGAATCGGTCTTGTCCTTCTTATAATTGGACTTCTTGAATCATGTGACCTAGCTGATCTAGGTGATGATTCTGGCAAAGCCACTTCGGTGCTTGCTTGTATTGTATCATCTTCTTCTGAAGCTATAGCTTTCTTATGCTGCTCATCACTTTTCCAATTCCAAATCTGTTGTTCATCAAACTCAACATCTCTTAACATCACAACTTTATTTGTGATAGGATTATAGAGTTTGTAACCACTAGAATTCTCTGGATAACCTAGCAAAATGCATTTTTGACTTTTATCCTCCAATTTTGTTCTCTTCTCTTCTGGTATCTTGGCAAATGCAACACTTCTAAAAATCCTCAAATGATCAACTCTTGGTTTTTGTAACCTCCATGCTTCTTCTGGTGTAACATTACCAATTCGCTTTGTCGGAAACCTGTTAAGCAAATAAACTGCACAAGCAACAGCATCACCCTAAAATTCTTTCAGAATTTTTCTTTCCTTTAACATACATCGGACCATATTAAGGATAGTCCTATTTTTTCTTTCTGAGACACCATTTTGTTGAGGTGTGTATGACATGGTGAATTGATGTAGAATTCTATTATTTCTACAAAAACTTTCAAATTCATTTGATATATATTCACCACCCCTATCTGTTCTTAAACATTTAATCTTACAATAACTTTGTCTTTCAACCAAATCCTTAAATTATTTGAATTTGCTTAAAACTTCTTTCTTTTCTTTTAACATATAAACCCAAGCTTTTCCACTATGATCATCCGTGAAGGTAAGAAAATACCTGCTTCCTCCAAGTGATATTAGATTGATAGGACCACAAACATCTGAGTGTACCAGATCAAGTTGATTCCATGCTCTTTTTGTCCTTCTCACTTTGAAAGGCTTTCTTTCTTGCTTACCCATGATACATACTTCACACAATTTTGTTGGGCGATCAATTTTTGGCATTCCTGTCACCATATTATATTTCTTTAGAAGTTTCAAAGCCTCAAAATTTAAGTGAGCATATCTAAGATGCCAAAATGTAGAAATATCCTCAATATCAGCTTTAAAACAATTTGATTGATAAAAAATAGTTAAATGCAGATGAAACATTCTATTCTTTGCCATTTTCACATGTGATATCAGTGTTTTATTCTTATCACGAATTGAGAGAGCCATATCTTTCATCTCAATTTCATAACCTTTTTCAAGTAATTGTCCCAAGCTTAAAATATTATTTTTCATATCAGGAACATAATAAATATCTGAAATGTATACTTCCTTGCCATTATTAAGTTCAAGGAGAATTTTACCTTTGCCTCTTACTGGTCTTTGAGACAAATCGCCAAATGTAATGTTCCCGGAATAGCTTGTATCTATTTCTGAAAATAACTCTTTGATGCCACACATGTGATTTGAAGCTCCTATATCTAGATACCATGTCATAAATTGATCCTCTTTCAAATTATCATAACTCATTAATAAAACTTGATTTACGTTCTTTTCTTCCTCAACAAAATTTGCCTTATCACCTTGATTGTTAGGATTATAATAACATTCATAAGAATAATGTCCATACCTTTTGCAAATATAACATTGTATATCAGACCTTTTAGAGTTTCTACCACGTCCACGGCCTCGACCACGTCCTCGACTATAACCTCGGCCTCTTTGGCTAGAATTTTCTTCACCACTTTCATTGTTTGGAGATTCTTGATTCGTCTGATTTCTGCCTCCTCTTCCTCTTTATCCTCGTCCTCTTCCTCTTTGAGAATTTGATTCTCGTTTATTTTCAAGAGTAAGCTTCGTTTGTAATGCTTGTTCCATAGTTTTGTCTTCTCCTCTTTTTATAATCCTTTGTTCATGAACTTGAAGGGAACCCATAAGTTCTTCTAAAGATATTTTTACCAAATCTTTAGATTCTTCGATCGCAACAGCAATAAAATCAAATTTCGGATCTAGAGATCTCAATATTTTTTCTATTACTCTCTGATCATTTACTTGTTCACCATTTCGTCTCATTTGATGAACAATAGAAATGATTTTTGAGAAGTAATCAGAAATAGTTTCAGAAGTACCTTATTGTAATTTCTCAAACTTGGCTCGTAAAACTTGTAGACGAAGTTTCTTTACCTTATCAACACCACCGAATGCTTTTTGAAGCATTTCCCAAGCCTCCTTTGAAGTATTTGCTAGAGCGATAATCTCGAACATTGTATCATCAAGCCCTTGGTAGATCGTGAACAAAGCTTTTTTTTCCTTCTTCCTTCTTTCTTTGAGTTGTTTTCTTCCTTCTACATTCATTGCTCCTTCTTCTGCTGGACTTGGTTCAGCAAATCCATCTTCTACAAACTCCCATACATCTTGGGAGCCTAGAAGAACCTTCATTTGGATGCACCATATGTCATAATTTTCTTTTATCAATCTGGGGATCTGGAGTTGGATAACACTTGAGGAAGAGGACATAGCTTAACTTGGCTCTGATACCAAATGTTGAAGTTGATAGGAAGAGGGGATGGAGTTATCAAAACAGAAGAAGAGTAGGATAAACTTTAATCTTCTATATTTTTCTCAAGAAAAATACTTTTACAATTTCAGAAACTCTCTATTCCTCATGACCCAACATATGAGGTTTATATAGTCCCCAAAGATACATTATATTAATTGTATTCAAGATGAATCATTCTCTTTCAAGAAATCCTTTCAAGAACCAATAACCAATTTGACTTATTCTTCTATAGACTTTTAATCTATTTTTTCTTCTTGATGTAATGATTTTCCAACTTGATGCAATGAACCTTTCTTTTGATGAAAAGAAACTCTTTATGACTCTTTATGACTCTTGATGCAACGAACCTCTTGATTCTCTTCTATCTACATAGATTTTCCTATAGATTTTCCTCAATGTAGGCTTGCAAGATGATTGTCCGGTGGTAAATGGTGGCAGTTCGAGCAAAAAATACTGCTTCTAGGATATATTATCTCATAGGTGAACAACAGTCAAAACCCATCTGCTTGCTTCCAATAATCTGCAAGCCCCCTCATGAAGTTGCTCCGGGTGCTACATTTCAACTTGCACTAAGAACATGTTTTCGCTCCAAACGACATGGCGACGCTTAGAGAGTACTCACCTCAGAGGGAAGAAAAGTCTACGGACATCAGCTGAGGAATAAAAACGTCAGCTCGATGGAGCTTGTCATGACAGAGAGATTATCGTCATGCACAGAAGCATCTGGACTAGTTAAATGGCAACATACGTCGGAGTCCAGAAATTCTGCAGGCTAAGGTCAACGTGCAAAGATGGTCGGAGCATCGTTGAGGAGCAGCTTCCTCCAACCTATCAACACCTGAACCTTCCTGCACAGGGAGTCCTAAGTGTGGGCTACAGCAACATCTCTCGACACGCTGATTCTGCAAGAAACGGCCATCATTTGCAGCTCTACAACTCTAGCTCTGAGATTATATTACCATGTTCTCCTTCTTCTACCAGTTGCTCATACTTGTTGTTATAGCAATGGAATGGCAAACGCAAAGGAACTGACAAGCAACTTCTTCGAATTCCACGTCCTTTTACTTGTTTTGTTTCAGTACGCACTCATGGGAAGCGACAGATTCATCGCCAAGCTGAACGCGTAATATTCATCGAATATACTGAGCGTGCTTTAGCCATCATCTAGCCGATTATTAATAAACGGTCTAAGAATTGTCAGGGAAACGCGTTACATATGCAGCAGCGTGGAAACTTGAAGGCTGGACGAGAGAGATGGAGAGGATGCATCTTAATTCCAAAACGAAGCTTAGAACGTGTCATGATTTGGACTACATCCATATTAAGATCAACACGACGAGATGAATCTTGCTAGAATAATCAGCACCCATCAGTAGATGTCAGATCGACGCTGTGCAGCATGCAAGAAGCGACTTGGTATCAGATTATTATAGCATAGAGGAAGTATATATCTACGCAAAAGTTGAAGAGTGGCCGCCGTTGAACCTGTCGAGGAAGCCAGTGCAAGAAATTGAGGCAGGATAGATATCTGACTTTGGCAATGATTTGTTAACTTGCGTTGAAGAAATCCTTGTATCTTCTCATAAGAGGAGTCGGATTACATGTCATGCATCACTCCACCGAGCAACCCCAGGAAGAGAACATAATACTTGGAATTCAGGTAGCGATCAAAACCGTCGGGACTCGGTAATGACTCTCCATTCTGAGGATGGAGACGACTTCACTTACAAAAGTAGTCGTTCTGATTCGAGATTCCGCATCATACGTAAACATTGTTTAAATGTACAGAATTATCAAGAGCAGACGCAGCGATACGTTAGATGATTCCGATGGATGCTGCACAAACCGTATGCACGCATAAAGCGAATACTTTTATGGCGTTGAATGTCTTATATTAACAAGAAAATTATTAGTGTTTGAGAACATTTCTAAAGAGCTGACTTCATTGTCAAAGGAAGTTTATTAGGAGACATCAACCCAATAAAAGGGATGATTGACTTTGGTATTAGTAATTAAGTTGTCTCGTTGCACTGCTTCAACCTTAATCAAAGAGAAGCCTCCTCAGCAGAGTTTTCAGCACACAAAAGAAACCGCATGTTGGCCTCTTTGATGTTCCAGAGGTGCGTCTGAGAGCTGCGAATTGCAGCAATATATATATGTACACATCTGCTACTTCATATTCTATGCTCTAATGCAAATTTACAAGTTGGTACTCATATGCGTCGGTGACTGTATGGAAAACATACGACTTCCACCTTCGTGATATATATATATATATATATATATATATATATATATATATATATATATATATATAATACTAATTAATAGGGGTAAAAACAGACCTGACGTAACACGACGGATTTGACATAACGTACCACGACATCTGCCAACCATGGGCGACACGGCGCCCCAGGGAACGAGCATTAACACCCGTGCCCTGTGCACCCTCGCTCGTCGTGCCTGGATGACCCCCGCGACCGGTCCAGCCAGAAGAAGGTGCCGACCGAGGAAGCAAGCAATAATGCCGACTTGATGTGCGCCAACGTCACCGGCCCTCGACCAACGAACCTCAGCATTTGACTCCATGCGCCCGATCGAGGCAAAGGGGCGCATCGACCAAGGCGTGCCCATACCTTGCGGTAGTCGGGTTCACCACGCAACCCCAGTGCCCTGCAAACTGCCACATCAGGTAACATCAGACTCATCTACAAATACCCCGGAGTCCTAGGCGAAGAGGTAAGAAAAACTACTCAACAAAGGCCCTCTCGTTTCCGCGGATCGGGTCCAAAAAACCCCTCTCCAGGAACTAACTTGATCGTCGGAGGGTCGGGCCAACCACCGCCCGACACAGGTGCGGTATTCGATCGAAGCAGACCCGGCGTCGCGGACCTCGCCGGCCCAATCCCCCGCGATCGGCCGCCACCAGATCTCGAGGGGAAGCACGCCTGATCCCAGCCATTCGGACCCCAGAACCAGCCGAGCAGACCCCCAGGTCTCGGCTAAAAAAGTTACTTACCGTAACAAATTGGCGCTAGAAGGAGGGTCGTCCGAATGTCAAGCGGTCAGCAAACCCACCTCGGCAAACCCTCAGCCGCCGAGCTTCCCACTCCGCGGGAATACCCCCCGCATAATGAATCCCGTGACGAACGCCCCTTGACGGTGGCTGAATGTTACTGGCAATTATTCAATGACCCAGGCTTGTCACCTCAAGACGGCGCTCCCGTCGCCCCGTCACCGGTGCCGCCCGAGGCCTTTTACGACCTCGCCCAACAAGTCCGAGCTCTCACCAGCATGGTGCAGACCATCATCCCAAGCGTCTCCCAGCGGGCCCCGCCGCACGCGGCCCGTCCTTCGCAGCAACAGGGAACCCACAACCGGATTCACTCACCGTTTCCCGAGCCCCTCACATCGCCTCAAAACCCGGTGCCCCGTCCCGGAAGTCGAGAGACGGAAAGCACCGCGGGCCTTCCCGAGCCCGAAGCCCCATCCGCCAACTCGACCAATGCCTTGCGAGCCTAGTTGCGCCTCGTCAGTCAGCGACTCGACGAAGTACAACAAGAGGTGCGTATGTCAAAGGGAGAATTCAAGGCAGACACACGGCAAGGATCCTCGTTCATCCCTGAGATCCAAGATCAGACCATCCCCCCACACTTCCGCCTTCCCTCGCTAGATACGTATGACGGCGCCGCTGACCCGGCTGACCACGTGGCCGCCTTCCGCGCCCAGATGGTGCTATACGGGACTTCAGATGCCTTGATGTGCAGGGCGTTCCTGACAACACTGCGAGGGCCGGCCCACGCGTGGTACGGCAGCCTGAAAGCCGGGACCATCGCCTCCTTCGACCAACTCGCCCGAGACTTCGAGCTCAGCTTCCTGGCCTACGCTCGGCCAAAGCCGTCCGTGGCATTGCTCTTAGGGCTCCGCCAAAAGGAGGACGAGCCTCTATCCCATTTTGTAAACCGTTATACGACCCAAATTCGGGGACTAGCGGACGCTCACCCTTCTCTGTTGATGCAGGCATTCATGACAGGCCTGCGTCCTTCCAGGTTCTTATGGTCTCTCCTAGAGCGGCCCCCCGCTGTGGTCCCCGAGATGCTCCAGCGCGCCAGCCAGTTCATCGCCGCGGAGGCATGGATGTCCGGGAAGCAAGAGGAGCGTAAAAAAGTCAAGTCGGAGCCGCCCCGGTAGCAGCAGCCCATCGCATTCCGACGTAAGCTGGACAGGTCCGACCTGGGGCCTCCCCTTCCCGCCTTAAGTTCATCCCGGACGGAAATATTTCTCCATGAGAAGAGTAAGGGGCTACTTAAGAATCCTCACCCGATGAAGAACCCGAGAGAGCTCGCGGACCGCTCAAAATATTGTCGTTTCCACCGGCAGCACGGACACGACACCGAACAGTGCCGTGAACTAAAGAGACAAATTGAAGAGCTCATTCAAAGAGGGCATCTCGACCAGTACCTCTGGCCAGACGAACAGCTCTCACCACGCCTCGAGGGCCCCGTCGAGCATCACATCGATGTGATAGCTGGCGGTCCGATGTCAGGGGGGAGCTCCGTGTCGAGAAGAAAGGCGACGCCGCCTTCGGACGAAGCCCTGGACACCGCCCGGCGAGCCGAGATCACCTTCCCCACCGGAATATCCGAACAAACTGAACACGGGCGGCGCTCTCGTAATATCGGCCGGGATATAGCAACGACAGTGCGAAGGATCATGGTGCGACCGGGAGCTCGGTAACATACTTTATTTTGACGCCTTCCAGAAGCTCGGCCTGGCTAGAGAGAGCATGAAGCCGATGTGCTCAACGCTCACCGGGTTCACGAGAGATTCGATATCACCACGGGGAGCTATCACCTTGCCCCTAACCTTAGGGGTCCCGCCAAAGTCGAAGACGATAATGACCACGTTTCTGGTGGTCGACCTTCCCACTGCCTACAATGCCATACTCGGCCGGCCGACCCTCAATAAGGTTAGGGCCGTTGTCTCGACCTACTACCAAACCATCAAGTTCCCGACTCGCGCTGGAGTCGGGGAAGTTATGGGAAGCCCCCGAGAGTCCAGACGGTGCTACCTGACCTCCGTTTCATTGCACAAGAAGGCCAGGATCGAGCCACCACTGGAAGACCTCCGGGAGACGAAAAAGCCGACCCCTCACCCCGAGCCAAGGGGGTCCACGATCGACGTACCGCTGCAAGGAGCTCGCCCGGACTAGACGGTCAGGATCAGTTCGGAACTACCCGAGTGGGAGCAGAAGCAACTCATCGCTCTCCTACGGGAGAACACCGACATCTTCGCCTGGTCTCCATTTGACATGGCGGGTGTCGATCCAAGGATCGCATAGCACCACCTCAGCATCCCACCTGACGCCCGCCCGGTGAAACATAAGCCCAGGTGGCAGGCCCCCAAACGGCAACGCGCCATACGAGAAGAGGTGGGTCGGCTTTTAGCGGCAGGCTTTATAGAAGAAGCCAAATACCCTCAATGGCTATCCAATGTAGTGCTCGTGAAAAAACATAATGGAAGCTGGAGGATGTGCGTTGACTACACCAGTCTCAACAATGCATGCCCGAAATATTGCTACCCCCTCCCAGGATCGACCGGTGGTTGACGCTTAACGGTTGGACACGCGACGCTCTTTTTATGGGCCTTTATTCGGGATACAACCGGATCGGGATGACACCAAGATCGAAAAGCACACGGCCTTCCTCACCGACCAAAGGCGTGTACTTCTACAAGGTCATGCCATTCGGGAAAGAATGCGGGGCCACGTGTCGAGAATCAGAACAAGATGTTCGCCCATCGATCGGGAGGAACATGGAAGTTTACGTGGACGACATGATTGTGAAAAGTCGAGAGGCGGAGCCCACCTTTACCGACCGACCGGGGCGTTTGCCACATCTGCGCAGTTCGGTATCGCGACTTAACCCCACAAAATGCGTCTTCGGCGTGACCTCCGAAATTCTCGGGTTCATTATTCATGAAAGAGGAATTGACGCCAACCCGGAGAAGGTTCAGGCCATCGTCGATATGCAATCACCCCGGACGATCAAAGACCTGCAACGACTTAATGGAAGGCTTGTCGCCCTTTCTCGCTTCCTAGCCCGGTTGGGCGATCGCTGCCTCCCCCTCTTCAGGGCGCTCAAGGACCCAAAAAGCTTCCAATGGACGACGGAGTGCGAGGAGGCCTTCAAACAAATAAAGCAGCGCCTAGCCAGCCTCCCCCGACTCGCCTCTGTTTCTCCCGGGGAGAAGCTGGGTCTCTACCTGGCGGCTTCCCCACACGCAGTCAGTTCTGTCCTGATCAAAGAAAGCTCCGGCGGACAACTTCCGATCTACTACGTCAGTCATGTCCTGAGCGGACCCGAGGGGCGTTACCCGCCAATAGAAAAGCTCGCGCTCGCCCTGGTGCTGTCGGCTAGGAAGTTGCGCCCCTACTTCCAGGCCCACCCCGTGGAGGTCATCACCGACCAGCCTCTTCGACAGGTTTTGTCTAAATTTGATGTTGCAGGGCGGCTCCTCAAGTGGGCGGTGGAGCTCGGCGAACATGATATAAGATACGTACCCAGGACCGCCATCAAGGCCCAGGCAGTGGCCGATTTCATCGCAGAGTTAACCCAGACGGAAGACAGGGACCTCGAGCAACCTCCCAAGGCCTGGCTCCTACACGTGGATGGCTCGACTGGCTCGAAGGGTGCCAACGCGGGACTGGTGCTGCTCGCCCCCGACGGACGCTCATTCGAACGCTCCCTCCGCTTCGTGTTTAAAGCCACTAACAACGAAGCGGAGTACGAGGCACTCCTGGCAGGGCTCAGATTGGCCCTCAAAATGCAAGTAGCCGCGATACACAACCTCACTGACTCGCAGCTTGTGGTTGAGCAGCTCAGCAGTGGATATGAAGCTCGGGATCCGACCATGGCGAAATACCTAGCACAGGTAAGGGACTTGACTGCCAAGTTTTCGTATTTCAAGCTATCTAATGTCCCGAGGGGGGAGAACGCGCGAGCTGACGCGCTAGCTAAGTTGGCGTCACAGCCGACCCCCGGAGCATGGCCGGAGGTCGAGGAGCTTCCTGCCCGCGCCATCGAAATAGCCGTTACGGCCTCTAGCAGCACGCCGATCACATGGGTACAAGAGCTGTTGCGCTTCAAGCGAGATGGGACCCTCCCCAGCGACGAAATTGCGGCCCGGCGCATGCGTCGTACACACGCATGGTACACCGAGGAGAGTGGGCGGCTTTATAGGCGGTCCTTCACCTGTCCCCTCCTACGATGCTTGGAGCCCGACGAAGCCCAGACGGTCTTGGCCGAGATCCATGAAGGGATCTGCGGAGAGCACATCGGCGGGCGAACCTTGGCACACAAAATACTACGCCAGGGTTACTACTGGCCGACTATGTGCCGGGATGCAAAGGCTTACGCACGGCGATGCGGGTCATGCCAAGAACATGCCCGCACACCCCGACAGCCTGCAGTCCCGCTCAACCCCATCGACGCCGCGTGACCCTTCGCCCAGTGGGGTTTGGACCTACTCGGACCTTTCCCACCGGCTTCGGGGCAGCGGAAGTACATCATCGTGGGAGTGGACTATTTCACAAAGTGGGTCGAGGCCGAGCCGCTGGCGACGATCACAGAACATCAAATGGAGAAGTTCGTGTGGAAAAACATAATAACTCGGTTCGAGTTGCCCAAAGTCATCATTACGGATAACGGGCCTTAGTTCGCTGGTAGAAGGTTCCGGGAGTTCTGTGCCGCCCATGGCATCCAGCTGAGGTTCAACGCGGTAGCCCACCCTCAGACGAACGGGCTGGCGGAGGTCACCAATCGGTCCATCTTAGACGAGCTCAAGAGGAGAGTCTCCGCGAGTCGATCGGCCTGGGCGGACGAACTCCCCTAGCGTCCCTATGGTCCCTCGCACGCACTCCCAAGGCTGGCTGCGGGGAGAGTCCCCTGTCTGACAGCTGACGCGTTTGGAACCGGTCGTCTTGCCACCCGAGGTGGTAATCGCCACCCTCCGGACAAGGAGCTACAACGAGGAAATCTCCAACGAGGGACTTCGCGCCAGATCCTCGACGTACTCGAGGAGCGACGCGCCGACGCACACCTGAAAGCCCTCTCGTACCAAAGGACCGTCGCAAGGACCTACAACAGAAAGGTAGGACCCCGACCGATTGAATTAGGGGACCTGGTCCTGAGGAGGACCAAGGTCAGCAACCCGACCAGGCAGGGGGGAAGCCGGCCCCCAAATGGGAGGGGCCTTATCGGGTTGTCGGGATAGTCCCACCGGGTACGCATCTGGCCATAACTCCAGAAATCCACTCAACTTTGCCGAGAGCATGGAACACACAGAACCTTAAGAAATTTTTCGTTTGAACGAGGAGTCCCTTCGTCTAGTAGGAGGGGTTCCCTCAGGATTCGGAGGAAGCGCTCGGGCAGGGAAAGCTCTCCCTTGTTTGTCGTCGGAATAGGATGAAAAAGACAAGCAAACAAGAGAAATGACAGTTTTCTTTTATTTAAAAACATACTTACAGGACTCAGCCCTGACTTACAAAAACTTACTAACACCATAGAAAAAAGAAAATACAGGACCCGACCATCACGATGAAGCATCCAGGCTGTCGTCAAAAGGGACGTCCTCGGGCATGTCAACCTCCAGGTCCTCTGGGTAGGAAGTAAAGGGATTTTCTTCCACCTCGAGGCCGAGATGCCGAACACGGAAGCGGGACGTGGCAACCCGGTATCCATATTCGAAGGACACTCGCCCCGTCCGCGTAAGACCGAGCTCGAACCCTTCAGACTTTTTGTATGCCACGAGGAGCTCCTTCTCCTTGTCAGGTCGGAGACGGACCTCCTCTGCCAGCGCTTCTGAGGCCGCTTTCACCTCGGCCTTATCTTCCTCCAGCTTCTTGCTAAGGGTACCCGCCTCCGTCCTCAGTAAGCAGAGCTCAGTCCGCTCCACCCTTATTGTCTTCTGGAGCTCCTCGTTCGACTTCTGTGAAGCCTCGAGCTCCGATCTCAGGCGGGCCGCCTCCTCCTCGGACCCCGCCGCACGCCTCTCGGCGGTCGCCACAGCCTCTGGACCAGCCCCGGATCGGACCTCCTCGACAACCCGGTGGAGCTCGGCATTACGACTGATGAGCTCCCCGATGACCCGGCCCGCGTCGCGCACCCTGTCCATCAAGGCCGTCGCGTAGTGAAAGCCCTGTAGAAATAGAACGAATCAGCATAGGACAAACGACCCCAAACAAAAAGAGAGGTGGAGCACTTACCCAGGTCAAGGATTTGGCCGACCTGCTGAGCAAGGCCCCCGAAGGCAAGGTATACAAATCCCGAGCCATGTCGCGATGTAGTGCGCCTCGGAGGAATGCCGCGGAAGCGTCCCCTCCGGCCCACACCTTGTCGCCTCGGGACAGATCCCCCCAGCGGGCTACCAAAGGGTCACTGGGCTCCCCGGGTGAGATATCGCCCACCAAATGCGTCAGGAATGGCTCCTCGTTCCCGGTCGGTAGGCGGCACAGGTCACGAACGGAGGGAGGGCGCGGGACTTTCCCAGCCGCCCGTCGACTAGGGCCGGCGTCCCCCCGACGAGGGCCCGCCTCAGCCCCCTTCGGAGGCCCCCGCTTTGCCTTCTTCCGAGGGCGTCCGGCCTCGACCTCTAGTGGAGCTTCCTTCGTCCCCGGCCGTAAATCGGCGGGCGACGCGGGAAGGGGAGCTGGCGACGCGGGAAGGGAAGCTTGCGACGCATTCCCCCCAAGGAGTGACCTGAGCTTCACCATTTCTGCAAAAGACAAGAGAAATGTTAATATCAAAGTATAAACCGTGCGGACACCCGAGCCAAGCGTTACTAACGTACCCAGTGGCAGCGGGCTGAGACCCGCTTCTACCAACCACTGCTCGGTCATACTCCGAAGAGCCTGGGAGCCGGGAAGAATCTCCCGCAGCCTCCCCAGATCATGGCGCTCTGATTCGCTCAAACTCGGGACGGTGTTGTCGATCATCCTCGCGGACCAACGGACCCCGAAACCCCAGTCCTTCGCGCAACTAACGAAGAAGAACCTCCCCTTCCACCCTTTATTACTGGAAGGAGCCCCTCCGACTCGAAAGCCCGTCCGGGCAGATAGAAAGTAGCCCCCCGAGCCCTTAGAAAGGCGATAGCAAGAGAGGAATAGGTTGAGGGTGGGGGCGATGTTGGCATGGAGGCATTCCCCCAGGAATACCACTAGGTAGCGCCAGGAATTTGGCGCCACCTGAGACGGCGAAATTCGCCAGAAAGAGATACAGGCTACGATAAGGGGGTGAAGGGGAAAGTGCAAACCCGCCTCCAAGGCGTCTAGGGTCAGCGCAAAACCCTTCGGGACCGGGTCGTAAGCTCGCTGTCCTGATTCCGGAGCACTAAGGATATAGTCCTCCGGGATACCGTAACGCTCCCGGAGCCCCCCCAGCAACGACCCACTCACGGTGGAGTCATTGGCATGCGGCCACATCAGGGCCTCCAAAGCCCGCGCCGCTTCCCCGTCGGAGGATTCCGCGGGAGGTGATGGAGGACGCTCCTTTCCAGCTGCGCAGAAAGGGGGAGGAGAGGGAGAAGAAGGGGGCGACATCTTGACTGACCTTGACGAAAGACGCTACGAGGAAGAAGACGACGCAAGAGGCGAAGGAGAAGAATGAGGGGGGGGGGAGATGGCAAGGCCCGGAACAGGAAACTCAGCGGCAAAGAATGGGAGTGAAGGTATTCACTATTTAAAGAAGACGTCCCGCCCGAACCAGCACCTCTTCACCTTCCGAAGATGAGCGCCAGCCCACTCGCACACGCGCGTAGCCATCACGCTGCATCAGAAATGACAAAAGGCGCCCAGTCTTCATAAAAACCTGACGCAAGGATGCCTCCGAAGCGACAGCGGGTTGACGCCTCGATCTCCACGTCCGGAAACGTGCAGCATAAGCAACCAACTCCACCACAGAAAAGAAGCGTCCGGTCCCCGCGATCGTCGAACAGACAACGGGGAAAAATGGCACAAGCAGCTTCCCAAGCTAGCCCGATGGCGTCGTGCTCCTCGGCCCCTTGCTCCCGAGGCACGCCTGTGCGGTTCACCCACCTGCGTCGTGCTCCTCGGCCCCTTGCTCCCGAGGCACGCCTACGCGGTTCAACTGCCTGCGTCGTGCTGCTCGGCCCCTTGCCACCCGAGGCACGCCTACGCGGCCAGCCCGCCTGCGTCGTGCTCCTCGGCTCTTCGGCTTTACGCCACCGAGGCATGCCCGCGCGGCCAGTCCGCCTGCGTCGTGCTCCTCGGCTCTTCGGCTTTACGCCACCCGAGGCACGCCTGCTGCGCTGCCAGCCCGCTTAAATGTTGCCTCGACCCTTCGGGTTTTCGCCACCCGAGGCGCGCTGCGCGTGCCGGTCCGCCCTCGTCGTGCTCCTCGGCTCTTCGATTTACGCCACCCGAGGCACGCTTTGTCATGCGGCCAACCCGCTGCGTCGTGCTCCTCGGCCCCCGACTTTACGCCACCGAGGCACACCTGCGCCACCGGTCCGCTGCGTCATGCTCCCTCGGCTCTTCTTTCATGCAGGCGCCATGCGCTGCCAGCCGGCCGCTTCGTCGTGCTCCTCGGCTCTTTTACTTCGCCACCCGAGGCATGCAATGGCGGCCGGCTTCGCTGCGTCGTGCTCCTTGTTCCTTTACTTTCGCCACCCGAGGCACGCGCTTGCTGATCCGCTGGCGTCGTGCTCCTCGGCTCTTCGACTTTTACGCCACCGAGACTTGCGCTGCGCGCGCCAGTCCGCTGCGTCGTTGCTCCTCGACTCTTTGGCTTTACGCCACCCGAGAACGCCTTCGCGAGCCACCGCTGCGTTGTGCTCCTCGGCCCCTTGACTTTTCCCACCCGAGGCACACACTGGCGGGCCGGTCACTGCTGCGTCGTGCTCCTCGGCTCTTAACTTTCATGCACGAGAACGCCACCTGGCGGCGATCGCTGCGTGTCGTGCTCCTCGGCTCTTTATCTTCGCCCCCAGGACGCCGCGCTGGCAGTTCGGCAGTCCGCTGCGTCGTGCTCCTCGACCCTTCGGCTTTCGCCACCTGAACGCGCTGGCTGCCACCCGCCCAGCATTGTGCTCCTCGGCTCTTCGGCTATACGCCACCCGAGGCACGCTTGCTCGGCCAGCCCGCCTGCGTCATGCCCCTCGGCCTCTTGCTCCCGAGGCACGCCTGCACGATTCATCCGCCTGCGCCGTGCTGCTCGGCCCCTGGCTCCCGGGACACGCCCGCGCGGTTCACCCACCTGCGTTGTGCTCCTCGGCCCTTGCCGGCCCCCTAACCCCCGAGTCCAACTCTGCGCGGCTGACCCGCCTGCGTCACATCTCTCGGGTCCGCATGACCAGCCCACCGGAAGTCAGAAGCCATGCATCGGACCCCTTGCACGCAAAAAGCCGACGCATAGCTCTTTTCGGGGGGGGAATATGATAGGGGTAAAAACAGACCTGACGTAACACGACGGATTTGACATAACGTACCACGACATCTGCCAACCATGGGTGACACGGCGCCCCAGGGAACGAGCATTAACACCCGCGCCCTGTGCACCCTCGCTCGCCATGCCTAGATGACCCCCGCGACCGGTTCAGCCATAAGAAGGCGCCGACCGAGGAAGCAAGCAATAATGCCGACTTGATGTGCGCCAACGTCACCGACCCTCGGCCAACGAACCTCAGCATTTGACTCCATGCGCCTGACCGAGGCAAAGGGGCGCATCGACTAAGGCGTGCCCATACCTTGCGGTAGCCGGGTTCACCACGCAACCCCAGTGCCCTGCAAACTGCCACATTATGTAACATCTGACTCATCTACAAATACCCCGGAGTCCTAGACGAAGAGGTAAGAAAAACTACTCAACAAAAGGCCCTCTTTGTTTCACGGACTGGGTCCAGAAAAACCCCTCTCCGAGGAACTAACTTGATCGTCGGAGGGGTCGGGCCGAACCACCGACCCGGCCTGTGTGCAGGTATTCGATCGAAGCAGACCTGGCGTCGCGGACCTAGCCGGCCCAATCCCCCGCGATCGGCTACCACCAGATCTCGAGGGGAAGCGCGCCTGATCCCAACCATTCGGACCCCAGAACCAGCCGAACAGACCCCCAGGTCTCGGCTAAAAAAGTTACTTTCCGTAACACTAATAATAATAAAAAAAATTAAATAAATAACGTTACTGAAGGCTTAGGCCTTGATAGAGGTAATTATATATATAATATATAATTTATTTTATAATTATAATTGATAGAATGGAAAAGTTGACTTCGTCAACTTTTGATAAATGGGTTTTGTATATCATCATCAGACTAATAACATAATGATAAAAGTAAATATTTTGTTATTATGAGTTATTGATGTTGTAATATTTTATTTTTATATAAAATAATGAACTGATTAAGATTAATATTGACTTATGGAGGGACGATTTTAATGGGAACCTTGGTACAGATCCTATGTATGTCTACATATGATTCCTTGTATCGAATTTGCATAATAATTTCTATCCAAAGTGGGGAATCCTATGACGAACCAAATTGAGGCGAACATTATTTTCTAATTTCTTATCAGGCCAACGGATGATAAAATGCGGGTCCCATCGCCTGAAGCCCAAATTTAGCCGCGTTGCTCGTGTGCTCCATGTCGGAGCTCGAAACCGTCATGTTGGATTCCCGGTGACACAGGAAACTTATGGCGCCGGCCGTCTGTTTCGATGTATTCAATCATGGAATAGAGGAGATGAGAAGAGAGGAGAGCGAAGAAATTTGTCTTTGCTTTTCTCAGTAACCACACCGTCGTTACAGAACACAAAAAAGGAAATAAAAAGACAACCAGAAGGTGTATTTGTCGTACGTATAACTGTAAACAAAAGTGTTAAAAGGAAGCAAAATGTAAAGAATGCTTTATGCTACAAACTTGGTTTGCTCAATCTTTACAATCAACCTATCGGTCTCATCTCCGTCCACCTCGACGTCTTTCGGTGGCGGCGCCGCACCGTCCTTTTGGTTGCCACCGCATCCGACGATTGCACCACTGTCATCACTGGGGGCGCCGGTGAGCTGATGCGCTCGCTCGGCCTGCGCTTCCCAATCAGTCCTCCTGATGACCGCGATCATTAGCACGACGCATGTGGCCTGCGCCGAGAGCAGCCCCAGCCAGAGTCCCTTGAAGTCGAGCCCGGTGCAAAATGCAAACCCGACGGCCACCGGCATCCCGATGGCGTAGAAGGAGCCCAAGTTTATGTTGGCCCCGACTGTCGGCCGGGCGCTGCCTCTCAGCACCCCGCATCCGGTGGTCTGAGGGCAGTTCCCGAGCTCGCACATGCCAAGGATGGGCAGCACCGACGAGGTGAGCCCGAGGATTGCTGAGTCGGCCGTGAACATCGTAGCCCACACACGGCGCACCGAGACGGCAAAACCCAAGGCAATGAGACCGAGCACGAAGCTGCATGACAGTCCGACGGTGGCGGCTCGCCGGGCTCGGTAGGGCCGGTTTGCACCGAGCTCGTTGGCCACCCGAGTCGACACGCCGAAGCTGAGCGAGGATGGGAAGATGTAGATGAGGGACGTGGTCTGGATGAGAATGCCCATGGAGGCAACGGTGGCCTGTGGGTTCAGGAGAAGGCCGCAGAGGATGATCATGATCTCGTACCACCACCACTCCAGGCACACCGAGACGCAGCTGGGGACGGCCAGGTTGAGGAGTGACCTCCAGCCTTTGAAGCACTCGGCGGAGAAGGAGAGCCCGCTAGTGTTGCGGTGGAGGCCCGACAGGTAGATATAAGCTACGAGGAAGACTACGAGATTGAGGTTAGTCCAAACAGAGGCCAGAGCTACGCCGCCAATGCCGAGCCGGAGAACGGAGACCAGGAGGTAGTTAATGGGCAGGTGGAGGGCGATGGATAACGCTGCGCATGCGGTGAGAGGGAGCGTGATGCACTGAGTACGGAGGTAAATGCGAAGAGGGTGGAGGAAGGACTGGAGGAAGAGGTCGGGAAGGGAGGCTTGGAGGTAGACACTGGCGGCGGCCGCGAGCGCCGGGTGTTGGCCGAGGAGGAGGAGGATGGGGTGGATGTAGTACCAGAGGAGCGCGATGGGGAGGGAAGTGCAGAGGAGGAGGAGGATGGTGCGATGGAACGCCAGGCCGAGGAGGTGGTGGCGCCGCGCGCCGAAGGCCTGACCACATATGGGCTCCATGCCCATGGCGAGCCCGGAGAGGACAGAGTAGCCGGTGATGTTAGCGAAGCCGATGGCGAGGGCGCCTCCGGCAAGAGGGACGTCGCCGAGGCGACCAAGAAAGAGCATGGAGATCATGGAACGGGAATAGAGGAGGAGGCCGGTGAGGGCTGTAGGCAAGGCCAGGCCTAGGATGCACTTGGTCTCTACGAAGGCCGAGGATATGGGAGTGTGCGGCTTGGGCTTTAGAACCGGCAGCGCGACCTCCGGCACCACCATCGTCTGTCTGCAGCTTTTGGATGACGACAAAGAAAGGGGATGTGAGGAGTGTTACGAAGAATAGAGTTATAAAAAAGAAGTTACATTTCTTGTTAATAGAGAAAGAGTAGGACAAGCTTCTTTCTTCAATATTTCTATCAAGAAATCTCTTTATAATTTTAGAAACTCAAATATATGGGATTTATATAGTCCTAAAGATACATTATATTAATTATATTTAAGATGAATCATTTTCTTGAAAGAATCAATAGTCAATTTGACTTTTCCTTTTATAGATTTTTAATTAATATTTTTTTGTTACGTAACGAATCTCTTGATGCAATGAACCTTTCTTTTGATGAAATGAATCTCTTTATGATATTTGAACAAGTTTAATTTCAACATTCTCCCTCCTTAAACTTATTTCATCTAACATGTTAAGTTTCTTTCGAAGTATTAAAATATTTCAAATTTGAGAGGTTTTGTAAGTATATCGACTACTTGTTTACTTGTCTTATCATGATATAGCTTCATTTTTTTATTTTTGATATAATCTCTTATGTAATGAAATCTTGTGTCGATGTGCTTCAATCTTTCAACTGAATTCTTGGCTAAGGTAATAGCTAATTTATTATCAATATAAATCTTGGTTGACTTCTCCTGTGGCATATAAAGTTCTTGAAGTAATCTTCTTAGTCAGATTGTATGACAAACACTAGAAGAAGCTACTATATATTTTGCTTCACAACTTGATAGAGCAACGATCCGCTGTTTTTTTGAAGACCAAGTGAATATAACTTCACTAAAATAAAATATAAATCCAGTTGTACTCTTCTGATCATCATAGCTTTTGGCTTCATTATATCCAATAAACTCTAATCTTTTAGATGATGAATAGAACATTCCATACTCAATTATTCCTTTAATATATCATAAAATTTTTTTAGTAATATTTAAATGAGATATCTTAGGAACTTCCATATATCTATTTATTAAACCAACTTCAAATAGTATATCAGGCCGAGTGCATGTTAAATACCTTAAACATCCAACAAGACTCTCATAATAAGTTAGATTAATGTATTTACTTTCACATTCTTTGGTCAACTTTATGCATATTCAATAGGTGTATATCTAGAATGACAATCTTTCATAGAAATCTTTTTTAAAACCTCATTTGCATAATTTTCTTATGAGATAAAAATTCCTCCATTATCTTGTATAACTTAAATACCGAGGAAATAAGTCATTAAGCCTAAGTTAGTCATCTCAAACTCCTTTTTCATAGACTGCTTAAAGTCTTTAATCATGGAGCTACTATTGCCTGTAAATATTAAATCATCTACATATAGACATATAAATAAGATATTTCAATTAGAGTTAGATTTTATATAGAAAATAATAAGCATCTGGATATTTAGAAAAATCATTTTGAATAAAATAAACATCTATTCAAGAATTTCATGCTCGTGAGGCTTGTTTAAGCGCATAAAGAGCTCTCTTTAACTTGTATACTTTGTCTTTCATGAATAATAAAATCAGGGAGTTGTTGAATATATACATCTTCTTCAATAATCCATTAAGAAATACTGATTTGACATCCATTTATAAAATGTTTCATTTCATTTGAGCTGCTAGAGAGATAAGTAATTTTACTGTCTCTAGTTGAGCAACTGATGCAAATACTTCTTCATAATCAATCCAATAATGTTGTTTGTATCTCTTTGCAATCAATCGGGCCTTGTATTTCTTCACCCCTCCTTTTACATTTCTTTTTGTTTTGAAGATCCACTTAATACTGATAGCTTGGTGGTCTTCTGAAAGTATAGTAAGCTCCAATGTATCATTTTTGTTGATGGCATGAATCTCTTTATTCATAGCTTATCTTCATTTTTCTTTTTTACAAGCTTCTTCGAAGGTTAATGGATCATATCCTGTAAAAAGATAAAATATAGAAAATTCATCATTAGTATCAATTCTTCGAGTCATATCATATAGCTCATGAATCGGTCTTGTCCTTCTTATAATCGAACTTCTTGAATCATGTGACCTAGTCGATCTAAATAATGATTCCAGCAAAGTCTCTTCGGTGCTTGTTTGTATTATATTATCCTCTTCTGAATCTATAGCTTTCTTATGTTGCTCATCACTATTCTAGTTCCAAATTTGTTGTTCATCAAACTCAACATTTTTTGATATCACAACTTTATATGTGATATAATTATAGAGTTTGTAATCACTGGAATTCTCTAGATAACCTAGCAAAATATATTTATGACTTTTATCCTCCGTTTTATTCTCTTTTTTTTTGGTATCTTGGCAAATGCAATACTTTCAAAAATTTTCAAATGATCAACTCTTGGTTTTTGTAAGCTCCATGCTTCTTCTGGTGTAACATTACTGTTAGTGTAAACAACTTTGAGCCGTGGCCTCGGGGCCGACACGGCTCGGTTTGGGTCCGGATGACGGGGGATCTCCCGGGGACGTGTCTTGAGACTACTGAGGTGGCCGCTTGTGGGGGTCCGATTGGGATGGGGTCGCTATCCTCTTCGGGCAGGAACTCCTCTCCTGCGCGTCCTGTGGGGACTATTGGCTTTACACCTGCATAAAGGTTGAGTCAGGGTGCTTGGCCCAACCCCTCCGATGACCAAGTTAGTTGATGTGGAGGGGATTTCAGATAAAGAAGTCTTTTTGGTCTGTCTCCCCCTCTTCCCGTTCAGAATGCGATGGTATTTATAGGGAAGCTTACTGTTTCCTGATGTGCCCGCTTGTAGGGGGCAGGCTGGTAGCGTCTGACATTGGTGTTGGCATGGCGTGAAGAACCGAGCCTGAGCATGCGTTAATGCACCTTGGCCGACGTTTTGGTCCATTTGACTAGGTGCTGTCACGTCGATCGAGGCGTGAGGCGTCATCTGATGTCAGCCGAGTCTTATTATAATTACTATCCTCATCATATTCCCCTCCGGAAAGAAGCTATGCATCGGTCGTTGTAACGGGAGTCCGAGGCATGGCTTCAGCTTTCAGGCGGGCGCGGTCTCGGGGAGCATGGAGCCGAGGAGCATGACGCAGGCGGGTAGGCCGCGCAAGTGTGGTCTCGGGGGGCATGGAGCCGAGGAGCACGTCGCAGGTGGGCTAGCCGCACATGTGTGTCTCGGGGAGCATGGAGTCGAGGAGCACGACGCAGGCGGGCTGGCCGCGCAGGTGTGTCTCGGGGGGCATGGAGCCGAGGAGCACGATACAGGCGGGCAGGCCGCGCAGGTGTGGTCTCGGGGGGCATGGAGCCGAGGAGCACGACGCAGGCGGGCTGGCCGCGTAGGTGTGTCTCGGGGAGCATGGAGTCGAGGAGCACGACATAGGCGGGCTGGCCGCGCAGGTGTGGTCTCGGGCATCATGCGGTCGAGGAGCACGACGCAGGCGGGCAGGCCACGCAGGTGTGGTCTCGGGCATCATGCGGCCGAGGAGCATGATGCAGGCGGACTAGCCACGTAGGTGTGTCTCGGGGTGTATGGAGCCGAGGAGCACGATGCAGGCGGGCAGGCCACGCAGGTGTGGTCTCGAGGGGCATGGAGCCGAGGAGCACATCGCAGGTGGGCTGGCCGCGCAGGTGTGTCTCGGGGAGCATGGAGCCGAGGAGCACGACGCAGGCGGGCTGGCCGCGCAGGTGTGTCTGGGGGGCATGGAGCCGAGGAGCACGACGCAGGCGAGCATGCCACACAGGTGTGGTCTCGGGGAGCATGGAGCCAAGGAGTACGACGCAGGCGGGCTGGCCGCGCATGTGTGTCTCGGGGAGCATGGAGCCAAAGAGCACGACACAAGCGGGCTGGCCGCACAGGTGTGGTCTCGGGCATCATGCGGCCGAGGAGCACGACGTAGGCGGGCAGGCCGCGCAGTGTGGTCTCGGGCATTATGCAGCCGAGGGATGTGGCTCAGGCGGGGAGGCTGCCCTGAGGGGAACTCGACAGTCTACAGCCAAGAGATGCAGCTCAAGCGGGAAGGCCGCCCTGAGATGGACTTGGTAGTCTTCGACCGAGGGATATGACTCAGGCGGGAAGGCCGCCCTAAGGTGGGCTCGGTAGTGTTCAGCTGAGGGATATGGCTCAGGCGGGAAGGCCGCCCTGAGGTGGACTCGGCAGTCTTCGGCCGAGGGATATGGCTCAGGCGGGAAGGCTGCCTTGAGGTGGACTCGGATAGCCTACAGCCGAGGGATATGGTAAAGGTCGAGGGACATGACTCAGGCGGGGAGGCTGCTGACTCAGGTAGCCTATGACCGAGTCTACGGCCGAGCCGTGTAGATACCGAAGGGGGTTAGGTCGGAGCTAACCGCGAACCGGGAGGTAGTTAAGTAGATACTGAGCCTTCGCTCAGAAGAGACTGAGGCAGGGCCTAGATTCCTTTTACGAGGACTACATCGGAGAGCCACCGCGGGTGCTTGACTTCTTCTATGGAGCCCGCTGCCAGAAGTTGTCCCTTCTCCTCACGGCCGCCCAGGCCTCCGCCGCGATGTACCGGTTAACCTACTGGAGCATCTCTAGCATCGTGGTGGGAGGTTGCTCCGCGAGGGACCAGAGGAATCTAGAAGGTGGTAGGCCTATCATAAATGCCTGCATTAATAGAGAGGGGTGAGTGTCCGGCAAACCCCAGATTTGCGTGGCAAAGCGATCCACAAAATGTGAGAGGGGCTCGTCCTCCTTTGTTTGAGTCCGAGAAGTAGTGCCGCGAAAGGCTTTGGCCGTGCATAGGCCACAAAGTGGAGCTTGAAGTCTTTGACGAGCTGGTCGAAGGAAGCGATCGTTCCGGTCTTCAAGCCGCGATACCACGCGTGGGCCAGCCCTCTCAGAGTGGTAGGGAACGCTCTGCACATCAGGGCATCAGAGGTTCCGTATAGCACCATTTGGGCACGAAAAGCAGCTACATGGTCCGCTGGGTCGGTGGAGCCATCGTAAGCGTCCAGAGAGGGGAGCTGGAAGTCCGGGGGGACTGTCTGATCCCGTATCTTGGGCGTGAAGGGAGACCCTTAGTGTGCATCCTCCCTGAGCTCTCCCTTGGACCTGCAAACCTCTTTCTGCACCTCGTCGAGTCGCTGGCTGACGAAGCGCAACTGGGCCCGTAGGGAGTCTGAAGAGAGTGCCTCGGGTTCCGGGTGGCTGCTCGGGTTTGCCATCACTGGATCCCCGAGTCGGGCCGGTCGGACCCAAGGCGAAGTGGGGGGCTCCGGAAGTGTCATGTGGGCCCGAACGGGCGCCTTGCGTTGTCGCAGCGGTTCGATCACAGGCGGGTGCGCCGGATGAGAAACGAGCGGGATAATGGTTTGCACCATACCCATCAGAGCTCGGACTTGATGAGCGAGGTCCTGAAAGGCCTCGGACGACACGGGCGAGGGGTTGGCGGGGGCACTGTCGGGCGGCGACAAGCCCGGGTCGTTGAATATCCGCCCATATCGTTCTGAGGTCGTGGCGGGGTGTTCGTCACGATGGTCTCCGTGCGGGGGATGTTCCCCCGAGGCTTTAGCCGGGTGCGGCCTCTCAGCTGTGGGCTCATTTGAGCCGCTCGGGTGATCACCCGACATTCCGGGCCCTCCTTCTAGTGCCAATATGTTAGTGTAAACAACTTTGAGCCGTGGCCTCGGGGCTGACGCGGCTCGGTTCGGGTCCGGATGATGGGGGATCTCTCGGGGACGTGTCCCGAGATTAGTGAGGCAGCCACTTGTGGGGGTCCGATTGGGATGGGGTCGCTATCCTCTCCGGGCAGGAACTCCTTGCCTGCGCGTCCAGTGGGGACCGTCGGCTTTACACCTACATAAAGGTCGGGTCGGGGTGCTCGACCCGACCCCTCCGACGATCAAGTTAGTTGATGTGAAGGGGATTTCAGATGAAGAAGTCTTTTTGGTCTGTCTCCCCCTCTTCCCGTTCAGAATGTGAGGGTATTTATAGGGAAGCTTACTGTTTCCTGATGTGCCCGCTTGCAGGGGGCAGGCTGGTAGTGTCTGACATTGGTGTTGGCATGGCGTGAAGAACCGAGCCTAAGCAGGCGTTAATGCGCCTCGGCCGACGTTTTGGTCTGTTTGACCAGGTGCTGTTATGTCGATCGAGGCGTGAGGCGTCATCTGACGTCAGCCGAGTCTTATCATAATTACTATCCTCATCAATTACCAATTCGCTTTGTCAGAAACCTATTTATCAAATAAACTGCAAAAGCAACAATATTCCCCAAAATTCTTTAGGAATTTTTTTTTCCTTTAACATGCATCGGACCATATTAAGGATAGTCCTATTTTTTCTTTCTAAGACACCATTTTGTTGAGGTGTGTAAGGCATGATGAATTGATGTAGCATTCCATTATTTCTACAAAAACTTTCAAATTCATTTGATATATATTCACCACCCCTATCTATTCTTAAATATTTAATCTTACAACAACTTTGTCTTTCAACCAAATTCTTAAATTCTTTAAATTTGCTTAAAATTTCTTTCTTTTCGTTTAACATGTAAACCCAAGTTTTGCCACTATGATCATCGGTGAAGGTAAGAAAATATCTACTTCCTCCAAGTGATACTGTATTGATAAGGCCACAAACATTTGAGTGCACTAGATCAAGATGATGCCATGCTCTTTTTGTTTTTCTGATTTTGAAAAACTTTTTTCTTGCTTACCCATCACATATAAGTGATCAAATTTTGACATTCCTATCACCATATTATATTTTTCTAGAAGTTTCAAAGTCTCAAAATTTAAGTGAGCATATCTAAGATGTCATAGTGTATAAATATCCTCAATATCAGCTTTAAAATAATTTGATTGATCAAAAATACTTAAATGTAGAGGAAACATTCTATTCTTTGTCATTTTCATATGTGATATCAATATTTTATTCTTGTCACGAATTTAGAGAGCCATATCTTTCATCTCAATATCAGAACCATTTTCAAGTAATTATCCCAAGCTTAGAATATTATTTTTCAAATTAGGAATATAACAAACATCTGAAATACATAATTCTTTGCCATTATTAAGTTCAAGAAGAATTTTACCTTTGGCTCTTATTGGTCTTTGAGACAAATCACCAAATTTAATATTCCCGAAATAACTTATATCTATTTTTTAAAATAGCTCTTTGATGCTACACATCTGGTTTGAGACTTCTGTATCTAGATACCATATCATAGACTGATCCTCTTTCAAATTATTATAACTTATTAGCAAAACTTGATTTTCGTTCTTTTATTCTTCAGCAAAATTTACATTTTCGCCTTGATTGTTAGGATTATAATAACATTCATAGGAGTAATGTCCATACATTTTGTAAACATAATATTGTATTTCAAACCTTTTAGAGTTTCTATCATGTAAACGACCTTGGCCACCTCCTCAACCATAACCTCGACCTCTTTGGTTAGAATTTTCTCTACCATCTTCATTGTTTGGAGATTCTTGATTAGTTTGATTTATGCCTCTTCTTTCTCTTTGTCCTTATCCTCTTCCTCTTTGAGAATTTGATTCACTTTTATTTTCAAGAGCAAGCTTAGTTTGTAGTGCTTGCTCCATAGTTTTGTATTATCATCTTTTCTTTTACTCTATGATCATTTATTTGTTCACAATTTCGTCTCATTTGATGAACAATAGAAATGATTTTTGAAAAGTAATCAAAAATAGTTTTAGAAGTACTTGTTATAATTTTTCAAACTCGGCTCGTAAAACTTGTAGACGAAGTTTCTTTACCTTATCAACACCACCGAATGCTTTTTGAAACATTTCCTAAGCCTCCTTTAAAGTATTTGCTAGAGCGATGATCTCCAACATTGTATTATCAAGCCCTTGGTAGATTATGAACAAAGTATTTTTCTCCTTCTTCATTTTTTTCTTTGAGTTGTTTTCTTCATTCTGCATTCATTGCTCCTTCTTCGTTGAACTTGGTTCAACAAATCCATATTCTACAAACTCTCATGCATCTTAGGAGCCTAGAAGAACATTCATTTGGATACACCATATATTATAATTTTTTTTTGTTAATCTAAAAATTTGGAGTTGAACGGTACTTGGGGAAGATAGCATAGCTTCGCCTATGCTTTGATACCAAATTATTGATCTTGATAGGAAGAAAGGATAGAGTTATCAAATAGAGGAAGAGTATAACAAGTTTCAATCTTCTATATTTCTCTTCAGAAATCTTTTTACAATTTCAGAAACTCTATATGTTTCATGACCAAACTTACGGGTTTATATAGTCCCCAAAGATACATTACAT